>JAWNPS010000236.1:0-1200000 GCA_035047385.1 Drosophila tripunctata | reverse complement strand
CTTTAGCCCATTTGAATTGGCAATTGACACACTTTGAACACTTCATTAACATAATTAGCCGGCTTTTTGTGTGTGTGTGTCGCGCCTTTTGTTTGAGACTTGTTAATTGCTGCGGCAAGTAATTAAAATGAAATTAAGAATAGCCCCAAAATGTTAGTAGACGTGACATTTAACTTCTTCTTCTACATCTTCTTATTTATCTCTTTAACTTGGCTGTCCGCTTTGAACTGCAACTTGATTGCTGAATAATGAGTGTGAATACAACGCTACGAAAATGGGAAAGGCGTGAAAGCAACACAAACACTTTGGGAATAGTAAATACTTGATGTAAGGATGGGTTAAGAATAGAACTAGCTTGGACCAATATTGATAGAGCTATACTCGTCCTTTACTTCCATCAGATTGTTTGATTTCGTGCCCAGTGTGCACAGTGTGTGCACTTGCGACAAAGTGCTGCAGGTTGAGTTTGTGTTTTTTTCTCTCTTTTTTTTCTGCTCCTTCCTTATTTACGACGTTGCTTTTTATACCGTGTACATAGAGGGTATAATAGGTAGCAGGAGTCAAGCATGTTTTCATTAGCTATATAGATTCACTTTAAGCGTCTTTAAGTCAATATAGTCAAGTCCTGCTTTCCATCTGTACGTTTTCAGCTATTTTCTTAAACTTAGTAAAAATTATAATGGTTATATTAGAGTCGGGTTGACTTGTCTGTATTTCGGTTTATTTCACTTTATTTTTTTGGTGGATCGATAGAATCGGAAACGCATTGAAGTGGGTTTTTCATTAGGCGCTGTCCCAGACCAGCTACCTGTCAAGTTGACCGCTTGCTTAGTCTGTGCTTTCACCCAATGGAACCCAATCGAACCCAACCCATGCCCATGCAATTTACTAATGGACAACAGTTTTAAATTTCCAACAATCAAATGCATTGTGAGCAATATCGTGGAAGGCGCAATACCGAAGACAGAGTTGAAAGAGTTGTGGTAATGGGCAAAAAACAATACGTTTGCCGGCCCAGAAATGCGAATAGAAAGCGAGAAAAGGAGTAAAGGTGAGAGATAAAGTAGCTGATTGGGCACTGAGCAGACATTCGAGCTCATCCCGAAGGTATGCGAGGTCCTCCACTGACTCATACATCAATTACTGTCCAGGCAAATGGCGTTCAATTAGCCCTCAAGCGCACGTATATCGAGCTGCCAGGACAACTCGAGGCTGCTGTACTATTCCGACTCGACTCCAATTGCTTCACGGCTCGAGCATGTTTAAAGTTTAACAAGACTGCTTCTTGCACGGCAAACTGCACGTAGTTGAATTCGGTGCTCGTTGTTTGGTTTTAGCTTCCTGTCACGTTTACCTTTTGCATAATTAAACGTTAACTTTGTTCATGTATTTTTTTTGTCGGTTCTACCCCTCCGTCTCTTTTTGACATTTCTTGCATTCCTTTTGGGCCGTGCCGAGATTTGCTTAATATATTATTAGAATACATCCACAATTAATTTCGTATTAAATTTGACATTGCGCATACGCCACGTTGTATCTAGCAAAATTTTTTTTGCTGAATGCTACGATATTTCAACAAAATCCAATGTGTCAATCACAATGCAAACAAATGCCACTAAACAATGCCCCAGGCGACGCAAAAAAAATACAGAATGAAGAAAACCCGGAAAATAAATATTGACTTTTATGAAAAGTGCTGCTGCTGCTACTGCTGCTGCTGCCTAACAATTGTGGCGGCAACGCGGGAGCGAAGAGAGAGCGAGCGAGACGGAAAGTGGGTGAAGTGCGAGTCATCAAATAGAACATCATAAATTTCAGACACTGTCAAATATTATATAATTTATGTCAAGGGCAGGGGAAAGGGAAGAAGGGCCAGGCTGCTTCTCTAACTTATATTTATGTAATTTAGTTTTTGGGAAATTTGAATTTATTTTGCTTGTTGGCATTTTTTCTATTTACAAACGGTAGCAACGAAACGAAACGCAGTCGCTGTCCACGTTCGCGTCATTCGCAGCTGTTGTGTAATGAAAAAACAGTCAAAATCTATAGCTAAACAGGAGATAGCGAAGCAGCTAATACACTTCCTAAGCACACAGATATGTCATAAATTTTAAAAAATAATTTTAAGGTTTGATTTATAGCAAAATATAAGATAAAATGCACTCTAAGCAGTTTGTCCTAAACTATAATTTTTCAGTGCTTTTAAAGTTTCCTCTTTCAGCTGTTAATATTGTATTAATTTCATAATTTTTATGGCTATAAAATAGCTGCCTTGTGTGTAGTTAAAAGAGTTTAAAGGCAAATAAAAACCAGAGATATAAAAACAATGTTAATTGCTAAGAATATAAGCTAAACTATAGATATTTTATGTACGAGTCAGCTTGAAAAGCACATGAAAGCTTTTACGTAAATAAAAAATCGTACAGCAGGGAGTAATTTAAAAATTTGCCATACACTCACAGCTGAAAGTATTTGAACTGCTTTGTCAAATACTTTTGGGCTCTGCTCCCTAATATCTCGTAAGTTGAACAAGAAAATGCTTTAAAACTAATTTAAAATTTTTGTTGAAAACTTGTAAATAATTTTGTGATGACATTTTTTGTGCACTGTGGAATGTGTGGTTGCTGTTAGGGTACAAGTAAGTGAAATGGCGTGCAACAAAATCGGCAACAAGAATTGAATTGAATGGAATATACACTTCTAAATATATCGTATATAAACGTATAGCTATTGATTACTGTAACGTAGTGCGCTACTCCTCACATTGACTCTTGCTGCCAGTCAGACAGACAGTCAGACAGAGGAAACGTGTATTAATAAATGAAAGGACTCTGCGCATAAACAAGAGTGGGAACCAGAACCGTGTTAGACTGACTGTAAATGTATGCAGGTGGTGTACGTACTACCTCTGTGGAGGGTCCGCTCTTTTTTCAAGCGCCGTATTAAGTCAAATACGGCGTATTTTTTGTTTCTCACACATACACAAATATAAATATAACATACTATATAGTGTATATGTAAATGTATTTCCCTGGCGCGTGTTATTCGTGCCGAAATTTCGTGTGATTGTCGAGAGAATCTGAGTTTGTAGTGGGAAGTGTCGAGTGTGGGTTGAATGATATGCTTTCTACGTGTGCCTGTATTGTATTACAAACATGTTAAAAACTGAAATGCAAGCTGACGTCTTTTGCACTTTATTTCAATTTGCATGCGTTTATTTGACTACAGAAACTTTCGTATATACTACCTACAGTCTGTGTTCCCCAGACAATATGCTCTCCAACCTTGATGGGCAAACTTTAAACACGCGAGGTTTGTTCCAAAGGTGTTAAATTGAAAGTGAAAAGTGTTACTCGTAAATGTTTAAATGGCTTTTATTTACAAGGCTTAAGCCAGACAAATAAAACATACTTTCAAGTAATTTTATGTGCAATAACGGCTTGTTCAGCAATTAGGTTGGCCATAAAATGACTTTGTTTACAGAAAATTCACATAAACTTTTAAGAAATGGTAATAAACAGAATTTAATTAAGCTTGTGGGTGCCTTTTTAAATAGAAATTCAATACTTACATGAAGTTAAGAAACTTAATTGTAATAATATGGTCACCCTAATATGCAATTTATATCCGAGAAATCGTATATATTAAGTTAAGTTAAAGCTAAAGCTAACAAACCTATTAAGAATATGGCCACCCTAATAATTAAATGTATGGTAACCTTAAACTTTGTTTTTAAATTAAACTGTTTAGCAACTAAGCACCTTCTAAACACCTAATTTTCTACAACAATTATGTGTTATATTGTTTAGCTTATATAATTCGATTTTTTTTAAAACCACCCTCGCAGCTGTGAAAAACAATTTGAGGCAAAATTTGTTGATCCACCTGGCACAAAAACTTTTGCATTTGGGTCAAGCCAAGTGGCTCATAATGTTTGCCTAAGAGTTTAATCCTAGTGTTTGGACATTTGTCAACTGCCTTTTTTTCTGAAACTTTTAAATATATATATATTTTTTTTTCTTTATTTGGATTGGGCAACGGGTTTAGTTTTAATGCTACTCATTCATTTGATTGGCAATTTATTTTGATATTATTTTATTATACTTACGTATGTTACAAGTTGTATAAGGTCCCCAAGTGAATTGTGTTTCGTTTTGCGTTCAAAGCAAACTACGATGATTATTATCGTTATGTTATTTGTGTTTGTCGTTTTTCTCTTTGGCCTTTTTATCAGAGCTGACCACAAGTTTCATGTGTAAAAAAATCTCTCAAAGAAAATCAGTATGAAGTGTGTTAGTAAGTAAAAGAGTGTTCGACGCTCAAGTTACCCTATAAAAATATGAAATATATTGAAGGAGTTGTCATGAGTTGTAATAAAAAACTGACTAGCAAACTTGCTGTTGAAGAGTTTTAATTATATAAGTTTCATTTATGTTACCCGTTTCACATAATTTTTGAATTTACAGCACATAATGCTCGAGGGAGTGTCCTGGTTGCTGTCTGCTTTTTCATAATGCTCTGTTTAAAATGGATCTGATCTGTTTTTTGCTTAGTTCTTTCAGTGGTTGACGCTTCTTGTGCCGTTGACAGTTATTTTTGGTGCACATTTTCATTTTCATTTTCATTTATGTTAGTTATTCATTTTTTTTGAGGATTCTCTTGTTTTTTTCTGCCGAGAAGCAATCTAAATTGATAAGCTAGCTGTGGGAGCAGGTCCTTGATGCCTGTGGCCAAGTAAGTGGCATGTTAAGGCATCCTTTGTGCTGACATTTTAATCACAATAGAGCAGAGTCGAGGGTGTCTTTGCCTTTGTCTTTGTCTCTGTCTCTGTCTCGTTTGTCTGTGGCAGTGTTGGCCATTAGGCTGTTCAATTTGCCGTCTGCAGACATGTTAATGCGTGTCAATGAGATTAAGCAGTCAGAACGCGAGACACACACACACATTCTGTCACACACTTATACACTAAGCGAGTACATGGGCATCTCTAATTGGAATTGGAAGAGTCGAAATGCATGACACCAGCTGATAGAGCAACTTGACCGGGGAAGAGGTTTTGGGGGACAAAAAAGGGGGCCACATGTCAAACACTCAATTTGGCAATACAACGCGCACTTATCAAGCTGGCACAATCAGGCACAAGCAAGAATAGCTTGTTTCCACTTGCCACGCCTCTAACTGCCCCTACCACTGCCAAAAATTCCACATACCCTCGAGATTGTTTCCATTAGGGCCTCGACAAATTGCTTACAGCATCGGCACAACAAATTCATTTTCGGGACATATTTTCTCACATTCTAATTTGTTTTTATATTTATATGTGCAGGCCTGTATGTGTGTGTGTGTGTGTGTTAAAGTGTATTATGTTGTCTTGATTGTGCGATGCGTATCATTACAGGATGTTTGTCGGCAGCAGAGATCGGCCAAGTATGCGGCTCCTAAAGCACAAATTGCAGGAAATTGACTACAAATTCACTTGGCACACACAACAGCAACAACAAACACACACATACACGCAAAGCTGCTTTACTAATCAGCACACACACACAGATACTTTCACACAAATACCCTCACTCAAACACACACACACCACACATAGTTTAGTGGCATTTCATTTGCTCGAATTCATTGTTTGTCTGGGATTTTGACTTTTATTCTATGCAATTTTTGCTGTGTCATATGTCAGGCATATCAATGACCAGTTTGCACTACAGAGTGCTCGACTGGACCTACCCTGTAATTATTTCAGTTATATTTTTTTGATTTTTCAATAGCAAGGATTATTTTAAACTCAACTGAAATTAGTTAAATAACTTTTATATTGCTTGAGTTGGACTTTTTTTTCAAGAGAAAAGATAGTTTCGAAACTAACTTTAGATGCATAAATTTCTTTTAAAAATCCAACGCTTGCTATGAAAATTTCAAATAAAATTATAGAAAATATTTAGTATTTGCTAAGCTATAATAACAACCAGAAATCAAGACTTTATTAATAAATAATTTTTTTTATAACCTTTTAGCATATCAATTCATTCAGCTAACTTATTGTAGGTACTCCCAATATTTCCTAATTTAATGCAGGGCACATTTAGCCCTGATGTGTCTCAATGGATTTGGAATTCTCATTTGGCAATGGTTTGTGCATTTCCCACTTGAATTCTGTTAGCGTGTCGCTAACTTGGTTTTTGTCATTTCCCATTTCAAAGCTCGCATTAAATTAAACTTTCCATTTGGCTTTTTCAAATTGTAATGCACTTGCCTTTCGTTACGCTCACACTCTATCCTTTGTATCTGCTACATTTGCATGTTGCATGCCACACATCGTTAGCCCTTTTGTCGTTATTCGATACACTTTTTTTTTTTTGGTTTTGGTATTATTACCATATTTATTCTGCAAAGATTTGCATTTATTTATAGTTAAAGAATTGAGTTGTCCGTAAACGTCTGTAATTTCCATATGTACACTTTACATGCATAATTCAGCTTGTTTAAATTGCGGCTGCTGTTTCAATTTGCACAACAATTGTTTAAATAAATAAAAGCTAATGCAATGCAGCTTGCAAAATTTGCAATTCGCATTTGATGTGGTGGACAATGTGCATAAATAATTGATATTAAAGCGTGTTAAGTCTAACTGCACCATTAGCATTTTATGGCTATAGCTTTAAATAATTTCTCAACTCCATTTGCTGGCTAATTAATTGTAGTTTAATACAGTTTCTGCTGTAATTGCTAGAAACGCTTTGAGTGTAATAACAACAGATGACGCCACATGTGAAATCCGACAATTTCTGCGCCCCTTTACTGTGTAGAGTTTTGTGGCATCTGACGTCATAAGGCCACACATGACGTCACAGAAAAGCTTGCAATGTTTACACGCATGCGAATGGAATGGAATGGCATTGAAACGAGTCGAATTCGTTAAGCACGTGTTTTTGCACTTTGGCGCCATTTCTGTTGATTACGAACTTTCCTCCATTTTGTTTTGTTGCCATTTTCTAGGTTACGCGGCCGTTAGCTAGCGCTCTCACACGCTCTTCAGAATTGACTGAGAGCGCCAAGCAGGCCAGAGCGCGTTCGCACAACCAGTGAGAGAGGGAAAGCCGAAGAGTGTCTGAGAGAACAAGAGAGCGTGTTTATGTTGTGTTATATAACACGTGCTTGCTGCACTGCTAAAAATTTAATATTTTTACATAAATTTAAGTTAAAAAAAAGCTAAATATGTAAATTAAATGCTTTGATTTTGGTTAAATGTAAAACTCTACTTTTTGAGTAGCACATTCAAGATTTTTATAAATATTTTAATTAAAATTTTTTAAAATTTTCAACTGTTTATTAAACGCCCAATATTTTTCAATGCATTGTACATTAATTAATAATTTTAATGTATAATTTTAATATTAAAATTTAATGCAAATAATACAAATTTGGCAATATATCTACTGCTTTCTAATATTGCAACTGTCTGGCAACACTGTTGACTTGAAACAAAGCCTTAAGAGAGCAACAAAGAGCAACAGACACAACAAGCCAGTTAGCTTGGGGCAGTCATATGTGTGTGTGTGTGTGTGAGTAAAACGTTAGAAGTTGCGTGACAGCTGCTGCCGCCTAGTGTCACAAACCAAGATTGAAAGTCAGACAGCAGTAGCAGCAGCAGCAGTAGCAAGCAGTTGCAGCGCTGCTAGCAGCACAGTTAGCTGCGCAGTAGCAGCAGCAGCAGCAGCATTGCTTGCTTCACTTGTGTTCTACAAAGTGCCGTTCAGTTTGGTGCTGAGCAGCGCAACGTTTCCATCGTCGTCGTCGTTGTTCGTGCGTTCGCAGCGTGCTACACACACACTTTTACACACACACACCTAAAACACTTAGTTAGTAGAAAGGTGTTGTGCACAATTAATCGAAATTAGCGTGAAATTTTTAACGTTAAATTTATGAGCAGCAGCCGCGGCTTTTCTCTGCTGCACGTCGGCGGCCAAGAAGGCCTTGAAGGTCGTCGTCGGATTTGCTAATTAGCAAGAAAAAAAAAACAACCTAAAATATAAAGGAAATTAAAAAAGAAAATGATAAAGAAATATCTGAATTTTGCGCGTGCATGTCCTTGAGTGCGTACCAAAAAGAAAAGGGCTGCAAGAACGCTTTAAATGTCGTGTTCGCAGTGTTTGTGAGTGTGCGAGTGTATAATGCAAATAATGTCGAGGGTAAAAGAGAAAGTAGAAAATCAAAAGTCAAAATGTCTTTGTTTCTATCGTCGACAACTGGCAGCTTAATCAAGTGTGTTTTATGCAAATATGTTGACAAATAAAATGAACAACAAACGAATAAAAAGCACTACAAACTACAAAGGCAACTTCCAGTGCTCTGCGTGTAAAATGAAATTTTTTACAGCATACTTTTGTGCGCAGACTTTGAAATAACCTTTGCCAAGTGTCGCTCGCTCTCCGCTTATTTTCTTGCTTGTTATTTTTGCTTGAAGACTTTCTTCACATACTGAGTGAATTTCAATTGGTATTGCTTTTGTTTCAGTTCTATCGAAAGTGCAATTTAATGTAAAGTATGTAGGAGTGAGTTAAAAAATGACTACAGGAAATACGTATATCCAACTAAATCGATTTGTTGTTGTTAACAAACCAAGCACTCAGCATTTTTTGTTGAAATTTGCTGTGGCAAATGTTTTAGTTTTTGCCAGTTTGCATATTTCTGGTGCAAAAAAATGCAGAAAAGAATATTAATAACAAAAACTGACAAAGTTTGTAATGTTAACGCAAAATGCCTGATAGCTATGATGCTTTAGCGCTCTGCAGCTGTGTGAACGTGTGTTTGTGTGTGTGTGTGTGTGTGTGTATGTCTTGCCTTGACACATTTCGTTGTTGCTTCCCGGCATATGGCAATTGTGGGCTCTGCACGGCTGTTCCTTCTTGTTAGTGCTTCTTGTTGTTGTTTTTTCTCGTGTGTTTTCAACAGTTTCTCGTTAGTTTCGCCCACGTGCGATACTAAGTAAACCAACTTGTATCAGTCAACACACAAACAAATAATAAACATACACACACAGGCACACACACAGTTGGAAATGAATGACATGCAGTATTTTTCAGTTAGGTTAGGCTTTATGACACATCTCCCTGGTGCCATTTTGTGTACATTTGTGTGTGTGTGTTTCTGTGTGAATGGTTCTTTAGTGTGCAATCGTTGTTGGTCATTTGATTCACTGCACAACACACTGCAAAACTGCCAACCATCTGCTTGTACTCTGTTTTCATTTGGGAAAGTTGATTTTATGGCAGGTGAACTAAGCGTACGTAAAGAGAGATTTAAACGTTTGCTACCTTTATAGAGAGTATTTACTGCCAGCTTGCAGATTTATGCGATTTTTATCATATCAATAGTCGTACTCAGCTGCTTAGCTTAATTGTAAACCTTTTGGCATTCTTCTTTGAGTCATTTTCTTAAACGTTTTGTTTAACAGCAGAATGAAAATAGTGCTGAATAGTGTTTTGCTGCATAATCTTAAATATTCCATTGGCAGCTCTTCCTTTTCTTATCCATTTTCTTAGTGCGTGATTATTAAACGTTTATCTACAAAATGAGTTTGCCTGGGAATGGTTTCATTATTAAAAAGTGTTCTGAAGTCGGACTTTCACTTCGCTTACTTTTCGACCGTTTCCCTTTTAGCCATGTGAATTCACTAAATTAGCCCAACAAAATTTACATACCAATTAACTTTATTATATATTTACATTCCCTTTCATTCGCTCATTATGCATGTACCTATAGTGTCAGCAATTTTGTGTGTTTTTGGTCCTTTTGTTGTTTGACGTCGCTGTTGCCCACATTCCCATTGTGCTGATATAAATCTGTGCGCATTTTGTTGCTGTAAATGGAGCATTAACTGTTTACTATATTCAGACCTCATACACCCCCACAGGACTAGAGCCACCCTGTGGTGAATTTTGGGATAGAGACATGAAATAAGTTGGGTACAAATTTAATTAGATTTGCGGCTTTGGAATAAACAATTGTTGGACACAATTTAATTTAAGCTTGTTTAAAGTTTCATTTGCAATTGTTAACAAATTTGCACAACAAAACTTGCTATTTAAAATAATTAAACCCAAAAAGCTGCAATATAAACTATGCAAATAAAAATTAAAGCAATAAATAGCTGTGAATATCTTTTGAATTGCAATAAATTTCTAATAAAATGAAGTATTATTTTCAGAGACATAGTTCTAATAAATATTTATACCACACTTTTCATATAAATTCCAATAAAATGGTCACCGGAACTGAATTTTTTCGTTATTTCTTTTTGCTGTTAAAAGCAAACTTTGTGAGTTAAAAGCAAAAATATGTGATATACCTATATATATATAAAACCCACACAATGTCGTTAAAATTATTGCAATCGAACCATAAGCTTCAACCTCAACACGCAGAATTTAAGCCACATAAAAATAATATAAAAAGTTATTTTTATTATATTTACAATAAAGCATAAAACTCGTGCTGGTCTTATCAAAGCATTTTCCGATCCCACCCACAAGAAAGCAAAATGAAATGGAAAATTCAAAGACAGCAGGCCACATAAAATACCAGAAAATCAACCAGCACATAAAAGAGTAGAACAAGATATACGAGGCGTATGCGCAATATTCGTATTACAATGCAAAGCCAAACTGTATATTAAAGCTCAATATGAAAATTGTGTTGCCGAATTGTGTTGAAAATATAAATATGAAATCTCTACTGCTTCAATGAATTTATCTTTTTTGGTCAATGCCCGTCGGCACCAGACGTAAGCCGAGAATACCTTAAATGGCTAACAGGCCAAAAAAAGAGGCAAAGCTAAAAAGCGGCCTAGCGCACAAAGATCTGAAAGCAAGAAAATTGTGGGCAACAAAAGGGAAAAAAGTTTTCTGTGGCTACGTGAAGGCTTTTGAGGCCAGAAAGGAATGTAGCAGCCTGAAATGACAGCATGTAATACGCAAAGCTAATCCCAACAGAGACAGAATGGGGCAGCAACAAGGAAGAAAATAAAAGCAGAAAGAGACAGCGAGTGAATAGAAAAGGAAAGTAAGCAAGAAAGTTAAGCTAGAGCTAGCCAGAGCTTTGATACTCTTTTAAGGGTTCATTGCTTTTATAAATATATGTTATAGTAAACCGATATAGATAGTTCGAAGTTTGTAAAATGGAAAGAAAATTTGTGTCTTTCTTGGGTCTAGCTATTTAATGTGCTACAAACGTCTTAAGTAATTCTATATACCCTTAGCAAAGGTAAAAAAGGTAACGCAGAGTGGCACTAAAAAAAGGCAGAAAGTCGACCAAAGGTCGAGTTAATCTACGTATATATAGCACACACAGGCAAATTTGTCTATTCCCACAGTTCAAAAGTGAACCGAAAGGCACAACTCACACACACACGCACAGTCACCCGACTGATAGAGTTTCACTTTTGCAAAATTGCACTTTAGTTTATTTAAGCCTTAATTAAAGTTCGTCTTCCTCTTATGATTAATACATGTGGTGTGCTGCTTTTACTGGCATTAATCAAAAGTTTCCATCTATTTCAAACTTGTGCTGCATATCTATAGCATTTTAATCAACTTACAAACTTTAATCGTTTTAAGCATTTGCTATAATTATTTGCTCTCTGTTACACATTGCGTATACGCATTGATAAATGTTATTGCTGACCCCAAAATTGATTGGATTGATTGCTGACTAAATTTGTATTTGTGTTTATGTGACAAATTGTCTAATGACGCAAACTGTTGAAGGAAATTGCTAAGATCAACTTTTAATGCCTTTTGACTTGTTCATTCAAGTTCGCTCTGGCCCTAGATTAAGGACTTATGCTTGGGGCATCCTAATGAGATTTGCGTTGCTTTATGCTTTGTTTTTTATTTATATCTATATTTGGGTATAAATTTAATAAAATCGACAGTGCTTTAAGCATGAGCCCAATTTTTTTTTGGTAATATTTGTTATATTATTGCATTGACATTTTTATATCCTGCCTCATTGTTGTCATTATTGCCACATGTGTCTCGCTGTTTATTATTGTGGTCCTGTTTTATGACAGGGTGTGTTGTGTGTGTGTTTGTTTTGCTGCCACGCCTACCAACTGCCTATCTGTCTATCTCTTTCTTATGCGGTTGTGTTTTGCGTTTTGTTTATTGTTGTTGCTAAATGTATTACATATAGTGGTAGTCCATAACATACAACTTAACACGCTGCCTTAACTCCTGCCTGTAATCTGTAATCTCACATCACATGTGTATCTTAACACCCTCTAAGTGCTATCTATAAAAGGGGGTAATTTGGTTTAGTATTGGTTTTGCACAACTTGAAGGAATAACTATAGGAAATAGCTTTACTTTTTGTTTGTTTGTTAATGAAATATATTTTTAACAGGGTATTCAGTTCATAAAGAGCTCATTTAGTTTATTTCAACTTAAAATTTTCTACATTTAATTAAAAATTTTATAACTTTAACCTAATGGGTATCATTTGGTCTGTCCTACACAAATTCTTGCTTGTTGCTGGGTCAGTTAGTGCTGCCAACAACGATTTGTCTGTACATTTTTCCTATCTTATCTGTGTAGGCGTGCGGGTATGTGTGTGTTTCTGGGTTTTTCTTAGTATTTGTTGAGATTTTGTATTTCTCAATTTTTGTTCTTGTTTCTTGGTTGCCGACAGTTAAGTGATTCTCAGTTCCCTTACCGCAATATCAGATGCTGGGCTGATATCAGAGGCCATTTATGTAATTTAAGAGCTGGCAAACTTGACAAACTTTCTTCTGTTATTTTTTTTTGTTTGCAAGCAAATTTGCAGCTGGTTGCCAAATGGAAATTGTAATGGAAATGGAAATGTAAAAGGAAAACTGACAATTTAATGCGAATATTATTTAAAAAGGAAAAGCTGATAAATTTTTGCAAATTTGTCAAGCTTTAAAGTCTAAACTATTGTGTGGCGCATTTGAATAGAGTTTTTTGTGTCTAATAAGTAAGATTATGTCTGCTTTATGTATTCATGTGTTTTTTTTTTGTGGCCTCTGTCTGAAAGTTTTGTGTCCTTAATATCTTAAGAATTGTGAATTTATGGCAAAACAGCCAAATCCATTCAATCGAACAAACTTTTCGTTCAAACAAAAAAAACTTGTATTGAATGGGAAACTTGTTTCTTGTTACCTTTCTGGCTATTTATAGCGTATACAGGTAGAACACACATATATATTTCACGGCAGCTTAAGCAAAAGCTCTGCAAGTAAGCCAAAAGCTGCTGCAAAGTTAAGAAAAATAAACAGAGTTGCGCTGCCTACGACTTTGGTTAGATTAAAAAAGTTGCCATTGTTTGAATTGCTAATTTCTTGTGAATGTGTGTGAGTGTGTATGCACAACCACAGACACACAGGTGTGAATTTCACTTATTTCGCGAACCAAATTAAACTCGACAGTTAAAAATTCAATTTCCCACGACCACAGAAAGTTCACTGAGCCACAAATCAATTTGGCACTTGGCAACGACTACACGAATGAATGAGTAAAATGAAAAGGCTGTGGAAATTAGAAAATTCTAAATGAAAAGCGGCTGTAGGTGCGAACATTGTGTACAGAATGTTAACTTGTCTATTCGGTTTAAGCATTTAGTTGCTGTGCTCTGCATATATTTGATAATGTTAGAAAAGGTCATATACACACAATTGTGGGGTTTAATGCTGGGTCAAAGTTCACTGCCGTCGACTTGATGAGGGTAATAAAGCAGTGACAGACATGTTTATACGTTTATATATATAGTATGGTATCGTTGACCAACACTGGTGTCTCAGTTTCCTGGCACTCAAAAAGGGCTTGACAATGTACCCCTAAATAAAACTTTTTGATGGTCTTACGCAGAATGTCATCTGAGGATTATGCGCATATGTTTTATTCTTTCATTCTTTATATACCCAGTGCGGAGGGTATAATGCGTTTATAAAAAACTGTGTAATAGGCAGCAGAAACTATGATTGAAGTATATATTCTAGATCAGCAGCAATAGCGTAGTCGATTTATGACTGTTTGTCTTTTAACCACCTGAAGGAACTCAGAGTTGATAAGAGATAGATGCATCAAATTTGCTATCTTTTGCTGTAACTCACACGAACACTTTTGTAACAAGCAGCAAATTTGTGCAGTACGCAGAAAGGGCACTTAATGGTTGGCTGAACTTCACTGGGCTTTGCTTTCTTTTCCTTTGTATGTTCTGTATACGCAATGTGGCCTTGATATATGGCATTTGCTATAATACTTGCACATAAATACCAGAGTAAGAGAGAGAGAGAGCTAGAGACGTGTCACAGTTTCGACTGTCAAGGCTTTATTTATATATACCCTTAAGATGTTCTCGTTTTTCCAATATGTATGTATGAATGGAAAAAAACGAAAAGTCCCAAAAGTCTCAACACAAGTGCGAAATGTTACCAGTTAGGATTAGAGACTGTTAAAGGCATTAACTGTGAAAGTGATAAATTTAAAAACAAATAACAGTCAGTTGAGAAATGAAATATATGTGTAAGATTTCAAAACGGAAATGCCAAAGAAGGTTAGGCGCCAGGATTTTAGTGAAAAGTTAATCCCAAGTTGCATCTAAGATGATTTGTTCCCCCTTTGTTAAGGTATTTAAATGTCGTTGTGCGTGAATGTTATATAAATAAACGTATTCGTTTCGGTGGTATACATTTCCGACTGCTATTCAAAATGTAAATTTGCCAAAATTAGCATAGATACGCGAGCAATGCCGGCTGTTACTTCTGTATGTTTTTTTTATGTAGGCTTAACCGAACTGCAAAACTGTGACAATTATTGTGTAGACTTTTATGAGCTAAAAGCAGGTGATGAGCATAAATTTTCCGACATAATGTGCCGTATGGCAGACTGCCGTTTCCGGCACTGTATGACAGGAAGCTAAGGGAGGTAAGGAAGGCTAGGAAAAACTACAATTATAACAAAGAGTGCGTTCAAATGTCATGCACTCGTTAGAGACGGAAGTCACGCCATTTGCGACAGGTTAAACATGTTGCTAAAAGCCGCTTAGAAATATAGCAAAATGCAGTTTGTGACAAGTTCAATAATTGATAAGGTTTATGGGCCAAGGGGTTATATGTAGTAACGGGGGGATACACTTGCCACACACATTGTAAGGTCAACGATTTGCATATCGAAGTGAGATTGTGTTTTGCATATGCCAAGGTTCCCTAGCCACATGCACTGCACTTTGCTGGGGAACTTGGATTTTTTTTGTCTCGCTAGTTTTCAATCATGCTGCTGATTTTGTTATTTGGCCAAAAGCCAAAACATATAATGATCTGTCATATATCAAGTGCTCAGAGCTTAAACAAACTTTTCACCCTCTATTTAAACCCTTGAATTTTTGCTTTAAGTTTGCTGCACATTTTTCACTCACGACTGCGGGCCAAGAATTCAGAATCTCAATCAGTATCAGAAATCGTATCGCGTGCTTAAGTTGAGTTTATTTTGCAGCCACAAAACGACGACAAATGCTTTGGATGGTAAGGCGGGACAGGGGGCGTGGTTATTTTGCAGCTACTACTTAGGCGCGTTTTGTTCATTTAATATATTTTCTATACTATATATTTTATGGTTTTAATTGAGCTACAAATTTTAATCCATTTAATATGCACGAGTAGATTTCATAGATCTTTTGCGCAGCAAAATTTGATTAACTTAACTGAAAACGTCCTTTTCTTTGTGTTGTTGCACAGCTGTGGTTCTTTGGTGCTGTAGTCTTGGGAATGGAAAACCCGAGTAGCTTAAAAGTGCTCTTATAATAACATTTTTTATGTGGCCATTGCACAGAATGTGCCAAAATAGTACAAAAGCGAAATGTGCCAGTAGAAACACTTAGCGAATGTTTGGTTTGACTATTGGAGTTGATCAACTGGGGAGATATCCTATAAAAAATGAATAATATTTGAAAATTAAAATTGATTTGTAAAAGAAGTTGGTTTAGTTTTAGTCGTACATACCCTATTTGCATTTTTTTTATGTTTTCCTAAAAACATTTTAGCGAAATTAAAAAAATTGTCTGTTAGCTTTCACTTCTTGTTACTCGCGCATACCCTGTTTAAGCTAATATATACAGGGTATGAAGATACAGCGCCATCATCATCATCAACACCAGATAGAGTGAAAGCTGTAAAGCTTTAATTTCAAGCACTCGTTGGTTTTTTTCACGCCAAACTGCAATGAAGCGTCTAAAAGGAAGAGAGCGAGACAGCGATAGAGATATTGTGTGTGTATTATGATACGACTTTTCATTATGCATATGAAAAGCGCTGATAGGCAAAGCCATTTCATTTTCACACACACACATCCATTCAAAGCAAAACTCATTAGGAATTCATGAGCACTTCAAATGCTTTTCATTTCACACTTTTCGACAATGTTTTTGTTATTTTTTTTTTGGCACCTGTTAAGAAAAGTGAATGAAAATACTTTTTTGCTAAGCTGATTTTGGGATTTGTTTTGTGTAATGTCAATTTGATGGATACGAGTCACTTGACTGCAATTGCAATAAATTAAACACTGGGAAGTCGAGTTGCATTTCAAAGATCATTTGCACATCGTTTCATCATTGTCACTTGCATATTTATGGGTCAATTGTTGTGTGTTCTGTTGCTGACCTGCCAGTTGATTGTGTCTAATGAACTGTCCAGCACACAATTAAGTCGATTGAAACAAAAAACAAGATGTTGCCTTTTTAGTATAATTTGAGCTATGCAAAGGCAACGACTGTCTGCACTCGGCATTATTTGTAAAGTATTTTGCATATTAAAGTGAAAATGAAACAAACTGCATAACAGTGAGCAAGTGAGAGTTTGGAGTATCGTGAAACATATCTGAGAGATGACACATAATCTAGAGGTTAGCTATACAGCATTGGGCATGTCGGACGATAATCAAACGAACACGAATAGCTATTCGTTGCCATCGGTGGCATCGCCAACCCGTGGCAACAATTTCCCACGCAATGTTATCTTCAATGAGGAGCTCAATGATCTCGCCGGCTATCCGCCGCAACAAATGCCGACTGTACGGCGTTTCTCCAAATCCATATTCCAGCGGCCACGCTCCATGTCTGTCTGGAGTGACATAAGTCGCAGCAGCATGCGTCTGGATGAAAGGTAAGTAAAGGGTATTGGTTAACCACATTCACTCTAGGGACTGTACACGTAATTTCGAACGCGCCTCCTTCACACCGGTTGTCCTAGTCTGCCAGGGACTTGATTGCGTGCGTGTCGTGCATTAGGCAATCACACCAAAAGAGAAAACAAATATGGTTGGGAACGATATGTATATAAAAAAGGTTGAATAAATATTTGCTTTTATTGTGCACAGCTGGCACATAGCATAACCTACAGAGATTTCATATACGGTATGTATACCAAAAGGTCTCGCATTGAATTCATAACTGACACTGCATTGACCTTTATTTTGGGTTACAGCTACTTACAGCTAATCCATCATAGTCTCCATCAAATTTGTCTAAAATTTAACATAAACATACATATATGGATTTTAATATGTACAAAATGTGTAAAGGTTAAGTGTTGGGTACTTAATAAACTTACAGATTAAAATTGCTATGCTTAAGAATTGTTTAAGTTATTTATATGTTTTTGTTGAATTATATTCTACATACAGAAATTTTTAAAGACTTTTCTCTGTACACTTCCAATATTTTATATTTAATTTAAGTATGGAACTTATAAAAGATTATATTAATCTGTGCTTATTTAATTTTCATATAATTTTTTTCCTTATTATATTTTTAATCATTTATTGATTTAGTGCACACACTCTGCGTATACTTGATTTATGCCGTCCACACATTAAATAATTAATTACTTGGCATTAAGTTGCGAATTAAATATATAAGAGCTTAGCAAAATGTTTAGCGAACACATAAATAACGCATACGCCATGTGGACTGATTGTCAAAGCGATTTTATGAGCTCAAATGTCAGAAATTTTCTAAGTAAAGCCATTGGCGCTTTTCATTTGGTTATAACATTTGAAGTTTATTATCCGGTTATGCTCTTAGCCTGTTATCCTGTTATCCTGTTTGTGTGTGTGCTGTCTGTGATTGTGCCAAAGTGTCTTTATGGCATCTTTGCCTTTAATGCCATTTGACGCAATGCTTTAGCGAACTTTAACTTGAACTTATTTTGGCCAACTTACTTACGTTGAATTGAAAAGGTCACATTGACAGTTTGTCGTTTATTTGCTGCCAGGCAGCTGATAATTTATGAATGCAAATTGCTTAACGATGGTGTCAAAATCGTTTTAAAAGTGTTTTTTCGTTTCTTTTTTTGGAAAACAAATTAAATCAAGTTTGAATAAAGGGATTTTAAAGACTTCCAGATGGCATAACTTTGTAAGCAGCAAAGCGATCGTTCAGAAGTGTTGTGACCTCTAAAAGTAAACTTTTGATTTTAAAACTAAAACGGAACTTTTGTTATAGCTGTTTAAATTGCGAAAAACAGAAAGCTTGTAGTTCTCTTTAACTGTTTTATTGTGTTAAGTTTTTTACTCAATTTTAAATTTTATTTACAAAAAATTTCTGTATAATTCGCAGTAATCAATTTCCAAATTCAATTTAGTTGCAACATGCAACAAAGGCTTGTTGAAAGGGTTAAGGTCGAGCGAACCGACTGTAAAAGACTATAAATTATTGTAGAGAAATATCAAGTATATAAACTTTTTTACATATAAAACAGATATTCGAGAATTTTTTATTTGATTAAATTATAATTATAATATATTTAAGTATCGGTTTCTAACCAAATAGAAGATAAAGAAAATACTGATAGACACGTAGTGTATGTACATATATCCCAAATATTTTTCGAGTTGCACTCCTAACTTTTCTGACAAGCCCAATAGACCACTTGTACATTTATAAAGTGCCTGCTCTAAAAAACGACAAGGTTTTCAAATTCTTTCGCTGCTCTTGTTACGAAAAAATTCCCCAATTTGTGGCGTGCTTGCAAATTGAATATTTGTAATTGTATTTTGCAATGTGGTTTCAACATGAACGCTGAAAGCCAACTGAGTGCTACCCAAAAATTATAGTCTATGGTGAAATTGACAGGCAGACGGACAGGCCGACAAGCGGATGTGCAACGTGCAGCAACAGGAAAAACTACTGGTAACATATTGTTCCCTTCATGTTTTTCTTTTTTTGGGTGCACGCCATTTTTGTACAAAATATGAATTCTTGAAGAGTAGTTAGGAAAACAGCTGTTGGTGTTGCTGCTGCTGCTGCTATAGAGTCTGAGCTGTACAGTCAGTGAGTCAGTTAGTCAGTCAGTCAGTCGATGAGTCAAACAGTCATCAGCCTGTTGACAAGTCTGTTTGTTTGTCAGTCACGTGCGCTTTGCGGTCCACCGCTCTGACAATTTGCGTCAGTTGCCAAGCACACGGCTTTCTACACTCCCCTCCATTTTGCTCGTGTGTGTCTGTGTGTGTATTTTTGTGCCAGTATGTGGCAATTAGCGTAAATAACTCAATTATGCTCGCTTTTGTGAGAGAGTCGACGCGCTGTCTCCGTTGTGACTGCATCGACACCTTTTGATTGGTGATTATGTGCGCCGGCAGCTAATTGGCTTGCCAGGCTGCAGCTTACGGTATCTATCTCTCTACGTGTGCTTGTGTGTGTGTGTGTTGAGTGTGCGTGTGTATAAGTTTGAGATATTGATTGCAGTTATAAACATTAATTATGCGCTCGTTTGTCTGCGGTGTCAGTTGACGCGTCTTTAAATAACCGACTGCTACAGTAGAGTTTGCCACAAAGATACTACAGTCAAAGAGCGCTATAATGAACTGTAGCTATTTGTATTATAAATTGTTTGTAAGCACGCAACTATGTTGCTTTAAAAATCAATTTTCTACTGATATTTGATTGTGTTTATTATCAAGAGTGACAAGACAAGTTCAGAAAGCTGAGTAAACAATTTAAAGTGCAGAAATTTGATAAATGAAGCAAATACATGACAGAAAACTATAGAAACTGCAGAAAAAAAGTAAACATGGCTACTTTTATGTTAAAGTTCCCTTTGAGCTCTCGCTGACTGTATAAAATTTCTTCTAAAATCTGCACAAAGAAACTGCCTTTCAGACTCAAAAGACCCTTGAACAAAGTAAAACAAGCTGTAAGGATTTTTTTTGCTAACACAATTTTCAACTTAAATTGTTATGGCATGAAAAAGGGTTTGGTTGCATTGTTTTTTTTATTTACAGTAAGATGCTTCAAAGCAAGACAACAAGAGCACCATAAAATGCTAGACAAGCAACACACACATACCCGCACACACATGGTTGAGGCTCATATATCAAGAGCTATTGAAAAACATTAACAGCATGCTTCAGTTAAGCTGCCTAGCTGCCCTACCTTTAAGCACGCCCCCCACTACCCTGCTTGGTCAACTAAATTTGGCCAAGCATAAAAGACTCAACTTTTCTTATACATACTATATATATTTTCTTCTTTTGCTCTTTACAGGTGAGTGCTTTTTGGCCATAAGCTCTAACTTCCCTATATATATATGTGTACAAAATTGATGTGCAACGGTACGTATGAGTAATATGCGCCATTTACGACCATTTAATATGGCACCAAGTAGCTGGCATTAATTATAAGTATCTCAAATTGTGCGCAACAGCACACAAAATACGTGAAGCAACATTAAATTTACATAAACTTCCGCCAACAAAAAAACACCACAAACTTTCGCCCTTCAGAGTAACACTCACTCTACTCTTTTGACGGCATTTAAAAATAAATAAAAATATATTTACATATATAAAATGTATATGTCTACTGTGCAGCATTTGATAGGTAAGTTAAATACCTGGCCATCTGTGTGTGTAAGCCGCCTTTCTGTCAAATAGGCGTGGCTTTACGACATGTGGCATAACATTTTTGCTGCCATCATTTAGTGTTTGCGTCTGTTTGTTTGTTTGTTTTTTTACCTGTTTCGCTTGGTGTGTTTCATAATGATATGTGGGCCACAAAATGTGCCATGTGTTTGTGCTTTTGTTTAAATATAACTGTCAGGGTTTGGCATTGTTTATGGTAGGTTCTTCCTTCCAACCCCAAACAATCCCAAAAACTGTCTCCTTGCCGTTGAGTGAAATATGTGCTTTGGGGCCTGGCATATCTAAAGGGAATTTAACTCCCTCTAGTTTGTATGAATATTGAAATTATAAGAAAGTCCTTTGTGCATAATTCTAGACTGGTATTCTGAAAAACAGATTGTGCGGTTTTGTTTTATGATAAGATTAAACATTGTATGGCAGCAAAAGTAAAATCGGATAAATAAAACAAATGCTTAAAGTGTTATTAAGGGTTTAAATTGAGCTCACAGGGAGCATCATAAATATGTTCCTAATGTATTATAATAATCTACGATAATTTTATAATGAAAATAACTCGTCTCTGTATATAAATTTCTAATTATAATTGAAAAGACTTGGCAATGAACTCTCTAGTCCATCTTGTCTCTATGTTTTCTATGTGTCTTGCGTATATCTCAAACAGAAAATCAGCTAAAATGCTGATCAATACCCTCATAAATCTATTATGTACACATGCTATCATCACGCACATCACATAGTATGCACACACACACACTCCTTCGCACACACACACACACACGTATATAAACACACAGCATGAGTGCGACCCATACAAGCATTTGAAAGCAATCATTTAATGCGGTTGCTTTAAAGTGCAAAATACTGTTGCCTGCTTTCAGGCGCGACCATTTTACAAGCACTCACACTGAAATGTTAAGTATACGCGACATTGCGTTGGAAATTGCATCATAAGATTTGATTAAATAATTAATAGGTTTTAATGGTCGAATGTCAGAGCAACAAGTACTAAAATAAAATGAAAGGAAAATGTTTTAAAATTAAAATTGTATATGTATGTGTGCGGGTTTTGTTGCCATTTTACAGCTGACGATTTGCGTGCTTGCAATTAATTAACACACAAAGCCAGTTGAGAGTCAAAAGTTAAAAGGGAAAAGCAAGTAAGCAAAGTGGCACACCTTCAATGAAACCAAATTGTTGGCAATTATGTTGCCACACAGCTTGGGAGAATGGGTGAAGGACATGGGAACAGTCAACACAGTTCAACAGAGGACACTGCTATTTGCAGTCAATGTGCAACATTTGACCGACCTTGGGCACACTGTGTATGTGTGTGTGAGTTGATGAGGGGGTGGCGTCACACTTTGGGGTGTGGCACCGGTTGCCCAAAAATATGTTTAACATTCAGACAAATACGCATTGGACTGCAGACACGCACATGTGTCTCTCTGACTGTGATATTCATTTATTTTATTTTTGTTCTTCCCATTTTTATTAACAACCATTAACTGCGCTGCCAGCTGCGCTGCGACTGCGTTAGTCTCTGCTGCGGCGGCGAATGCGCTGCCGACGACGACTCTCTTTGGCAGCTGGACGCTGCTCTTTTTTGGGTGGCCAGCCACGTGTTTCTGTTACTTTTGCTTTGTGCTTGTTATTCGTGTAATCGCTGAGAGCGAGCTGTGTCAGCTGCCAGCGTTGCCAGATCGACGCATTCTCACAGTTAACTGCCCACTTGTGTTAGCTCTCGTTTTGTGGTTGCAAGAGCTTTTTTCTGTGTAGACATTTTGATTACACAGCGAGTGCAACAGATGGCGCTTTGCTTTTTCTACAGCCGAAAAGTATGCAGCAAAAATTTTAATAGCAACTACAGTGAAATCAAATTAAAATTTATTTAGTGATTACATTCAAAATTGTTTGGCAAAATTCCAACAATTGTTGTTGTTGGTAAATTTTAATAGTTCTATGAAACTTTATCAAATTAGAATGAATGGGGAAAATTTTGGAAATACTTGCTATGCGGAATACAATTGTAATGCGATTTAATTTGCAGTTACGCTGCAAAGTTGTAATCATAAAGTCGTTGAGTAATATTAATTGTAAAATGTAATTAAAATTGCCAACAACATAAATTAGATTTTATTGATGTAGCTTAACTGTTTGCTAATATATATTTAACTTGCTGCAGCTTAGTCAACTTTAATATTGAATATCTGACAAAGTAGCTGGGAAAACATTTGCATTATTTATGCATCAAGTGTTTTCAATAACAAGGCCCAAAAGTAACCAGCAAATTATGTCATAAATATGTCAATAATAACGATATGAGATAAACAACCAGCAAGAACAAGAACAAGAACAATGCGGAGAGCTAGTGGAGACGGCTCTTGAAGCCGCAATCAAAACAGAAGCTGATTCGTTAGAGGCATGCCAGTTACTCTCATATCATTATCATCAACATAATCATTAAGATTATCGCAGTGCCAATAATATGGTTGAGGTTTACTTTGTTGTTCTTGTTGTTGTTGTTGTCGTGCTAACAGGCTCTAACAGCAAGGACGATTAAGATGCAAAGTGTATATTAGTATGTTAACACTCGGCACGCGGCATTGTCAAAGCCTCCTTCTTCTTACACTTGACTTGACTTGACTCGACTTGAGCCAGCTGCTGTGCCTTGTCCTAAACTCTCACTCACTTGCTCCCTCACTCTCTTTATCTCTCTATCTCTATCTCTCTGTGTCCTTCTGTCTGTTGGTCTGCTTGAGTAGCTATCCTGCTGTTCCTGCTACTTCTGCTGTCTGCTGTGTTTGGCATCTGAAATGGTATTCAGGCTAAAATCGCTCGTAACTCAGCAATTTACTGCTGTGAGTGAGTGTGTGCATGTGCTGCCTTTGGCTAGAAGAAGTTGCCCTTTCACTTTGTCTGTTCGAATTGATTTATTGGCCCAGTTGCTTGTAGTTCAAACTGGTCTCGACCAAAGCAACGACATTATTTTTGTTTTATTTGCTGTTTTCACTTCAGTCTATCTCCTTTCTTCATTCTTCCTTCCGCCTGTTTTGTTTTGCTTTGACATTATGACATTTATCGTTGTTTACATTTGTCATTTGACAGACGGCAGGTGGGCGTGGCATCGCCCAGCCCAACCCATTTAATAACACTAGTGCATAGTGTACAAGCTCTTTAAATAAATGCATTTTCAAATCACATTTTGTTGGCTTGTGCTCGCAGTGCGTATGAGTAATTTGCGTTTTAAAATGCGGTCTCTGTGGCATATGAAAGCAATATTTGCATATTTTCGACATGTCTTTGTATGTGCATCAGTGTTCGTGAGTGTGTCAGTGTGTGTTTGTGTGTGTGCTTGGGTGTGCCAGCACCTGTTGCAAAGCTTAAGCTCCCATGTGGGTTAGACTATGTGTTTGTGTGTGTGTGCCTGTGTGTTTGTGTTTGGCATTTTAAATTTAATTAGAGCCTTAAATGATTTGTGGTTGTTTTTGCGGCTGTAGCACTCTCTTTCCTCTTTTAACTCTACCTCTCTCTCACTCCCTGGCACTGTCTACTGCTCTAAATGACACAGTTTTAAATGTCTGGCTGCGGTCATGAATATGACGAGCTCTAACGTTAATTAGACATTGAGTTTGTTAACAACATTTAAATTGTAACTATCTTGTGGTTAACAATTTGTGTAAGTTAAATCGTTAGTAAGGTAATAGTAAAGTAGAGTCTGCTAGGTTTGGGCTAGTTCTAGAAATCTTCGTTTTGTTCCTTTTATTTTCAGAACTGCTAAAACTACGTCTAACTTAATGGATTACCCTTTTCGACAGAATATGACTCAAAAATATATTCTTTAATTGAAGCTTTACATTTTTTTTTATAATATTTTTCAAAATTTTTTAGGAGGTACCCCTAAAAATTTCTCAAATTAAAATTCTTAAAATTCTAATTCGAGGCTTTTCAAACTTCCCCCTGGTCTGTTGGTGATATTTTTCTGCTTCCAAGTCATCAGAAATTATAGTTAGCTGCAACTTCTTGGTCATATTTATGTCACTTTATCGGATTTTCGTGACAAATGCGTTTTGTGTGCATCGAAGTTCTTATTCGTTTGCTTATTCTATATGTCCACACTACTAACAGAAAGGATATTTCAATGCTCAATTCTGTTAACGACTGCTTAACAGTACGATGTTTAACAGTGTAAGCTTTTGCGCACTTACTTTCGCTCTCTCTCTCTCGCTCTCTATTTGTCTTGCGGCTGAAAGCTCACAGTGTCTGTGCTGAAAGGTTACGCATACGCCGCGTCTAACAGGAGTTCGGCTTGACTTTAACAGCGCCGGTTCGTCGTGCTCGTCTATTACACAATTCGTTGCGTTTTGTCATCGGGCTTCTAAAATTCGGATTTCAGTTTGCTTTTATACCTTGCACATGAAACATGTGATTTTCCTATTTGTGTGGTGCGCGCCGACAGTTTTAAACACTTTTTCCTTCAGACAACTTTTCCCGAGCGTCTTCGTTCGTTCAAGCGTGTGTGTGTGCGTGAGTGCCGTGTCGTGCCGTGACAGGTCGTGCGTGAGTTTTAAAATGTCAAAAAGCGCAAAGTGACAAAATTGAATTTTTCTGCAAGCGGAAATTGCCAAGTGTTAATTGATTAACATAATTAATTAACTAATTGATGAAGCAAATTTAATTGCAATTAAATAAAGTTCTACAAAAACTAGTTGAATTATAAATTGCAATAAGCATAAAATATTAATTAGAAATTTAGCAAACAACTTTTTGTTGAATTTAATTACAAAACGAAGGCAACAAAAAAATAGCAAGAATATTGCTCATAAATCTATTCGAAACAAGTGTATTATTAACAACATACTTTGCCCCAATACATTTGTGTGTGTGTGTGTGTGCAGTGTGTGTTTGTGTGTGTTTTTGTGTGTGCATATAAATCAATAAGAGAAAAAACTTCGTAGCTGTCTGGCTTAAATATTTAATTTGGTTTTAGGCCGGCCTAAACATATAAGTGGCAATAAAAATTTTGCTCTGCTCTCTATCTTTCCCTCTCTGTCTCGCACACTGACACTGTCTCTGTCACTCGCCATAAATAAATAAAAGCTAAACTGCGAACAGCTCGACAGATATTTTATTTTGGATGAACGCGTGCATTTCTATATAGCATAATATACTATATACAAACTATATGTATGCCGCTCGCTAAAATTTATGTGTTTTGGCCTCTACAAATCCGGTTAAAGCCTGGGTCAGCTCAGAAACTTAATACCCAGCATCGCGTTCGCAGTTGAAAGTGCGCAGATTCAACTTTGAACTCTTGGGTCGCAAATATTTATGACCATCTGTTAACCTTTGTATAATGTTTGGCGCATCGCCGTCGCGCTCGCGCAATTCTACGCAATTCTTCGCCATGTCCTGTATTCTGTGTCCTGTGGGCATCGTTTGCCACACACAAAATATAACGGGCAACCAATAAAACAAAAAGACGGAAAAAACACAGAGAAGCAGGAGCAGAAAAACAGCGTATAAAAGCCAATACAAACGACGCTCGGCTTCCGTTGCTTTTTCCGCAAAAACACAAAAACACACACACAGACACGCACACACACACACATGCTGTGACTTAGCATTCAATGGTATGTATGTATATGTGTATGTTAACCGAGGTGTTGCCATCGACTCAAGTGTGTGCACTCGACTATGAATCCGCATCCGCATCCGGCATCTCATCCGCAACCACATCCGACCCGTGACTGCGAATCGAAAGCAAAATAGCTAAAGAAAAAACCCAAACGAAAAAAAGAAAAGCAAGCCAAAAGAATTTTTTGTGTAATTTAGACAAACGTTATGCCGTGTGCTCCTCACATTTATTTTTATACCAGAAGACAGCGAAATTTGTTTGCTTATGTGCCTAAATTTTATATCATTAAGGGATAAATTCTCTACATATTGTATTGTATTTGTCTGGGCTTGGCTTGGCCTCTTAGCTCTTTAATCGAGTTAGTTAGCATTTGGCTTTAGAACGTGTCCAATTGTTTTGTACTTTTGTCACTTAATTAATTTATTCCCCAATCCCATTTGCATCTCATTTGACATATGCAACATTTTGCAGACATTGCAAAGCACTCGCATGTGTAATTAGTCTCAATTATTGCATTGAATATGCAGTCCAAACATTATTGGACTGTGGCAGTCTCTAAGCTTGCCACACTCAGAGTGTTCTAACCGAGTTCTTGTGGTTGTCGGCTAATTGGCTCGGAAATTCAAGAGTGCTTTTAAGCCTCACCAACGATTATTCTACCTATGTTAGTAGTAGAATTTCTACACAATATTATTTAGACTTACTTCCTATGAAAACGTTAAAGTAAAACTGAATATTCTTATATTTTCTCACATTATTCTAACGCCTAAAAAGTGCCACACATCCCTCTATGCTGTGCCGCAAACACACAGTTAAAGTAGTTAAAGTTTTCAGTCAGACTTTCAAATTAGTTCTGCCAGTCATGGCACAATATACAGGCTAGCTCATCAGGAATCCCACCGGAAGTAGCTTTGTGGCAAAAACAATGGTAAATAGAAAAGAAAAACAATATGCAGTTTGTTTACCTGCTTTTGTGGCATGTTGTGTTGCGATTTGTAGCCAGTTTGTTGAATGCCCCCTTTCGCAATCTTTCCACTACTTCTAGAGGTAACTGCAGGAAGCATAAACAAATGTTAACTGAGCCAAAAGCTGTGGGTAAATTTTCTCGACTGCGGTTGCTCCCCGCACAGCAGTTGACATTGCAGTTGACATTATGCGCATAAAGTGCACTTGAAACTGGTGCAAACTGCAGCTGCAGACTACAGACTGCAAGCTGCAACTGCAACTGATACGAATACGAATACGGATACGGCTACTGACATTTGCCCGACGTGGCTGTCAGTCGAAAGCCGGATGCCTTGTGGCCATACCAAAGCGCTTTTCTGAATTATAGCATATCGTTAGTTGTTGTTGTTGTTGTTGGGTTCAACTCAACTAACTGTAATGTTAAGCTGTATCCTTTACTCCCTTTGTTGTTTCCCCTTCCTCCCCTTTCATTTTCTTGCTCGACAAAAGTACAAACCACACAGCTCTGAAACTGACAGGCACACTTGGGTTTTCGTTTACTGGTCTCAGCTTTTGTTTTTGGCCATAATTAGCGTCGCATGTTGTGCGTTTCATTAAATATTTAGCTAAATAAAGTGAAACACATGCGTGGCTCTTTTTATACATAAAAGTGTCATGCCAAAAACTGTTCAAGTAGCACTTTAAATTCATGCTCATTTTAATAACCATTTGCAGCACACGTTGCGTATGCGTTACGCAGCGCGTCGCGTAGCAATCTGCTGTTAATTACTTGGCCTTTCGCTATGCAAATGACAATTACTAATTTAGCTAGAATATGCTTTTAGCGGGCTGCTAAAATTTTAACTTAGAAATTTCTGAATAAATAAAGATATTGGTTTATTTAGGCGGAGTTTGAGTATAGTATATAAGAGTATATATTAAAAATCTGTATGTAGATTACCTCTAAATCAATTACAGTACCTTTTCTATGCTATCTGCATTAAAATCTCTATATATATTAAGTGGCATTATAAACATTTAGTGTGTGCTTATCATCTGTTAATGCCACAAACTATTAACGCATCAGTTGGTAAAGTGTTTTGAGTAGTTTGCTTTTAACGCAATTATAGCGATTTAATGCTAGATAAACACTTAAAACAACTGAACAGCATTCAGTTCATAGTTCAGTTGCTAAAACACAGCATACGCGTATTGTAATGTTCGCTTTGGGATTCATTTTGTGTCTATTGCAGACCACATTGGCTCTGCACTACATAGAGATACCAACTGAGGATGGTCATGTAAGGTATCTACATGATTTGCTGAACAAAGTGAATGAGGAGAGTCCCATTATGACGCTGCTTCTAATGAAACACCAGCAGGATAACAATTGTTTGCTGGATCGTCTCAATATGCTCGATTATGCTGTACTAAGGTTGAATGAGTCGTCCAGTATTGAAATGAGCATAAAGTTCAACAGAAGGGCGCTGGCTTTGATTTGTCTTTCCGAGTTGTGGCAAAAGGAGCTTCTAACTACGCTGGCTGACAATTTGAATGGCATGCGAGAGGCCAGAATAATTGTATGGATGCAAAGTGAAGCACTTGATCAGAAATTACTTGCAGTAATCGCTAAAGCAGCAGATCGACATCGTTTCTATAATGTAATTGTTTTGCAAGCCAACCAGCACATTGTAATACACCAAATGCAGCCATTTCCTTTGGCCAGCTTCACCCAAACAGCAACTAATAATTCCGAACGCATCTTCAGCGAACACTGGCGAAATTTTCAAGGAAAAACTATGGTAACAATGCCAAATCTTGTGGTACCAAATGGTTTTCTTGTGACAGATTTGAAAACGGGACAACAGAAGATAGCTGGATTTTGCTATAATATGTTTCAAAGATTTTGTCACAAATATAATATTAAACTGACTTTTTTGAATGATTTACAAGCATCGGTACCTTTGACCCCTTTGGAGGTATTCTATTTGGTGCAATCGGAAAAATTGGATATGTCAAGTAATATTTATGCAATGGGTGGTGTGTATCATCATAAAGGAGTACAGATAACGAACACTCTGGCCATGGCAAGCGTCTTTTATGTTGTGCCTTGTGGACAAGAGTTGAGTTTGGCGCAAATATTTGGTTATGTATTTACCAATCGAGCATATCTAGCACTAATGGTGTATTTTCTTTGGTCGTTCGTCGAATCGTTTGCCATATCCGTTAATAACTATTTGTGTGGCCATCGATTTCAATTCAGTTTTTTTAATTTTGTACTCAATTTAAGAGTAATACGTGGCTATATGGGAATGGTAAATCCATTGGCTTGCCGAAGTAGTGCATCGCTAAAACAAATTGTCATCATTTTGGCTTTTTATGGACTCTATCAGAGCTGTGTATTCAATGCTAAAGTTAGCACTTTACTCACAAAACATCCACGTTACAGACAAATTGAGACACTCGAAGAACTCGCTGATAGTAAACTGCCTGTTTTGGTTGAAAGTGCTGCAAGTCATTACATAGAACGTCTAAAGGGCAACGGCTATTTCAAAACTGAAGTTCCCAATTACGTATTAGTATCGTTAAAGGAACAAACTGATGCAATTTTATCCTTCAACACGAGCTATGCCTATCAAACATTCTCCTACCTATGGCATGCTATAGTCTATTGGCAGAAGGTCAATAGACAGGAGAATCTTTGTGTCGCTGAAAAGTTGGTAATTGCTGAGAGTGTTCCAATGAGTTTAATTATTCAAAATAATTCCGTATATGCCGAAGCATTAAATACGTTTATACACAATATGCAAACTGGTGGCTTATACAAACTATGGAAATCACAAGCCTATGATGACATGTTACTAAATATAAGTCACACTCTGAAATATCACCCGAATAACCTGGAAATTAACCCACAAAGATATCAACAATTCAGATGGATACTGCATTTATTGGTTATTGGACAAGTACTTAGTCTAATTGTATTTGTTCTAGAGCTGGCTCTTGGATATTGGCATAGAAGGCGACGTCTAGTGAAAGTACAAATAGTTGTTTAAGATTTACGAACAGCCGAAGAAGTTTTACTCACATAAAGCTATCTAAAATTTGATCAAATTGTATTATGAAAATCAATAAATAAATGCCTTAAATTGCGTTGCTTAATGTGAAAGAGTTATTAAAGTTTTTCTTTCAAGCTTCTCGAGTCCTTAGAGTCCGCTTGGCAGTCATTAAATTCTTCATTTCACTTGGACAATAAAACGCAATCGTTGACCATAAAAAGCAAATGACATATGTGACGATATGCATGGCATTTATGACAAACCAGCACGATATTATGTAACCAACAATTTCTTTTCACCCCAAACCCCCAAAAGAACAAGAAAGTATGAATGAAATAAAATGAAACTTTGACATACATTAATGTTTCGTAGACAATAATTGACTCAGCAGCGATGGACATCCGGTGCATTAGTCAAAAAAGTATGGGAATATACCATATAATGACTATTGGGAACATATGTTATCAAAAGGTTTATTTCAACAGCTGGTTTGGGGGAAAAGGGAGAGCCCTTCAAAACAATAACCTTGACAAAGGTACTTAATTATTGCATATTAAATCAAAGCATATATAATATATTGATGAGACTCAAAGTGACACAGACAATTAGGGACTGTCTGGTAACATACGAATGCATAGGAATATATATGTGAATATAACTAAGGTAAACAATGGCTCAAGTGGCGAACTGGAGTGGAAAACAGCGGGAAAAAGGGTGGGGCGAAAGAACAAGGGCGAAATCAATCGATTGACGTCAGGTAACAGCAACAACAATAGGCTAGCCAAAGGAAAAACACGGCTCCCACACACACACACACACTCAGAGATTGGGGCATTGCTCGTTATGTATAAGCATGCATGACTGCTCAACACACACGCACAGCGAACGAAGGGCTTACGTTGCGTATGCGTCATATGCCTTATGAAATTAACAGAGCTGCCACTTTCTTTTGTACGCTCCCCGCTTTATTTTCAGTTGGGCTTTAAAGCATCATATTTCACACATCAGAAACTAATGCAAACCCCTTTTCTCTCTACAGTGGGCGTGGCATTTGAAAGCCCTTTTGATAACGCGACGCTTTAACGCGTATTTCATTTCAATTTCGCAGCTGATTTCGCATCGTTGCATTTTTATGCCATTTATCATACAATTAAAGAAAAACCATTGAAGAAATTGCAAAATTTAAATGCTGAAAAAAATGTAACAGCTTCATCATATGTTTGATTTCTATAGGCATAGCAACCTGAATAATTTATGTTGTTTCTTTTTTCTCGCAATTGATTATTGTTAGGGCTATTTGCATTTGTCAGTTGTTTGTTTGCTGATTGCCGTGTGTGTTGTGTATGCTTTGAATATTATTGAAATGTTTTTTGATTGGACTGCGGCAAATCAATGCTGTGGTTGGTGCCACTGTGCGTCCCACCATGTGTGGTTGTGTGTTTGGCATTATCAAATTGCTGACTTGCATGTCGTACACAATTTTCGCTGTGAGGTAAAATGATTAGCAGAGATAATTTGATTCAACTAAAAGCTTCTAAATTGACATAAACATAAAACTCACTTTTCCACAGAAATTTAAAAAAATTGCTCGAAAATTTGTTTTGTTTTTACTTGATAAAAGTCTGTGAAATTTCCCAGCAACTGCTGCGCCACATAGACAAAAAGAAATTATAAATTTCAAGTAATGATTTCATATTCATTTGCCAAATAAACAAATGCAATTCAATTGTGCAGAAAGAATACAAAATTAGTCCTAATAAAAAAACCTTCTGAATTCAATACATAAATTATTATGGCAATAAATCTAAAAATATATATAAAAAAAATGTAATAAACAAAGTGGTTCAGCATAAAATATTACAAGATTTATTTATTATATACAAATTTTAATTATATATGCAAACAAATAAAAAAATAAATTATAAATAGTTTCATTTAAATGAATTACGATATAAATTCTTTGACCAAGTGAACACATAAACATATTGAGTTTATTTATTTGACAAATATTTGCAAATTTATGTGTACTGCAATTGAGCATTCAATTATGTAATCAAATATAAAATAATGCATTTAATTAAGAGTGGCCACAGAAAGTATGCCAAGAGGCCACAGCCAGCAGATGGCCAATGGAAATATTTGATACAAATAATGTTTTGGGTCAAAAGCCACAGAAACTAATAAAGTCAGGACACTTGACCGCATTAAAGCTGGTAAAACATTTCGGGCCAAAATAGAAAGAAAACTCATTTTATGCAAAAATGTGGCATGCCAGCTTAAAACATTGAAAAGTTGCACATCTAATAGATGCAACAGCTCACTTGGCAGCCTGGAGGATGTTGCTCCTTGCAACTTCTGTTCATGCTGCTGCAAGTGAGTGTGAAAAGCGCCGCAAGCAAGTGTCTGAGTGTGCGAATATGTGTGTATGTGTGCGCTGTAAAAGTTCACTTCACAGTTTAGTGCAGCAAATATTTGCCTTGTGAGCTAAGAAATAAAAGCAAAAAGTAGAATGAAATAAAACAAGTAAAGTAAAAAGCGCAGAGAAGAGAAAAAATGTAAGTAAGCCAAGTAGAATATTAAGACTTAACAGCGCAAAGTATAAAAAATAGACGATTGCCTGTTTGGTGCAATAAAAGGGACTGCAAATGAGGATTTGTGCAGCAATATGAGGCAAATGTACGAGTATTACGTGCAGACACTTAAATGCAATCTATGGGAAATTATGGCATTTCTGACACAATTTTCACACAAAAACGACAAACTTTCAACGCTCTGGGCTTCTCTTATTCAATTATATATAAGTTTTTCTGTTACATGTTTTTTTTTTTTTGGTGTGAAACCATTCATCATCTTAACAGCTGAAATGTAATTCAGGCGTTTTAATAGCTTGCCAAACAACTTTCGACAGCCAGAGAGAGAGAGAAAAGTGTGAAAAATGGAATTTCTTCTTTGAAATGTTTTGATGTTTGTGCGATAAATCAAATGTCAGCCGTTGACTGCAATATAAAATCATAAATATTTTAGAGCTAGTGGCTGTAACAATGTAGCAGCAGCTGCTATAACTTGGCTAAGTGCACGACAAACGCTGTGACAAAGCAGATTGACAGACGGACAGCAAAACAAGCGCAGGCAACTGCATTGGCCTGTCTGCCTGTCTGTCTGGCTGGCTGTCTGTCCATCTGTCTATGAAGTCTGACACATTTTGCATATATGGGCAAATGCAAACAACAATATGATGGACAGACAGTCTGTCAACGCAAGTTGTCAGCCAGCGACCCAAGCTAGTCGAAACCCTTTTTGCCTTAAATATTTCACAAGATGTTAAGCTGAAAAGTGTTTGGGGTTTTTGTGGCTGCCGCACTGCAGTGAAACGCATTTAAATGCGTATAGTACATAAAGTTGAGCTTGTTTGCAAACTTCTGGCGCGAAAACAAGGCAGCAAGGCATTCAATTAAATCAACAACAAATTGATTTAATTAAATCACAGTCTTTCCGTGCCACAAAGGGGTTATTCTGACATGCACCCACTCCCTGAAAATTTTTTTGCACGCATACTTCAATTTAAAAATGCCATCGGCTTCAACATCAGAATCGTGTGCATAATTTATGCCTTCAATGCTTCAATATAATCGAAAACATGTCCATTTAATTGGAGTTCAAGAGCCGTTGCCTATCAATTTCATGACTGTTATTTAATTTCATATTTTTATATGACAACATTTACAAAATTCCACTTTTTTTGAGAGTTTAACATTTATTTTTGTCTGCCTTTAAAAGCAAATGTGTATCAATTTCGCACATATCTTAATGCAATACGTTTAAGAGGATATTAACCTTTTAAATAACAAATTGAATAAAATTAACATTAGTTTAAATTTTGTTGAAATATATTCTAAAATATCACACGTCTCAAAGCGTTGCTAGCAACTGTTTAAGTTTCATTGCCTGCTTCTCGGCACAGTGTTTTGAAGAAAACTTGTAAAATATGTTGCCTACTTTCGAGGGCAGGCATCCGTTTCGGATTTTAACATTTTGTTGCCTACTTTAATGAGCAAATCTAGTAAATGGCTCACTAAGCTTTATTGCTGCGCTCAGAAAGCAAGTGTCTGCGGTTTCTTGAGCAATTGAAGAGCGCTCTTAACTTTTATGTAGCCCACTTTACAGTGGAAAAGTTCTTTAAAGCAGAGCGAATTGAAAGGCAAACTTGAAAAGCGAGAATTTTAATTAACTCACAAATGGAAATTTACACTTTGGCCAAACAGCTGTGGCAGTACACACACACACACACAGCGACACACACCAACACACATTGGCCACAAATCGAAATTGTTGTAAGAAAAACCACAAATGCCTTTTTCGTGTAATTTAATAATTAATTTTGCCAATTTGCATTAAGCGTCCCTCATAATCCAAGCGACGAAACGGAAAACTGCTGACGTGCTTCCTTCGGTTTGGTGGTGGGCGTTTAATGATTGTAATGCTTATATTGAACGCAGGTAAAAACGGTAAAAGCCTTGTATGCTTCGGTTAGTGTATGTCTGTGTGTCTGTGTATGTGTAGATGAAGGTGTGGGTATATAAGGTTGATTAAAAACTTTTGTCGATTATTTCCGTAGCGACAAGAACACGAGCATGAAATCGATGATAAAAGTAAGCAAACAATCAACTTTTGCGAACGGACATTGAATAAATGGCATCGTCGTCATTGCTGGCTGGCATTTGCTGTGCAAACAGCGAAGCTCGACAACATTGATAAAGAAAACAGCAGCTGCTATTGCCATTGTCGCTGTCCTCATCGATGTTCTCGTTCTCGTTCCGCTTCACGTTTACGTTGTCGTTGTCGCTGTCCTCTTACCCATAATGAATGTTGTCAGGCTTGTGTATGCGACTTCATACGTAGTACAAGTAAAATACATTTGCCTTGCCCAGTGTTAGGTAATTCATTTTGGTTATACTACCACTGCTGTGCCAATAAAAGCAACTTTGACTATACCGAGCATAAATACATGTGTATGTGTATGTGTGAGGCAGCCTGTTGCTTGAAAAGGAAATACTCAAGTCATCGCAGTTAGCGTAGCAACAAATATTGCAAGCTGGCTGCGTTTACTTTTCCTTTCAATGTATTGACTATTGTCACCAAAAGTTTAGGTGCTAAAGTTTACACAACTTGCTATAAAACATCTGCCAACACGTGCCATGCTATATATACATATATATTTCGATTCATAAAGTATAGGAAAAAGGTGCGACAATTTGAATTAACAGCTGTTAAACTAAACAAACTAAGTATCGCTAAAGACAGAGAGCAAACAAACTGCTGACAAAGCCTTGCAATTACTAGTAATTAAAGTGTAACTGGAACATGTACTTAAATGTCATAATATTTATGGAACATTTTGCTAACTAAAACATATATTTCTTAAAGTACTTAATAAATGGAATGTAGTTGAATAGTCTTAAAGAGCAGACAACAGATATTTTCTGCAGCAAAACCAAAAATGCAAATGTTGCTGGGCACAAGCAGAAACAGCAAATTTCTGCCTCTTTGCTCTCATCCTCTCTTTCTTTTACTTTCTCTCTTTTCTTTCACACTTCTCACTGCTAGCTATTGGCATATATTATGTAGATATGTTTGTATCTTTAAGATAAGCTAAGGCAGCGTTTGCATGCATAATTTAAGCGCATAATTTTTCACAGCATAAATTGAATTAGTTCCATGTGTATATGTATGAGTATATATGTTCCTGAGTATGTTTCTTTATATTTTTGACAAGACTGCAACATATATAGAAAAACAAAAAATGCTCCACAGCTTGGCAAAGTTTCGTTTGCTTCGCTTTTCGTCGCGTCAAGTTGAGGTGGTAATTATTCTTGCATAAATTTTCGAAAATTAATTGTGTCATATTCTTGATGGTGCAAAACTGTTGACACGGCCTCCCTACCAAATACGAGTGGCACTCCATACACACACACACACACCAACACACTCTCACACACACATATATACAGTCAAAGCCAACGTCCTTCGGGGTGGCTTTGGGCTCTACTTGGCCCACTTTGTTTGCTACGACTACAGTGTCAACATGTTGCTCAGCGTTTAAGCCAAGATTTGACACAACATTTTCCAGCTGGTTTGAATTTCAAATAATGTATGTACTTGTTAATAAATTAAGCGGCTTAAAGTCGGGGAGCAGCCAACAATGAACGCTGCGTAACACTGTAATTAAAACGATTAATTGGCATTAAAATATGTCCCTCCACAGTGTCTTTTTACGTGTGTATGTCTGTTATATGCTCAAGAAAGTATATATTTAGCTATGTGTAGTATTTAATGACTTGTTGCTATGACTAAGTAATTCGATACAGACATAAATTAGTTAATTTATTTACATTTAGAGGGCTAAAGCGTAAGCTTATTTATTCATAGCAGCTTGCACAAAGCGCTTTTATGCTTACATGTGCTTTTGAACGCTAGAAGAGCTTTAAGCTGCTTAAGTTCTTACAATTTACAATGTTTTCTGCTTTACGTATGATACCCTACTTAAGAAGTAGTAATGAACTGAGAATGGAAACTGTTCTAGCGTCATCGTTATATGATATCTGACTTCAATTAATCTCTCTTCAGAAATTCCAGAAATTTAGCTTTTTTTTATCTTCCTAGCCAGCAAAGTTAGCTTAAATTGAAGCACTGTTTTTAACACTTTCTCTTAGAAAAACATTTTTTTAGATTAACTGCATAGTGTAGGATATATCTATAAATTTTTGATTAACATGATATTCAATTTTATTAAAACACTTTTATTTTCTGTTTCTATATTTGTGTAGATTTATTTGATTAACAGCTTTGAGCTTAAAATGAATTTAAATTCATAAAAAAAATAAATATATAAATGTCCTTTAATTTAGAAATTTATTGCAAGCTGCTACATTGCTAGATCGAATCATTAGCTCAGTGTGGTGTCTGCAGTAATTTAAATGGACAGCAGCTAATAAATGAAAATTAAAGAATGCCAAAACAAAGAAGAACAAAAAATATCTATAGATTGAGACAAGAGCATGTGAATGCTTTTAAGTGACAATTAATTGGTCTGTCAACGTGCAATAAAACTAAAGAAAGCAAGTGAGGGCAGATAGCTGAACACAAAACAAAAAAAAAATAAATAAGAAAAACTTTAGCATTAAATGCTGCTGTGACCGAGCACAAAATTAATATTAATTGTATTCCATTTCACATTTACTGCTCTCGCTGTCGACACACAATTAGGGCTCGCACCGACCATTTTGGCCAAGACAAAGCGAGACCAAGAGACCAAGTGAGCTGTCGAGCTGCTCCTCCTCGCTGCTAATAAATTGAATTTATTACAAACGATATGCGGCTGACATTTCAGACTCCAGAGATTCAATTTGCTTGCCATATTTTCTCTACTTTTCGCACAAAACTTTGATTGAATTTATGCATGTGAATATATATTTTTTTATGTAGAGCCCAACAAATATTTTCATTAATAAACTCTTTACTTTTCAGCATATTTTATTTCGCTTCGTGAGAATTTTTGTTGTTCTTGTTGTAGCCTGCAGTCAAATGCAAATTTTTGTCAAGTACATTTCCATGGGCAGAACCTTTTTACACTCGCCTTATCAAGTTATTTAATACGCTTTTTTTTGTTGTACTTTAAACCTTAAATTAAAATCTGAAGCAAAGCTTAAATTATGTACATACATTAGAAAGTTCCTTTGTAGAAAAAAAGGAGTAGGAGTTGAGCAATTTATTGTAGGCAATACCTTAAGGATGGACTTAAGTTCGCAAGAGAGTTGAACTTTTAGACTTTGGAGAGTTGAAATGATTTATTTTCCTATTACTTTTCTATCTAGTTGATTCAAGTAAAAATAGTCTTTCTACCTGTGAGCTCTAAGTGGAGGTAGACATAGAATAAATGCTTGGATTCAAAAACTACACATAAATCTAATCTTTATCCTTTTACTGTCTAGATCAAATTGATTTGCTTCAACTATTTACATTATTTGCCGCACTAAAAAGCCAATATACCTCATGGTAATAGTGTAAAATAAAACCCAAATTGACTGCTGCCTGTGAGCACTTTTGTGCCCTGGAGAACAGCACAGCACAAAGTTCAAATTGCTGCATCACAGTATGATGTGCGAGAGAGATAGAGAGAGCGATAGAGAGAGTCTATCTAATGTTTGCCTTTTTCATTTGGTCATAAATTTGTAAATATTTAATAAGCGCTGCGCCTGAGTGTATTTATGTGTGTTGAGTGTTTGCTGCTGGTATATGAAATGGGGGCATACACTTGAATGGCTAGCCCGGCGTATGCGTAATGCACAATATGTCAGCTGATGTGTGGCAAATGCGTTTATGTTTCAACCAATGGCCAAATCAACCATAAAATCCACATACTCAACAAGCCTGCCAGTAACATGCACTCTTATTTGCCTGGCTTAGTCAAATTCTATATAAGTACACCCCTATGGGAGGGCGGGATTGAAGAGTTTGAAGAGTGTGTGCTGCGGCAGCTGCATGGTGACATTAGCTTGACTCTTGACTCATTTCGTTGCATGTTGAGCTTCAAGTGTCGTCAGTTGTTTGACGCTCTTAAGTGCTGCCAGAGGTGACTACAACTTTTGCCGCTTAAGTGTTTGCATATGTGAGCATGTGTGTGTATGTTACTTAAGTAAGTAACGAAAGAAAGAGACGGAGAGATAGACAGACTGTTGTGTGTTCCCGTAATTGGTGCATCCTTTGATTCCACTGCATTCCACTCAACTCTATTGGGGCACTTTGTTCCTTTGCTCACAAAAAGATGTCATGAAAATAAATCAATGGAAAAGTGCTGCATAACTTCATTACATCCCCACTTAGGTTGATCTGCTATAGGGCTGCTTACTGCGGACTGTCGACTACTGGCTACTGGCTGCTTACTGCAGATAAGTCGGCAACATGGCAAATGGCAAATGGCGCACGTATCTGGAAAGTCAAATGCAATGCGACGAGCGTAACGATTTTCCTATTTAAACTCGTTTCAGTATTTTACCATTTTACCATTTCACCGTTTACCAGTTTACCATTTACCGTTTACCATTCACCGTTCACTGTTCGCCTTTTAGATTGTCGTCCCTATGCACTGCATTTTTATGCCCTCCCCATTTTGGCACACAAAAACAAATCCCAGTGTGGCATTTGGATGCTGCATCTTGTTTGCTAATCGCCGAGTCGCATTGCTAACACGCTGATGCTCGCTTTCTATTTTCTTTTTGTTATTTTACTTTTTTGTTTCCCTTTTGGAGCTGCATTTCCATCTATGTCTTGCTACAACTTGTTCTTGCTGCAGCTGCGTTGCCGTTGTTGTTAGTTGATATTCCAATCGAGTTTCAATTTCCGGTCTACATTCAAAATGTCAGCGCACACTAAAGTTAGAGAGTGCAGAAGAAATCAAGTTACTGTTGGGAGAGTGAATCCAACTGTACAAGGTCGTGTACTAACAAATAACTAAAACAATAAGTACTAAGGTTACTTTTCTTTTTACAGCATACGGTGTTTTATTCAACTTCTTCTCAAGGCTCTAAGAAATATTACATATTACAGATATGTTCATATTTCTTTTTAACAAATCTTATATTCCCTGTGTTGTGCAAATATACCGAGCTCAGAAAACAAACAGCATTCGAGGTTTCGTTTCGATTCCATGCGATTTTGTTTTGCGCTAAAAAGTATGCAACGTTTTCTTGTTCAGTCAATTGAAGCGGAGTGTATTGGAATTATGTATGTCTTGCGATTTGTTACGAATACTCACACACATATGTACATTTATTCATTTCATCTTTGCTTCTTTTGAACATTCTTCATTTATTTGCGGCTTTTACGTTTGCTTACAGCTGCAACTCAGTCAAACTAAGTAACTACATTATTTAAATCGAAAAACTATAGCATACAGATAACAGTATGTTTCGAACAACATATAATTTTAAGGAAAAAAATGATTCCCATCTTATTTTACCCCAAATAAATGTCTTCTTAAGTATACATATTATCATTTAAATACTCATACTCAACGCTCACAGAGCTTAAAAAAAAACATTTAAATTTTCGTAATTAAGTTAAATCATAATTAAGTTGCATATAAATCGCATTTCGAGTGCTGCGCTTTACTTAATTCGTTTGCAAATTCCGGCTACAAATTACAAACAGTGCAAGTGTAAGTGGAAGTGGAAAAGGAAAAGGAAGCATAAGATAAACTCATTAATCATTAGGCGAAATGCTGTTGCTGCTGCTGCAACTACGGCTTCTGTGTTGCCCTCGTTGGCATTTTCCAAATGCCACACTCGAAGTTCAAGCATATAAAATTATGAAAAATAGTAGTAGTAGTAGTGGTATGGAAAACAAAAGGAAAATCCAAGCAGTTTGTCAGACAGTTCATCAGTCAGTTATATGGCAGCTTCACTATAGAAGCTGGGAATGAAAACGACAAAAACGCGTTGCAAAATGAAAATGGTGGCACTTACTTTAATTGCTGGCCCCGTTGCCTGTTTGGTCATGCCAACAAAAGCAGTTGGGCAATTGAGTAGTAGCTGTGGTCACAGGGCAGAGGCGTTGTGCGGGAGATGGTTGGGCAAAAAAGCGACGCATTGTTGCTTTGTGCAAAAAGTTAGCACGAGGTTCATGTAATTAAAGCGTCGCTTTCAGTGCAACAATGCGACTTGTTGTCACAGGCGTTAAGTTCAGCAGCTAGCAGTATGTGTGTGGGTGTGTGTGCAACAACAAAGCCTGGCTTTGTAACTGGAGCTCGTAAACGGCCAAGACATTGCCCCAAAAATGCTGGCAGTAAAACATTTTCACGCTCAACAACTGCCAAATGGCAGCTGGCACTTTTCATTCCTTTAGCTTCTTGCTTCTCACTCTTTCTATTTCTCTCTCTCTCTCTTTCTCTCTCCCTCTCTGTCTCTATTTCTCACTCTCTTGTTTTTGGCACTTAATTGAACACATTAACTCAAAAGCGGCAACCTGCGACCACAGTATATTGATATCCCCCTCTCTCTGCTCCTTTACTCTTGCCTCTTTGGCTGCTGCTGAAATTTGAAATTTTCAACGCTTGCCACAAAATGTTGCGGCACATGTTGCTTTGCCGTTTGCGCACAACTTTCATTACATATTTGCCATACCAAAAGTCTACATAGTTAGTTATAACAACTGCAGTCCATTTAACAACTTGTCCATTTTGTTGAGCTTAGTTGTGAGTTGCGAGTTGAAACTTCAAACTCTCATCACCAACGGTTGTGTTCAGTTGTGTTGAGCTCATAAATGTTTAAATAACTTGCTTCACTCAGTTATTGTAAGAAAAGAAAGTTTTCAGTTCAGTTTTGGTGGCAAACTTTTTGCTTAGCACAAATTCATTAGAAACTTTAATTAATATTCAACAGCATAAAGTCGATATCGATTTGTTGCCTTTAATATTATTTGCAAAGCTTTCGTATGTTGCATATAAAATGTATTTTCTTTTGAGTGGACCTACGTGACGTATACGTAATGGATAGAACTTTGGCATCAATACAAGTTGCTATTGAAGCTGATATTACTAACGGTATTGTGTTGAGAAATGTTTGTAAGGCAATATAGATAAGTATTACAGATTTTATATTAGAAAGAAAAAACTTTAGAAATGAATTTGTGTTAGTTGAAAATATGTTACACTTTATGGTCTTGCAAACAAGCTTGTTTTACATACTTTAATTAAGGTTAATTTATATAAAAAGCTCGCTGTTGATTCCATCTGTTCATTTATAAAAGTCTTTCAATTTATTTCTCTTCCATTTTCTTTTCACTCTCTTATTTAATTCAATGTTACTTACTGACATTTAAAACCCACTGTCAAACCATTCAATGCGCTTAACTTTTCAGCATCTATTCAAAATCCAGGCACTTGAATTTATATATTTTGTTTTACTTTTGTTTTTTGTGTCCCTTAGAATAAACACTTTTTACTTGGACGTCGGCAGCTGTTATTCTGTATGCCATGTAGACTGGCTTTGATCAATTTTCCTTGCCGCAGCTTTCCACTCAGCGAGCCCAATTAGTAATGCTTCATTGGCCAATTGTGTAAGCAAATTTTGTCATAAGTCTCGTATTTATTTTTTGCTAAAATTTACAAATTGAGCAGCTTGTGAAAAGTCTCTCTCTCTCTCTCTCGCTTCATTAACAGTTTATTATACACGAGGCGTATGAGTAATTTTATCTGCACGCACAGCAAAATAAGCCGCAAATTGAACATTGAGCATGTAAGAGAATTCCATTGTGGATATGTGTGCCTGTGTGAGAGTGTTTGTGTGAGTTTTTATATATATTGAAAATTGTTTTGTGGCTTTGGTGTGAAAAATACGAAACATTTTCTTAGCTTAGAACAGCATTGAGCACCACAACAAATCATTGTCTGTCCAGAAATCGAAAAATAAATTGAAGTGATTTCAGTTGTGTATATGTATGTGTAGTGAAAGAGATAGTCAGCTTGTGGTTCTCTCTCGTCGCCTGCTGAGAAATCTCTTGTGGTTCTCTGACCACAGCAGCATGCGAAACTTCTTCACTTTTGTTGTTCGTAGCTTTAAAAATTGCTTTGAACTTTTGACCAACAAAACAAAAAAAAAAACCAAATAAAAAAGCAAACTAAACCGATACCTAAAACCAAATGTCAAAAGCTACGACATGCTGCAACTGTCTGTCAATATCCGTTATAGTGACTATGCAAGTTGTCAAATGCAGGCCTCAATGTTCTAGTATACCCTGTAAAGGGTGCAAACAAAAATATACATATTGATACTGAGTCCTTTTAAGTTATCTACAGGGTATATTACGGTAGAGCGTAGCTGTCTTTTATGTGCTAAAAGACTTTCTTCTACTGTATATGTATATATGTCATAAATTCAATTTCGTAAATGGATACAGAGCAAACGCTTGTCGCGTTTTTGTCACTTGCAGCACATGCAACGTTCAACATTCAACTTGCAACGTGCAACGTGTGCTAGCTGCTGCAAAGTTGGCAAAAAGAGCGCTCGCAATATTGTGACGACACACAACAGTCCAGTACGAGTTTGCTGGTTTATTGTGCCCCTGCGGCGGATGCCATGTCATGTCAACTATATATAATAAGTTTGCCGATTTGACTGCTGCCATTCAGAGCTGAAGCAGAGCAAGAAGAACAGCTGAAAACTTTGTCCAGCTGCACATACACACACATACACACACAGAGAGACAATTTCCATTTGTGTCTGGTCACACGACGCGTATGTGTAATCTCTTGTTTTTTATGTATTTATTGATTTTCTTACACATTTCATATTGCATATACATACTTGTGCTTATCTATATATAGATAATGTTTGTTGCTATACATAGCTGCTGCACAAATTGATTATTAATTAATCAATATTACTTCTGTTCATTTTTTCGGGAACATTTTCAGCTTATTTAACTTGTTCAACAACAATTATCTCAGTTGCTCGAGTTGTTTGTATTTTATTTTTGGCCAAACAATTGACGTGTTGACTGTTTGGCTTAAGTGGAAATTGTTGCCAAAAGTTTGTTTAGCTATAAATAGCTGAAATAGACAAAAAAGTATGTCAATGCTATCAACACTTGAAGCTTTGCAATGATAGGATTAACGTGTTTAAAAGACTTTAAAAGGCAGTACAATCTGTTGTTACAAAGTGCTACTAGAATTTGGTGGATGCTTTAAATTACTTCACTTTCTTTTCACTAAAAATTCTGCGAATAATTTATATTTATTTATTATGGTTGTTTGGCAATGCAAAAACTGTCTAATTAAATTATTTTTACGACTGCAAAACCGTTGAATTAGTTTGTCTTGACCGTTATTGCCATAGCTCGCATTCAAGTGGACGCCATTTTGCATGGCAAATGGGAAACGGCAAAACTGACAAAATGGCTGCTCGGCACGCACTTAAACTCGTTGAATGGCGGCATCTGCGGGCTACTTTTGCATTCTGGGCATTTATTGCATTCAGAAGACACAGCGGGTGTCAATTTGATGTGCAAGAAGAAAGAACACAACGGTTGCTCTGCTCTCTTTCATGTTTTGCTAGCACTTTGGGGAAAAACAACGTACGAGTCTTGCTATATGCTATTTTGAGTTTATATCCTTTTGATAGTATACTCTTGCCAAGCACAAGAGACAACGGAAAAAGCAGCTGCGTATTTTAAAGCAAAAAGTATAGTTTTTTAAATGTCAACTATTTGTAGAATTTACTACAATATTTACAGAGTATTTGCTAGTTGAATCTTTAATTCTCTCTCCCTTTTTTTTTTGTGTATAAGGTTATGGCAATTACTATTTTATTTGCCTAGCAAACTACAGTGAAGTGTGTTTCAGTCGCGTTTGCACAGTTGAGTCGATGCGATGCCAGCCGGAAGTGGAAATTGGCATAAAGAATGCAGTATGAAGCATAAAGAAGAAGAAGATTTTGTTTTTTTTTGCAGGACCAACAAAGACAGACCAAATAATAAATAACCAATTATAAAATCAACACAATCTGCAGTCCAATTAAACAGCTTTAATATAATATTCAAAAGGAACCAAGAACACAAAACAAAACCCAAACAAACTGACCAAATAAATGTTAAAAATGTGTGCTGTGTAAAAAAGTTAATATCTACAAAAATATATAAAATGCAATGTAAATAAATGTAGAAATTTGTGTGCTTAACTACAACTGCGGACCAAGCAAATAGTCAACAAATATAATTAAATAATAATCAACAAAAAAAAAAACAAATTAATTAAAATAGAATAAAACTTCTAAGCTGCTGTAATATCAATGTGAGACTTGTACATAATTTAAAACAATACCAAAACTAGTTCAACTAACTATAGACTTAGTAACTTATACTACAATATACATATATTTAAGTGTACATATGACCAATACAAAATGGTACACAGTTTGGTAAAAGCTTTAATTAGTGTTTAAGACCGAGTCAAACTGAACTCACTTGACCAATAAACAATTGTAAATACCACTACTTAAGTATAACAATCTACCATATAAAAATATATAACAACTGAAAGTGTAACTCTAGACTGTGCTCTTAACAAATACAACATTTAATTTTTAAAAGCATTTAACTAAACTAAAACGTCAGGTAAACAACACGTTCTTAACTACCAACAGAAATAGCAAAAACAACAACAATTTTTTTGGGAGCTCTATAATTTTGTATTTTTCTTCAAATATTCTTTTAAATAAATGTGTATGTGTTGTGTGTCTATGTTAAAGTTATTGTAAATTTAGTTTCTATCTTGTATCTCTATATATATCTATATGCATTATATCACATTCCCTCGGGGCTTACAGAGTTTATGTCCAATTGCCAACATGAGCAGCTACAGCAACAATGACAATCACAACAATAATGACATTGAAAATAGCAATAACAATAACATTAATAATAACAATAACAATAATAATCATAGTCCAATAACTATTAAACGCAACTACAAGTTAGTTGGTTGGTTTTCTCAAGTAAGTTTTCTATTCAGTTGTCTTGCCAAATTTCATTTGCTTATAATTTATATACATATTTTGTCCAGTGTATAAATTGTCACATATTACATACGTTTATTTATATATTTATTTTTCTATCAATACGAAATCAAATTAAAATGCGAATCCTTTTGATACACACACACACAAACACACAGAACGACTCAGAACACATTGAAGTGCACACAATTCAGCCATTGTTGTCGTTTGTTCTTCCTGTTGCCCTGGCCCAAGTTACCATTCTCATCATCATCATCATTATGTGATCAGACAACATCATTATCTTCATTCAGTGTAGTTCACAGTTGCTGTATTGTTATAGTTCTCTACCTTTTTCTGTATATATACACACATGTTAGTCTACTTATATTTGAGTTTATTCTTATGCTTTACTTTTCAAGTTTTCAGCTTATTCAATTTATTTATACTTTGACTTTTCATGTGTATTTTAATTAACTGCAAGTTTTCTTATTCACTTCCAACTTGCACACAGATTATATATTTAAATTGAAACAGTCCTTTAATTGTTGTCTTCCGGTTTCAATCAAAGTTGTGACTTTTATTAAGTTTCCGTTATCATATAATAATTCGTTAATTGCATATAAAAATTATAAATTTCTTTTATTTATTTAAAAGTCAAATTGCATAACAATTTATTCAACACAAACTTTGGTAGCTAAGATAATATTGTTAAGGGAATTCAACACTCGTTGAGCTGACAAAATCAAACATATTGAAATACAAATCTGTTTAAAAGGGTCTGACAAAAATAATAACAAGTCAAACAAATGAAAACGAAACCATAGCAAAGGGCCAACAATTTATTTTATTTAATTTTAAAGCTGCAATAAAAAATTGTATGCTTTTTGCACTTCAATAGACAAATTTTGACAGTTGCTAGTGATTTGTGACAGCTTCAATTGGAATAATTTATATGTGAAATATAACATTGGTGCTTTGCACTTTGAATTCAAACTATAAATAAATTTGTGACTTTAAAAAAAAGGGGAATATTTCATGAATTTTGTGCAGCTCTCTAGTTTTAAATTTAAAGAAAAGTACGAGCTTCATAAAAATATTACCCATAAATTACAGATTAAAGTTTTGTAGCAATAGTTTATACAAATTACATGGCAACATTTAACAGCACATTTAAGGACCAGCATGTGGTCAAGTAAATCACAAAGAGTTTTGTCATTGTACAATTAAAGTGATTTCCCTCTGACCCTCTGGCAGGCGTGAGCATTCCAAGGCGAGAAAGGCGTGGGCGTGGCAGGTGTTCGGGTGGAGCAATCAATACGGCTTTTTAATGAAGAAATAAAGTGGCCATTTTCATGTTGTGTTGTGTCGTAAAAATTGTCTACATTTTTATTACCTACATACTATTGTATACATATAGAAATTCTTTGTTTTTTTTTTGTGAAAGGGCGCATTTTTACGGCACGCCTCGTGGTGATGAGCGTGGCCAAAGGACAATGAAGTAAGTGTGTCCGGACACGCACAGAACGTGGCCTAAACGCCTCCGTTGAGCTGGAAAATATGCCCTTTTGTGGTATGTGTTATGCTTGAAGCAGCAGGACATCACAGCTGGAGATTGCCAGATTGGGAGCTGGGAGCTTGGGAGTTGAAGTCTATGTTCGCACAAGTGTTTATTTCGGCATTTTGCTTTATACGTTACATGCCTCTACCCCAGTTATGCCTGCTGGTAGGACACTTCATTCCACTCTAATACTTTGCCTTGGTCAGCACTTCAAGGCACTCAACTCTCGACTCTCGGAACGAAGACAAAAGCCAACCCAATGCTTTTGTGGGTCAAGTTGAGTTTCTCTTTACTTGGTTTTTTTTTTGCCCCTAATGATTATTGGGCTGATTTCATTGTGTGTTTTCTTTTTTTTTGGTTTGGTCAGAAATGCTAAAAATGTTGCTATTGTTTGTTTTTCTTTTTATGATTTTGCAGTGGGCGTAAAATCATTAAAGGGCAGATGCAAACGCATCCCACTGTCTGTCCTGCTGCGTGCCTGATAAGCTACATTTAGGTTTCTTCAAGTATTTTACTAATTTTATACATTTTACTTTTTTTATTTTATAACATTAGTGTGTTAAATTTGTAGTAGATTCATTTGCCTTACGTTAGTGTGATGTTTTATTTTGCCTGTATTTGTCAGGCAATTCTTTTTGCATTCTTCTTTATCATATCCCAAACGGCATCTAACATCCATGTGACACCATAGTCCTTTATAGCCTATATAAACAATTTGTATCTTTGCACAGTTCCTAAATGTGTCATTTGGCAGTTGCAAGCACATGTCAGGCACTGCAAGAAAATCTTGTACTTAAAATTGGTTTTAAGCATTCTAATTACTTACATTCTTTTGGCAGCGTTAGGCAAATAAAGCTCAAAATAATATAAATGAGCAAAACAGTTCTCATTCTAGCAACTTGTTTACATTAACTAAATTGCAGCTTTTTGAAGCCAACTGCAATTAATTTTTAAAGCATGAAATTAATTTGCTTGGCTTAAATTGCCGGAACATTAACATTAAATGAAACTATAGGGTCGAAACTATGTTTCTTTAAGTATTTTACTAATTTTATACATTTTTTACTTTCACATAGCATATGACATAAGATTTGTAGTTTCATTTGCCTTTATTTGTCAGGCAATTCTTTTCACATCCTTCTTTGTCATATCCCAAACGACATCTTACTTGCAAAATACACCAAATTCCTTTGTAACTGACAAAAACAGCTTTTAAATCACAGTCCCTGAATGTATCATTTGGCAGTTTAAGGCACATTTCAGTGTAAGGCACTGTAAGAAAAAGATTTCGTTGAAATATATTTTAAAGCATTTTAATTACTTACTTATTTGTGGCCGCGAAAGGCAAACTAAGCTCAAAATAATACAAACGAAGAAAATACTATTCATTCTACCAACTAGTTTTCATCAACTAAACTTACAGCTTTTTAAAGCTAAGTGCAAGTTATTTTGAAGGCATTAAATCCATTGGTTTTACTTAAGTTGCCGAAACATTCCTAGGTTTCAAATTATTGTATATATGTATTTAAGACTTTTTACCAAGCACATGGCACAGAGTTTTTTTTCACAGTGTAAACATATAAGTCCGTATTTTTATCTTATTCTTGTCTTTTAATTTTGTATATTTTTATAATATTTCTTTTTCTAATTTTTACTCCTCTGAATCTGCTGGTATTGGCGTTGTACTTCTTCTTAGTCTTCTGGTTCTAACTGAGCTCTCGTTAAAGACACTCATTGCTTTTATTTCCACTGTAGTGGCTTTTGTCTGTTTGCGTTTCCTAAGGCAGTTTTTGATACATTCATAATGCGTATAGCCCTTGGCACAAGTATATCCTTTCCTACAACTTCCGTTTCTGGAACGCACCCAAACCGCTTGCAATGGCGCACACATTGTTCTCATGTGTTTAGCAAATACCATAACCCTTTGAGTGCAAATTTTTTCTGCAAAGTCCACAAATATTCGAATCGTTAGCCATTTGGTAATTTTATCTTGTTTTTGTGCTCACTGTTTTCGTTAGCTGGTGTTTCTTTTAGACATAGCAAAGCCAAGAGACCACATAAAAACCAAACACATCTCATTACACAAAATGCAACTAAAAATTCTGCAGAGTTTTTCAGCTCTCGAGAAAAACTGAAATAGCAAATTGGCATGAAATTCCAATTACTGCAGTTTAGTTACGCTTAAGTGCTATAGTCTTACGACCTTAATGTAATTCATTGATGGTGTAATGCACACTGGAAGTTCTTATTTATTTAAATGAATAGCTAAAAGCTTTAAATCTTCTTAAACTACTCCCGATTGACCATTTCCAAATCGGTTTTTAAGCAACTCGGCTGAAATGTTGAGCCTTGATTAGATTTCAATGAAGACGAAGCTTGGTGAAATTATAAAGCTATTAAAGACCAACCGAATTTCTCTACAGTTTCTCAGAGTTTGTCTAATTAACAAAGTGTGTACTGAGTGTCTGACGCCCTTGGCGAGCTAATGATGAAGCAAAGTGTTTGATTTCGCATACCCTGTGGCTAAACTGTAAATGCAGCTTATTAGCGCCTACGTTGTGTACATTTAATAGCTAAAAGTAAAATATAACAAAGCTGTAACTAAGAACAATAGTTTTTAGCTGCCTGCCTAGAGCTTAAAGCTGCTTAAGCTGAGCCCTTAATTCAATGGCATGAATAGAGCTTAAAGCTGCTTAAGCTTGATTCTTATTGCTTTCTGCACTCAATTCAAATTAGTTTAAAATTTTAACCTAGATTAGATTAATAAAGCTTTAAGCTGCTAAAACTGTTCTTTACCTAAAGCACTCTAAAAAAGTTCCTTAAGCTATTCATTTTGGTGCTGAGCATCTAATAGTCCTGCATTTTCTTCAATTGTTTACCAATTTCAAATCGTTTTATTGACTTTCCCACTCTCAGAACATCTGTCTCCCTCTCACTATCTCTTTTACTCCCCCAGTAAATTTGTAATTAAGTTTAAGGCCGACATTGTATTGGTCGATTGGTATTGGTGTAGACACCGTGACAATGTCCTTGGGTAAATTTATGTAAATTTCGATTAATTTATTTTTTGACACAAGTCAAAGCTCCTATACCAAACAACTGCTCATACCCCCGATTGTCTCATTAAGTGCTGGGAAAGCGTTGTCATTAGAATAAATAACTGTTGTCTAATTGGACGGAAGTCTGTTTCTGCTGCTGCTGCTGCTGATGACAAGCCATGTTGTATGTCGTTCTATTTAGTGATATTTATTTAACGCCTGATTGCAAGCTGATCAGCGCGTAATCAATCAATGCTACCAAAACTTCCTTTTGGCTTTTACCAATTGATTTTCCTGCCAAAATAAAAAAAAGAGACAATGATAGAGATAGAGAGAGCGCGCGCGGTTGACAGAAAGAATTTCCCCTCATTTCCGATTTCTTCGCTTTTTTTGGCAAAGATATCGTTTTAAGGCCAAACAGCTCGCTTACAAAATGCTCTTCACATTTCAATTTCCGGTTCGCATACAAAACGAAAACTTTCAAGCAGCTGTCCAGCAAATGCAGCTATTCCGCTCACACTCTAACCCACTGCTGTCTATTGCTATCTCATTTTGTGTGTTGGCGCTTAAATGTGATTGATGCTGCCGGAAGTTGGAAGTTGAATGTTGGTTTTGCCTTTAGTCCGGTCTCAATGTGCCCCGGGGAAATGCCATTTTGATTTGCTTTTCGATTTATAATTTCGCCTTTGCCATTTTTGCATGAAAGCAGCTCCCAAAAATTACACACACACAGACACACACACATATATATAGTGCTTAATTCAAAAATATGATTCGTTTTGCATAATTCATGCTGCTTTCAATAACAATTGAACAATTGAATCGAATGAAATGCTTTACTTAATTGACTCGCAACATCAATCAAAAACCAACAACAACAACAACAACAACTACAATAACAATATCAATAAAAAAAAACCCAACAACGTTAAAAACGTCGAGCTAAATCAAACAAAAATCAAAATTCGAAATTTGCCAAAAATTCGCCTGTTTGCCTGCGATTCATCATCCCCTCTGCTATTATTTACATTCCCCTGCCCCGTTCCGTTCCGTTTCGTTCCGTACGCGTTCACATCAGAGCAGAATGTCAATGTTCTTCTTTCGCTTGCATAATCTCCAGCGTGCCGAGGAGAACAAACGCAAGAAACGCGTCGAACAGCAGCGTCAACAGCAGCGTCAACGTCGCGGCGCCAAGGTGTTCAAATGCGTCAGCGACTCCACTGGCCATCTGACACTGGCGCCATCGCGACTCTTCGAACGGACGCCAATGAGTCCATCCGACAGCCTGGACGAGATTGCGCTCCAGATACCAAGGTGAGTTCGTCTAGCTTTTTGTGGGCAAAAGTGAAAGTGTGTATCAAATGGTATTGAGATCCCAAGTGAACTGATTGAATATATTGTTACCATATATTTAAATATCTAAGTCTACGTAAATCTGTTACTTTTTAAGATATCTATTCTTCATATGTATAAAAAATATGTTAAAATCAAACTACTCAAAGCCATCATGGGCATCATGCGTTAAAAAATTATGTACAACGCTCTGAAAGTGCAGAACATTATTGGTCTGCCAAAGATTTTCAGTCTCGCGATTTCTACTTTCTACACTTTTGAGTTGTATCCCAAAGGTGTATGTCTGAGTGTGCTACGATTACATTGTTGAACAACAGCAATGGAACAACTTTTTTTTGCAGCTTCAACTGGAATTGTTTTTCTTTACCTGTGCCTCAGGCAACTACAGCGCTCACTTACATACGCTGCCAAGAAGTTTAGTTCAATTTAGAAATGCAAGCTCCTTTAAACATGCCCTCTCTCTCTTTCACTTCTTCTTCTTCTTTTTCTTACACACACACATATGGAAAGTGAACTGCTTGCTCTTTGAAACCCCTTGCTTATATCACATTTGCTCATTCTCATATATAAGTATAACTTTACCATTATTCTTTTGTGTAATATGCGCAGCAACCTTCTAACTTATAATGTACAATCTCAACTTGATTTGTTACACAATCAGCATCAAGTGCTCATAAGCTACAAAACGAACTCTTGATACACTAAAGCATATATTTAAATTATAATGTGTATTGAAATTTTAAGAATTTGTCTTAGTTTCTAAAGATTTATAGCCTAAAATATTAAGCTTTAATGCTAAAATGGGTTGTTCGTAATATTTCTATGCTGTTAGAGTATTTGGGTTGTCGACTAAGCCGCATACATATTTAATTTCTGCTTAATTTTGTGTGTGCTTTTGAAATGTGCGCTGTAAAACACGTATGTATGTGGCACAAAGCATTTGCCGCCTTATGTGGCAAGCACGAGCATTTGCCAGTCGCGGCTTTTGACATTTTGACGTGCCACAATTGTCAAATGAAATTATAATGTGGCCCCAAAATGCGGCTGATGGCAACAGTTTGATATTGCAGCGATTACATTGCGGATTAAGACAGAGCCAAGAAAGCGAACTCATCTGAGACAGTCAGCTTAAAGGTTTAATGTAAAATTTTACCACTTTTCTTATAACCCAACTTGTGTGAAGAGAGATGTTTTTATACCCTCTGAAGGATATGTACGTAGCACCTTTTCTAAAACTTTGAACTGCCATATCTTTACTAAAAATGCAGCTATTGCTGAGCGAAATACCATTTTACACTGTGTTTAACAGCATAATTAATTTTGCATCTAAAATTCAAACTTTTTTAAAACTTAAATTTTTTTCAAAATTTTGCAAATTTTGCATGCTTACCCCTTAACATTTTTTCAAAAATTGAAAAAAAAATTTTTTTTCATTTTGTTTCCAAAAACTATGCTAATCGATTAGAAATTTTGTGTAGGTTTAGAATATGTATACTTTATGGGGTCGATTTCGAAGATTTCATCGATTTCTGTTCAAATAATCGAAATAAAAGACAGAGGGTAGACGATACACGTTCGGGCATGCTCAACTGAACTCGTTTGAATCATGCATTTTGTTCATGGAGTATTGCATTAATTTGCCCGCCACTCAGCGGAAAGTAAAAGTGGTGATTTTGTTGTTAATAAACCCCGACGGAAGATTATTAAATAAATCTTTAAAATGCCATTAAAGTTTGCCCTGTGAAATGTACTTGAAACCAAGCAGGCAATTGTATTTTTGTGTTCAGTTTCTGAGTTCATTTCAGAAACAGTATTAATAATATATTTAGTTCACAATTTCGGCCGCTTCAGACAACTGTATACAGATATTTCAGTTCAACAAAATTATACACATTTCATAAATTATTTGAAGTAAACTAGTCCATTGTTTTGGTTTTCGTTACGTGAAAGAAAGGTTATTCTTCCAAGATGCACATGTGGTGTGAACGCATTTCGTCGACCTTTGCTGGTATCATTGTGGGTCTCTGGTATGCAAAAACATTCCCCAGCGAGACAAAGGACAACAAAGGCAAGGATACCAAAAAGAAGTAGTAGCAAACAGCCAGACTACCCAATAGATGCCAACAAAAACACTTAATAGCATGCACAACTTATTATGGTATGCATTTGGGATAAGAACGTGTCAACTAATTATGAACTCACTAGATTCGTACACAAGTTTCTCGTTAAGGACTGCATATGAAATATTATTAATTTTATATATTTAAATCAAAACGATGCTCTGATGGTTATATAAAATCACGAATCTAGTGCTTTGCATTTATTATAGTTGAATAAGATTTATAGTTTACCCAATTGAATTCCATTTGATTTTTGTACTCTTCTTTTTTAATCACATAAGCTTGGTAAGAGGTGTCAAGAAATGGGGAAAACTGTTTCACTGACAGTTCAAAAGTTCAGTTGCTTTTCATTAGGCACACATTAAATAACAAAATTAAATTTTTTTAAATTAAATCATCGACATGCGTAGAGGGTGTAGACCGCATCCATCAATCCTTTCGAGGCTCAATTGTCTGCCATGCAATCGTGTTGTGTTCTTCTCGCTCGGCGTAGGACTTGGCGTCTGGGCGGTTCGACACAAGGAGCAAATTAAGCAGGAATTAAAGGACAAAAAGCCCAAGGGAAAGGCTTAACCAAAACGATGGACATGTCTTTGGGTAGTTCTGGTCTGGATATGCTACTGGAATTGAATGACGAGCTAGTTCAACCGGAAGATGAACTCATATATATATGAGTCCGCCTCCGGCTTTATAGAACGACCTTCAATGTGTAACACATCGCATACACGAAAAACACGAAGAACATAAACCGGCTTACACAATTTACAAAATTAATAGTTATACATTAAATTATAGCAACATTAAAGATTTATTTAAAGCAAATTTAATAAATAGTATTTAAATCTTTCTGCTTCCATATTCATCGTTGTCCATCTTTAATCACGTTGCCGCTAGTTTTTCTTTAAATTTTGTACATTTCCTGATTTTCCTACGATCAATTTTGTTACTTCTTAGCCTTCTCTTCTTTTTCTCGCTTCTCTCTTTCTTTCTGCTCCTTGGCCTTGCGCTCCTTTTCCTTCTTCTCTTGTTCTTTCTTTTCCTTCTCACGCTTGTCCTTTTCTTGTTTTTCCTGTTTCTCTCGCTCTTTGCGCTCCTTCTCTTTCACCTTGGGATCTTTATTTGCCTCCTCCTTCATCTTTTTCGCCTCTTCTTTCACCTTATCGTAGTAGATTGCAATGCCGGCACCAACAATAAAGAAAAACAGTCGATTACAAGCGGTACAGTTAAGCTTTGAGAAAAGCGTGGGCGGTGGCCGACATGTTGGCCGCTGAGCTTGCGGTCTACATGAGGGATTTGGGCAACCGCAAGACCCAGATGGAGATCCACCCTCTTTATTACACATTGGATGGCTAGATAATTTAGTGGAAAAAAAAACACACAAAATAAAAAGAAAAAAAAACTAAAAATGTATATAATATTAACTAGCCGAAAATATAATTTTGAAAAATCTGGAAAAATGTTGTGCGTCTGAGCTCACGAAACTACACAAGCCGAATGAGGGTGACAAGTTTTTCCAGCTAACTAAAGGAACTTTTGATTTGAATTACAAGTACTTTGATTTACTGTAAATAAAATGGGGAAAAAGTAGAAAGAAAAGATGTGTCCATAGATTTTAAAGGCTTGCAGAGAAAATGTATTTTGTAAACAGAGTATTCTTATATAGAAATATAGTTTAATTTTGCTAATATTAATGCAGAGACTGCTTGCAGAAATAAGACGGATTTATACCAAGTTTCAGCTAAAAGCTAAAACAAAATTTTTATGAAAACATATTTCAAATAGCTGCAAGTATAAACCAACTAAACCAATAATTTTTGTTAAGTAATTAAACTCAACTCTGACATTCCAAAAGCAGGCTTTACTTTTGCTTTCCTATTGGAAATAAATTGTAAAAATTTCAAACATTTCTCAAGCAACTTATTTTGGCCCCATAACAAATTTGGCATTATTAAAATTTTATCAAATTCTTAAGTTCAGACACCATGGATTTGGACTGGATGATTACCTTAATTTTGGGCTGTATTATTGGTTATTTTGTTGGCCGCAATTCATAGACTAACTAATTGGTTTAATCGATCAAGAAGAGTCTATAAAATGAAGATAGATAGACTGTAAGGGAATACATATATGTATATCGATTGAATTGTCATAACAAGTAGACTTTGCTTTCATCACCTCAACTTGATAATATCATAATTTATCATATGAAATTCAGTCGATTATGTAGACACACCCATCGCACATTTGCTTCGCACTATTCTGAGCCGAACGTTGATGGAACTGAGTGAGTAATTTGAGTGAGTTTGTTAAGGTTAATCGGCTTTGCAGTAAATATTTAATTCCTTTTTGTATAACATAGCGGATAAACAGTCTAATCGGCTAATCGGCGAATACCAATATGAGTCACATTATATCCTATGCATTGGGTCTTTTGACGGGCTTGATGTTATGTAAACGGCGCTGCGGTCCATAGAGAAATTAAATTTGCAGTTTTAACATAAAATAGTTATATGACAAATTATGAATACAATAAATTTATAAATAACGCAGGCATAACTGCATAATTTTATGAAAATTTCTAATAAAATTCATTAAACTCAACTGACACAAATAGACTAAAATTTTTGAATGAAGGCAAGACTGGTTATATTTAATATAATCAATTTTATTTAACAATATAATGATTTCAAAATTGCTATAACAAATTTACATATACGCAAAAAGCATACGGTAGTCCTGGGACTGCACACTGATAAGTTTGCGTTGAAAATACTTTATTTATTCGTAGATAAGCTTAAAGCTTTATGTTTTCTGTTGAATTCTCATTAAAACCTTATTTAATGCTTTAAATTTTTGTTACTTTTTTAACTATATTATATTCCAATAAAGAATTCAATAACTTTCCGAATCAATCCGATTCAGCAAGGTTCAAATCTTAGCTGTCTTACAGTTTAGATCTCCAACTAGTTCACTTTGCTTTTAGCTTCGCATTGAATACATTTAAAATTTGAAAACATTTATATAACATTTCCCAACATTTCGTTCGTTGCTTCAAATTCTATACATAAAAAAATTTTGAAAAAATATGCACGGCTTTTTCATATTCTTATTTGGCGGTCTTGTTGGTTTTTTAATTGCACAAAATTATCATGTAAGTCGTCCAAACTATTATTATAATATGCTCTAATATTCTTACCAACTGCAGCGCGTGCAATTCAATTAAATAAATTAGGAAATTGATATTGATGAAGAAATGTCTCATCTACTCTCTTTTACACTGGGCATTATTGTTGGCATAATGTTGACGAAAAGATGCGATCAATAAACCAAATTTATAATTGGAAAAGTTAAGCCTGTGAAGAGGAGTTTCAATAAAAATAATATGGATACGATGATATAATTGAGAAATCTGAAATAAAACATACTTCAATAAACCATACAGCGATTCTGACGAATATCTTTAATGCAGTTGCTTCTAGTATTCGCCACATCCCAGTAGACTGACTGTCAGTAACCCTTATCAATATAGTTGCTCTTCTGATTGCCGACTCTGAGCATAGGCCAATAAAACTTATAGCTCAGCTGACAGTTCAAAGTTTTCCAAGTCGATTTCCCTAAGAGACTGCCAAAAAAATGGAGAAAAGAAAAGAAAGATGAAAAACTTGGCCAACTTTTCATTTATAGCTGCTGCCACCACTGTCTAAGCCAAAAGATATATGGCTAAATATTTGGCTCAACTTTAAGCTGGCTTAACGCTACTAATGGCCAAGTCAATTAGCCGCTGTCTAATTATATATGCATTAAGACCAGACTGTGGATGTGTGTTAATTAGTTTCGATAGTTTTTGTTTGCTATAAAAATTATTGTAAAATAGTTTTCAAACATTTTCACATACACACCTCAGACAGGTAGACAGACTGGAATCGCTCTCTACCTTTAGCTATGATTGATTGTCGGGGCTATTGAAAATGATGTGATATCCGCCCACGGGCCGTTTAACAAATGAGTTTTGGTTATGCAGAGAATAAGGGAGCCTACATCAAATTCAAATAGAAATACAAATGAGGCAGTTGTTACTTCTTTCTGTTGGGCTGTCGACGCTGCCGCATTTTAATCAGTTGGTTTTCGGCTTATTCTCACACATCCGCATAAATATTTCATGATTTCAGGTCCTGGTGTTGCTTGAGTAAGTTTTCGGAATAACTTGGTTGGGTTTTTATCAGCAAACAAACAAAGAAGAAGAGTTCAACTCAACTTGAACTGCAGCAAAACTAAACTGAACAGAACTGAACAGAACAGAGCCGAACTAAACTGAACCCAAACAATTCAAACTCTGCCTGCTGGTTGTGTAATTGAATGTGTTGGTTGTTGGTTGTGGCCTTTAGGGCTCTGTCCTGCTCTGCTGTTCTGGTTAAAAGGATAAGCGCTTGGTGAGATTGCCTACAAAATGAAATGATGGCTGAGATGCCAGGTCAAATGATTGATGGCATTGTCAAGTTGCGGCAAAGGTTAAATTGTTTGCTCACACTCAAACTCACACACACGCTGCTCGACTCAGGTTTTGCTTAATATGCACACATTTATTAAGCCGACAACAGGTAACTTGAGTTTGGCCTGCCAGCCGCAAATTGAAACCATATTGATTAAAGCCCACATTTTTTCTTTTGCTAATAAAAGGGATTAATTTGTAGCAATTTTGGTAACACACTCACGAGTGGAATAAAAGGAAAACGAGTAAGGCAACACTGCGCATACTTAATATTTGAAATAACCTAATCACAAAATTGGACTTTAGTTACAATTTCCAATAAATGTTTAGTATACTTAATGTATAATTTAAAGAAAATTATATAAAGTAGTTGGTAAGTGTGGTGCGTATACTTAATTTCACAAAAGAAACGCTTACATTTGTCTGCTAAATATTCCCTTAATTGCTGCTGCAACCATTTTGCCTAACAGTTGGCAACAATTAAAGCCAAGTGCAAAGCTTTAAAGCTAACAGTCGCATTTCTCTTACGCTGTTAACCTGCGCTCTTAAATGCTGAGCTTTCGCTCACTTTCTCTCTCGTCCGCTCTCGCCCGCTCTATCTCTGTGTTTATGACTCTCGCTCTCGTTTGGACCAAACATAAACAACTGGTGTTAGCCGGTTTTTGGCGCCAATTGAGCAGTCAGCTGTTATTTTAGCCCACCACACGCAGAGGCCTGTGGTGAGTTGGCCATGTCTCAACATCGTGGCCAAGTCAGTGGGCCAAGTTCGTGTCGTGCCTCAGTCGTTATTCCTGTGCCGACGCGTACGAAAGCAATTCAATATCCAGACCTCGTCCTCGTCTTGAAACAGTTGATCAATTGCGAAGCGGTTTCTCAGCTAGTTATACCACTTTTGGCTGTGCTTATTTGTGTATGTGCGTGTGTCTTTTAGTGTATGTGTAACGGTTGTGAAAGGTAGTTGAAAAGTGTCAAGTGATCAAAAATATTAAAAATAGATTTCAAAATATATATTAATAAAAATAGAAAAGATATATTTATTTAATTAAAATAACAACATTTGAAACAAGCTTGTAGACAGCTTAATAAACATTTCATTTGCCTAATAGAAAACTACAACAAAGTTATTATTGACTGGCAAAAAAGAGGAAAAGTTTGTCATGCAGAAGTGAGATACCTTAAATACTTAATGCCAGTGTCTTAGTTAGTTGGTTGTTTCAGTTACAGTTTAAGCCAATTCTTAAGTTGCCGTCATTTCGAGTTAAGCATTGAGTTATCTGATAAATGAACTTAGCGCTGAATTAAAAGTTCGCAAACTTATGAATTAACTTTTGCCAGAAACTCGCATGAACAGTTTGCTGTGCTGCACACGCATAACGTGTGACGAACACAGAGAAGTACATACACACAGAAATATGCTTAATTGGCTTTCATAAATTTGGTGGGAAAAGTCAGTTGGTTGTGTCAGCTTTAAGGCCAAATCAACATGACTTAAATACAGAGCAAAATGAAGGATAATTGAATTCTGCTCAAGTCACACAAATTAGCCAAGGCTGGCAAAGAAAAAACCACAAGAAGACCAGACCAGAGCTGAACAGAACAGAACTGAACAGAACAGCCCATAACACTTGCCAGACAGCAGAGGCCGCGGTTCATGTTTCTTGTCGGGACCATGTAATTGAGTTATTTTACTTGGATTCAGTCATTTTATTATTATTAAATGGCTGCGCTGTGACAACAAGCTAAAGCTGTTAATGGCGTACCATAAAAATGACGCTTGTCACATCAATATTAGCTCGTGTGTGTGCGTGTATGTGTTAGGGCGCCTAAGCGCCGCAATGATTGTTTTAATGGCTACTTGAACGGAAATTAACTGACAAGCGCAGATAAATAAATGCGAGCCAAAGTGCCCAAAAAGAGACAGAAAGAAGAAGTATATTTAAAGAGGCATTTTTGTTTTTGTCTTGACAGCTCGCCATTTTGGGCACTCAGGGCACACACACCCACATACTCCCATACGCACACACATGCTTAAAGCCATTGGCGTTGCAAAAAAAAAGCGTGAAACACACACTTTGCTCGTCTTCATATTTGTGCAAATATTTGCTCATTGAAATGTCAAATAAGCTAATTTGGCACATAATTCAAAATTTCAGCTCCCCCAATCACACACACACAGAAAGTGCCACACACCTATTTCATGTGCTGATAAACACAACAACAAACTTCAACCATATTTTGCACATGCAAATTGCCAATTGCTTTTTTTCCTGTCGCTTATAAAAAAAAAAAAAACAACATAAAACAGGGATGTGAAATTTTAAATACGTATGCAGTGTGCGCATTTATATTAACATATATTTTGGTCGACTAAACAAACAGTTGACTTCATTGACACGGTTGACTTGCCAGCAGCAAATACATTAACGCCGAAATGGCTTTAATAATATTGTGGTTTGAAGTTTGCAGCTTAACGTGCCTGGCAAATTTATAGCATCAATAAATTATCTGAAAATTGTTATGCCAATAAAGATATATGAGTTGGATAAATAGTTTTCCGTTTTGAGTATTATTAAATTTAGATTTACTACCGTGCTCTACATTTATTGGCATTAGTAAAAGAATAGTTTTGTTTGAGCTACTAGTGCTTTGCTATTTTTTTGGGTTATCTAGTTATGATAGATTATTATATCTTGGATAAATAATAATTAAATTGCAACCTACCAACAAATAGTCTACACTACGTGGTCAGTTTACTGTACCCCCTAAAAGCATGCTACAAAATGCTATTTGCGGCATTTTCAGAGACAACCAAAAAAGTATGCTACAATATTTTACCCCAGTCTTTTGCAAGGACTGAAAAAATGAATACAAATTAAAGAACTGCTCAAAAATTTTATAAAAATAACTCGAAAATCTTTTAAACTGATTCAAATACCTTAATAGCTTTAAGTATATGAAACTCATGCGAAACAGAGTTTTATTTTGAAACAAATTAAGGGTTGATTTGATTAGTAGAATCTAACGTATACTTCACATCAAAAGAAGACCAAATTGAGATGAATCTCAGTCCCAAAAAGAAAAAGGAAAAATGGAATCTATTGTGTGTGCTGTCTAATGGGTGTAGTGTGCATTCGCTTATGACTTCATTTGGCCATAAGCACATAAACAAGCACTTATGGCCCACAGGTTGCTGACCAATTCATTTGCAACATACTATACACAACAATTCAAATACACGCACAGTGGCCATAAAGTAAACGAAACAAAAGACGCGAAAAAAAATAAAATAAAGAAATGTAAAGAAAAGAAAAGAAAAGGCAAAGTATGAAAAGCCTGCTAAACGCTTTGTAATGCGCTTTTGTATGTTCTCGCCACTCGTTTGGTGTTTTGGGGCAAGTGCCATTAAGCGGCTCAAGTGATAAATTCGCTACTTACTTCAGTTTGAACCTTCAGTGTGTTCACGGTGTCAGTTTTGAGATTGAGTGCGAGTTTGAGTATGAGCATGAGTTGTTTTCTCCACTTCTTTGCTTTGTTAAAGGTCGCGTGCGGTTTGGACCAAGTTTACAGCATTGATTTATGTGTTTTTGCGGGGACTTATGCTGCTGTTTGTTTGTTTATTGAAGAAGGACATTCGCCTTTCAACAGTTTTGTCGTTTCATATAATGACGTCATTTGTACAAATTGCCCATTTAATGGCCTATCGATTGCTTCCGCACGATTAAATACTGAAATTTCTGCCGGAGTATATGCTAAGCAGCAACAGTTGACTGTAAAGGGGAGTGGGGAGTGGAGAGTGAAGCTCGAACCACCCTCTAGTCCAATGTTTGCCAACAATTTTCTCGCTATTTGTGTTATTTTTTTTCTTTCTTTAGCTTTTTTGTTGCCCGACTAAAGTCGCGCCCTGCTGGTTGACGCCTACTTTAAACTGTTGCGCATTTTGTTGGCGGCCAAGGCGTGCCGCCAGTTCACTCTCCCCTCTCCAGCAACCTCGTCTATCTGTTTGGCTGTCTGCCAAGCATTTCACTTTGACACAGGCACGCAATGCTAAGAACTTTGTCATAATGTTGCCACTTTTGTGGGCATCGCGTGGGAAATGCCAATGTGTCGTTTTTCTCAATATTTCTCACCCACTCTCTCTCTCTGTATTTTTCCTTCGTCATATTTGTCTCATTTACTATTAGTAATGCTAATTTTGGCATTTGAAATTCGGTGGAAATGCAGTTCACTGAGCAAACAACTTCAAAGGCATTTACTGCTGCCCCATATGATGTCAAGAAATGTAAAACCCATTACGTATACGCATAGAAGGTCGCAAGAAATTGACGAGATTCATTTATTTATAAACGCATATTATATGTATACTATATACAAGTATATAAAATTTATATGCTTGCACATAAAACAAAGTCAAGCCATAAAAAAACGCTCAAATCATAAAACCTAAAACCTCAAGGCTGACGTTTGTTAACCAAAAAGCCAGCAGAACTTGGAAATACCCTTTACTAGCCATATATCTTTATCTCTCTATGAAATACCGACCTTTAAAATGGCGCAAAGGGTTCCTCGAACTATGACGTCTTTTTTGAACTTCCGCGCGCTGCGGGTTCAGCGTTTCTCAATTTTCAACTCTCTCAACTGGCAAGTGGCAAAGGTCACCGTCTGAATTAAGATATTTGCGCTGCGTATGCAAATTGAAGGCGAAACAAAGAGGCCCTCAGTCTGGACACAATGAATTGAATTGAAACACAAGCTAGTAGCAGGCAAAAATATACGTATTTAAATTTTATGCTCAACAATCAAAAGCTACGCAGCAAATTGATTTGTTTTGCTTTGTAGTTTTGGCTCAGTCGGATTATCCTTTGTGGCAATCTGTGGCATGGCATGGCATTTCATGGCACAATCTAACAAATGTGGTTCAATGCTCGCTTTGTGGAAAATCTAAAATGATTTGCATAGATTTAGGCCAACATGCTTAACACCTGTCAGTCAGTCCCACAATTTCTACTGTCTGTCTCTGCTATTCTCTTCTGTTTCGGTATCTGTCTGAGCTTGATTGTTTTGCCAATCGATGAAACTAATGAGCTGTGAGCTGAGCATAGAACACAGACAGAATTTGTTCTAAAATTAAACTTTCCACAAATAACTCATACGTCCTGTTGTGTACACCACAAAAAAGGAAACTAGAGCAATTTATGTAGTTATTTGTCTGCAATTTTGTTGAGTGCAAATTGCGCTATGATTGATAAGATGCCAGTGCATTTTCGAGTTTGACAAATGTTAATTATTTATATGCTGACAATGCTGAAAGTATGTCAAGAAATGTCAGATTCCCTGGCTACAAAGACATACAAATTACATGAAATATTTAATAATTGCCTGATTGTTTGTCTTGAACAGCCACAATGATAATATGCCCACATTGTTAGTCAGAGGAAAAAGTTGACATAACATAAAATACAGACACACACACATACTCACACTCACATACACTGATATTCACGTTATGTGAGTGGGTGTTAATGGGAAGTTCTGTTCGTGTCATGCCTGAGTTAATAAAACCAAAAAAGCACTTCAATTAATCACAGAAGCTTCATCAATTATTCAGTTATATATTGACAATGACAAAGAAATATGTTCTCGCATTCGTATGCAAATTATAAATTCAGTTTACTCCAATTTCGTCTGGTTTTGTGGTTTACTACAGGCAACCAGCAGGTAAAACATTGTCTTAAATATGCATGAGCCTGCGTTGCGTGTCCTTGCAAACCTTGCATCTCACGGCAGTGATTACAATATTTTTTTTTTAATTGAAACGGACACTCAAAAGTCTTGGCCATAAACTGCAGCTGCTTGAGACAGGAATTTAAATTGAAATGGTCGACATTAAAGCTCTCTCTCTCTCTACTTCTTTCAAAGCTGTGTATATACAGTAAGCCAAAAAAGCCATTATGGCTAAGCAAACCACAAAGCGTAGCCTTAGCCATTTACAATAAGTAAGCAAATGTTCCAATCTACTGTTGTCATCTATGCGAGTCTATGGGTTTGTATCTCAAAATGGACAAATTGAAAACAGTCTGTTGTTGTTGCGATGTGGCATTTGGTGTTTTGATTTGCGTTGTCTTGACAGTGCTTTAGTCATTTGTCAATATGTCACTTAGTCGCTATTGTTTCAGCTCTAAGTGCCATGGATCACGTCTCTGACGACTCTGACTTTGACTTCGACTTTGGCATTTGAGCTACAACGCAAATTCGCTTAGCGCTTGTGTTGAGTGTCAAAAATCAAGGGAAATCAAATAATTTGCATTGTCATCTTGGCGCCGGCCAACCAGCAACAAATTGTCTGCATTACGTGCCCTGTTTAACACCAAAAGACATTTGCCCAAACAAGCAATATATTCACTTCAATCTACAATTTATTAAAGTTCACCCCCCAAAAGCGTGCTACAAAATATGATTTGCGACATTTTCAGACACATCCAAAAAAGTATGCTACGCATTAACGTGCTATGAAAATGTGTTCGTTTTATACTAATAACAAAACACTTTTCGCTTAATTGAAAACTTTTCAATTAAATGGTAATTGAATATAAAAATGTATTAATTGCCTCAACAGAAGATTAAAAAATATATATGTTAACACGTTTAAATTAAATAAAAACACAACATGATTAAACAAATTAAACATGTGCGAAAACACGGACAAAAAGTAGTAAAGTCAAATTAATCATATTTATTAATGTATAAAAACATGTCAAAAGAGATATAATTGACATTTAAAATGCAATTAAGCATGTTAAGTTAAAGCTGTTGTTCTAGTTTTTTGAAACGTGGCTGACACCCACTCACAGCTAGTGTAATTGTGGTTGAGGTGCTAGCATTTCACGCTAACATTTCAAGGTTGTGACGCCAATAAATTTATTAAATGGCCAAAGTACAAACAAATGCTGGTAAACACGCACACACACTCAACGAAAATCATATGAAAATCGGTGTGTGTGTGTGTGTGTGTAAGTCAGTGGGCGCCATGCTGCGTTCTGAATTGCGTGCTCAAACAAGAAATTAATTGCAGGCAGGCAATCAATTTTGATTAAAGTTGAAGCATCTGGGTGAAGTAAGCGAGCGCTAGGAAAGTTATCTTAAAGACCTAATGGAGAACTTATCAATTATTTAAGAATTGGCTAAAACCAAGTGAAACAACAACAATAGATATTGAGAGCTAGAAGAGGAACTCATTATGCGTTTGTGCGATTATAATGCATAATAAATGCGTGTACACATCAAGTCACATCAATCAAATATATATCGATAACAGCAAATTGCACTTAAAATATTCCCACCTCTGCGCCGCGGTTCGTTCGTCCATCCGTCCATCAGTCCATTCAATGGCAATTAAATTGAAAGCATGCAAAAATTGGTAACTAAATACGAAAACCGCGTAAAAGTTATCAATTAAAAAAGATACATTAGTAATTGTGTGGGTGGGTGTGTGTGTGTGTGTGCGAATGTGTGTGTATGTGTTCGTGTGATTTCTAATTGAAAACGACTGGCCAATGGATCATCTATTATGCAATATGGCCGGCAACAGTCGCAACTCGTCCTACAATTGTCTATCATCATGGGACTCCTACGATCGTATACCCAGGTATGTATGCTATATAGTACTATATACTAAGTACTATATAGTAAAGTGGATACAAAATTCCCCTCGCTACTGCTGCTACGAACTTTTTGGCTGATTGCTGCTGTTGCTGCTGGTGTTGAGCAATAAATCGAATTACGTATACGCAGCGTTGTAACTAATTCAATTTTTGTTCTATTGATTTTAAAGCAGCGCAGAACAGAGCAGAGCATGAACTAAATGTCACAGCAAATAGAAAAGCATTTAAGTAGCAATCATAACTCGATTGCCATTAGCAATCAAATCTAATAAATTTTCAACTAAAAGCACACATCAGAGAGAGAAGTGCCAGAAATAGCTACAATAGTGCGTTAAGTGTACACTTTACGACCATCTACAGCAAAGTTTATTTTTAGTATGCAAAAAATTGTAGCTTGAATATTTTTGTAATTAAAAAACATTATAGTCTCCCCGTTTTATGAACCTTAAAACTTGCAATGAATGCCATTTAAATGCTCAGAGCAAACTGCATATTAAAGCAACTGCTGAAAATGAGAAAATCAAGTATATTTCATGGCTTGACTTTCATCTGCAATTTGGCTGTAATTATGCGCTCACTGATGCGTCTTTAGTATAAAGAGCTCTTAACTTTTTATGAGCCACAATCAATGCGAAATGTCTTTGGCCAATGGCTGTGCTTTCGGCACTTAACGCGAGAAACACAAAAATCCAAAAACAGTTCAGTTTTCTGTATAACTTTAAGAGGCTAACGGTTTTTTGTTTTATAACCTATTTTGGAGAACACTGTTTAATGATCCAACAAGCGCGTCCATTCGCCACTCACATCATCATTGACTGGTTGGCAACGACGTCAGTCAATTGGATTTCGAGCGCACTGAGTACACAATTTCTGTAGGCCGTTGCATGTTCAGGGCCATGTTTTTCGCTGGACTTTTGTGCGGCTCCTTTGTAATGTCAGGTAATTGATGGAGCGCTTTGTTCTACTCTGAAAATGTGTGTGCTTTAAAAACGCTTTCGTTGAGCGAAACTTAATCAAGTTTAGTAATCAAATCGCTGTTGCTCTGTTGCTCATAGAAATCTGAGATAGCTCTCTCAATCTCTCACCTAAAATGCTAGCAAATCACATTTAAAAATCAATAAAGGTAAAACAATACACAGAGAGAGACAAAAGAGAAAGAGGGAGAGAGAGAGAGGAAGTCAGAACTGAAGCCTTGGGCACAATCAGCTTTAAATTGAATATCAACATTAAATTGTGTCCTTCGTAATCAAATGATGGTACAGCAAAAACACATTAACGCGCAATTTGCTTCAGCCACAAGGCAAACATTATGAAAAGTGCCATGGAGTGAGCTCAAAAAACGCTACAAAAAATACAAAATACTGTGCTAACTTTTGGTAGAGCCCCAAAATTTACATTTGCTACAAACACTTGATGTTCTCCATGGCATTGCAAACATTTAGCTCTGTGCCAATTTATTGCTTTCTCACATTACACATACGCAGTGTGGGCACACATTTCGATTTTTGCTGGCAACTTTATAGCAACTTTAAACGCAAACAAAGTTTAGTTCACTCAATTATTTCTAAAAGCTTGTCTAAATATTTGGCAGAATCAAACGAGCCAATATGCGTAGTTTAAAAGAAATGCAAATATGTTTTAAATTTTAACTAAATTTCATAAGTTTATTAACTTTAACACTTTTGTTTTCTTAGTTGAAAGTTAATAGCACCCATAGGAAAAATAGTTGTTAAGAATTTTGTGGCTTCTTGCGAAACAAAAACTCCCAGTTTGTTGTTCGGAAACTTTAACAATTAAGCGCAAACAAAGGCTTTAAGCCACTTCTGTAGCTGCAGCTTAAGTTACAAATATAGCAGCTATATGAAGAAGCAGATATAAAGGCTGTTGCGTTGTCCTTTTTTTAGCCAACTTCCACAAATCATAATCAAGTGCTGAAGTTCAAATGTTATTGCACTTTAGCTGGCTTTGAACTCGACGCAAAGCTTTAAATAAGCTTCCTCTTTGAAAGTAATTTTTTTTACAAGCTTCCTTTCTTTACTCTGCTCCCTTTCTCTATCTCTTTCGCTGTTTTCTCTCTGTCTTTTGTGCGCTAGATTATATTTCTGCGCTAACAAATCACAATCAAAGTCATTGCACTAAAATAAATTGCATGCTCAGATTTTGATTAGTTGCGTGAATTAAAGCTGCTGCGGGCAAACATCAAAAAGGCTGCCAGTTCGAAGTTCACTTGCTGCTGGCTGAACTTTGGCATTGTTGGTGCCCCAAGTGGCAGGCAAATGCTGTGTGTTGCTGCTGTGCTGCAGCTGTGGGATCAGCTGTTTGAATTTCACATGTTGCAAGAATCCCACAAAAAAAAATATGTGTATAAACAGCTGCAAATTATTATGCCGCGTTCAATGGCCAGAGTGGAATGAACCTGCTAAAGAAGTCGCATCAAAGCTGGAGGTCAGAGTTGATTGTATGCAGTGGCACGTTGCGGTTTTTGCTTGTTGTTAAATATATGAAATGTGCTGTGCCATAACTGATTGGTCACTGAGTGTGAGTGAAAGGCAGATAGAGCAGCGTTAACTGTTAATTTTGCACACGCACTGCAGTCATTGCCACTACTCTGGCCACTTGCCACAATTCGTTACCCACGGGTGCCATTTATTCCGGCCAAGCTGAATGACCCACGCCTTATCTATGTGCGTCCATTAACCTTGGCATGAATATTCCACCAAGTATTTCAGTAAACACAAAACAAAACAAAACAAAACCAAACACAAGACAACAACTATTCAGCTAGGTGTCAAATTGAATGCTCTTTTGTCTGTTAGTTTGGACAAACGGCAAATGCGTCACCTTTAATTACTTGAGACCCGACTCAGGACTCGAGACAAACAATCAAATGCTGTCAGGAGCAGTCAAGTGTATGCAGTCTGCCTTAAATGGCTTTTGTGTCTTTGCCGAGCACTCCACACACCAAATACATATTTGAGTTACGCTCAAATATACTATATAGTGCTCTATATAGAAGACTCCAGACTTCTGAATATTAACTTAAGTCATTTTTTGCGGTCCACTCTTGATGTTTTGCAGTGCATTTAGCCTTCAACTTGTCTGCTGCAGTGCAATTGCTCGACAAAAAAGCAGCATTTTTTATTGCGTTGCACATACGCCACGTTGCATGGCACAACAGATGGGGTTAATAAATAAATACGAAAAGCAAACAAGCAAAAAGAGTTTGTGTTTTTTTTTAAATATATATAAATGCTAAAGCACAATAACACTAGCTGAAAGTCAGTGTTTCAGCTAGTTTTTAAGTTGGATTAAAGCCACTTTTAGCCAGAGACTTTAAGCCCGTGTCATTGTTGACTTTAGCTGTACACATTGTGCCAGCACTTAGTCAGCTGCCACGTGCAACAAGCGGCAGTTGCACGTACACTCAACAAGAACTGACATTTTAATATTGTGTACATTTTACTCGTACTTAGACACACTCTGCACACACCTTCGAAATGCGAGTGTGGTTGTATTGGAATCTTAGTTTGTTGTTGGCAATGGCAACCTGATTGTCGTCTTTATGCTGCACATTATGTGATAAGTAAGCGCATCAGATGTCAATTGCAGATGGGATAGATGCATCAACTCAATTGCCATTTTATCGCTCTTCAATCAATGGAAAAGCATTTTTACAATGCATTCACAAACCTCATATATCACTATATCTACATTTAGCAGGGAAAAGCCAATTTCTTCCTTCTACATTTTGTGTAAGAGGCTTTTGTATTGCAATTTGTTTCCCATTGAGTTACTTTCATACCCAACTATAAAAATTTGCTTTTGTCTTATTTTGCAGAGTGCGTGTGGAGTACTATGTGAATGAAAATACATTCAAAGAAAGACTGCAACTCTATTTCATTAAGAATCAGCGTTCAAGTGAGTATACAATTATGCTTAAGCATATATTATATTTAAAAGCAAATTTGTGTTATATTTTAACCTAGCAATTTAAGCCAACAGGTATATGAAACTTTTCTAATAATAAACTTGAAAGGTATTTCAATTAGAAAGTTCTCTTTTAGTGCGTTAGAAAGTTGTAATTATTATATAGATTTCTATTGGAAAATTCCTGCCAAAAGCTTTTGTTAAAGAAATATAAAACAATTTGTTTGAAATAAAATGCTGTAAAGAAGTAATATTTCTAGCTCACATGTTCGCCTAATTGAGTTTTATTACTATGAAACTCATATAGAGTAGTAAAATATATGATTGTGAAAGGAATTTCTCTAGAAGAAACCAGCAGAAACTTCAAAATAGGAAACTCGTGTACAAGTTTACTTTAAAAATGTTGATTAAAGCTTTGTCAGTTGTAAGAAACTTTTGCATAAACAAGTCTTCGCAAAGTAAACTTCTTTTCAGTTTAACTTTCAAAGTACTTCTCTTTAAGAATCCTCATGACATACAACAACTAACAAAAAAACGTATGTACATATATCTTAAACAAAAATTTCTTTGTGAAAAAAATAAAGTATGTTGATTGAATCGAAATGACTTCATAACAATCTCAACTTGTTTACAGACACAAGTCTGAATGTACACTTAGTTAAGTTAATTAGAAGACAGTTAATTGAATAGCCCTCAGCTCTGAATAAACCTAGACTCGAAAAGCGAGATAGCAACAGAAGCTACTATAAGTAACCGATTAAAGTTTTTGTTTGGCTGCCCACACAAAAATAATAGAACAACATTTGAATCAATTGGAAAAACAGGTGTAAGAAGAACAACAACAGCAAGCACACACAAAAAAGAAAAAGCAAACGAATGACATTACATGGCCAGACGCAATATACTTGAGTAAATATTGATTCGAATAGAACAGGAAATAATTGTACAGGTAAATAGACAGAGGGTTGATACCAGGCAATATACCATAAAGGTGGACAGGTAAATAGGGAAATGGAAAAAGCATAGCTTGGTAGGCATACAAAAAAAAGGCAAAATGACCATGAACATAATTCTGTTATTTGACCCAAATTTGTTGTGCTACATTTTCTTTTTTTCTATTTTTATTGTACGTTCTATTTCAAGGCTTACGCATACGAATTGCCGATTTATTCCTTAAGTTACTGTCGTGTGTTCTCTACATAATACGTGTGATATTGGATAAAAATCCAACATTTATAACATGGTAAGCTAAATGACCAATTGCAGTCCAAATTTATTATGCTAATACCGTGTGGTTTGTATGCGTTTTTAGCTATGGCTGCGAAGTGGCCAATAAGACAGAGTTTATCATCTCTGCCAAGCTAACGGAGGAGGAGTTCCAGGAGCATCCAATTATTAACTGGGATGCAATACTCTGGGTCAATCGACCCACAGTGCTCTGGGTGCTACAATTACTGCTGGCCATGGTGTCATTAACACAATCTTTGGTTCTAACATATCTAGGTTATAAGGTGAGTAACAATCAAGTAAAAAATCCTTATCTTTCGGTTACTTTACAATAATTACTTTAACTTCCGCTTGCGTACTTACAGGGCAACATATGGCAGCAAATACTCTCATTTCACTTTATACTAGAATTAGTAACGACATTACCCTTTGCACTAACGGTAAGACCAACTTTAATCGCTTTAAATTGTTTAGATTTAAACAAATTTTGCATTGATAGATTGTGCATCCGCCGCTACGCAATCTTTTCATACCAATTTTCCTGAACTGTTGGCTGGCCAAACGTTCGCTGGAGAACATGTTTGTATGTATAAGTTCTGTATAAGTTTAAATTCAACTGAAACTTGTTTATTAAATGTTGCTATTTTTGGTAGAATGACTTACATCGTGCCATGCAAAAATCACAATCGGCTTTATCACAACAATTGACCATTTTGTCGGCCACATTGTTATGTCTTGTTTTCACCAGGTAAGCAAACAGGACTTTAACTATTTTTAGCACAACCCTGACAGTCTCGATTTCATTCGCTTTCACTCTATTTCAGTGTTTGCGGCATTCAGCATTTTCAGCGAGCCGGACATCGTCATTTGAATCTGTTTCAGAGCACCTATTACGTTGTGGTGACCTTCTCCACGGTTGGTTACGGCGATTTAGTGCCAGATATTTGGCCATCCCAGCTGTATATGGTCATCATGATTTGTGTGGCACTGATTGTGCTGCCCACGCAGGTGAGTGAAATGCATTTAATGCCTCACTGGGCACACTTGACGCAGTTTGAGAGTCACATGCCTGCCACCGTCGGGCTTATCTGCGTTACGCTTGTATAGTCTACACATACCTACATGGAAAGTTCAAGTCCAAAAAGAGATAAATACGCAACTTTAAGCTGCTTAGCAGACACGTTTCATGTCCATCAATCAATTCGGCTATTAACTGCGAGTACAAGTACAAATACGACTAAGGGACAAGTTCTCTGGTCATCAATCTGTATAAATATGAGTCATGGTCAGCTCGACAATTAACGAGCAATTGTTAGTGCCACTCTTCCGATAGAGAGCACCAGAGGACAGCTAAAACTTCTATTGCCAATATGGCTGCTGCTCTTGGCTAAACAAGAGCATCAATCAAATGCTTTTGCCACTTTTATCGTAGCATACTTTTTGGGGCTGCAGGCGCGTCAAGCTGCATGTCAATGTACGCGACGCTTAGCTCCAACAACAATTTATGACCAGCCATAACAACAACAAAACCAATAACAAGCACCACAACTTTGTAGACCAAATATCCGAGTGTATTTGTGAACGGAAGCAAAGCACTTAAATTTAATTGAAATTATTAATGCTGCAATTCAAAATGCAATTGAGTTGAGCAAAACTCAATCAATACAACAGTCTTATCAATATATCAATCAATATTTTAACATTGACAATCGATGGCAATTTATTTGAAGAAAATATCATGAGTTTATAGAATTAGACACTTAACTTTAAAGAGCAAAAATTGAACTTGAAACTTGCTGCATTTTCAGTTAAAGTGTTTATACAGCAATTCAATTTTATTCCAAGTTTAAGCTTAAAACAATATAGTTTTAGTTAGAGCCTCTTACTATGAATTTAATATTTGAACAATTTTCTTTTTTTTAAACTATTTTTATCCCAAAATGTAGTTTGAGCAATTGGCCTTCACGTGGATGGAGAGACAAAAGCTGGGAGGCAGTTACTCCTCGCATCGGGCGCAAAGTGAAAAGCATGTGGTTGTCTGTTCGACAACATTGCATGCGGATACCATAATGGATTTTCTCAATGAGTTCTATGCACATCCCCTGCTACAAGACTTCTATGTGGTGCTGCTGAGTCCCATGGAATTGGACACAACGATGCGTATGATATTGCAGGTGCCCATTTGGGCGCAACGTGTCATCTACATACAGGTGTGTTAAATATTTGACAGCTTGTGATTTGATTTCGATTTCGATTTGAATTGGCATTTCGATTGTGTCATTGACATTTAACATTTCCCATTTGCCTTTTGCCATTTGCGAATTGCGATTTGAACGCGTTGCGCGTTTTTTTTTCAGGGATCCTGTTTGAAGGATGGCGATTTGGCGAGAGCGCGTATGAATGAGGCGGAAGCGTGTTTCATATTGGCAGCTCGCAACTATGCGGATAAAACTGCAGCCGATGAGCATACAATACTAAGGTCCTGGGCCGTCAAGGACTTTGCGCCGAATGTGCCACAGTATGTGCAGATATTTCGGTGAGTTTGTCGATTGAGTTTTGTCACGCATCAGTTAATTTGATTACGATTTCTTCTATTCACTGTTTGCGCGCATTGTGCGTGCCACACCACCAACTATATATATATATATATATATATTTGTGTGTTCATCGACTGCATATCCTGCGGAAATTCATTGCGGCCAGACCGGAGCACAAGCTGCATGTGAAGTTCGCCGAGCACGTGGTCTGCGAGGATGAATTCAAGTACGCGTTGTTGGCCAACAATTGCACCTGTCCGGGTGCCAGTACACTAGTCACCCTACTCCTGCACACGTCACGTGGACAGTACGTATAACCACTATATATACACATCTATATAATGCCCAGTCAACTGTTAATGCTACTGTAGAATAAAAAAAAAATGAAAACATTTAACTCACATGCGTCAGCAAACTTGCCGCCACGATGCGTCAGAATTCAACATAAAAAGGAGAAGTAAAAAATAGGAAAAACCAGTTTACGGTGTCAACAGTTTTCCACTTTTCTATGCCACTCGCAGCGTTTTCTTTTTTATTACTTAGCCAGTTGAAATAAGTTAATCAACAGCTGCGTGTAATAGTTAAGCTTCAAGTTCTTTAAATAAATATTTTTAATTAAATTTGCAGTATAGTAAAAGTTAAAAATTTAATTAAAGCATAATTTTTAACACTAAAACATTTGAATTAAAGTTTTTTTTTTAGTTATAATTAGAACAGTTTAAAAGATCTTCTGTAAAGTAAGGCTTTAAAATTACACTAAATAAACTATTTAATTATTTATTTAACAGTTTTCTTTAAAATTAGTTATCTAAGCCAGCTTAAAGCTGACTTTTCTACCTCTTACTGCCCACACACAAATTACAATATTTATCCAAATAAATTACATAAATATTTACTTACTCAGGCTTAAGTTTTCGCAACTGATACTGGGAAAAGCCCTCAAGTTTCACTGGAAGTGCTTAACGATTATCTTAGGGCATTCAAATTACGACACACCTATGGCGGTGATGAGGTGCAAGAGAGTTTTAATTAAATTTAATGCGCAAATGCTTCTGACATCAAACCGACTGTCTGTCTGTCTATCTGTCTGTGTGTGTGTGTTTTTATGCAAATTTCGTTTGTCGTCGAGGGCGCAAATTAAAAATAAAAGAAGAAAACACAAGTAAAATAAATAAATAAATAGCGAGCACAGTGTGGTTGGTTTTCAATTTGAGGCCATGTGTTTTTGGTATTTTATTTCATTGTGAGCAAAAGCAACACGCAAGACAGATTAATCATACGCCGCGTAAAACTTGACGCATTAGAGCAAAGTAAAGTATTCTAATTAGTATATAAACGTATGAAAAGCAGCTCAAGGCATAGTAGAGACAGAGTGAGGCAAAGTGAGAGGCTTTTAAAACGCTTGTGGCGTATAAATCTAAACAATTTAAACTTGTTGGTATATATATATATTTTTTGCAACTTTATTCACCTTTGACTTGTATATCCTAACACACAGAGAGGGCCAGCAGTCGCCCGAGGAATGGCATCGTCTCTATGGTAAATGTTCGGGCAATGAAATATATCACATTGTGCTTGGAGATAGTCGCTTTTTCGGGGAGTACGAGGGTAAAAGTTTTACCTACGCCAGTTTTCATTCGCATCGCAAGTAAGTAAAGCAACACTCGAAAGCGCTTAACAGACTTATAACCGACTGATGGACAGACAGACGGACAGACGGACAAAATGAATGAATAGTCTGACATTTGAATGGAAACTACGTACAAGTGCGAGTGGGCAATGCTTGGTTGGCCATAAATAAATGAATGCCAGCCAAAAACTTGCGCCTTTCATTATGCATTTTATTTATGCGTCCCATTCAAATACAAATTTATGTAAAATGCCAAAAAATTTTCACATTTTCATATTTATTTCTTTTCGAAATAAAAAAGATATGGTGTGGCATTGGTGGGCGTACGTCCGGCTGAGCTGCCGGAATTCTATGAGGATACCATACTACTAAATCCAGGGCCCAGGCACATTATGAAAAAGGATGACACGTGCTATTATATGAGCATTACCAAGGAGGAGAATTCGGCATTTGTCGTTAATCAAAATCAAACTACGGATCCAACGGCAGCTGGCAAAGATGCTGCATCAGGAGGAGGAGGAGGAGGAGGAGGAGGCGGTGCTACAGGCACCTCACACGCACATGCAGCAACTGGTGGGTACAATGACTACATAAGTGTCTCTATGTCTCTCTATCTGTGTGTGAGTGCGCGTGTGTGTTTGTGCGTGTGTGCGCGTGTGTGTGTGTGAAATTACAAACTATGGTTACAACAACACGAATGAATGAGTTTGAATGCTGAATGGTCTCTTGTGCAACATTGTGAACATTATTTTGTTGAGCAACAAGTTTTTCATTTTTATTATGCCTTTTCATTTTCCATTTTTTTTTTTTTTTTGAGGCTGATATACATATATATACATACTATATATTGCAAAAGTTGTATCTGTCTCTCTATGCGTTTGGTTGAACAATTATTTATCTTTAATTTTATCTCGTTTATCTGGCAAAAAAAAAATATACATATATATTTGGAAGCAACAAGAAATACGCTTTTAATGTGTGCTCGCGTGCCCGTCTCTAATTAATATGATTTATTCTAATTATGATTTCCATCAATTAATTATATTGTGCTAAAACTGGTCGCAAAAAGAACAAACTAAATCGTATAATTTAAATGGGAACACAGCTTTGTTATGTTTGAACAAACTTCTGGCTCCACTTTCTTTCTCTCTCTCTCGCTCTCTTGCTCTCTTGCTCTCTGTCTAACTCTGTTCTTCTGTTAAATTTATAACTTAATTACCAATTGTCTGTTGAGTTTGTCCACTCAACATTTGTATACTTTTCTTTCGACTCTTGTTGCGAGTTTTTAAAGTACATTTTAATTACATTTCTGATAAATCATATACAGTTATTAGATATTAAAGTCATTTTCAATCGATAAAAAGATTATTTTCAAATAAATGTCTTTTAATATTTATAAATGTTTAACTAGATACTAGTAAACTAAAATTTTTATAAGCTTAAAATAATTTTTGTTATTTAAATAATAATGCAGTTTTATTAATATAACTAATTTATAGCTTATTAAATAATAAATTCATTAAAAAATGGAAAAATATTAATATTAAAATAATTCTTATTTAACAAATAATAGATTTACTTTTACTCCTGTTGAAAATGGCTTAAATAGTTCTAGCAAAACAAACAAAGATTTTTAGTGAATAAAACAATAATTATTCACACACAAATTGAATACAATATTATAGTAAATATGCAAGCAATAGTCTCACAAATAATTACAATTAGTTGCAGTTAATTTATGAGCTCAATTTAAGTTTAGAAACAACAATTTGAGAACTGTTGCAACATGTTTAACTGACCAAAATGCATAGAAAAACTACGTATACGTAATTGAAACATTACACAACACTACTAGAATTTCACACACATATACCCACACGCACACACACGCATAGTAAACGCACGCACACACACAATTAAAAGTGCACATACAGTATAAGAACATATAGAACATATGACATAACGTATATAATGTATGTGTAGCTAATATAACAACAATAACCACAGCAACAACAACAACAACAATAACACCACTAGCAACAATAACAAGAACAACAATACCAACAACAACAACAACTACAGTAACATCAACAATTAGCACGACTTTCACATCATCAACATTATTATCAGCATCAGCATCAACAACAACAGCAACAACAATCGCTTTGAACCAAGCGACAATTGCACCAGTGCCGTCTGTTTGTGTTCGTGTGCCCCACAGTCCCAGTTATGACTCTGGCGGTGGTGTAGGCGGTGGCGCTAGCGGTGGCGGTGGCACGCCCCAAACGCCCCAAACCGAGAGGCAGCACTTGCAACCGTATCCGTATCCGCAAACGTTAATGCAACCGTATCCGTATTCGTATCCGCAACAACAACAACAACAACAACAACAAACATGTGACAGTGACTATACAACACTATTTGTGCGTGAGTGTGACTCCAAGAATCTCCAATCCCCCCATCAACCCCCCACTCTCTCTCTCTCCAAAAACCTAAAGATATAAAAGCTCCCCTCAAAGGAATGAAATCAAATGAAATTCAATATAAAAATGAAGCAAAACAAAAATTAATTTAATTTTTTTTAAAAACACTTTAAACAATTTACTTAAAAAAACACTTTCACACACACAAACACAATAATACATTATGCAGCTCTTTTCGCTATCTCTTTCTCTCTAACTCTTTGTCTCCCTCTCTCTGTCTCTGTGTTTAGTTTTGCGCCTGTAAATGCCTCTAGACCCATTAACTATTTTCGCTGCTTAAAAGCCATTAGCATTAAGTTTCACACACATTTCTACACACACCCACACACTCACACACCACACACACACACACACACACAACACACACCACACACACTTCCGGGCAAGAAAACTGTTTGTTTACTTCCGCAATTCGCTATTTTTGTCTTTGCTTCATTTTGGTTTTTGCACCTGTGTTCAGCTAACATTTGTATCGCATGTTCTCATATTGCATCCCATTCTTTTTCACTATTTTTCTTCTCTTTTTTTTCTGTCTCTCTTGCTGTCTTCCTTTTGTGCACCGTTTCGTTTCTTTATTGATGGTAGTTATTGCTCTCTTGGTATAATGTTCGCTTGTCCCTTGTTCCCTGTCAATTGTAAATTATACGCACCGTGCACGCAACAATTTGTTGCCTCACTCACCCATATTAAGCATACGCAGCGCTGTGCACAACTTACTATTAACTGTTGCGTGTTTGCCACTACAACACAGCAAAACCAAAAACAAAAAACAAAAAATACACAAGTAAAGTATTGCTAAAAATGTATTTAGTTACTGTCGTCGTATACGTGTACGTGTATAATTAAAGCGAAACAAGCGGCGACAAATGAGCCAAAGTCATTAGGCAATTCAACTCGTGCTTGTGCTTTCACCTTTAGCAACTCACTCGCTGTCTCTATCACTTTCACTTTCACCTGAGCTCAGTGCATAAACAAGCGTAATTAAGTTCTGTTGAAAACTACTGGCTGTAACTACCGTTAACTGAAAGCCAATATTTTGCCAAAAAGTTGTAGCTCGAAAATGACATTAGTTTATTGCAAGTTGAAATTAAAACTTAAGCCTTTTTGTGGCAAACTAAGCTTTGAAAGCACACTAAAGTTTAAAATATAAAGACTTAAAATACAAATTGAGGAGCATTAAAGCTTTAAAGCCCTTTTTTGGCAAACTTATCTTTGAAAGCACATTAAAGCTTTAAATATAAAGACTTAAAATACAAATTGAGGAGCTTTAAAGCTGTTCATAGAAAGACCTCAATGTTTCAAGATTCACTTCTAAAGTAATCCAGTATTAGCTGTAGTTATCTAAGGACTTTCTAATTATGATTGAAACTTTATGAGCTTTTTAAGCACATTACATTTTTAATTGAAACTTGTTTCATAATCTCATTTTCGGTTTAAAAATAGTTTATTACAATTTTCTAGAGTCTAAATTTTGTGTATTGCTTATTAGACTGAAATTTTAGATTAATTCAGTAGTTACATTTTTTAAAGCATTTAAGCTGTCTGTAATCTATTGTTTGTCATTGTAAACATTTCCAATCGCTAGCCCTGTTCTGCAAATTATTTCAACTACATTAAGCTCGTGTCATTGGGCCATAAGCAAATGAGGACTTCAGTTAACCAATTGGAAGTTTGGCAACTGCGCAATTTTGGTCGCAACTTTACAAGGACTTTTAATGAGTTCGACAAGTCTTTACTTGCACGTCGTTATTATCGCTCTCGCTCTCTCTCTCTCTCTCTCTGTCTCTCTTTTGCTCTAACTCACTTGTTGTTAACTCTTTTGCTCTCTTATTTACACCGTCAGCTGCTGCTACTGCTGCTGCTGCTGCTTTTAGTCTTGTTGTTGATATGTTGTAGCAAACTTTTGAAAGTAGTGTAAATTTTTGTGCTTCATTCCTTGCGATTATTTTGTATATTGGTTTTATATACTTTTTTTTTGAATGCACCAAAGTCAAATTGAGCTGAAAATGCTAAAAAGTTTTTGGTCTGTAAACTTGTTTTACTTTTAATGCAACGCGCAGCCAACGACAACCCGACGGCTGTGATAATCTCGGACTCGAGGCAGAATCTAAAGGACACAACGGTGAGCACAACGCAAATGGCCACAACGGCGGCCACAACAACGACAACACTAACAACCGCAAACACATTGCCCTTGACCCTGGGCGGTGGTGCTTCGGGTTCAGCGGGTCTGGTACAAGCGGGCTCCAGCAGCAGCATCACCACGGGTGGTGGCGGTGGTGGCGGAGGTGGTGGTGGTGGTGGTGGCCTGGGTATGGGTCTCAATATGGGCACCTCGCTGAGCATCACACCTGCCACACTGACCACAACGGGCAATCATCTGGACGTGCCCTATGCCAATAATCCCAATCTGCTCAGTCCCGATGTGCTCAATCAGCGTCGAGGTAAGTTAGCAACTTTGATTCGGATTAACTTAATTTACTTTCGTACTTGGTCTTTATTTTTGTGGCCCCTTTCTAGGCAGTCGACGTCCCTCGATTTTGCCTGTGCCGGACATGTTTACCTCCTCGTCCTTTAGCATTGCCGGCAACGATGATGGCGAGGAGGGAGACGAGAGCGATGATGAGATTGATGATGAAATGCCCTGGCGTTCCCCATCCGAGAAAATTGCGTAAGTCCTCCGCTTCGATTTCTATCCACTAACACAAATTTGGTGTGTGTATTTTCCTTTTTTTTTTGTGTCCGAATAATTATTCTTTATCGAGGCACAGTTTCCCAAACCCTTACCCCAACCGTCTGCCCCATCTATGTATAGCAAAACTCTATCCCTAACTGTGTTGTGTACACTCTATAATCCAATTCACATAGCTAAACAACTAGATCTAACCTTTTAATTAGTTATAGCACATGTATGTATGTATATAAAAAGTCCTAGCTAGGCTGCTAAATCCTTTAGGATCGGTTTAGGAACGAAAGTTGCTATGGAAAATTATTTAAAATGGTTTAAAAAAACTATAATTAAACCGAAGCATACTAATTTTTGTTAAAGAAATAAAAACTGACTATTTTGCAGCTACTTGACATATTTTCCTAAATATTCCTAATACGAACCGTTGACTTCTTTTAATTAACTGATTTGCATTCTGTATGTATGATATGTATATGATTAAAAACACTCCCTTTAACACATTTATAAATGTTGTAGGAACTTTAGCAGCAATTAAGACCTCTTCCCTGAACAAAGCAAACCGTTTTTAGTCTTTGACAACTTCCACTAACTGTTTAAGAACTCCTCGCAGTTGTTTGGGCGGGCACTTTCCACAATCGCGTACATATTCGCTGATCATGAGCTCCTCGGAGGATTCGTATCAGCGTGGCTCCTGTGGCTACTGCAATGCCAGTGGTGGTGGTGCAGCACCACCTCCCGCATCAGCCGCAGCACCGCTCTGCGATTGGCCTGCCACGTTGCGCAGGCGTGCAATGAAGAAGAGCTACAGCTGCGACAGCGAATGCACAATGCCCACAAATCATAGACTGGGCATGGCATTGGGATTGGGTCCAAGTCTGGGTCTGGGTCCGAGTGTAGGTTTGGGTCCTGGTCTGGGTCTGGGTGGTGGCGGCACATTGGCGGCGCTGGCAGCACGACGGCGTCAGTTGCAACGCGGCTGCTGCACTTGCTCCCACGATAGCTGCAGCAGCAGCACCACCACCACCACAACAGCAGCAGTAGCAGCTGCTGTGGCAAGCACCGGCCTACCACCAGCACCACCATATGCACCACCGGTATTTGCTTTCACCTCTAGCAGCTCCGGTGAGACGCGGCGTTTGGCGCGTCCCGTTTGGGTCGCCGACTATTCCGGGTAAGTTGGCCCTCACCGCTGGGAGGCGCCTCCAAAAGTAAACCAAAGCTGATGGCTGACATTTTGGAATGTTCCATTGTTGAAGAGTTCTTAGCCGTTATCCGTTATGCGTTATACGTTGCTCTTGTTGTCATTGTCATTGTCATTGTTATTATTGCTGTTGCCGTTTGCCATTGCCGTTGCCGTTTGCCAGTTTTGTTTGCTTGCGTCAGTTGGCGTAGTTGCCTGCCGCAGGACATTTTTTTTAATGACTTGCAACACACACAGCACAGCGTTTACCTTGAACGTGCCCCGTAACTGCTTGAGATTTGCTGATGATGTTGCACTGTTCTCAGCGCCTTCGTTCTAGTTTTGCATCAACCCTGTAAAAGGTGTGTGCCTCAACTGGGGTATATTCGTATGGCAAGCGGTTTGGCTTAAGAATTTGTGAAGAAAGCTATATACATTAGCTAATACTAAGGCTGTAGATATTTTTAGAAAAGCTTATATAATCTTAACTTGCGGTAGAAATGTATTTTAGCTTAGTTTTTTAACATTTAAGTGCTTCAAAATATAGCTTAAAAAACTTTTAGTTTAGTTAACTCTTGCTAAAAAATTCTCACTAAAAGAAAACTTTCAATAGAGAAATAAATACACAGTAAAATAGTTCTGTATATATTAAAAATCAATAAAAAATTAACTGAAAGTCATGCTTTAATAAAATTAAAATTAATAAAATTTAAAAGAAAACATTTTATAGAGCAATAAATTTTTATATATTTTTTTAGAGTACTCAATAGTCGCTCTGCTGTTGCTATTGTTCGGGTTGCTGCTTTTTAGTGCTTCAGCTGCTGCTTTGTGATTTCTGCTTTCTGCTTCAACTTCAGCTTTCATTCATTTTTGATTTTGTTGCATTGCTGCACTTTTTGCATTCATTGCCAGAAAAGTTATTGCCGACTAGTTGATATCTAGGTTGATGTTGTTGTTGTTCATTTAGGTTGCCACAAGAAAAGTCAAACAAAACGAAAGTTGGGGCTAAAACTTAGAGACACATTAATTGCATGCAACTCACCTCTCACACACTTAAACAGTGAAAACATTGTAAAATACTCGTAAGACAAACACACTTTCTGCTTGTTGTTTGTGTTGTATTTGTTATTGTTGTTATTGTTGTTGTTGATGTACCCCAGACACACAATATCCTTTGCCTCAAAACAGTTGTCAGTTGCCTGTTTTGGCTGTCATTCCCTGCACCATTTTCTTCTTCATTTTGATTATTGTCTGGCTAACACGAAAAGCGCTTTACATTTTGCCAAGTGCTGACCATTAAATGAGTTTCCATTCGCTACGATTGTACACTTTTAGCATTGTCAAAGGATTTCCACCAGTGTCGCCCTTCATCGGTGTCAGTCCAACACTCTGTTACCTGCTCAAAGAGAAGAAACCACTTTGCTGTCTGCAGTTGGCTCAGGTGAGACTGTGAAAGAGACAGAGAGTTTGGCAGTTCAATCACTTAACCCACCTCAATTTCTAACAATTTTTCTACAATTTTCCTCAAAATTTTCCTCAGGTCTGCGAGCATTGCAGCTATCGCAATGCGAAGGAATATCAATGGCAGAACAAGACCATTATACTGGCAGCCGATTATGCATCGAATGGCATCTATAACTTTATTATTCCACTGCGTGCTCACTTCCGTTCCAAGACTTCATTGAATCCCATCATTTTGCTACTAGAACGTCGACCGGATGTCGCTTTTCTCGATGCACTCTCTTATTTCCCGCTGGTGAGTTATCCTCGCAGCAACTTCTCACAGTTGCTTCTTTTCATGGGGGTTTCCTTTATATATTTTCTGCAGGTTTATTGGATGCTCGGCTCCATTGACTGCCTTGATGATCTGTTGCGTGCGGGAATTACGTTGGCCGAGAGTGTGGTTGTCGTTAACAAGGAGCTTTCCAATTCCGCCGAGGAGGATTCTCTGTCCGATTGTAACACAATTGTCGCTGTGCAAAATATGTTCAAGTAAGTAGTGGTAAAACATAAGTAAAAGCTTTCTGCAGCTTTGCATAAAAGCTTACAGAAATTTATAAATTTATAAAAAACAAAAACGCTCAAAGCTTTTAAATCGTTTTATCTTTTCACTTCAGTCATTTAAAGTAGATTTGTTTAAATGATTTTCATAGTTAAGTTAGTTGAAAGCTTTCAGAAGCTTTTTACAAAAATATTATATGCATAGAAAACATGCAAAAATATGAACTTAGAAGTTCAAGTTGAATCATTTAATTTAAAGCTTGAGCTTTCGTGAGCTTTAAAGCTTTCGAAATACAATGTTTAACTAATAAAACTAGGCTTAACTAGTATGTACACGAATTTAATAACTCTTTCTAACATTGTGCCCACCTGCAGATTCTTTCCAAGCATCAAGAGCATAACTGAGTTGTCGCAGAGTTCGAATATGCGGTTCATGCAGTTCCGGGCGCACGACAAGTACGCGCTGCATCTCAGCAAAATGGAGAAGGTCGGTAACAAAGGGGCCCAGCGCGGTGTTCGCTGCAGTTGTCATGGGTTAATTTGTCGCTCACTTAATTGCAGCGCGAGAAGGAACGCGGTTCACACATCTCCTACATGTTTCGTCTGCCATTTGCCGCCGGTGCGGTCTTCAGTGCCTCGATGCTGGACACATTGCTGTATCAGGCGTTTGTCAAGGATTATGTGATTACATTTGTGCGACTGCTGCTTGGCATTGATCAGGCACCAGGCAGTGGTTTTTTAACCTCAGTAAGCACAAAGTTTAATCCTTAGCTGCTCTTGATGGAAGACACTTAGTTTGCGTTTTATTCTTTTGTTTTTTTTTAACAGATGCGCATTACCAAAGATGATATGTGGATACGCACCTATGGACGTCTGTATCAGAAACTCTGTTCGACAACGTGTGAGATTCCAATTGGCATTTATCGCACACAGGACACATCGAATGCGGATACGACACATGTGAGTAACTCGCCGGTCGAAAGATGGGGACCCTTCTCCGCCTTCAGCAGGCATTGTGTGCGCTTGCGTCCATCGGTGAGTCCAAAACAAATGCAACCACAACAGCAGTTCGAAAAAAAAAAACAGTTTCTTAAAAATCAGTATACTTTTTGGGCCCCAAAAAAAAATAAAAGAATAAAGCGAAATTTCAATTTAGCCAATTTGCATTTGGCAGCACTTAACTAATACACACAAACACATACAGCGATTCTACACTCCTACCGCCCACCCACCCACACACACACACAGCCTGTCTCTTTCTGTCTGTCTCTAACTCTCTCTCTCTCTCTAACTCTAACTCTCTTGCTCACATAATTTCGATTGTTTTGTAATCGAAACTTTGTTTAATTCGCCTTACAACAATTAGGTACACAATTCTCCAACTTAATTTTGTGTTAGCCTTTTTGTTTATGTTTTATTAACTTTATTTTATATAAAATCAGCAGGCATAATTATTTATATATATAATTTAATATAATTTCTGGTTTACTTAGTTTATAAATCACACGCTTACGCTTCGATACTAACTGCATTTGAGACGAAAACTATATCATTTGCATATATTATACTCAATAAATATATTTATATATATAAGTACTCTTATACTACTAATACTAACTACTATTCAGCTTATATACAAACTCTTTTTCAACTACTACTACTACTATTCAGAACGTACTTGTAATGTACTTACAGATTACTAATGAATTTTCCATTTTAACATTAACGTAAATCGAAATTGCTTTTAAAAGATTTCTAGAGTTTTTATTCATATGCCTAGAGGAAAGATTCAACCCCTTTTAAATCCCCCAAAACCAATCCACTTTCTATTATATAATAATTATATGAATCATATGAAACATTTAAACAAAAGCATAGCGTGCTGATTTAGTATCAATTTTGTACATATATATATCAACAAAGTAGTTGTTTTTACTTTAACATCAACATTTTTTTATACCCTTCCTCGCTATTTGCCCTAACTTCTTTACTTTAATTAAATGCATTAGCTAATGATATGTTTATCAAAAAAAGAGGCCCACAAATTAACACAAAACTCAAACCTGACCTTTCTACCCCCCCTCGCCAACAATTGATTTTGTGTGAGCAATAAAGACAAAAGAAAAGATTGAAATGTATACGAAAAATTGCGCATACGACCTGTTAAATATTTTATAAAGAAAACTAATTAAATTGCGTTTGTATTGGACTTGACCATAATAAAAACGAAAAGAAACAAAAAAAAAAAAGCGATAACAAAAAAGCAACGCACACGCACGCAGTGAGTGTTGATATACATATATTTTTATAGACTAGTCGAATTATTGAAACAAAAAAACAACATACAAAATCGAATAATTGAATATCAAATCAAATTAAATCGAATCAAATCGTTACGAAATACCATTTCATACAAATTACTTGACACGTTGCCTGCCTCATCCATTAGACCTAGTTAATTGCTATTGGCCAATTCTTTTGTTCAACTGCATTTTGCTTAACATCTTACCTACTCCAAATTGCATGTGTGTTCTGTATGTAGTTACTTGATAGCTCTATAGTTGTTAGAGTTGCTCTATAGTTAGTTAGGAGTTAGCTTGCATGTCTTTTCACTTTTACTCTTTCTACTCGCCCTACTTCCACCACCCGCCTGCCTCAACTCCTCAACTTGTTTAGCTCTTTATTAGTTTCTTTTATTCTTTTAGTTTGTTTAGTTTAGTTTTGCATGCTGGCCTTTAATTAGTTGATTGCATTTACTTGTTGTTGTGTGTTTTGCAGCACAGGACAATAGCTGGCCACCCACTAACACACATACACCACACACAACAAGTATTATCAATAGGCTCACATTCCCGCCAAAACAACTCTTCACCCTTTCTCTGCCGCTCTCCCACTGTTTTCCTATCTTACTTTTTCCTGCTCTTTTATAATCTCGTGTCTGTGTTTTGTTTACGTGTCGTGCCGCATGGCATTTGCCACAAGCCACATGCCACAGTTGCAAGTTAAAATTATTTCGATATTATCAACTTGTATTCTTGTTTTTTTACTGGTTTGCTTTTGGTTTTGAAATACCCTAACAAATTAGAGATTAACCTTTTCAAACCAAGCTGTATTCTATCATGGCATAAACAGAGACTTTAATAGATCTGCCCTAGAAATTCTACGCCTTCAAGATATTACTGTAAATTTTAAACAGAATAAAAACTAACTACTATAGATATAAATCTTCGTATACCCAATCTATAGACCACAAACTCTATCTAACTATAGAAAAACTCTCAAAAAAGACTTTCCCATTTTTTGGTTTAAATTTCACATATTGCACACAACTTTTCCACTTCTTTAAAACTTTGGAGTAAAAACGACAAGCTGAAAAAGGAAAATCAATAGTAATTAGCTTAGCTAGAAACAACAACAGCCTCACTTAGCGTTAATTAGCTAAAATCCCAAGTAGCGAATAATTAAGTAGCTTAAAAAAAAAAGAAACAAAAACCATTTTAAGATGCGCTTTGCCGGCACCTTTAATTAAATATTTTACTTAATTTAAATTTAATTATTATATATTATTTATGCCTTGCTTCTTGGAACATAAACAAAACTAAACTCAACTTATTTTCATTGAATTAAAAACAATTTTTAAAACAAAATGTGAGCTAAATACAATAACTGTACCTAAACTTTGTTTGACATGTTTTCTGGCTTTTAGTTGTAATTGTTTAATTGTTTAAAACTTACTGGCAACTGGCATGTTTGCAGTTAACTTAACACACACACATTAAATGTTACTTTGTTTGGCCGCACACACAAGAAAACCAAAAAAAAAAATTATATAATTATAAATACATCGTTAACATTGTTAAAGCAACATCTACATATAATAACAGCGCCCGCAAATACAATATTATAAATTATATCTTTGTTGTGGCTATTAAATTATAAAATCCATCATCCATAGATAAAGTTTTTAACAATCTGCCATTTCAATTAAATATCAATTAAATATGTAAATCATTTTGTGTTTAACCGAAAATTCACTGAAATTTGCATACAACCGCAACCACAACAACAACAACAACAAATGTGTATGTGTGTTTTGTGGTGCACAGTACGATGAGGAAACTGGCACCCCCGACTCGACAAAGGACAGCACGGAAATGCTGCGAGGTGTTACATATCGACCGCCATCGTCAGGTGGCGCCACTGGCACCGGCAGTTACCGTCCGCGTCAGAAGTCGGTCAACTGTCTGGGTGGTTGCTCGGAGCGTAAGGGATCATCCGTAAGTATCTCACATCCATCTCCATGCCACAAATACGTACCAACACACAAACACAGAGAGAACGGTGAGGTAGGTTGGTTAGTTTCTTTGGTTTTGGTTTGGTTTTGGTTTTTTGAACGCTTCTTGCAGCATGCTCTTGGACATATGGATGCTCACTGATATACTATATAAACATCGAGAGATCGTCTCATTAGTTGCACACACACACACATATATAAACACTACCTAGACAACACACACACACACACAAGTGTTTATAACATAGTTTAAAGAAAAGTATTTAATTCATTTATTGTTCATCAAATTGCACTTAATTGCCTCATCATATCTTGCAGTATTCGATCAATTTGGCGGATGAGGCACGCGATAATCACGCCCAGCAGATTGAGAGAGCCGAAATCGCCAATCTGGTGCGCAGCCGCATGGAATCCTTGAATCTGCCTACCATTGACTATGATGATGTTAGCGAGAAGCGCAATCATTTGTCCTATGTGATAATCAATCCGAGCTGTGATCTTAAGTTGGAGGAGGGTGATCTCATGTGAGTAATGCTAATGCTAATGCTAATGCCAATGCTAATAATAATGCTAATGCCAATGCTAATGCTAATGCTAATGCCATTGCTAATACTAATACTAATGCTAATACTAATGCTAGTGCTAATGCTAATGCTAATGCTAATGCTAATGCTAATGCTAATGCTAATGCAATTGCTAATACTAATACTAATGCTAATACTAATGCTAATGCTATTGCTAATGCTAATGCTAATGCTAATGCTAATGCTAATGCTACTTCTAATGCTAATGCTAATGCTAATATTAATGCTAATGCTAATACGAACGCTAATACGAACGCTAATGCTAATACTAATGCTCGTTCTTTCTCCTTTTCACAGCTACTTGGTGCGCCCCTCACCATTTTCGGCCCAAAAGACATTTGAACGCCACAATTCGAGGCGCAAGTCAAACATCTCCTTCTGTTCGAACATCAACTTGGGCGCTACCTGTGGTCCACAAATGCCAAATATGCCCAACACCGCCGTCGGAGCTGGTTCGCGTCGCGGCTCCGGCATCGCCGGTTTGAACCCCATGCAAATGCAGAGCGTTCAGACATTGGCCGGGTATGGATCATCGCAGCGCTGTACGCCCCCGATGCAGCAAATTAAATCGAATTCTCTTTCTCTACCCGACAGTCCGACGGTGGTTGGCTCACAGCGCGGCAGGAGTAACTCATTGCGGGTTGGCTATTATTCTCTATCCCTCTATCTTAATCAAACAAAATCTCTCTATCTCTCTCTCTCACTGTCTGTCTGTGTTACTATGACACTTTTTCTGTTTAACCCTATTTCCTCTATCCGATTTCTGTTCACGTTGATCGACACTTTCTAACTTGATTTGTGTACAAAAAAAGGCTGTTAACTGTGCATGTATTTAGTAGACTTCAGAGTTGTCATCTTTAATACTTGAGCATGCCAAAGTCTGGCAACTCTGAAGCTTTGTAGATACACAGCTATCGGCAGAAATACTAAATTTATTCGAAGTTTTGATTTTTTTTTAGTTTTTTTCACTCTTTCTGAACACTTTAATTGGCTTACACAACACTTAGATTTGAGCATAGTTGTCAGATTTGTTGTACTACAAAAGAGAGCACATTGTTAATGGCAACAACGCTCACAATCGCACACACACACACACACTAATGCACCTGCACACACACAGACAAACATACGCATACAGTTAGAGCATCAAAATTTGGTTGCATTGCATTTTCACAACATCAGCAAAAACAACAAAAATTGTCGCGTATCAAAAGCCGCATCACTCTGCAGCCGCAAGAGCCACAACAACAACAGCAACAAGAACAACTACAACAACAACAACTAAGCGAATCAACAACAACAACAATCAACAAACAAGAACAAGCTCAGCTACCATTCATAACCATACAAAACAGAGCACGCTCGCAAAATGGACAAATCCACATCACGTATCCGTTTCCGCATTCGTTAATCGTGTTGGTTGCACCCCCAAAATAGAAAAAAAAAATACAAACAATGAAACTAGTGAAATCATCCAGCGTGCGGCACGGACATGAGTTCAATGTGTTTTCCCCGTCTTTGTTTGCCAAAGTTTTAAGCCACAAAAAAGAGTTAACGTTCAAGTTCAAGTTGTAGCCAATTTGTATGTGTAATTTTTGTGTGTGTTTCTTGAGTTTTTTGGAACCATTTTGTTTTAGCTATCACAAAATTGTTATTGGCTAATGACCACCATTTTTTTTTTTGGTTGGAATTTTTCTGTTTTTCTTTATGCTTGCAGATTGATAACGATATACTGCTGCGTCGCTCATCCTCACTGCGCCAAGGATTGCCCAGTGTGGGCGTCAGTCATGGCCGGCGGAAGTCGTCGTTGGAGGAAATCGGCATTAGTCACTTTACAACACTCATGCAGGCAACGAATCACAGTAATCCCATTAAAATCTCACTCAATGGCAGCATAGGCATGGAGGTGAGTCTAACTAACCATTGAGAAATCATGGGAAATTGCACTGAAATCAAGTATACGCAACCGTGTATTTTTAACAAACATTTTTTGATACACTTAATACTAATTTTTAGTTGAAATCCTATTGTTTTATGACAATTTAGTGCAATATACTATCTAGACTTTCATTTACTAATATGAATGCCTTTTGTAGAATCAGATTTCATTGCAGGTAACGCCCCCGGAAGAACCGACGCCCATGCTGGGCGTACCTTGTGTGCTGGGCGGCGGTGGTGTGGGTGGCATAAATCCCTCAGCTCTGGGCGGTGGCAGTTCCGGCGGCGGTGGCGGTGGTGGTGGTGGCGGTGGTGGCATGTTGGGCGCCGGTTCTTCGCTGGCAATAAATACGGCTGATTTGGGCCCCGGGCCGAGCTCGTCGTCGGGCAACACGTTGCAGGCGCAGGACTCGTTGCCGCAATCGTCGCAGGTGTCGTCGCCGCAGCATTTGCAGGGCACGATTGTATGATACAACCTTATGTGGGGTCGCCGACTCCGCTCATCGATGTCGAAAAACAAATGGATATAGAATACGGCCAGCACACACAGACGTCGAGATAAGTTCTGAAAGGCAACTTGTATTGTACTAAGCGACATAGTAGCTGCTAACCCCAAATGTTAATTAGAATTGTATATAATACTTGCTGGCTAGCGATGAGAGCGTGACACGATTGAGGAATTGAGAAAACCACTACTATGTAATTAGACATTTTAAATTTCTGCTTTTTCTTCAAACTAAACAGTATTTTAGTTATATATTTATTTACAATTTCTAAGTTTTCTTTATGTTATATTTGCTACTCGTGTCACGCTGTCATCTCTAGCTGCTTCGAAAAACTATTTACCTAATCCACCCACCCAATAGCAGCCTGTGTCAGTGTCTGTGGTGTGTGTCTCAGCTAATGTGTTAATTTTAGAATAGCCTGTAGAGGCGTGTCCGCCATCTCCCACTCCCACTCCCTACGCCCCTTAATCCCTGACCTACCCCATTAATTTTGCTAATTAACTAAGTGAAGTTTAGCCTTTATAATACCCATATAAATATATATATATATATATATAAGTTGAGGGTGTGTCAAGAGGCAAAGATAATGTTAAGGATGTTGATAATGATGATTAGTTTATCGTTTTTGCTTACAAACTATGCCTATAACATACATAACATAACATACATACATATGAGTAGCAATAAATTACATTCGATATTCGTTCGTTCTGCTTTATTCAAATGAGGCATTAATGTGTTTTTGGGAACAACAAAGTAGTTAAACTATTGGCATGAATGAGGTATTAACCAATTAGCTAGCTAGCTGTATCTGATATATACCAAGTGTATTAGTTGATAATGCCATTCATTTCTAGCATATCTCTAATGAAAATTAGCTGCTCAAAACAAAGTAGAGGGCATTAAAATAAAACTAATATTAAAATAAAATTAAACAAAAATTTAAAATGCTTAAAAATGGTAAACGAAACTATGTAAATATAACTTAGCATATAAGCAATTACAAAAGTTCCATTAATTAAATAGTTTACAGTTTATTTCAATATATATAAAACAGTTCCCACAGCAACTTAATTAGGTTTCATATGTTGCACTGTTTTTTCTAATTACAAAAGTATTTTCTTTTCTCTTAGTTTAAGAAAGGTGCTATCAATGTTTCCGTACCACACACACACACACACACCTGCAACAATAAATTCTGTTCTATGCTAAATAAAAAATAAAATACTGAAAAATGTGTCGAGAAAACGGTTTTCAGAACGGCTTTGGTATACTCTAATGCTTTACAAAAACAACAACAAAGTATATAAAAAAATACAACAAAATATGGTAAAAAAAAAAAAAAAAGAAAAAAACAAGAACGAACTATACTATGTAGTTGCTGTATATAGTAGTTATATAGACCTAAGATCTGGGCAACAAACTATTAGAACTCAATAAGTAAAAAGCGCAAAACAAACGAAATTAGTTATTTAGGGAATTATGAAAAAAAACCTAATGTAGTCTATAAGCACTTAGTTCGGTTGAGGGCCGTGCTCAAAGCCCAACCCCCATAGCTATAACGAAACTGTACCAAATTCCAATGAGCTATATAGAAAGTCCTTAAAGCTGTATATATACATATTTATACCTGTATGTTTAACTCACCAAATAAAGTAGTAGCGGTAAAGGAGGCACCTTTAAAAGCAAATCCCAAACACGTCCCAAGAAAACAAGGAAATTTATTAATTAACCTATACAAATGTACCTACACACACACACACACTCACTCACTCACACACTTAAAGATTCCTAGAGCACAGACAATTTTATAAGTGAATTTTACTCGATCATATTGAAGGAGTTGAAAGTTAGTATGAAGAAGATCGGTATATGATCATGATGATATGCATTCCAGTGTCTCAAGAACCTACAGATGTGTGTGTGCATGTTTCGACATGCACCCGCCTAGATAAGCCTAAGCTTAGCACACACTTAAACATATAGTATCTATATACTACTATATATATACTTGTAACTAAGTAATACTTAGCAGCCACTAAAAACTTAGCAATTAGTAAATGTCTCAATGTACAAAACTCAATTAAAAAAAATTAATGAAAACAGAACCACAATAACAAATATAATAATAAAACGAACAACAACAGAAAGCAACAAACAACAAATGTACTTACTAAATTATATACATAACATACATATAATAGCTATTAAGAGCATACATATTATTATGGTTAGATTATAAAACTTGCTGTAATATTTAACTCTGATCTTTAAGGCAGACAAGACATGAAACTCACAATAAATTCAAAATATAGTTGATGAAAACTGATAAAATCAACTTTTATTTGGGCTATGTGGGCTGAAAAATCAAAACAGATCGGCTTCCATTATCCGCTTTAACGGAACGCCTCTCAACAGCTGCTTTGACAGCCGCTTTGCTTTAACACCCGCTGTAACAGAGCGGCTGTTAACACCTGCTTTAACAGAGCGGTTCTCAATGGCAGCTGTAACAGAACTGCATGCAAAGAGCGCAGAACAGAGAAGCGCTCTGAGCGGCTCTAAGTCAGAGTCGTGACGTAACTGAACTAAACAGAAAATTCGTCTGCTTGCTGCTGCTTTCTGTTTGCCTAATAACTCAGTTGGAAAAATGTCCGATTTAGAAGCAGCTGCAGTTTCAATTTGGCATGTTTGCAAATAGCAAATCGCACATAATCCAGCTGAAATCCAACTGGGTTAACAGGCGAACAGAATTAACAGCAGGTCGCATTAACAGCTTTAACAGAGCAGCTCTCAGCGGCTGCTTTAACAGAGCAGCTTAATGAGTCACATATATGGAATCAAGTAATTTGTTTTATATATAGAGATTTATTAGATTGAGTAGATTTACAAAAAATGGCACAGACATTAGTATTTATATATATTTTAAATATTTGGTTTTTGCATTTTTGGCTCCTTTGTTGTGTTTTTGTTTTTGTTTTGTTTTGCTTAGTTATCTCTGTGTTATGCGTATACAAAAATATTCTTTAATTTCATTTTTTTGAGTTATTGAATTAATTAATTTAATTGCAGTGTGTTGTTAGAGTCCCTGGGCAAAGGGGGAGGACACTGTGCAGCTGGTGGAGGCGCTGGTGCATTTGCAACTTTTGCCGGAAGGCGCCTTCCGGTTAACCAGACAGAGGCGTGAATCCGTGCAGCCACCGTTGTTATGCTGACAGAGGCTCTGATACTGCGGACAATTCTGCACTACGGCTGCCATGCCGTACATCTTGTGGCTGCCAAAGAACGGTGTCTGTATGGGTTTCTGGCGTACACCCGCAGCATCCACGCCCTCCAGTTTTTTGCTGTAAAAAGAAGGAAAAATTATAAGAAATTGTAGAATTTAAGTAGCTTAAACTATTGTTGCAAACTCACGTTGTCCAGTCGGTCCAGTAGAACTGATCGTGTGTAAAGGTCAGACCAAATGGATAGCTTAGATCCTGTGCAATGGCGCGTATCTGACGATTGGCTGCATTGATGCACTCCACCTTCTTGGTGCCAGCATCCGCATAGCAGAGCTCACCACTGTTCTCCAGCACCACCAGCGAATTGGGCAACTTGACGGCATCGGCGCCCAGCAGTAGCTCCCGACCAGTGCCATCCAGATCAGAGAATTCAATTTTTGGATTCGAACGATCCCAGTCGGACCAGTAGAGTTTTCTACAAATAAATGCATTACTTAAAAGAAATCCAAGTAAACTTTCTAGCTTCTTACTCTCTGTAGGGATCGATGGCAATGCCACGTGGATTCACCAGCTGCTTGTTAATGATAACAGCACGTAGTGTAGGATCATCCAGACTGGCCACCTCAATGGTATCCTTAACCGAATCCGTCCAATACAAACGACGTGAGATGACATCGATGGCAATGCCCTCGGGGGATTCAATATCTATAAGAATTGGGCAGACATTAGTAACTGAGATGATTCCTCAACTAATTTGCTTACCTGTGGTTATAAAAGCACGCTCATCGGTGCCATCGTACTTGGCACTCAGTATCTTCTTGGCCGATATGTCACCCCAGTAGACACGTCCCTCCACACAATCCGTATCCAATCCAATAGCCATGGAGGCCACCTTTATGGGCTGCACATCGCGTCCATTCAAAGGCACACGCACAATCACCACTCCCTGGCTGACAATAAGGAAATCCGATTCATGTTGTTGCCTCTCAACGCACACGGAACCATTGCCAAAGAAACCTGCAAAATAGCACAGTTTTCATTAGCATTGTAAAAGTAATGTGGGATTAGATTTAGTATATCAAGCCAAATCCTAGTTTGTTGTTTTATATTGTTTATTGATAGTGTTTTAAATATATTATTGTTTATAAATATAAGTATTGGAACGTAAGTTTTCTGCAAGCGTCGTAATGCAGCGTCGTTAATTCAAGGCAACCTCTCAGCTCGGCTCCTCGATCGTAACTCTCTTCTCTTACATTCTGTTCACTTGCTTAACATAATGTTGTATAACATGGGTGGTCTGAGCGGCGTTGCCAGACCCATTCCCACAGTAATTCTAATGAAAAGTAAGCATTGATTTGTTATTTCATTACATTAACTACAACTCGATTCTTTTCTCGACATTTTCGTACTAAATTTCCAGTTAACACTTGACTACAAAATATACAAAAAAAATAAAAGCTCAAAATGATGCGCGCAGTGAATAGTTTGCTGATAAAGTCCACCAAGATGAGCTTAATGCGGGAAGTGAGTGCCAAGTCTGCGATCCGCAAAGGATTGACTGTATCCGGTACAGGAACGCTACTACAATCGCAACAACAACAACAATATCGTGCTACACAGGAAATAAGTCAGCTGCGAAAGGCATCTACAATGCAATCCATGCGGGAGTTCTTTATGCATCCCTTGACCTGGGATCGCAACAATGGGTATTTAAATGTGGTGCTGGCTTTGGCTATCTTTAGCTTTTGTTTCATCAACTCGTGTGCCTCGTGTCCCGAGGAGCGAGATGTGGAGGCAAGGGAAAGGAAATTGGATTGAAGCCTACCTTGATTGCAGGCACAGACGAGTCCCGTATTGGTGGACATGCACTTGGCATTCATATCGCAAAGCGTCGGATTATTTAGACAGTTTTGTTCCTCGATGCAGACATAGCCATCGCCGTGGAAGCCAGCAATGCACTGGCAGGTGAAGTTAGCAGGATCCCTAAAGGCAAGAAATGAGCAGAAAATAAAGAAAAGTCTTTGGAGGAAAAGTTAAAAAGTTAGAAAACTCACTCAGTGGGTTCGCAGGTGGCATGAATGCCGCAAGTGTTGCGCACGTTGCAGGGTGTGGGAATGCTGAGGCAACCGACTAGAGCATCACCCTGATAGCCCTCGATGCAATCGCAGTATTGCACCTGCTGCACATTGTCCCACTTGCAGATGGCATTGGAGCCACAGTAGACGGAACCACAGCGACCCGCGGGCACACATCTATCACTGGGATCACGTTCGAAGCCATCCTGGCACTGACAGACACCGTTATCGCAATACGCATTCTCGCCACAGTGATCCACAGTTTCGCACTCCGGTGCCAGTTGACAGCGATAACCGTCTCCGGTGTAACCACGTTGACAGACGCACTCGGATTTGCCCAACGCCTCGTTGAAGTTGCACACGGCATGAGCATCACAAATTTCCGGTCTCTAAAAGATGGATACAATTGTTAGACTGTGGTATTTGGAGTGGGTAAAGCTCGAACTACTCACAATGGAGCACGAGTCCTCAATGGGATCACAGTTGTAGCCATCACCACTAAATCCTGCCTCACAGGTGCAAATGTGTCGCATTTCGCGTTCATCCCAATTGCATCTGGCATTCACATGACAATTGGCGTCCACATCGCACGGTACCAGATCCTCGTTCTTGTCCACCTCATATAAACCAGCATAGCGACAACTCTTGCGATCTTCAGTTAAAAAGTATCCCTCGGGACAAGTGCATTCACCCAGAAAATCACACTTTGATTCCAATTCATGATCATCCAACAGAATGGGTACACAACGTCCATGCTCCCAGACCTCATCGTGTCCGCAGATATGCTCACAGTTATAGCCATCACCGGAGAAGCCATCACGGCAGCTGCAGTGTCCCTCATAGCAATCCGCATCCGGCGAACAACGCTGCAAGAAAAGCACATCATTATTATTAATACTTTTGTTAAACAGATTGAATAGTATATTAAAAATATAGTCAGATAAATATATAATGTCTTTCATATTGGGATATATACTTTTGGCAAAGATATCGCCCTTCCAAGTTTTAAATAAGTTGAAAAAGTGATTTTAACAGGCTTCTAGAGCCCAAAAACAAGCTTAAAACTTTTTTGCGACCCCATAAAGTATATATATTCATAACCTACACAAATTGGCCGATCAATTGGCATCGTTTCTTTTAAGTTTTTAGGAAAAAATTTTATTTTTCATTTTTTGAAAAAAACCTTAAGGGGTAGGTATGCAAAATTTTGAAAAAAAATAATATTTTTCAAAATAGTAAAATTTTTTTGCAACATTAATTATGAACTAAAACAGAGTCTAAAATGGTATTCCGCCCGGCAATCGGTGTAATTTTGGCAAAGTTATAGCAGTTTAAAGTCTCCAAAATGTTAAAAATGGGAATACAAGTGCCTATAACAAGTTAAGATCTAATAAAAGTGTATATATTTTTTGCAAACATTAATTATAAAGTAAAATGGTATTCTGCTCGGCAATCGTTGAAATTTTGGCAAAGTTATAGCAGTTTAAAGGCTTAAAAATGTTGAAAATGCGAATAAAAGTGCCTATAACAAGTTTTTATCTAATTTAATTGTATATATTTTTTGCAAACATTAATTATGAAGTAAAACAGAGTCTAAAATGATATTCCGCCCGGCAATCGGTGCAATCTTGGCAAAGTTATAGTTGTTTAAAGTCTCAAAAATTTAAAAAAAAAGGATAAAAGTTCCTATAGCCAGTTTTAATCTAATTCAATTGTATATATTTTTTCCAACATTAATTATGAAGTAAAACAGAGCCTACAATGGCTTTCCGCCCGGCAATGGGTGTAATTTTGGCAAAGTTATAGCAGTTTAAAGACTTAAAAATGATGAAAAATAGTATACAAGTTTTTAAACTAATTTAAGTGTATATATTTTAAGCCAAACTTACGTAGCAAGCATCCAAATGCTGGGTATTACCCTCAACAGGAGAATAATCTTCATGTTCGCCAGGCAGAGGATATTGGGGATCAGTGTAGACAGGCTGCTCTGGTTGCTCGGGTTGTTGTGGTTGCTGCTGGGTATCCTGAGTGGGATAGCTTTGGGTATAGTCTGGCGTCGGTGTGGAGTACTCAATGTTATCGACAGTGTTATTGCTCAGACAGCGAAAACCATTGCCCTCGAAACCCTCGAGACAGACACAGCTGAATCCACCCTCGTTGTTGGAGCAGATGGCATTGCTATCACAGATGTGTGTGCCGGCAGCGCATTCATCGAGATCGACACAGATCTGAACTTGACGCTCATCGATCTGGGGAACAAAGCCATGTTTGCAGTCACAGCGATAGGTGTCCTCGTAGGGAACACACCAGGCATTCTCGGCACACTGAGCCGAGCCATCGGTGCAGGCATTTGACTCGGCATCGACACCAATTTTGGTCAAGGCACTCGTGCGCACAGCCTGATCCCGAGCCGAGTAGTCGAGTGTGAGCTTGGAGACCTTCTCGAAGACGGTGCTATCGGTGGGATCGGCTTCATCGTCACGCAAGCAACTGGTGTAGAGAATGCGTTGATCCAACTGGAAGTTAATCACACGCTGCTCATCGACCAGTTCCAGTTTGTGGGATTGCAGGGAGAACAGCTCACCGGGACGCACAAAGCGGTATTCGTCCGTGTAGTCGGCTAGATGCAGTTTTGTGGCTTCCGAAATACGCGGCACAGTGCCATTCAATTGTATGCGCACTGTCAACTGATCCCAGTAGTTTAATCCCTCAAAGCTTTGTGTAACCAGCAAAGATTCACCCGATTCGAAATGCATACGGGAAATGTGCTCATACTTTCCACCCGTTAACTGATAACCATTGTTGACTCCATTGATTGGCTTGGCAAAGAGCCAACCCACAGTGGTCAGCAGTGGCAATGCCAGACGCAGCTGGGAAGCCAACTCATCCCTCACCGGATTAATGGTCGTGTAGATGCGAGCATCTGTGGTCACCACATACGATTGCAGTTTGGCATCCTCATCCACCGGCTGTCCATTAATCTCACCGGATAGAGAACCGGTTACACGCATCGGCAGATCATTGGCCAGACAGCTATGGCCATTGCCATAGAATCCCGCAGAGCAGACACAGCAATAACCCTCGGATTTGTCAAAGCACCTGGCATGAGTATCACACTGATGTCCATGGGCGCCATTGCAAGTCTGAGCCAGGGCCGGAGACTCTGTGCGTGTCTCGGCATTGTTGGGATCCTGCACATTCTCTCCAGCAGCCAGCGGAGCGACACGGTACAACCAGACACCAGGCACACCCAGATTAGTGCTCTCACTCAGAAAGCGAGCCTGTTGGGAGCAAAAGTTAAAGGAAAAATTTTAAAAAATTTAAAAAAATTATAATTTTATCAGAGAAAAACTTACATTTTCCGATCCAGAACCATTCAGATTGTAGAAACGTCCATCTTCAGCAACGAAACCCGCTTGAGCCCTAATGTCGGGCAATCCCAATTCGCCGGCCTCACCCTGCAGCCAGTTGAGTCCTCCCTCGGGATAGATAAAGTGCACAAAGCTGCTTTCTTCGCTGGCAATCAAAGCCACCTGGAAGGTATTTAGTCTGTCCGTCTTGGAATTGAAGTAGCCCACATTGCGCCATGTGGCCACAATCAATTGAGTGGGCACAAACTCTTGTTCCTCACTGTACGCATACTGCACCAGTCTCTGGGCACGCTCGAGTGTGGCAGGATCACGGGTTTGAAATAGAGAAATAGTGCTATCATCGCCACTATTCGAGGTATCCACATTGGAGTAGAATGCTGCTATGGATGGATACTCCAAGGGAAAGGGTTGATTCAAATATTCCGTAAATTCCACATTGAATGTCAAAATGCCATTCGTGTTGATCTGCAAAAGAGAGAGAAGGAAGAAACGTAAGGAGAGGGAGAGAGAGAGGTATAAAGAGCTAGACCTAAAGGAAATGAAGTGCATATGGCGTGTGCATCAATTAGCTGCGCTTCTTCTTTGTTATGTGAGAAGTGCCAACAGACCACTTAACAATTTTCCCTGGCGGAAACTAAACAACAACAAACCATTAACAAGGCCGCCAATGATCATTAGAAGAAGGCACCGACGTGTTTGCCTCCGCCCCTGCCCCTCTAATGACTTTTCCTAATTGAGTTCCGTGTCGAGAAAAATCGCCTCTAAAATTAGTTCAACGACTGACGCCGACAATCTCCAGCTGCGCTCACTCCTCATCATCATTCTCATTCTCATTCACATTCGCCATCCGCTCATCTTTTCAACATTCTCCATTCCGCCCTTTTTCAAATTCCAATTGCAAACTTCGGTCTTTTCACATTTTCTTTCGATTTTTCATTACACTTTTCTTCCATTCGCACTTGCACAACTTTAAAGTGTTGCGCATTTAAACAAAGTGCATTCAATTTGAGACTTTGAAGGAAGCAACATACGATTAGATATGTATTCCTGATCGGGATCTATATGGAGTCTATGGAGGAAAGTTCTAATGCCTAGGTAATCCCATAGCCCATTTATTTATAATTATTTTATAATTAAATAGGATACTTTGTAGTGTATTTTATAGTCTTTAAAACCATTCTCTATTTTGCCAAAATAAACAAATTAAAAAGACTTTTAAAAATGTTGTTTACTAAATTGAAAATTTTGAAATTATGGTATTTGGGAATATTGAAAATGTAGAGCACAGGTGTGTGGTTTCAATTCAACACCACAGCGGGAAATCCTCTTTTGAGATCTTCAAACGCAGCGGGTGAAATTGTGTGTGGAAATATTCGCCAGAGCGAACAAATGAATCAAATGAATCTTAATGAGTGCAAAGACCATATGAATGTGAAATTCCAAAACCAACTGAACGCTTTATTTGTTTAACTTTGCATTTAAGAATGCGCCATAAAACATTTGCCAAGATAAATAAATTGCTTAAGAACTATCATACTACCAAGTGAAAAGTGAAAGGGTTTAATAAACCCCAAAAGTATACTACAAAAAGTAACAAAACCGGGAAAAATATGTCAAAAAAGGTTTAAAATTCTTTGTTTAATACTAATAACCCTAAGCTATTAAGAAAATTTTTTTTTTAAAACCAATAACCCCAATTTGACATGACATGGAAACTCTATAAAATACATTGTATTTAATGCCTATAAACCCAATTTAAAAATTCACAAATTGTTGTTTTTTTTAATGGTTTTTCTGAGAGATCATAGAATTGACTGCCTGTCCATTTGAGTTCTATAATAATTAAACTGAATAATGGGCATGTATTTTGGTTAAAAAATGAAGACTTTGCTTATTTGATTTTCCGAGAATTTTGTGTTTTTTGTGTGGAAATTTATGCATTTGTATGGCTATAATATGCTTATAATGCCACACATTTTGTGCCGCGTGCTATTTTTCGACGTCAGACACATAAATTTAGTTAATTAACTAACAGAAATAGGCGACACTTTCGCCTCGAATGCTAAGAGCGATCATAATTTCTGAACACAAAAAAAATAGACAGTGTTTTTGAGAAAAAGCTCGACTAGCAGATACGCTATGAAAGTGAGAAAAGTATTTCCTAGAGTAAAAAGTAAATATTTGATTCTTCCATTTATTTCTATTTAACTTTCAAACTGCTGCTTTTGAAAGCTGCCTATTTACAGGGTATATAGTATATACAGTAAAAAGGCGGCTAAAAGTTTTGGCTGCATGCCAAGGCGGCATAGAACACGCATGTTCATGTACAACTAGAAAGAAGCACATCAATGGGTTGACTTCTTCTTGGCTATTCTGTTTATTTGTAGCGTCTGTAGTCTTTGAATTTTGGACCACCCCCAAAGTGGTTCGGTGTTTTTGGTATGTGGTATTGGGGTTGAGTGCGTGCGAATTGGTTTTTTTGGCGGCGTGTTGCTACAAAATGTATCTCAAAGATACATGCTTGATACATTTTTGACACTTACACAGTTCTACCGTTCTACTGTGTCGAAATCGTATAAGAATTCAAAATCTTCTTAGTCGCTGTCATGTTTTGCCCAATATTACTGTCAATTTGTATTTGTCTTTATGAGCTATTAATAAACTAGACACACACAGAGACACTCGAATTCGATTTTCGATTGAACCCAAAAGCACTATTTGCATAGCAGTCTATTGATCTATCGGAGTTAAACCTTATCTCTAAGTGAGTCCCCTTTGCGCTTATCAGCTGTAAAATGCAAATTTTAAATTCATTCAACGCAAATTTTCAATAGCCACTTTGTTGTGTCGAGAATCTATCAGTTAATGATGCGATATATAGTATATATATATATATATTAAATATATATATAACTTACATAGATCTGTTCATATTTCTCGCCATAGAAATTAACGGGTTGCTCCAATTGTAGCATCAGCTGCTCACTGTTGCCCTTGGGAAGATATTGAATGCTGCCCTCGGACTCGTCGTGCAGTTCGTAGAGCTCATTGGATCGCAGTGAGTCCAGGTAATGCTCGTATTGCCCATTGACCGCGCAGCAGAGCAGCAGCAGCAGCAGCGACGCCAGCAGCGTGCACAATTGTTGATTAAAAGTCTTCATATTAAGTATGTATATATTTTTTAAATATTTTAAAATTATATTTTTTAAATGCTATTTCACAATTTTGCCAACAGCATTTTTAACACACACACAAACGTACACACACTGAAGCACAACTGTAAGCTAAACACTTTGTCTGGCCACCAAGTTTTCTTTACTCTTTTCTTTGATCCAAAAATATCGTGTATATAAATAAAATGCTTGAGAACTGTTGCCGTATATCTATAGTTCTATAGGTATATGATTTTTTTTTATTTTGGAACAGTGTCTTGGAAGCGGCGATACGAAACGCCTTTCCTGTTCGACTTTTCCTTCTCTACTGTTGCCACTTGATCGTGCCGTTGAAGCGAGCGAACCAAGAACCAAACGAACCGCACGCGCTGACAGCAAATTGTTGACTGAATCGCAGCTCTGCTCAATTGGCTGCTCTTTGCTTCGCTTGCATAGGTCGCCTGTGCTGGAGTCTGCATGCGCTGCCTTAACATAGCATATGTTAAACACAGAGTGCATTCTGTTAACTCAAATGCGTTCCACTGCAGTTGATCGAAAGAGCGCAAGATGCGTGGGAGAGTGCTCAGAGAGACAGAGAGAGAGATCGCCAGCACGCTGACAGTGGTTAGAAGTCACATATTTGTGATTTGCTTATTTATTTATGACAATGCCTTGTCGTTGTTGACATTTATGTTCCACACGCATTAAGAACGAAAGCATTTTTCGCAAATAAACTAAAAGCGCACAAAACAAAATGTAAGCAAATTAAAAATGCTAAAATAGAAGTCACTACAGTGTTTACAAAAAGTTTTCAAAAAAACACTACAGTCAAAATTAACTTTTATGCTCATCAAATTAAATCATCAAAGAATATTTAAAAATTTATTTAAGTCATCATTCTAGCGTTTGACGTTTATAATAATTTATAATAATCAACACAGAAGTACTATTATATTTTTAAAATATTATACATAAATATTTGGGGAAAATAATTTAGGCAAAATTCAAATATTTTTAAGCTATTCCAAAAATGATCTATAAATGATTTTAGGTTTAAAGTTTAAAGTCTGAAAAACTTATAAAAGTAGAATGTATAATTCTGCAATTAAGTACTTTAGTACTATAATATTATAATTCTTTAGTTGAAAAACTTTAAATAGGTATCTAAAACATTAACTTTTAACCATTTGCTCTATTGCTTGCCTGGAGAGATTATCTTTCTGCAAAAACGGAATGAGGTACTAGCCTCAAATTTTGATATGTATATGCAAAAAGAATGTTCTATATTAACCCACTCACTAACTGATCTTTGCACAGAAGAACTGAGAAAAGGTAGAAGTATAAAATTTCATATCTTCCCAAATATGCTAATGAATAATATATAAATAAAATAAAATAAATAATAATAAAGCAATTGTAAGTATTATATGTATGTATGTCTGGTATTTAGTTAAGCAGTTAGATCTTATATATAAATGATTCAGGTATGTTACTATAACCTAGGCGATGCCTAAACAAAACTCCCTGGTTTATAAAGAATAGTTTAATCACTTTTATAAAGTTTTTCAAAAGGATCTAATTAAAGAATCGCTTACGTCATAATATTCCCAAATGATCTTATTACCACAATGGGGTTTGTACATATATTGGGTAAGCTACTGAAATGTTTACTCTTGTGGAAAGGGGAAAGTTCACAGTTTGTGGCACAGGAATGATGGGGATTGCTCCACATAAAAGGTGTGGAGCAACCACAACAAAAAGGGGAGCAGGGGATCTCTAGATGTTGGGGTGACCCCAAAATCAAAATAAGATTACGTTTTTTTGGGCGTGTTCCCAATTCTAAATACCGAATTCCATAGAAATGAACTTCAGGCAAGGCACGTGCTGCTTGAATGCGTTTGTTGCATGCCACCGTGAAGCGCCGCCGCATGCCACACACACACACACACTCCCCTACTGATCTGCGCAGCCCTGGCAGCAGGCACAGGAGGGGGAAGGGTGTACTAGGTGCAGTCAAAAATAAACAGACGAAACGTCTGCGTCTTGTGACGAATGATGATGGGATATGTCTTATAAATGGTATTCAAAGTCGGAAAGGGCTTTGGGATGTACGTAATGCTTGACGTACATACGGACATACGTACGTATTTCTCGGCTAATTAGTTGCAGCTGAAAAGGGCATGTGCTTCCGCATGCATGAACGTTCCGTGTAGAAAGCAGCGCTACCAACTCCACACTAAGACCGTTTCTTTTGCCTTATTTGGAGGCACTCTCCCCGTCTGTTCGTCTCTGCGTCTGTCTGTCTGTCTGTCACAATTCTTGCTGCTTGATCGCTGATGGATGTGAATGTAAAGTTGAGAATGGACTGCATTTTCCTCATTTATCTCTGGCACACGGTGAAAATGCAACACATTTCCCGGAATTGGAGCAGAAAACATTGCAGAGCAGCTGCTCAGCTACTTCCCCTTCCTTACCCTCCCCTTAACACCCCTCAAAAAGTGTACTCCATTAGTTCCCATAAATAATTAACAACTTAAATGAAGCTCGTAATTAAAAGTCGTTAAATGTTACGCCAAATTAGCTTGACTGGCTTATAAAAACTAGCGAGTTAAAGCTAAAAAAAAATCGCAATCCAAAATGTTTTCGCTATTGTGTGGTTTGATTTTCCTACTCGCAGCGCTGGTGCAGGGAAAACCACAGCTGAATGAGGATTGTGAGCTAAATGCAGCGGATACTATGGTGAGTTTGAGACTTTTTACCCTCTATCCTCTTTAACCTTTAACCTTTAACCCCGCTTAACCCAGCACGACTTTTGCTGTGATCTGCACGATGAATCCATGGAGTTTGCCGAGTGCCAATACGATTGGCATGAGAAGCTGGAACCCAATAACGAGCAGTTGGAACAGGCCTACATGTTTGTAAGTTCACTGAGCGAAAAGGGAAAGTGAGTTTGAAGTGCTTAACCCTATTTTGCTCCACTTCCTTTTGGTGCTCCTCCTCTAGTGCACCGCCGAGTGTAGCTACAATGCTACATCGTATCTGGCTGCAAATCTGCAGTCTTTGAATCTGCGCCGAATCAAGGAGCACTTGTCCCAGGAACTCCACAACAAAGCGAATGAGCAACTGCTCTATGACACCTACATCAAGTGCGATAAACATGGTGAGTAGCTAGAGAAAGCAACTCCAAATAGCCACTCATACCCACTACTAATCCTCTGCAGCTCTTGATCTGCTGCAACACAAGGCAGTGCAAACGATTGGAGAGCATCTCAAGCCACACGGTTGTCATCCTTATGCTGGTCTGGTGCTGGAATGTGTGGCCAATGAAATGATCCTAAAGTGTCCCCCAAAACGCTTTCACAACTCCGCTCAATGTCGGGGCACCAGGGATTATTTGCGGCAGTGCATGGAGTATCTTAAATACAAGGCTTGAGGATTGAGGCTTGAGGCTTATGGCTCAATTGATTTACAGATGAAATGTATGTGCTTCTTTATTGTGGTTTCTATAGTCAAATGGAAGGATGTAGTGGCTGCCTCAGCTGCCTTCTTGCAGCTCCACGATCCTCCTTAAACTACCGTTGAGTTAGTATGTGTTTCTAGTCTAATTTAAGTCTAAGTTAAGTTGCTGTCAGCATTGCTTGACCAGATCTCCTTGCAGCTGTAGTCCTTGGCACTTCTTCAGTTGTTTTTCGAAGCGTTTGGCAAACTTCTTTGTTTGTTTCTCGCTGAGTTCTGTGAGCGCCAAGTGCTTTGTATACTTCTTGGACAGTTTCTTCTTGAGCTTCTCCAGAAAGATGCCGTCGGGTTGCTTGGACACCAGTTTGCTCAGCTGCGCGGGCCAATCAAAGTCGGCAGTTTCCTCTGCTGTCTCCATTGGCTCTGGTTCCTTCTCCTCCTTTGCTTCTACTTTGACTTCCTCCGCCTCCTTTTGCTTTGCTGCCTTGGCTGCCGCTAGTTCCGCCTGTTTGGCCTCCTTCATCTTGTTTAGCTCCTTCTCGAGTATCTGCCACACTTCGCTGGCCTGTTGCCGCGGCATCCTCATGCAGTTGCCCACAAAGTTCTCAAACTTTGCCCTCTTCCGCGGCACATTATCCACACTCTGCAGGCGTTGGAAGGCATTGCGTAGTGACGGCGTCAATTGATACTCTGTGCTGTCTAAGATGGCTCGTATGATGTCCATCCAGCTCTCCTGCTTTTGGGCATTCTTATTTCTTGGCTCCTTGGGCACAAAGTTTTGATTTGAATACTTTTGTGCCTCCGAAATGCATTTGGTGTGTGCTACATATTCCTCATCGTAGAAATCCTTTAAACAATCCATGCAGGACACGTTTTTTGTTTGATTGCGGCATCGTGTTTGATAGTGCTTTTCGACGGCCGGCTTTTTAACCGATTCACCGCATATATTACAAGTAAAAAACACCATTATTGCTAATTTTAGTTGAACGCCACAAATTCCACGTGCGCGCTCAGTTTACTTTTGTTATTTATATGATGTCTATCGTTTATCGATAACGGCCGTGAGTTGCAGTCGACAACAGTTGCGCCACTGTTGTGCAGTGCTGGCAACTTTTGCGCGCGTAAAATAGATATGTTTGAAAATTTTAAAGTAGTTAAAAAAAAACAGTAAGTATGTAGTAAAAGTAGTACAAAAAAAAAGATGTTACAAAGCAAAGTTTAAGTGCTGAAATTAAATAAAATATAATTACTACATACATATTCTCTAGTACTCTTCTTCTTATATTTGTATCGTTTCAGTCAATAATTTTAATTTGAAATTAAAATTAGCTAATATAATGATATGTAATGAAATTATGTTTTTATTTGGCGTTATATATATATTTAAAAATATATCAATTATTTATTCAACATACCCGTTCTTGCTTTTCAACTGTTGTGCGTTTGCAATGCGTTATAGCGGGAAGCTGTCGTCATACTGCCATCGCAGCTTTGCATGCACTTCATATAGCTGTTGAGCCACTGTTAGTCGTAACTAACAGCTATCGTGCTGAGCCGCTGTTATTTCGAACTCGCACTCTCACTAGTTAACAGCTATGCTACTGCTCAATTTTTATTCGTAACAGACAGCTCTTGACTCTCTGCTTGCCGTGCGTGCCATGTAGTTGAGTGCTGTGTCACTGTTTTTTTTCGGAGTCGCGCTCGTACTACACAACAGTTATTTTCATGGCATAGAATTTTCTCGATATAACACAACGTATTTTAAGTGCTTGCTGCTTATGCACCGAAGCTGCTGTGATGCGCACACTAAACATGCATGCAGCTTAGTTTTGTAGCACTGCTGAATCGTCATTTTTATTGCACTCGCGCTTGCACTAGTCAACAGCACTGCACACTGTTCAGTGATTTTTTTGTAACTGGCGGCTCTCGATTGACTGCCTGCTGTAAGTTTGCATCATGTCAAGTAGCTGACTGTTGTATCACTGTTATTATTCGTACTACCGTTCGCTCTTCTTAACAGTTGTGCAACAGTTCTCAGCCGACTGCCTGCTCCGATTCTCCCATCTCTAGCGGCCAATCAGCTGTGTGGCGCGCACGCTAACGTGTGTAATGTGGTTGCCTGTGTTGAAATTGCAACGCTACGGCTTGTATGCCACAATTCGCACGCTGACAGCTCGACACGGCTTTAGAATGAGCAGCACGACAGTGGTAAGCACAGCCAAGGATACCGGACAGCTGTCCAAATACGAACGCCAGCCGAATGTGCTGCGCAAGAAACTCACCTCGGTGGTGCCGGGCTCTGTTAATCTCCAGGTGCTGGGCGCAGGCGCCAATGGTTCCCCAAGTGCTGTTTACTTGTTCACCGACCAATCCCGCTATCTGTTCAACTGTGGTGAGGGCACACAACGCCTGGCACATGAGCACAAGACGCGTTTGTCACGCCTGGAACAGATTTTCGTGACGCGCAACACGTGGACAGCTGTGGGTGGACTACCAGGACTGGCACTCACCATACAGGATGCAGGAGTGCGTAACGTTGGACTGCATGGTCCGCCGCAGCTGGACACCATGCTGCAGAGCATGCGACGCTTTGTGGTGCTCAAGAATCTCCAGATGCAGACCATAGACGCCACCATCTGCAAGGAATTCGAAGATTCCATACTCAGTGTGGAGTCTGTGGTGCTCAACAGTGAGCAGCAGCCGGATCAGCAGGTGATCAGCTATATATGCAAGCTGAAGCCACGTCCAGGTGCTCTCAATCTAGTGAAGTGTGTGGAGCAGGGCGTGCCACCTGGACCGCTGCTGGGGCAGCTCAAGAACGGACAGAATGTGACGTTGCCCTGTGGCAAACTGGTGCTCTCCTCGGACGTAACAGAGCCCGGTGAGACGGCGCTCTCGTTTGTGTTCATAGATGTGCCCAGTGGGGATTATCTGCCCGCTCTACAGGCACAATCCCAACGCTACAAGCAGCTGGGCGACTCACCGCTTACCGAGGTGGCTGTGGTGCTGCACTTCAGTCCTGTGGAGTGCACCACACTACCACAGTATCGTCAGTTTATGGCGGAGAACTTTTCCAAGTGTACGCAACACATTTATCTCAATGCGCCGGAGAATCAATTCTCCGGCTATGCAGCTGCTCATCGCATACAGTATCAGTTGCATCAGCTGTCACCGCAAGTGTTTCCACTGCTGGCCGAGTCGGTGGAGCTGCAGCAAAGCTGTCCCAGCACACAACTCACACACAGTCTGAAGAAAACCAAGCTGGCAGGGGAGGAGGGGGAGGAGGGGGAAGAGGAGGAGTCGGAGGTGGCAGAGGTGGCGGAGGAGCCGGCGAAAGCAGTGCAGCAGCGTCAGGGCGTCGTTTCCATGAGCAGTTTTCATCTGCGGCCCAAGAAAGGTGAGTTTCTGGAGTCTCAAAAGCCAAAGGATTAGCTTACAGCTTATTGCTTGCAGGTCTGGATCGCTCGCTGGAGTCCAAGCTGACGCCGGAGGAGTATGTGCAGGAAATACACGCAGTGCCTGGCGTTACAGAGCTGCTCACTCAACTACAGATCGGCAGGGAGCAGAAGGAAACGATGCAGAGCTTTCCACGCATCATCTTTCTGGGCACCGGCTCCTGCATCCCAAACAAGACGCGCAATGTCAGCTCCATATTGATACAAACCGCCGAAGAGGCTTATATGCTGCTCGACTGTGGCGAAGGTTCTTATGGCCAGATTGTGCGCTTCTTTGGGCAGGAAGGCGCTCGGCTAGTAATGCGTCAGCTGCAGGCAGTCTATGTCTCCCATTTGCATGCAGATCATCACATTGGATTGATTGGTCTGCTGCGAGAGCGTCAGCAATTGTTGCCGGCGTTGGAGCAACCATTGCTGCTGCTGGCACCCAGACAAATTGAACCTTGGCTGCAGTTTTATAATCGTCAAATCGAGGGTATAGCAGATGCCTATCAGTTGGTGGCCAATGGTGAGCTGATGCACCAGCCACTCACGGGAGAGCAGGTGGAACCGCTGGGCATAGCATCGATAGCCACTTGTCTGGTGCGTCATTGTCCCAATGCCTTTGGTGTGAGTCTCACACTGCGTGAGGAGCACGAGGGTAAACCCATTAAGATTACCTACAGTGGTGATACGATGCCTTGTGATGATCTGGTGGAGTTGGGACAGAACTCCACGGTGCTCATACACGAGGCAACCATGGAGGATGATCTGGAGGAAGAGGCACGCCTCAAGACACACAGCACCATCTCCCAGGCCATACAGCAGGGCAGAGATATGCAAGCGAAGCACATTATACTCACCCACTTCTCACAGCGCTATGCCAAGTGTCCTCGTCTGCCCAGCAACGAGGATATGCATCAGGTGGCCATTGCCTTTGACAATATGCAGGTGACTGTGCAGGATCTGCAGAGTTATCACCGTTTCTATCCCGCTCTGCTAACCATGTATGCCGAGTATACGGAGGAACTGGAACAGCGTGCAGTGAAAAGGGAATTGAAACAGGAAAGGAAACGCAAATTGGCACAAACGTGATTAGGAATGAATGGAATGGAATGAATTTAAATGTTTACACGACAGACAAGCGATTGTAGGGGAGTATTCAAAGGTTTACACGACAGACAAGCGTTTGTGGAGTATTCAAAGGTTTACACGTCCACGTAAGTCTATCAAAGCATATTCTCTATAAGAAATACGTATTTGATATCACTTCAAAATGCTGTGGATTGTTTCGATCCCAGCGACGTGTAAACGAAGTTGAATTCACACATTTATTAACTAGTTAGTAAAACATTTTTTTTAAGTGATACATAAGTGGTGTTGTAAAACAATATATTAACTTAAACTATACCTATACATATATTTATAACTTTTGGTTATGATATTTTGATACAAATAATTGAGGGTTGAAAGGAAGAGAATTCCTTGTTTGTTTTTGTATGAAAATCTTTTTTTTTCTAAAGATATCGGAAAAAAATGTATAGAGTATGTGTTGGTGACTCTCTTAAGGTCGTACTACTATATCATATAGCTATCATAGCATCGTTTGTTTGAAAGTTAACGTAAGGTGTTAGGGAAGGTAATAATTTTTACCATACTCATAAAATGGAATATATCACATATAACTTTGTTATAATATGATTTCTATATATGTATATAAACTTAGAAATGTACAGCTCAAAGACAAACTGACAAATCAACGTTCCAACTTAAAAAGACCGACGAATATAAAGTTTCAACACATCATAGAGGGCAAATTGTTAGCAGTTGGATATATAGTAGTTACGGTACTATGCAGAAATGGAATAAGTATATAAAACAAATATAGCAGAAGGATAAATAGATAATATATTATAAAGAAAGGGTGTTATGAATAAAAATATTTAAATCTTGAAATGAAAAGTATTTTTTTATTTGATAAAGACGACTTAGAAGAAAAATTCTAAGCAAGTCCAGAAAAAATAATGGCCCAAAAGTTTCCCTGTTTAATCTGGAAAGTCACTTAAGATCTTTTCTTCTTATAACCTTAGAAAACTACAAAATATAATTTATTTGAAGACTTTTCCATCACATTATATAAAAACTGAATACTCTATGGCAACTTTTCGAAATCGGAAATGTATAAACTTACCTCTTTTCCACTTTAGTATAAAACTAATCGGCTTTCCCTTTAGTAATAAAAGTAAATAGTACATTTTATATATTCTAAAATTCAAAACTCGACTTGTTTTTTGTTGTTGTTGTTGGTGTTTTGTTTTATTTTTTTTTTGTAGTTTTTTTAAATTTATTTACTTAATACGCATTCGCTTGCAACAGGTGTCTGTGTATTATTAAAACGATCATAAAATTACAAATTAATTGCTGTATTTTTTTTCTCTCAATATTATGATTAATTAAACATTATTAAATATTAGACGCAGGGCACTTGTTTTGTAATTAGTTAAGTATTATTATAGATATTTTCTCTTTCGCAATCATTTTCGTTTCAAGTCAATAAACATTACATTTTTAAGGCACTTTTTTTTAACATTGTAGATTTTTTAGGGTTCTGTTGATTTTATTTTTCTTTGTTTTTTTTTGGAAATTAGCTGTGACTAGTTAAAATTAGTAGATAAACGAAATAATATAAAAAATTATATAAAAAATATCTCGGGTGATATTTTTTTTGGTGTATTGTGTGTGTGGGAGAAAAACTTGGGGTTAATAATTATATATGTTTTTTGTTTTTGATTTTTTTTGGGTTTTATAAATTAACATAATTTCAACATTTTGCTTTAAAAATAAATAAATAGTTGTACATTATTTAAATTAAAGAGAAAAAAACACTTTAGCGGCAATCGGCAAAGATAACAACAATTAAAATTATTATTATTACGATTATTATTATTATTATTATAATTATTTTCTGTTGAATAAATAAATAATAAATTGCAATTGCCTTGGCTGTGTGTGCTTCAAGTTATTAGACTAACAAAAAATTCTTTAGGTTTAGCAATTCTCCGTTTTCTTTATCCGTTTTTGGGCCAAAAGCAAATACAAATATCTTAACGGTTCGCAATGGGGTATATGTATTTCTAGGCACGCTCCACATAGTTGCCGGGGAATGTGCCAAAGCATCCAGTGCGCTGAGATGTGCCCACAAACCAACCATCATCGCATTTCTCCAGCACATGCACCAAATCCCCCTCAAAGATCTCCAGCTCATCCGAGTTCTGTGGCCGATATTTGTACAGAGCGCGATAGCTAAAAATATATATAACGAGAGGTTTTCATAATTAACTACTCTATGTTTTAACATATGATTAGACTTACGTCACTGGCTCAGAGCTGGTGTCCACATGGAGTGCGTCTGTCTTGTGCAGCGTCCGGGTATCCTTCAGTATACCATTCGGTGGCTGTGATCCATTCTGTGTCAGCGTATTGAACTCGTTGTTGATATTTGTGCGCAATGCATCCAGATTGGGACGCAGATTTGTAGTGCTCTGAGTGCTGATGACAGTTGTGGTTCTAGCTGCAATATCCTCCGCTCCAATATCGGTTAGCACCTGGAGAGAAAAAGTGAAAAATTAGTTAGGTTTTAGATTGAAGATAGAAAGCAGAACTCGAGCAGAAACTTTAGGAAAAAAACTAGTGGAAAACAACTTAAAAAGAAACATTATATTACAAATTATTGGTATTCGATTTTGGTATTTGAAGTGGAATTTAAGAAAACTAGGAAATTACCTAGAATTTTATATTTTAAACCAATCTTAAGAACATAAACTTAGCAATACATCAAGTAAAACCCATAGTTTGCTATACAGCGTTACCTACCTCAACATAGGAGACTGGGAAAATGCCCTTGCGATTGGCGATTTTGCCCTCGAACCAATTGCCGTCGACTCGACGTGTCAGTGTGACCAGCTCTCCCTTGTTTAGGGACAATTCCACACCGGACTGAGCCTGGAAGTTGTACTTGGCACGTGCCTGACCCTCCGAGGGACGTTTAGCAGGAGTGCGGGCGCCATCACGACTCACAATCTATATAGTAAGACAGAAATAAAGTTATAGCAGATTTATAGCTAGTAAAAAGTGTAAACCTACCTCAACGTAGCTGGCGGGCAGCAAACCAATCATGGCATTGTGCTCACCCTCATACCAATTGGGATCGATCTGTCGCCTTATATAGATGGTGTCGCCCTTGCGGAACGATAGCTCCCTAAAAAGTTTAAGTATAAGTTAGTTATAAATAGATAAATTCTAGCGAATTTTAACTTACTTGGAGCTCTGTCCCTGGAAATTGTAGAGCGCACGTGCAACAGTTTTGGGACCCACCAGCGATTTGAGTGTCACGTCTGTGGGGAAATCATCGTAGCGATTGAGGGCAATCGGTGATTTCTGTGAGGGTGTAAAATTGTCGGTGTGTCTTCGCGAATTCATGTCCTGCAACTCCTGTAGATACTTTCGTCTGCGCTCCTCCTGATACAATTTTTGCATATGCTCCGCTTGTCGTATGGCTAATTCCTCCTCCGATATGTTCTGTTTATACTCATGCCTTGACGGGGTCTTGAAGTGTACATTCACGTCTGATGGGTTAATAAAATAATAAGATGCGATTTAGTTATGGACTTTTTTTTCGATAGAGAATTGTTTAAAGCATAAGGCCTCAAGCAGTAGCCAAAAATTGTAGTTGGCTTATCAACAGATTGGCATTGTGTGTGTATGTGTGTTGGTTCTCTCCGCTCGACTAGACAAATACCCTGTAGAAGGGAGTAAAGCCAACTGGCAGATCATGCTGGAAGCTAAGTTAAGGCTGCAGAAAACTGGGAGATAGACTTGGGTAATTTTTCAGATAGACTAAAAAGTACCCTGTAAAGAAAACAGAGTATTGAATTTAGTCAAATAAAAGCTTATAGCGTTTAATAAATACCCTGTTATCAACACTAACGTGTAATTGGAAGATGGTAGATACCCTCTAGACAAGAGTTAAAGTAGTCAAGTGATAACCTTAGGAATGTGTTAGATAAAAAAGCTTAAAAGAATAGAAAACATACTTTAAATTTATCTAAATCGACTAATATATACCCTGTAAACATAAGTAAAGAGAGCTGCTGCAGTTGGAAAAGGGGAAAAAAAAACCTGAAATATTATTATAGATGGTTTCTAATGAGACTTATAGATCATTATATATAGATAATAAACCGACTTATAGATACCCTTTAAAAAAATAAAAGAAAATTTGTTCGAAATATTATAATGATAAATGATATTCGTGATCAATGACATTCTTCAAAGAACTGACCTTCTCTTATTATGCCAAAAGAATTAGCTAATAGCCAGCTAGTATATACCCTGTAAACTACCTACACACATTATACTCATCATATGTATAAAAAATTATATTTTTGAAATCTTACATTTTCTTGTCGAATTATATTATATTATATTTATTGTTGACACTAAAAATAGCGCACCAGAGTCGTCAGGGCAAGTGTAAGACGATCTAACCGCAAATAATATTGTCGCCATCGTTATGAAACCGTAAGATCAGCTGCCATACCCGCTGCTCTTATCGCCCTATCAGTAGTTGTAGCTATAGCTATAGCTATAGCGGTAGCTGTATCTGCTACTGTCTATGTATCTGTATCTCTAACTACAGCTATAGCTGTAGCTATAGCTTGACTTGTGCTTGCCAATTGGTAAGCAAATAAACAACGTTAACTGACACTGTCTAGCGTCTCAGACTCCGTCTTTCGCCTTTGTCTCTGATTGCACGCCTCGCTAAGCAGATAGATCTGAGATAACCCCAGCCCCGGAGACAGAGATGGCTATAAAGCAGACAGAGAGAGTGCATAATGTGCTCGTTTACAATTTAAAAACCAAATTGAATTAACATTTCTCCATTATATCGAAGAAAATGAGGCACAATTGAAGCTAATGCTCTCGTTAGCTTTCCACAGTTAGTTGAGATAACAGAGAGAGAGAGAACACCAACCAATTGAGACAAAGTGCTGCCACATTAAAAAGGGGGTGTGGCAAGTGGCTTGAGTGGGGGGCTGAGTGGGTGACCAAATTGACAGCAAGTGCTAATTGACTTATTGCTTTTAATGACATTTTATCAAAAGGTTAAATTTGAATGCAAGTTAGCTGAATGCTGAGGGAAGCGATTACAAAATGTGTTTGAGATGCGTATAAAAGGGGCTTAAAATAATATATATGGTTGCTCTGGGGGTGTTTAACGTTTTTATAAAACAAAATAGCTAGTATTTGTTATGAAAAATTAATATAATAAAAGTTTTTATAGATTAGATTTAAGTATTTCAAAAAATTTAGTCTGCTTGTGACCTCAAAACATGTTTAAAACTAAGCTGCAATTGTTTTCGTTACAAATATGCTACGAACGAATGCATTACAGGGTATCTAAGGGTGCTCAATATCTCAGTTAATTCAGTTGGCAACCGTAAACATAAACAAAACTCAACCTCCAAATAAAAAACTCATCTCACTGCTTTGATTTATGTGCCTAACAAGCTGTCCAAACAGTTAACAAACTACAACATTAACTAACTATTTATGTTGACCTTGTTTGGCATACTAAACTTTTAAGATAATTCATTTACATAAACTCAAAATGCTTAGAACTCAACTGATATGAATAAAGATGAATAAACATATGAATGAATGAGTGCTAGAAAACATTTACAAATCTATTGATGCATTGACATGAATTGCGCACTGTGGACTTGACATGTAAAGTTTTCCCTTCAAGCCCCCCAAAAGCACTCCCCCCTCTACACTCCGCACTCTTTTGTAAATTGAATAATTTCTTTTTGAGCAATTGTCAAAAGAAAACAATTTCATGGCAACTAATTTTTTGTTTTTTGGGGAAGCGAAACACCAAAAAAAAAAATAACTTTGAACAACTGCACAAATATTTGTGTTTTGTGTTTTGTGTGTGTTTGCACAGTGACAAAATATGTGGAAAAAAAGGCCATAAACTATCAGGCATAAAGTGACAACAACTACAACAAATTGTTGTACAAGAGAGAAAAAAAAAAACAGAGAGAAAAAAAGTTTAATTGACACTTGAGGAGATTTTTCACTTTCACTGATTTGTGTTTTGTGTTGTGTTTTTTTTTGTTTTGTTTGTGGCGCCGCAAATTGCAGCGTTTTGAAAGTGTTGCCGATTTTCATCTTTCACTGCACTTACACTACACTACACTACACTATACTACGCATATGCATACACACAACCAGTCTTGCCGGCTTTTGCTGTGGGTTTTCCTATCTTTTGTAACTGATTTATTACTTTTGATTTCAGCTTGAATCTCCAATCGCTTAGTCACACTTTCAATCAAACTCGAAATCGGAAGCTAAGTAGCTGGGAAGGTTACACTGATAAACTATAACGACAATAGCTGAGAAATCGCAAAACGATTGAACAATTTAAAGCTTTTCCGATCTACGATTTTCACTCGTTTTTTCCCGCTGCGGCACGTTGCGAACTTGTCTGTAGCACGCGTGGCGCTCAACTGAAACCGAAATTGAAATTGAAACTGAATGAAACTGAACAACTGAGCAACTGAGAGACTGTTGAAATGAGAGACTGGGAGACTGCGAGACTGTAGAATTGAGCAGTTTAGAGACTGAGAAGTGAGTCTTTGGTTGAGTGAATCGTTTAAGTTATCGTCATAATACTACGAATGCCGTTTCATTTTAACGTCCCCCGAACACAAACCTCACGTTTCTACAGACAATTTCAGTTGCTTCTTCTTCTTTTTCGCTTCTTAGCTTGTTAAGTTTTATAGTATTACTCACTGTACACAGTGGGTCACATAGCGCACGCAACGCTTTTGATAAGCAATATAAACGTGAACTTGAGTAGAAAAATACTTTTTATGCACAACATATCATCATAAAATGTTTAGCTGATAGCGGCAAGTGTTAATGTTACTGTTAATGCAATTAACAGCTGTTAATTTTGTATGTTCTGAAATTACTGATCGCATTTGAAAAAATGATTCATTGAATTTAAATAGGAAATTCGTCAAATGGATTAATTATAGGGGTAGTTTTGAACAAAAACAAAGCGGTATAAAATGTTGGAAATGATTAAAAATATTTTGAAATGGAGATTTCTAAATTTGAATGTAGCAATAATAAAATTACGCTTGAAAATTGGTTTTGTTTTACCTAAATTATCAGCTTAAATGTGTTGTATTAACTTCTGAATTGTATTTTAACAACTAGTCTGCCAAACAACCACCACTTGTACCACTGTGCGCACTGTAAGATCATTCATAAGATCGTTAAACGAATCGGTCTCTTTCTCTCTCTTTCTCTCTCTCTCTCTCTGTCTCTATCTCTCTGTCTCTCTCTCTATCTCTCTCTCACTTCTCACTCTCTTTTTTGTCCCCCTGCTTATCATTTTGATAACAAGTTTTAGTTGCGTTTTTTTTGCACAGCTTACAAAAATCGTGAGAAAGCGCCCAAGTGGTAAGGTCGTTTAGTCAAATTTGAGAAAGTCTGTCTGTCTTGTGGCAAGCTGGAAAGTTAACTTAGAGAAGGGGCGGGGAGAGTGGCAAGTGGCAAGTGGGCTAAACAGCGCCTTAAACTTGCTTGCTGCAAATACTAACTGCTGCTGTGCCTCGCCTGTTGTTGTTGTTGTTGCAACTGTTGCTGCTGCCACCTGAGCAGTGGCATGGAGGCAGCAATGGCATGACGATTGGCCAAATACGCTTGATGCTGCCCCGGCAGTGGCAGCGGTGTGTGTGGCAAGCCCACAATGTGATAGCTCACATCAGTGGCAGCAGTTGCTGCTGTTGCTGTTGCTGCTGCTGGCGGTGGTGGCAGCATTGGTGGCTCATAATCAATGCTGCGTCGTATCCACAGCAACTTGCCACAGTTGGGCATATCACAGACGCTGCGATGCAGTGTGGCAGGTGTAATCTTCTCACTAAAGATATTATTGTTGTTGTAGCTGTTGCTGTCGGCGCCGCTGCTAAGCGGACGTTGCGGCCAATCATTGTGGCGCCACCAACGCTGCTGCTGCTGCTGCTGCTGCTGCCGCTGCCGCTGCTGTTGACGTTGCAAGTGCGTGTTGTCATCTGTCAGCTCTAAATCATTGCAGCTGCCATGCAGCTTTTGTTGCTGTCGCCAATGCATGCGACTGCCAACAACAGTTGTTGCTGCTGCTGCTGCTGCTGCAGGCTGGCGTCTGCTGAAGTTGCTGCTGCTGCTGCTGTTGCTGTTGTTGTTGCCATGGATATGCTGCTGGCCTGCGTAGGTGTTGCTGCGTCGCGGCGCAAGCGTTTGATGTATCATACTTTGAATTATATATATTTGTATTCTTTATATTTCTGTTGCACTTGCCACACACACACACTTAATGTGGCATTATGTAAGCTTAAAGGGGAACGCGTTCTATTTTTGCCACATTTAATTAGGAAATGTTGCCCGTGTGGCAATGTGGCAAGACGCCGCCTGACGTTTTTGGCACGAAAAAGTGAAACTAACTAAACTATAGACGAACTAACGATTCAACGTTTACCTGGGCTCTGGCCAATTGTTTTGTTGCCACATTTTGGCCATGGCAACGTCTCTACCACCCTACCACCCTCCCTCCCTCTCTCTCTTTGTTTCGTTTTGGGGAGTGTGGCAAGTGCGTCGGCTTTGAGGGTTGGCTTGGGTTGGTTTGCCGCTCGGCACTCGGCTCGTGCCTTGGACAGGTGTCGCGTGTGGTCGTATTAAGCGGGTCAACATTGCCACTGTCCGTATGTCCGTCTGTCCGTACGACCGTCTGTCCTTCTGTCCGTCCGCCTGTCTGTCCGTACGTCCGTCTGTCTGTCCGTCTGTCTGTCTGTCCCTCTGTGTTATTGGAAGTATCGATTAATTTGGTCAACTAATGCCGGTCGCACCTTCAGCAACTGAAATTGCAGCTTATTGCGGAAATTTTTTGTTGCGGTAGTAAAAACGAAATGGAATTTCACAAAGGTCATTGAATGTGCTGAGCACACGCAGAGGCGTAGTCCCAATATGGGGGTTTCAAAGGGGGGCTGACAGTAAATTAACTGATTAAAATGATTTCCTAAATAGATTGATGTAGGTTTTGGGGTGGCATTGTTAATAGACTAAACAGAAAATGTTTATAGCTCTATTCAAACAAAAACCCAGAATTTAGTACCACTTTAATTGCTTTTAGATCACGCTTAGAATATTCTTAACGATTTTCTGTTTATAATACATCTATTTTCAGGTATCTAACTTCTATTAGTCAAAATTATTATTAATATCTGAAGATTTCTTGAAATTTTGACTGCTTTAGTACTTGTTTAGTACACTTCGGAAAACGATTTTTTAGTTAGTTGGATTTTGAAAATACAATCACTGTAGAAAACGATTCAAACTCCATATTTTATAGACGTATATTAACTTTTTAAAACTTTTAGTACGCTGAAATTTAAATTAATATATGAAAATGTTTATAGCTCTATTCAAACAAAAATCGATAATTTAGTTCCACTTTGATTGCTTTTAGATCACTCTTAGAATATTTTAAACGAGTTTCTATTTATAATACATCTGTTTAGAGGTATCTTACTTCCATTTAGTTAAAATTATTATTAATTACTGAATATTACTTGAAATTTAAACAATTTTATAAAGGTTTACCGCTTTAGTACTTATTTAGTACACTTCGGAAAAAGATTTTTTAAGTTAGTTGGGTTTTGAAAATACAATTACTATAGAAAACGATTCAAAACTCATTTTTCATAGACGTATATTAACTTTATAGAACTTTTAGTACGCTGAAATTTAAATTAACATATGAAAATGTTTATAGCTCTATTCAAACAAAAAACAATATTTTAGTACCACTTTAATTGCTTTTAGATCACTCTAAGAATATTCTCTATGAGTTTCTATTTATAAAACATCTATTTTAAGGTATCTTACTTCCATTTAGTTCAAATTATTATTAATTACTGAAGATTTCTTGAAATTTAGACCATTTTATAAAGGTTTACCGTTTTAGTACTTATTTAGTACACTTCGGAAAAAGATTTTTTAAGTTAGTTGGGTTTTGAAAATACAATTACTATAGAAAACGATTCAAAACTCATTTTTCATAGACGTATATTAACTTTATAGAACTTTTAGTACGCTGAAATTTAAATTAACATATGAAAATGTTTATAGCTCTATTCAAACAAAAAACAATATTTTAGTACCACTTTAATTGCTTTTAGATCACTCTAAGAATATTCTCTATGAGTTTCTATTTAAAAAAAATCTATTTTAAGGTATCTTATTTCCATTTAGTTCAAATTATTATTAATTACTGAAGATTTCTTGAAATTTAGACCATTTTATAAAGGTTTACCGTTTTAGTACTTATTTAGTACACTTCGGAAAAAGATTTTTCAGTTAGTTGGATTTCGAAAATACAATTACTGTAGAAAACGGTTCAAAACCTGTTAGAACTTTTAGTACACCTGTTCAAACATATGATCTAAACATTGTACATTAATAGTTTAAGACTTTCTGCAGTAAACCCCACTAAAACAGTTTAACTAACTCGAAAAGTTATTTAAATTTTCTATACGATGCGCGAAACACGTTTTAGTACACCAGCAGATTATTAGTACAGCTCAAAAGCACAGCGTTTTTAGTACGATAAAGTCCGATAAAGGCAGATACGCGATCTCCTCACTCACCTGTACCTGTACCTGAATCAACCTGATCACCATTATTGCTGTGGTGCGAGGAGTAGGGCTCATAGGCCGAGTGGTGGTGGTTGCCTGTGGATGCCAGGCCCTTGAGTGGCGGCTGTGGTGGTATTGGTGGTGCGGCGCTCGAGTCAAAATCTGCGCCAACAATAACAATACAAGTGGGATAATTTTTTGTGTGTTTTTTTTGGGGAAGAAGAATAATAATGTAAACCAATTAGGGGAAAAAGGCGGGAACAAGAAACCACACAATCTACAAGATTAGGAGCAGAGCAGAAAACTGAAGCATGGTAACCCTAAAAAGGAACACACCACACACTGCACTGCAGCACCACTGAAAAGTTGTTACCTGTGTTGAATGTCACCGCCATGCTGCGCTTAAGGCGCTCCAGAGTATTGGCACCACTTGCACCACTGGCACCGCTAACACCGCCAGCTGCACGCTTTGTTGCAGCTGCAACAGTGGTTGCAGTGGCATCTGCACCATCGGGCACATAACGTGCCTTGGGTCGATGCTTCTGTGGATCAAACTGTTGATTGGCAAAAAAGTCAGCAGACTTGTTGGTTCTTATGGGCGATGTGGAGCTGGCACGCACCACAGCAGCAGCAGCAGCACCACCGCCGCGCAGTGGCTTCTTAGGCAATGCAAGCGTACGTTCCGGATGCCTGTGAGCCATCCAATCACCGCTCAAATGCGGTGAGATGTCGTGAACATCACGCAAATCCGCCAACGAAGTGGACAAGTAACGTTGTGATGGTGGTGCTGCTGTTGCTGGTGGTTCCGGTGACTCGTAGCGACTGCGCAGACTCTGCACTTGACCGGTGCTGTTGCTGCTGTGGCTACGCGTTGGACTGCCGCGTGGCAACAACTCACGCTTCAGTGCCGCCGTCTTGCTAATGATATCGATGTGTGGCATTAGCAAACCACGTTGTCTTCTTCGGCCACGCTCCGGCGATGGTGGTGTGGCACCACCACGACACAACTCATACTTGTGTGTTAAATGGGTAACGCAATCCTGTTCTGGCAATGCATCCGTAGCAGTTGCCAAGGCGTCTTTTGATCCTGCATTAAATTCAGGATCGCTGCGCGCCTTCCGCAGCGGTCTAAGCCCAAAAAAATCACGCCTTTCATTCGTTTGTTGTTCCCGCTGAATGCTCTCGAATTTCTGCTTAATCTTCTGCACCTCACCGGTATAGACACGCTGCAGATAGCTGGAGCTAGAGCAGGCCGATAGCTGCGATTGGGGTGAGAGACTCCTAGAACGATAGTAGGCATCGTAGAGCTCCAGACTACCAGGCTCGGGTGAACCAGGCTCGTAGCTGAGCAGCTCGTGATCTTCCTCTACTACTCGTTGCACTTCCTCCGCCCGCTGCTGCTCGTCTGCTGCTGCTGCGTCTGCCTTCGTCACTTCGGGCGGACGATCGGTGGGGCTGTGCAAGTGAAAATTTACCCTGGCCGTGGGACGTTCACCAAAGACACCACTCAGATCCGTTAGGGAGTTGCTAAGTTCCGTGTGGACATGGACATGACTGGGACTGGGATTGGGATTATGTCTGGCCTGCTGGCGTGCCTGCATATTCTGCTCAATGAGACGCATTACTTCCGCTTCGTCGGGTGAACTGTCCTCCCTGGCATGATAGATGGTCTTGGGTGGCTCCTCAAACTGTCGTTCCTCAAAGTATTGTATCTTCTGATTAATGGGATTCTCCTGCAATTCCAGCTTCGACTCCACTGGCTCCACTTTAATGGGTTTAGTTTCACTTTTGGGCTTGGGACGTGGCGGCACTTCCGGTGGTTTGCTCAGAGTTAACTCGGCATTTTTGGCCGCAATGGCACCACGTGTTTCTCTGGCCACCACCACCGGCGATTGGCTGCGTGTGGCACGTGGCAAGGTCTGCGGTTGTTGCTCCTCACGTTTGCGCAGCATTGGACCCAACAGCTGTTCCTTGGTAATGCTTGAATTGCAACGCACTTTCAAGGTATTGGCATGACTATTTGGCTTCGAACCCTTCTCCACCGTCATCACGTAGTGTTCCTCTACGGCGGGTTTGCGATTTCCCGCATAGATGTCGTTTAGCTGTTGTGTAATCTTCTTGATTTGATCCTTGGACAAGGTGCTTACCAAATCATTGCTTAAATGACGCTCCGGCTGTTGGGGATCCTTCGAATCCCTCGACTCCCTCGACTCCCTCGACTCCCTGGACTCCCTCGACTCCCTTGGCTCCCTCGACTCCCTTGGCTCCCTGCCCTCTAGGCTGCCAGCTAAATCTGCCACTGTATTGCGTCGCCATTGACGTGGCAAGTGTGCTCCGGCGGCCTCAGCTCGCTGCTGCTGCTGCTGCTGCTTCAGCAGTTGCAGCTGCTCAAAGTTCTCACGCAAATCCTCCACAGACTTTTGCTTGGCATGTAGTGCCTGATCTGCCTCATGTCGCCACTTGATCTCATTCACATCCTTCGAACGAAAGTGCAAATCCCTTTCCCGCTGATCATCCTGCAGTTTGCCAACCAAATACTGCAGCTCCTTTTCCGCGCGTTCATGTAGACGCACCTTACGCCACTCATCAAAGTGCAGCAGTTCCGCATCCTTGCGCAGCGGATGAAAATTGCTAGCGGATGTGGCACGCTCCAGTTGACCCACACGCTCCAGAGTGCTATAGAAGCGATTCAAATCGGTGAAGCGTTCACAATTGTTGCGATACCGACAACTGGGACTGTGTCGCTCCAAATAGGTCAAAGAGGTGGCACTGTGCGCCAATTCACCGCACTGATAGAGACCACCACCGCTGGCTGTGGCAGCACCACTCGACACTTGACGCTTGCTGCGATCATCGGCACTGCTCAGACTGCTGGCCCTAACCACCACCACCTGTTGCTCCTTGTTGTCCCGCTCCTGTCGCTGACTCGAGCGCAGACTGTCGATGCGACGACGTGAGGGGGAACGCACCTCACGCTGCACTGTCTGCGGCACACGCACCTCACGTGTCGGGGAAAAGCGACGCTGCTCTGTGCCCTGTGGCGACTGGGGACGCGCAATGTCCGTTATGCCCACGGGTCTAATGCAATGTTGTCCTTTATTCTCGTACTTCCACACCAGATCCTCAATGCAACTGGGTGGTCCTTGACCGTCTGTCTGTCCGGTATAATCATAGATATCCTCTCCGTAGGGTGGTTCATGCAACGAACTGTACTTGTACTCGGTGCTGCTGCCACAATTGGTGGCGGTGGTGCTGGTCTGTGGCAGCGAGTGCAGTGCCGTCTGCTTGGCATTGTAATCGTTCCAGAAATTGGTTTTCTCTCGCACCGTTTCACTGTAGGATTGACGGGTTAGAGTGGGTGTCTGCTTGGACTTTAGTGGTTTGCTGCTTTTCACTGACTTCACAGTGGTGCTGCTGCTGATGCGTTTGCGTGGCACATGCCCCTCACTGCGGCTGGTCTGCAGCGGTGGCAGGCACTTGGGCTGCTTCGTTTTACCCACATAGGTTTTGGGTGGTGCAATTGGCACGTACTCCTGCCGTCCCATTGAATCAATCGAGTAGGTGGAGTTGCTGCGCGGCAAACTTTCGGTGGAAGCACTGCGATGTACGGTAGCCTTGACCAGCTTTCCCTGCCCCTGTCCCTGCCCCTGCGCCTTGCCACATTTGGGCAGCACTTTCTTCAGAGCACGACTGCAATCGAGCAGATTCTGCGGTCGCACCTGGGGAAAGCACATGGTGTGACGTGTGGTGGTGCTAACGGTGGTGCTGCTGTGACGCAAACGTGGCAAGGACTTGCTGCGCGTATGCTGCGCCTTGCAGGTGGCATACGATCGCACCGCCTCACGCACCTCCTGCGGTGACTTTAACATCGGATCACGCAAGATATTCGTGCTAGCCTCAAAGTTGGTGCGTCCCGCGGGCAACGTGTTCTCCAGCCGTTTCTTCTCCTCGGCAAAACTGCGCTCCTTCGAAATGCTGCGGCCAAAGGCGACAGGACTACGGCTCGAGTGGCGTAGGGCAAGTAGACGCGTGACACGACGACTGGGACTCACGGAACGTAGACGCGCATGATGCCGCTGCTGCTGATGATGTTGCTGCTGCACACGCATCAGGCAACCGTCCTTGTTGCGTGTCTCTTTCGTAGCCGTGAGTGTGGCCAACAAAGTGGACACGGCTCCTGTCGACTTGGAACGACAAATTGGCTCACGACGCGATGTAGTGGAGACCTTACGTAGGGTTAGCGTATTACTGCCACCGGGTGGCTGGAAACACTGATCGTGCCGCGATTTGCTGCAGCTGCTCATGACCTTCTCCACACGCACGGTGCTCTTGGTGCACGAGGAACGTCGATTGGGTGGCAAGGGAGGCGTCTCCCCTTGCTGCTGCTGCTGCTGCTTCTTGCTTAACGGTATAAACGAGGGCAGATTCTTGGAGAAATGCGAAAACATTTTATTGGCAGTTGCTGGAGCTGTTGCTGGTGGCGGAGGTGGAGGTGGAGGTGGAGGAGGTGGCGGTGGTGGAGGCGTTGGCTTAGCAGTAACTGCTGGAAGTGTTTTCTGCTCTTCTTCTTCTTCTTCCAGCGGTCTAGTGCTCACACGTATTTTGGTAAGCGTCGGCGTTATCTGTATAAATTCGAATTCTTCCACAAGTTCTTAGAAGTTGAAAGATGAGGAAGAGATATATATATATCGTATTAAGCACAGACTGCTAGATTTTAAAGGGTGCCCGGTGGTGCTGCGGTGCAGCGGTGCTGTAACTCTGATAGTTTTTTTGATAACAACTTCTAGTGATAGCAGGTGGATGTGTTCAATAGAGTTTACCAAAGTAGTTAAGAAAACAAAAAGTAAAGTTAAAAGTTATAGAACTGAGAGAGAGAAAGAACCAACACCATGTAGTAAAATTAGTAAAAACTGCAAACTTTAATCTATATATTAGCTTAGAAATCTATGTAGAAAGTAACCTATAGCACTTACCTTTGGGTTTCTCGGGCGCTGGCTTACGGAAGCCCAGCAATGGAGGTTCTCCACCCGCCTGCAGACTCTTATAGGCCTGTCGCTGTTCCACGGGACTCAGAGGACTGCTAACCGGTAGCTCCTTGCGGCGAAAGACTAGATTGGAATCGCTGGTATAACCAGATTCTTTGGCCAGAGCTCTATAATGACAAATAAGACATATGTTAAAAAGAGTGCTGCTTTATTTAAACCTAGTTAAAACTTACCTAGACAAATTGCCTTCTGTGTAGAGCGGCGATAGTTTCGATTGTTCCAAATTCTGCACAAAAATAGATAAATACTTGGTTTAAAAAGCAGTTTTGGCAAAGATTTTCCCAGTGAAACATTAAAGAAATTTGCAATTTAGTAATTCAGGTGCCTTTTTCACTTATGGACGCAATGGATGCCTAAACTAAACTAGAACTACAACTAAGTATAGCTATAACTTACTGAATAATTATCAAAATCATCGACGAATTCTATAATAATACGCGGTATGCGTGTATGTGCCCTTAGCCACTTTATGTTAAGCATAGCAATTAGGGAAAAATATTTATAAAAAAAAAAATACACTTTTATTTAAGGGAAGGGATTATATTATTGAAACGGAAAACGTACTATAAGAAACTGAAAAGCTAACACTTAAACTAAAACAGACTATAGCTAAAAATTATCTATAGAAAAGAGAGAGTAAATTATTTAGAGTTCATACCCCGTTAAAGATGTCCATCACTTCGTCCCACCACTAGAATTGTGAACAAGATAATTGAGCTGTGAGTTAGAATAATTGCTATGGATTTGCTTGAGAATGTGATGTGTGTGATGAGTGCTTAATGAGCTGATGTCTGATATACATATATCATATATGGGGTATTATAATGATGGTGCTTGATAGAAATGTTTCAGAAATGTAATAATTCAAGCAAACTGAGTGAGTTTAGCATTAGCATTAGTTGAGTTTGGTTAAGTTATTGATATATTTTTATAGGGGTATATAGCGCAATGTATATAGTAGTAGTGTACGCATTGGCAATTGCTCGCTGCTACGGCACTTGCCTCCTTCTTTTCCTTGTCCGAAACAGACGAGTGACCAGTTGTATAATTCTCAATGCGACCAGGTTGATTTTTGTATGAATTCTGTGCCGATTTTATCGGATTGGGCATAGTACCATACAATCTACAAAAAGATAAAAAAGGTATAAAATATATATATATTTTATAGTAAATTTTAAAAGATATATACTTACTTATCGTCCTGGTTTAGATTGCGCACATTGACAGCCGATGAAACGGACTGAACGCGTAATGGATTTGGTGTACGATATTTTAGAGTTGAGTAATCAGAATCGTAATTGGGTTCCGGTTCAGACACATAACCATTGCTCTTATACGATGGACGAGCTATACATACATTTATATTAAGAAAAATTAATTAATAAATGGTTAATTTATGGAGATTGTTATATTTAGATATTACTACTTGTTGTGTTGTGGTTGTTAATATCACTGTTGTTTTTGTTGTGGTTGCTTTGTGTGTTATGTTCAGCAGACATGATGTTAGAGCGAGCTTATAGCATGAGTTAGACCTTAGATTAGTTTTAGGATTAGTATGCCAATAAACTATATAATATTTAAACAAAAAATTGGATAAATTATAGCATGCATTCCAATGTAAAAAAACCAAAAAAAGAATAACGACTACCAATTTAAAGGTCGCGCGACATTTTTGTCTGGCAGCTCAAAAGCAAAAACAAAAGAAAAGCCAAAGGAAAACATAGGATATATGTATTTATAGGTAGATACAGATACAGACTAGTTTAAAGGGCAAGCATTGTTTACGTGTACGTTTTAAAAATATATATAGTATATAGTATATGTATTAGAAGAATTATAGAATCACCTCTGGGACACTTGTAGCGTATCACGAAATCGTCTGTGTGTTGTGTGTTATACAGAACATTTAGAGAAAAGCGTATATGGATTTTCAATAGGAGTGATTTTCGAAATTTTCGAATGAAACCAGTTAAAGAGAAAGAGGGGAAAGACGATTAGAACTAGTTTTGGACAGGCAGAGAACTGAAGCATTATAAAAGAGTAGAAGGAACATCGGGAAGATAGAGGATGTAGATATAGGGAGGTACTATATTTTACAATGCTTCAGTTAGAATTTTATGACAATTACCGCCATTCTTCTGCTTATGTATGGTCTGATACAGTCGCTTGTACCATTCATGCTGATGCGGTTCCTGGACTTCCTGCAGCATGACACGTAACAATCGAAAAATTCAAAGAGGAAATATATAGATAAAGACAGATATAGTACGATGCCAGACTAACTAAAAACAGCACGTGTGTGAGTGATTACCGATCTGAGTATTATGGGCATTCCATCGTGGGTCACCGGACCGATGCCTTCGTATTGCCGTCGACCTAACTGTGCCATTTTGCGCGGACGATCGCTTTCCGTTTCCGGTTCGCTCATATACTCGTGCTTGACTTTGTAGACTGTAAACCGTAGATTGCATTTAATACTTAAATAGAGTGTACAAAAAGAGACAGAGAGAGAGAGGGGGGGATTGGGGGATAGGTGTTGAACTAACAGCAACAGTTTGGTGCAACAAGTTAGAAACATTTAAACAAACATTTTGTTGCCCCGTTACTCTCTGTGTGCGTGTATTGTTTTTATCTTTTTGGTTTAGTTGTTGTTGTTGTGTATAACGACGTGAGATTTCTTTTGTTTTTTTTTTTTGGTCATTTTGAGTAAACACTGTACTTGCATACTTACTGACTTCATTAGGCCTATAAACTGGTCGGCTACAGTCAGACAATTGTCGGCGTACGAACGGCCTGTGCAGCTCCGATGTCGAAGCCGAGCGTTCAAATGCTTTAGTAAGGAAAGTAGCCAAAAAGGGCGAGGAGTGGGGGACAGGAAAAGTGATGAGAGAAATGCGTATTATTAGCTAAAGATTTGACTAGATCTAAATTGATATGTCTAGGCAGCAAAATACGAGTCAAAACTATGCAAAAAAGAACTACTATTTTTTAAACAAATTTGTTGTACAATATTAGATAAACAAAGAGCATTACATTTGATAAAGCTAAACGATTCTTTAGAGAAATTCAAGCTAATACAATATGATATAGGAGTAATTATTAGCTATAATTTTGCAGACATTTTCTAAGCTGCCTTTTTACTCATTTTCAAATTAAATACTTTAGTTAAATCAAATTTTAAAATTATTTATGCTCTCTGTTTATCTGGAGTTTGTAGCCCTGAGTAACAACGCAGTACTTTTAATCTTGTCGGAAACGCTGGCAGAGGGCGCCACTGGGCCAAAGTGAGTGGAGCAATCGGTTTCGGCGTAATCCGAGTTATTGCTACTCAGATTTGTGGTGGTGCTGCGTGGTGCACTCGGTGGCACTGAACAATTGCCGTTTGTATAGGACCACGGTGGTATTGTCGTCTGTGAATGTTGTTGTTGTTGTTCCTGTTGCTGCTGCTGCTGTTGTTGCTGCTGCAGAGCCGTGTAGCGACGTGGCAAGGTGGGAGATTCAAAGCGTACGGGACGAAACTCCTTGCGTCCACTCAACGCTGGTGATGGCTGTGGTGTCCACACTGGCAATGTGGGTGGTGGCGGTGGTGTTGGTGCCGCCGATGAGCAACCGTTGTCCAGATCGTTGCTGGAGCCGTGTGGTGTTTGACTCTTTGGTGTCCAAACGCCTGTCGAAAGTGGAAATGATGTGGAAATTTTGTGGCTGGCTACAACAAATTATTGACAACTAAGGGGGGTGGGGCAAGGTGGCAGGTACCAGGTGACAAGTGGCAAACATATGACATTTTCAGGGGCGCAAGTTCAGTATCGAGTTGAGGTTGCGCTATTCATTCTATTTAGTGACGCTCAGCGACATTTACACTTGTCAACAAATTTATGCTAGTTCGCAGACTTTTTTACTTTTTTTTCCCAATTCGTTTTTTGTATCGCTTTCGAACCGAAATAAATGTTGCAGTCAACAAACGGAGCGAAGACAAATTGACAAACAAACATCGCGACGTTGAACAGCAATAATTAATACGACCAAGGAAGCCGCATTTGGCAGCCATTCAAAATTTGGCCACAAAAAACCCGAAAAAACTATCGCATACATAAATACATACAACATAAACACACACACACACAGATGTATATAAAGGTAAATATATATAAATGCTATTGGATGAGTCAGAGCATTTGGCGCATGTTTAGAATTTACAAAGAACAAAAAAAAAAAAGAAACAGTCTTTCACAGCACACAAAATTAAATACACGACAGATTCACTGATATAAAACTATATTTGAATCCGACAAAGCGACAAAATCAAAGAAACAGCAAACGGAAACTCACGAGTTGTTTCAATTGTTGAGGTAGAGTGAAACCACAAAGTGTTGTTAACTAAAAATATACAACTGACTGACTGATCAACGTCTACACTAAGCCATTGGACATACGAACTTGCGATCATAGCTTTATTAAGTATTGAGACGGATTTTGGGAAATCTGTTCTTAAAAGACCTTCAAATTAGTTTAAGATACAACTATTTGCTTTCACTGACTGACTGATCAGCGTCTAGACTAAGCCATTAGGCATACGAACTTGCATTCAACTTAGCGTTTATAGCTTTATTAAGTTCTAAGATGGCTTTTGGGAAATCTGTTCTTAAAAAGACCTTCAAATTAGTTTAGGAAAAACTTACTATAAAATAAGTTAAGAAATTAAGTTTTATGAAAAAGTGTTTGCTAAAAATTACAAGTTACTTTATAGCAACATTTTGGAAAACCTTTAAACAAAAAATACTCCTGAAACAGCCCTCGCTATGCGCAGCAGACTCATATGCCACCTGTAATAGCACATACACACACACACACACTAGCACACTCACAGATACACACTCACACTACAGATACTAGCGATACTAGTTGTAGATAAATAGATAGCGTTATATATTGCCTGCCCTCTAGGCGCTTAGACGTCGCTAGACATTGACATGTATTTTCGCTTTTTTGGCTAAGATCAAATATATACAATTTCTCTATATAGTATACAAGTATATAAGATTTGTTGTTGTGGGGTGGCTGCGCTGACGTCTTAATTCAATCAGCACTTAATCGAATTATACAATCGTATCAAAGTCTTGCCAGTGTCAATCAATTTCACAGTCCTTTTTCTATATTTTGCATTGCAATGAATCACACGTATTTTGCTGCACACATTTGTTTTTTAGAGACTTTTAAAGACTTTACCCAATTACAGGATGAGGAAGTTGCACTTTTTATCTATTTTTAATGAGTTTTTCGTTTGATTTTTCGTTTAAACGGTTGCGAGTATTTCCCAACTGAGTTGCTGACTCCGCGCGCGGCTCAAAGCGACTGAATTTTGCGTGTGCCGGCAACGTCGAGCAGAGCAAGCTCGATGTTTTTTTTTTTTTTGGGAAAAGCATGGAAGAAGCAAAAAAAAAAGTATAGAAAACAAAAGGCGCAAATCACAAGCGACTGCTAAATGACTAAACACACCCAGTCAAAGTCAGAGGCAGAGCCAGAGCCAGAGCAGTTCCAATTCCAATTGCTACCCCCCTCACACTGTTTTTCCGTTTGGTTCAACAACAATGTTCCCTGTGCTTTATTTGCGTTTATAGTAGCGTTCCAGCGATTTTAAATAGAAGATCAATTACGACTGCAATCAAATGTGGGAGCGCTCTGCTCTGCTCTGCTCGGTCCGTGCTTCGTGCTCGATGAAGCGCGCACTTCAGTTCAACATTTTGTTTTTCTTTTATTTGAATTTATTTTATTTTAAACTACAGACAAAGGCAGAGTTGCTGCTGCTGCTGCTGCTGGCACTGTTGCTGCTTTTGGTGGAACGCCAATTATGCGTGCAATGCGAAATGGAACGGATGTTTAAGCGACTAAATATACTCATTCAAAACATTCAACACGCCGCTTTGCAAAGTGGAGTACTCCCCGAAAATCAAGAGTCAATCAAAACTGATTTGTGTTTTGTTAAAAAAAAACCCAGCAAACTAAAAGACAAAAGACAATTGTGCTTTGGCTTATAAATAGTATTTCATAGCATGGTTTGTTCTTTTTTTTTTTCTATGGTTTGGCTTGGCACTTCCGGTTTTGCCTTTTACCTCCGTTTTTACACTCACTTTAGAATAAATCAAACGGAAATTTCTGTTAGCCAATGAAATGGTGGGGGGAGGGAAGGGTGAAGCAGCGGCTCAACTAGTTGTTGTTGTGGTTGCTGCTGCTGTTGTTGTTGTTGTTGTTGTTGTTGTTGGGTGTGTTCCTATAGGAGCGCCCGCGTTCGTTCGTGAAGAAGCGCATTTACTACTTAGAAAATTGACTTTTGACTTTAGCTTTGCTCTCGATTTATGTGAAATTTATTGATTTGCCCCATGGTTAAATCGCATATAGACGCTAAGTAGTTATAAAATCGAACAATAATGCTACCTGCAATTTTCTAAAAATATTCTACAAGCAAGTAAACAGCTAGAGCAAGTAATAGGTGCAGGAAATACCCTGTAAGCGTAGACAAGATATATTTTTGCTGGGCGTTATTTTATAAATACTTGTTGTTATATATTTTTAAAGCACTAAAAAGTCACTAAACTGTTGCTTAAATATTATTTTTAAATATATTTATTTATTATATGTTATATATATTTTTTTGTAAATTATTTATAATTTTTACTATAAACATGCATAATTTGCTTGCCTCCCAAACTGTCATTATTTGCTTACAGGGTATAACGAGTACTACTATACTATGTTTAATGCTACCTTATGGCCTTGCACATACACTGAAAAAATTAATGCCGCTGTTTGTTAAACTGACAGCAACCTGTGCGTGGAGCCCATTTTATTGTGGTATTGGAATTGGGCTGGCGATTGGCTTTTTGATATAGTTGTAGTAGATTGGGTCGGAGATTCGCATAAGGGTGTGTAGAATCGCGACCTGGCAGTCGTCGAAGCGTTGTGACCCAGCCTACAATGGGTGTGTCACATACACATACAAACACACACACATTATTCCCATGTTTATTGTTGTTTGTAGCGCAGCAAATTGAGCAGCATTCCCAAATTGATTTATTTGGTATGCCATTATTAAGTGGACAAAGTATTTATGAAGTAGATAGATTAGTTCTACAACATAAGGGTTAAGGGGTGAGAGTTGGGGATATTGGTGGCAGTGGTGGGAGTGTTTAGCCCTTTAAAAAGCGGCTCGAGTTTGATGTTGAACATGAATAGAACTTGATTTAAGGTGAGGCAGGTTCTAAAGGTCATTGCAGTTTAGAAAAAAAACAACTTGTTCTTTTCACTGACAACAAGTAAGTAAGCTACTTGCTTAGATTTAGGCAAAAGGGGCGTGGCATTCTGTACTTTAGCCCAATTTGAGGTGCTTGCAAAAGCAACGAATCTTTCTTAGCTTTTATTGCAAATCTCAAACACCCATTTGCTCTTTTTTTTAAGACTACAAGGCATAAAAACATACATATCCCCAAACAGCTTATTATTTAGTACACAAACTAATACCACTTTTAATCCAAGCTATTTTCGATAATTCACAAATATACATCAATAATAAAATCAACAATTATTTGCTGCCTCTTTCCAACAAGTTCAACGTAGCTGATTTTATAATAATCATAAATTATGTTCAGTCACTAAAAGTCGCCGCAAAAAAAATAAATAGAATTATATATCTGCAGAGAAATATAAAAAAAAAACAACAACTCGACGAAAAATTTAAAAATAACAACGTACAAATTAATGCTTTAAATAAATAAAGGCGCCTTTATGGCCCAAAAAAGTATACGTTGCTGGCCAAGTTAACTTAATGCTATTGGATTATGTTGGCAGCATATCGTGACGCTGATCAACTGGTCAAATGGAGCGTATACGCATTTTGATAGATTAGCAACGCCAACGCATACGAAATTTTGCCATAAGGTGTGCATAAAACTGAACAAACAAATCAAATTCATGGACATCATCAGGTTGCTACTAATGCTAATAATAATAATAATACGTGTATGATCTCGTCGTCGTCTTCGTCATTTCGATTTTCAACCCATCTGGATTTTCTTTATTGTTTATTTGGGCATTTTTAATGGATACTATGTAAAAGGCAGACGAGTTTCTCTATGTGGGCGTCGCATTTAACAGAGAACAATTCCAATGCACACTGATATATAAATTGTAATAAATATTGCTCAGCCAACAACAACATTTTTGTATAGTACGTCATTTTATATATTTAGCACACAAATGGAAAAAGTAAAACCAAGTGGGGAAAATGGAAAAACGAACGCACACCTCCAGTTCCAGTTTTTCTGGCGGTTGCTAGCGACCAGCACAATTAACATGAACTAATGTGAAATATTTAAAATAAACATTTGCGAGCGCCAACGAAAAATCAAGTTCAGTTCTATTAAAGACTGAATGAATTTCTACACAATATCGTCATCATCATCATCATCATGAAAACTAACTCAAATGTTAACTGAATCATCTATAAATAAGTGCCAATAAATTTTGCTACAAATAAGAAAGTTGATTAAAAAAATTCAACTTGTTTAAATAAAGAAAACAAATCTAAAGAAAATTGATTAACTAACTAAATTGAAAAGCAAACGATACTAAATGAAAATTGTGCTTAAGGAAAGTAAAGTGCTAGCACAACCGATAACATTAAATTAAACAATGAAATTTGCTATTAACTTGTTTAATTAAGTTAAAAATACTCTGCAAATTTTCAATTCTTTTCAGCTAATGTCATTTTGTATAATTTTTTTCTCAATGAAAGATTTGTTTGCAATTTTCACGAACTTAATTTTAAGCGTCCTTCAATCAAATATTGTCAAAGAATTCGTCAAGCTTTTAGGGAGAAGAAAATGCTGTCCCCTGAAGACGTCATGTTTACCAGATTTTGCCAAAAACTGAATACAGTTCATAAATGCACTGCACAGCATAGAGATATAGTTTCTTTGCAGTTTGCAGACTAGCTGAGCTGTTTTTTACCTGAGCCTGAAGGTGCGCGTGCTTTGAATTTGGGCGCAAACATTGTTGAATTTTGTGTGTGTTCTGCAAAAATGATGGCAGAAGTAATTAGATATAATACAAAAAACACTGCACTGCACTAGGAAAAAACACTTTTCACTGCACTGGGAGGAAAACCCATTGATGAAGCAGAGCCATAAGTGAAACGCTCAACTAACCCTGCCCCATATTTTGAACTCGATCTCGTAGTGAAAATTAGAATACGTTAACGTTAACGCAGGCGTTTGCTGAATTTTGATATATTTATATATATACTAAATAATTTGAATACTATATATATATGTATAATTTGCTTTTTTCTTTTTGACGCGCCTTCGCGTTGCGCACACGACTTAAACACGACGACGACTACGCCAGTCGAAAATATTGTACAAGTTGCTTGGATTTTCTTTTAAAAAAAAAAAAAAAAAATTTACTCAACTGCTGCTAAAAGAAAACTCAATTTGTGTGAGCGGCCGAAAACAACAAATGCGTTGAATGTTCCCTCATCAAATTTGATTTTCTTTGGTTGCTCATTTTTCTCCTAGCTGTTGTTGTTGTTCCGTTTTCAGTATAAACAAAATGCTGTTGCTTTCGTAAACAGAGACAGGAAGGTGGCGCGGCAAGTGGTACACAAAAAAAAAAGGCGGCCAAAAAGCACAAATTATTTCACACTTGAGCACAAAGAGCGCCAGCGAGACATACAGAGCGAAATGGAGAGAGTATGAGCATGAAAATGAGAGATTTCTGAAGTGGGCCATAAATTTGTACGACCTAGCAAAAGATAAAAGATAAAGATACATTTTCACACCAACAACATTTTTACCAAAATGACCAAAATCTCGCTCGCGCGTTGCTCACGTCGTATACACAATTTGTTTGTTAGACACGAAAAACATAGTGTTGCATACTTTTCGGCGGCAGCTGAAAATTTGAAATTTTAGCTAAAAATAAAAATGGCATAAGTACGAGTATAAAAACGAGTGCGATTATTAAAACGAAACGAAAAATAAAAACGAGCGCAACTATAATACATATATCTACATATTTTGTTGTAGTATGTTTATAGTATATACAAATTTGGCCAATTAGCAAGCAGCTGCGCTCATTTCCAAAAACAGTGTAACAGTCAGCAGACAGTTGAAGGGCAGACACAGACATTAAGAACAGACAGTGGTACGTGTAGTGGTGTGGGGAGAGGAAGTGGATAGATGGTGGGGTCTTTGGGGTCTTACACCGACCGTTGGCATAGAGAAAGCCCTTGGCCAGCTGCAGCTCATTGTCGATCTCCTTGAGCAGATCACTTTCTGACCAGCTGCGTCGCTGTCGCTGCCGCTGCAGCTGCTGCGGTGATAGCAGAAAGCGTGTCTGTTTCTGCGGTCGTATACGCAATGTCGCTGCCATCGCTGGCGTTGGCGTTGTCGTTGTCGTTGTCGCTGACGTCGACGTTGGCTTCGCTGCTTGCTGCTGCTGCTGTCGCTGTTGCTGCTGCTGTTGCTCTTGTCTCGGCCTCTCGGTTTTAATTGCTATGGCTATCAAAATGTTGGCATTCATTTAGTGCACGCTCTCACTTTCTCGCTCTCTCTCTCTCTCTCAGGCTGAGGCATGCCACATGCTGCACTTAGTCTAAGAACCCTGTGCTCAATTGTGCAAAACAAACGAATTGCTTGTTCGTTGCGCTGCTGTCATGCAATTGAATGGAATTAATTAAAATTTCCGCTTAATCGCGAAACTCACTCACTCCTCTTCCCCTCAATCAATGCAATTTCTTGCCCCAGATAAGCCGACTAAGGCGGGAAAGGCAGCTGATGGAGGGAAAAGCACTTATGCAGCGAGTGTTTATAATCCAAATTGGCTTCTCTTTCTCTCTAGTGGAGACACTTGAGGGCAGCACAATACAAATATGTAAGTGCTACTTTTAGGTTTTCTAGAACTATGGCATTTGCTAATAAGCTTCCAATTCAGAGAGTATTTATGTAATTATGACTCATAAGCAAATGACATCAAGTTTGCTTAATATGCTTTTAAATCTCAATGGCAAGCAATTGATTAATCTGACAAATGAGCACATTATTATATAGGTCAGAAACATGATAAGAACTTGATTAAAACCATTCTAACTACTCAAAGTAGCTTTAAGCATTAAATTAACGTGTTAATAAATTTATATTTTCTTTTTTTTATTTTTCAGATTAAAGTTAGGAATAAATTAAGCTTTTTCTGACTAAGAAAAAGCTTCTGTTTACTCTCGTTTCAGCTTAAATGAACTGTGAAAAGCTCCATTAATAATTAAAAGAGCTTTACAGCTTTATTTCTTCCACATTCAGCAGAATAAAGCTTAAAGTAATTAGACTCTTAATGATTCTTAGAAATACTTTTGTAGCAATAAAAATGTAATGCTTGGCGTCTAAATTCAACTACTGTCGATTTATGAATGCCTGCATGATTATTGATATTGGTTAAAATATATATATTTATATAGTACAGTATAGAACTAGGATTAGTCAATCAAGCAATGCATCATTTACAAGCGCTATAACACAAAACACAACAAATCTCTCTGTGACACAACTTAAGACTAGAAAACAAAGATAGATATATAGATATTATATTTGGAATATGGTATATATTTGTGGAAAAATATGGTTTTTTTTGGTATTTATGGAGCATGCGTATCAAAATAATAAAGACAATATAACAATAGAGTTTTTTGGTTAATCAATTTATCGTTTATTAAACATTCAACAACACTTTACTAATTATATTAATTTCAAAAACAATTAACTAAATTTTACAAGTATCATTTGTCATTTATTCAACATATTTGTATTTTTTTTATGGTTTCTTTGATTGGAACAAACAGATTATATATTTTCATTTGGTTATAAGTAGGCTGCATGCTGCAGGGTTGAGTATATTTTTGTTTTTTTTTTTTGAGGGTCTAAGTGGAATTTGTTGGGTATAAATTGATTAGAAAGCTTTTTTTGCGGGTTTGTTTTTTTGCGGTTCCATTAACAAAGGTTTTTAGATATTTTATTTTAAGAAAGTGTCGGACGTGGTATGCTCAAAATTGCGCCAATATTTATCAAACTCCTCTATGATTTTCGTGCGGAAAGGCGAATGGGCAAAGAGCTCATCGAAATTTCTATGCAAATTGCCCAAAAATGGCGAAGACGATGGCGAAGGTGACGCTGGTGTTGTTGGAGTTGCTCTCTTTTGGGAATTGGATTCGTGTTTTATAGTATGGCAACTAGTTGTTGTTTCTGTTGATGTTGTTGTTGTATTGCTGTTGTTGTTCAGGTTGTTGTTGTTGTTACACTTGTTGCTGTTGTCGGTGTTTTCATTGTTGTCGTCTGTGTGAAGGGCGGCGATAGAGAGAAATTTTGATTTTGATTTTACAAAAGAGAAAGAGAGAGAGAGAGAGACACACAAAACACACACAGAGAGAGAGACAAAGAGAAAGAGAGACAAAAATTTGCTACAACAACAACACATTTATGATATGTTTATATATATATTGATATATGAAAGTGTTGCTAGTGAGATGAACAGATGTGTGTTTTAAACCTTCACCAATGAGTTGAATATATAGTTTCAAGCAGTAAAGTTTATACAGATTTTATAATGAAGTGTGCAAAATCCAGTAAATTTGGTTAAAAATAAAATTTGTGGGAGTTTTGCTCCACTAAACTATATTTTTTTAATTTTTTTGTAAGTTTTAAAGCATACTTTTAGGCAACTCTGTTTAGAAACAAGTAGAAAAAATGTTTTGAAAAGCAAATAGCTTAAAAAATATAATTTTTTACAACAAATTTAAATTATTTAACATTTTGTTTTATGTTAAAATGTTATTAAATATTACATAATCTCTTTTAAGAGCTATTTAAAGTAAAACTCCCAAAAGTATGCTATAAATTTTCATGTGAAGCATTATTTATTTGAAGTGAAATTGTTGAAAATTGCAAGTTTTCTGGATTTTGACTAGATATCTTTGGCAATGCTATAAAATCTGTATAAAACTCTACTGCTGAAAGCATTAATAGAAAGGATTTTAGCCAAACTTTTGCCAGGCTGTCAGCACGGATAAACCGACTAGAAGAGCTGTGCTCAGAATGCTGCCAGCCGTGGAGTTTGCAGAGGATGTATCGATAGTATTATTATTGCTATCGGTTGGCGTCGTAGTAGGTGCTAGGGATGGAGTGCTTGGTGCTACAGAAGAGCAGGGAGATGTGACGGGGGAGGAGTGCGAGGATTGTGAGTGTGAGAGAGAGGAACCTTTGGAAGCGGAACCACAACCAGTGTCAGGCGATTGGGAGCGGTGGCGGCGGTAGTAGCTAGTTACAGAAGCATCATTGTCTAATTGAATATTATGGCTAACGAGTTTCGCGGTATTCGAACGATAACGATAGGCACGCCTAGGAGCGTCTATCGTGTCTATCGCCTTGTTGTCCGAAGCACACTCACCCTGCACAGATGGCGGCAATCGGGACACCTTGTATGTCTTCACAATGCTCGACTTCTTGCTGGCACTGCAATGTGAATTATCCGTTGACATCTCGCTGCGTTCCTGTTCCTCGTGTCGCTCCACTTCACCCTGCTGTCCGCCCTCCAGCTGCTCGCGGCTCGAGAACTTGGCGAATTCGCGTAGATGTCGCGGTAGTTCACGCAGATTCGCCTCCGCCTGGCCCTCAAGTACACGCATCTGTGGCGTCTCCACATCGGATTCACTGGCCTGCAACGGCTGCGACTCCGCACCACTTTCCCAGTCACTGTCTGCGGGCATGGCGAGCTTGTGGCGACGCTCCTTGACACGATTGAGGAACTCATCACTTATGTTTGCCGTCTGCTCCTCGGTGGCATGCTGTTGCTCATCCTCAATTTTGGAGATCTTAATGATCTTGTGCTGACGTCGCTCCTCTCGCTCCGCCACCTTGTTCATCCACTCCTCGGCCATCTGCTGGCGAAAGACCTCATCTTCGCTCAGGGTGGGCAGCTTCGGCACTGGCCGGTAGCTCTCCCGACGTGGCGGTGGCGCCTGCTGCAGCACTGTGGGTGCACGCTGCATCTCATCCATCAGACGTCGTCGTTCCTGCTGCAGCCGCTCAAACTCCAGCTTCAGTTCCTCCTCCTTGCTTAGGATATACTTCAGCTGCTGTTCGTGCAACTCACGTGGCAAGGAGGCACGTCGCTGCTGTCGATCATAGGCCGGTGGTTGTTGTGTTGCCACTGGTGCGGGTGGTGCAGGCGACACACCACGCCTGGAGGTGGTGCTTATATATGTAGGATTCGGATTGCGTTCAATCATCGAGTAGCAACTAGCATAATGCGGTCGCTGCTGCTGTGGCGCCTGCTGCAACATGGGTGCATGCCGCCTGGCACCACCATAGGCATTGTAGCTATCATAGCTGCTGCTAGACAAATCATTGGTGCTCACCGAGAGACGCGGTGCTCGGATGCCCTGAGGTTGCCGTCCCTGTCCCTGTCGCTGATAGCAAATCTCCACCTCTCGGGCAAAAGGTCGTGCTATATTCTCCGAGTAGCCCAAATCGTTGGCATAACGCGACCAATCGTCCTGCGGTGCCGCACGATAATGCTCTGCCGAGCTATGTGGTCGCATTGGTGCCTCATTTAGATTACACAACGATTCGGCGCGTCGCGTACGTACAGCATAATCGGTGGAGACTTCTATGGGTATTTCAGTGGTGCGCGGCACTGAGGATAAACGCTCCTGTCGCGATCTGGAGGAGCGTTCAATTTCGCGTTCCAATTCCTGGAGATGCGCATGACGTTGTCGCTTCAGCTGCTCCAATTGCTGTTGTCCCTGGTTGCTGTTGTTGTTCAGGCGACTGAGATCGTATAGGGAAGCGGTTTTATCGCGCTGCTCACGTTTGTCGCGACTCGTTTGCAGCTCGGCATTGAGTTGCTGCGACAAGGCATCAAAGTCCTTGAACAGCTTTTCATTATCCAAAGGTTGCGAGTTGTTGTTGTCGTTGCTGTTGCTGTTGGGCTGAGCAATTGCTTCGATGGCTGCTTTGGCACGTTGCCGAAATTCCTCATAAGTGCTGCCGACGCTGTTCACCTTGGTTGTGTTTTGCTGTTGTTGTTGCTGTTGCTGTTGCTGATCTGCTCTATTGTTGCTGCTGCTGCTGTTGCTCTCTTGCTGCTGTTGCTGCTGTGCGTCATCATTGAAAGTGTTTGCTTTGCCATTTAATTTGGTTGCTGACATAATATTTGTAGTTGCCGGCGGCGGTGGCACTGGTGGCGGCGCAACATCTTCCTCTTGCAACGGAAATTTGCCACCATTTGTGGGCTTATCACCCTCCTGCTGTTGCTCCCTGCTGCTGTTGCTGTAATCATAGACAACCTGTCCATTTTCTACACGTTTCTTGGACTCGTACGTACTGGTTTCTATGTTGGAATAACGTTTGCTCTGCTGCTGTTGCTGCTCCAACGGCTGCTGATTGCTGCTGTGCTCAATGTTGGAGAACCGTTTGCGTTGCTCATCAAAGATGTCACCCTGTTGTGCAATGCTGGGAAACATGCGTGCTAATTCACTCTCCATGCTAGCTGGAAATTTGCTACGATTGCTCATGTTGCTGCTGTGTTGCTGCTGCTGTTGCTGTTGCTCTGTGCGCCTGGACGTGCGTTGTTCAAATGAGTAAGGCAACTGTTCGGTTGGATCAGCTGCTGCTTGTCTTGGTTTATTTTCAAATGATGATGTCGCTGTCGATGTGATCACCTTTTGATAGCTGCTGCTACTGCTGCTGCTGCTAGTGTTGCTCTTGCTATTGTTGTTGCTGCTGCTGCTGTTGTTTCTCTCTCTTACGTCATCTGCCTGACTCTTTGCCTTGGCCGCTGTCTCAGCGCTCTTCACTGGCACCGGCGGCGGCGCCGGCGACGACGACGACAATTGCTGTGGTGCTTGCGTTGCTGTTGGTGTTGGCGATGTGGGCGTTAAACTCTTGCGCAATTCGCGCATTTTTGCTGCTGTTTTAAGTATCTGCTCCTGTTCCAGTTTCAATTGTTCGCTGTCCAAGGCACGTACTTGTTCAGCAGACAATTCATGATAACCGCGACGCTGCAGGAACTTTTCATGTGCATCCAGCAGCTGATCGGCAGCAGTTGTTGCTGACTGCTGCTGCTGCTGCTGCTCAACTAGTGCACGTTGTCCGGGCGATAGGCATACCAGCAGCTTGGGATCCGCTTGTGTGGGTAAACCCAGCCAGGCATCTTCTTTAGCTGCACCCAGTGACAACTGCAATTCGCTGATGTGCGGCAATTGTGGCAAGGGATAAGGCATGTTGCTGGCGTGCGTTTGTTGTTGCTGCTGCTGCTGCTGCTGTTGTTGCTCTGTTATGTTTTGTGCCACGCTGGCCAACTCCTCAAGCATCTGTTCGCCATAGGGCATTGAGGCCAAGGTCTCGGTGCATAATAGACGCAGTTTTTTGATGCTTTCCGCATCCGTTTCGCCTGAAAATTGTGAAATTGCACTAAGCTCCAATTGTGTAGGTGGTGCGGGTATTGCAGGTGGTGCGGGCACTGCGGGTACAGCGGGTAGTGGTGGTGGTGGTGCTAGGGGTTGCTGTTGGCGTATTGGTGGTGTGGGTGGCTGATTTGTGGTTGGTGGTTGTGGTGGTGGTGAGGCCATATGAATGGCGGTGCATTGACTGTGCTGTGTGCTGTCTGAGCAATGCGAATCATTTGATTCCTGTCGCTTCAGCAGCAATGGTGTAAGGCTTGCATGCAGTTCAGTGGTGGAGTTGGTGGTGGTTGTGGAATCGTTGTTTGTGGTGTGAGGATAATGCAGGCTGCTGGGTGGTGGTGGCACAGGCGGTGGACTTGGCGAGCTAGTTAACCTACAGCTTAAATCATTTCCGTTTCCGTTTGAGTTCACAATTGCCGCGTTCACGTTCCCATTCACGTTCCCGTTCACTTTTCCGTTATCGATCACGTCGCTTTCCTCGCGTCGCGTCATTTCGATCAATTCGCGCACTTTTTCCATATTGCGTACAAATTCCTCGCGCGTTGCCGACAGCGACGGCGCTGCAGTTCGACTGTTGGCCAATTTGTTCGAGCCAAATTCGTTGGCCAACAACGACGTTGGTAATGGCGACGGCGACGGCGACGGCAGCACCTTCTCATCAGCCAAATTCTCACTAAACGCTCGCGTGGGCGTCGCTGTCTCTGCTGCCGTTGGCGTTGCTGTCGCCGTCTCAGCTGGCGTTGGCGTCGGCGTGTCGGCACTCAGCAGCGACGATAGCGAACTATTGAGCGATACCTCTTCGTTTGTTGGATGAGCATTAACAGGTGTGCTCTCCCGACTCGACTGATGCTCCGTTGCCTCCGTTTCCGTGTCCACTTCCGTTTCGACCTGCAATAATTTGTGTATTGTTGTTGGTTGTTGTTTGTTGTTTGCTTTTCTCTGTAGTTTGTTGTTGTTGTTCTTGTAGTTGTTACTCAATAAAATTGTTAGACATATTTCTAGCCTTTTGTAGTTTTTCGGTAGTGGTAGTGCGTGCTACGCATAAACATGGCCCACATCACGTTTATGGCGCATTCAAGTGAAACCATTCGCAAACTGACCCCTTAACTAAACGGTTTATCGATAAATAATCGCTACGCAAGCAGCAGACTAACAGAGCACAATTTGTATGCGCTACAATTGATTTATCAAGCATTTAACTTTTAATTTGGAATTAATCTATTTTATCGTTGTTTATTGAATTTTACTGGCTCGATATTTAATCGATAAACTAATTTGAAATGTGGATAAGGTAATGCTGGCGAGCTCTTTCAACTTTTTATATTTTCTACAACATTTTCCAAGCAGTTAACTTTGGTTTATTTGGAATTTATCTGCTTTATCTTCGTATATTTAATTTTTCTGGCTCGATATTTTATCGATAAACTAATTTGAACTGAAGATAAGTTATAGCTGGCAAAGTCTTTCAACTAATTATATTTTCTACAACATTTACAATACATGCAAAAAAAGAACTACCTTAAAATAGAAAATTTGTACTTTATTTATAATCAAAAATCGATATATTTTTCGATTATATAGAGGAAATTCAACTATTACCCTTAATTCTACTCAGTTAAAGTCTGTAAACTATTAAATTGTTTACCCCAAATACTAATCCCTCTACTAGTTAGTTAGTTAGTAAGTTAGTGAGTACAGCCAACTACGCACCTCGCACTCTCCCTCAGTTTCCGTTTCATTGGATGAGCTGATGGGCTCCATTGTTGTATTGCTGCTGAGCTCATCGTCGGGTGGATTGATCAGTTTACTGGCATCCGTATCGAGATCGATGAGAGCACGTTCCGCCATTGCTGCAGCCTGCTCCAATTCCAGTTCCATTAGATCGGAGACACTGCTCGAGGCGGATGAGCTGAGATACACGAGTTCGGCATCCTCGGATTGGGGGGATAGCGTGCTCTGGAGTCGGGTGCAGCTCTCCAGATCACTGGGCTGTTCCAGCAGCTTTGTTTCCAGCATGAGAGCTACCGGCTCCTCGCGACGCTTGTGGCGACGACTGAAATCCAGTTGACTGCGCGGAAAGGACTCGGTTGCCATTTGTGGCACAGTGGGACGCGTCTTTGTGGCATCTGTGGTGGGTTGGGTGCGATTTACAGACTGATCACCGCCCGCTGCTGTTTCGGTATTCTCCTCCAGAATGCTGTCCAGATAGCGCGGACTGAGCAGCTGCGGCAAAAAGTGTGATTCAAGTGCGTTCCGTTTCTGGGCACGCTTCTGACGCAGTTGCTCCTGTTGTTCCGCACGGCTGCTGGACGGCAAGTCCGGTGGAAATGCTCGAACAGCCACGGGCGTGGTGGCCTCCGTTTCCGAATCGACTTCACAAACCACCGGCGATTGCATTCCGTTGTAGTTAAACTCTCCGGAACTGCAATCGCTATTAAGCTCCAATTCCTGTATCTGCACATCTCGCGCGAATTTCCCGAATTGTACAACACTGGAGACGTTCTTTGGCGACGGCGATTCTACAAGATAGCGTGGTGGTGGTGATAATGTGCCGCTGTTGTTGGTGTCATGTGTTGCTGATGTGTTTGCTGTGGCTGTTGTTGTTGATGTCGTTGTGCTGCTGATCTCCTCAATTGTGGGCTTACCTTTCCGTGCGCGTTCCTCCTCATCCGTCTCCACCTTAATTTGATGTATAATCACTTTGGTACTGCGTTGCAGCGGCTGTGTTGGTGCATGTTGCTGTGGGTTTACCCGCTGCTGTTGCTGCTGCTGTCCATCTATTTCATCGCTTGAATCACGCACTATGCGATGTACTATGACCTTAGCTTGACGTGCAGCGACTGGCGACTTCGGTTGTTGCGGTGGCAACTTTGTTTCCGCCTGTGTTTGCTGTGGTGGCAACTCTGTCTGTTGCTGCTTGGAGTTCTTGGCACCCATTGTGTGCGTGTCCTTCTCTATTGTTACAGGTATCACGTGTACAGCAGTACACTGCTGCTTTAGTTGATCCACTGAGTGATCTACAGACTGATCTTCACTCTGATTTATACAACTATCGTCCTTCTGTATAGTTACAGGCACTATGTGCACTGTGGGCTCCTTTTTCAGCTGATCCTCAGTTGATGCTTGGCACTGATCAGCGCTGATTTCTTGCTTCTCTACGATCACAGGTACTATGTGAACTGTCGGCTGGTGTTCTTGGCGATCCTCAGCGTGATCTGCTGCAGGATTCTTTGACTGAACACTGATCACTTCCTTTTCCACTGCTACAGACACCAAGTGAACTACTGGCTTCTTTTTTTGTGGCTCCAATTGATCTTCAGGGTTATATATTGACTGATCTTTAGAGCGATCGACCAACTGATCCGCAGTCTGTTCTTCCAACTGTTCTGTGGACTGCTCTCTCGACTTCTTTGGCTGTTGTTCCAGCTGATCTTCAGGGCAGTTGCTCAATGGATCTCGAGAGTGATCTGCAGATACTCCAGTTACTGTATTATCTTTAGACTCTTTCAGTTGATCCTCAGCATTAAGATTTGCCTGCTTCTCACACTGATCTTCAGATAGTTCCTTAGATCGATCAGCTGTTGTTGGTATAGCGTGTTCTATTAGCTGATTATCTTTTGCAATCTCTGGCTGATTCACTGGCTGATCTTTAGCCAAATCTTCAAACTGTTTCTCGGGCTGATTCACCGGCGCTGCGTTAATGTTGTTGTTATGAATGTTGTCGCCATCTACGACAGCCGGAGACCCATCAGCAACTGTAATGCTGTCGCTGGCTGTTGATGACCCATTTGAAATGTTGCCAGAATTTGCATTATTATCATTATGATGATTGTCAGCCGCCTTTAATGTTGTTGTTGTTGTAGTTGTTGATGCTGTTGCTGCTGCTGTTGATGATGATGATGAAGTTGTCGTTGTCGTTGTTGTTGTTGTTGTTGTTGCCTGCTGCTCCTCATTCGCTTGCTGTTGCTGTTGCTGTTCCTCTGTCGTAGTGTCTTTATTTTGATTTGCGTTTTGATTCTTATTGCGTTTATTACGATTACGATTGCGATTACGATTACGATTATTTGGCATCGTCTAAGTCTTGTTTAAAGCCTGCTAAACTAGTTTACTGCGAGAAACACACACAACCGAGCACTTTAAGTATTTATATAAGAAACAAAAGTTATACTGTGTGTATTGTGTGTGTGTGTGTGTGTGTGAGTTTGTTGTGCCTGCTTGCAGTTTGTGTTCTGTTTGCTTATTACGCATACGCTGCGTTCGCCGTCTTCAATCAGCTAAATCTAAAAATTGCTGCTGTTCGTTTACGTTTCGTTTATTGTCGTCGTCGTAGTCGTTTTTTCTCTGTTTTGTTGGATTTTGTACGCTCGCAGTGTCACTCGTGTGGCTGGCAGAAACACAACTAAAACCGAATAACTGAACCATGCGGCGCCATCAGCCGATCAACCAAATGCCCAACCGGCATTTCAAGCAGCCTCAACGTCAACGTCAGCTGCGACCGCGACGGCAGCTGCGACGTCGACAGCAACAGCACGTTCTGCCGGCATAAGTTTTGACACGCGTCTAACGTAGCACAACAAATTTTTGATATATATTTTCTATATATATTTAAGTATATATATATATATCACGTAACACAAAAAGAAAACTGAAAATTTTGTATACGTTTTCAGTTTTGAGCTTTTGCTCTCAACGCGCCAAAGAATTGATTTTTCGCCATTTCGAGAGATTTTCTAGCGAGTTTGATATTTTTTGGTTATAATTTGCGGTGCGCTCGCGTTCCCGTTTTCCTCGACTGGCGATCAAGGAATGGCCCATGAGGCTGTGTTCCCAGCTGCCAAGCGGGCCCCTCACAAATTGTAGTAGTACGAGAAAATCAAGTAAAAAGTAAGAAGGCAAATGAAAATGAAAACGAAAGAAAAAGAAAAACTAAAAAAGAAGAAACAACAACAAGAAGACTGCAGCGGTGCGGGAAGAATTGGAGGTAGAGCAGTGTGTAGTGTAACATAGTATTGGGATTCATAATGAGGCTCGTCTGATGATCATGATTTAAAAATACATGAAAAACAGCGCAGTGTCTGTGAAATTGAACTGAGCGCAACAGTTGTGGGAGTTTTCTCAAGTGGAGCAGGCAGGCAGACAAAGGGAGGGAGGCAGGCAGGCAGAAGGAGTGTGTGCGTGTAGAGTGCAGAGCAAACAAACTAAAGCGTATAACCAGCTCTTAAATGTTGTGCTTCAAATAAATAAATAAACAGCAATGAAAACACAAAATCAAGACCATGTCAAGTCAAGGATTTACTGCAGAAATCCCACAACATAAAAGAAAAAAATATAAATTTAAATAACAAAAAATCCTATAATTAACATTCAATAAACAAACTGCGGAAAACTGACTTGTTTAGCTGAGAAAATTGCTTTTGCGCCTTTCATAAAACGCTGCAAATAATGTCATCTTTAATTTTATAAAAGTATATTTTTCTATCATTTTCTATTTATTTTTTGTTTTTGGCGTCGTTTCAGCATTTTGCTTTAAATTATTGCCAGCAAGTTCATTCTGAGACTGAGGCAGAGAGCACATTTTAATGGTTTTTATTTATTCAATGAATATACACATGACCAGTCGAAATGAAGAACTCAGCAGAAAAACACACAAAACAGTTTGAAGCTGTTTGAACTTTTAGGCAAACAAATAAATTTGTTTGCAACAAAACCAAAAAACTTTTTTATTTATATTTAAAGAATTTTGATAGAGGAATGTCCAAAGTATGTTTAAAATCATAAATTATTGTGTTTATTTGAGCGTATTAATTTTTTTTAAGGATTTTTCAATTTTTAATGAGCTGTGTGTTTTATTAAAATAACTTTTAGGTGCGTGTTTTGTTGAATTAAAATTATGCTAGTTAAATTGAAGTTTTTGGGATAAGTTTTAAATTTTACTTTAAGAAAAACTCAAAAAACGCACTTATAAAATTTGCAGTTTTGAAATTATTTAGCTTTGAAAATATTATTTTAATGTTTTTCTGTTTTAAAACATTTTTAAATTGTTTAAAAATCATTCTCTTCATTTTATAAGCTTTAAACTTTCTATTTTAATTTTTTTACTTACAAAACTAAAAAGTTTTTCATCTGTTTAAAAATTATTTCAAATGATTGCAATTTTTTTCTGTTCGCTTTTCTAATTATTTTCATTGAGAATTTTTGTTTAATTTGAAAATCAATTGTTGTTTATTTCTGGGCATATCAATGTTGCTACCTTCAGCCCACAACTAATCACTCTGCAGCCCTACACCCCCTAGGCTAACCCCCTTCCCTTCCTACAAAATGGAAGCAGATTCCCCTGCCATTCAAACTTTGACCTCCCCTTTGTAGATCTCAATATGCCCAAACAAATTGCTTACAGCGCATTTAAATTACACACACACAACACGGAAATATACTCAGCGCACTGTCTGCAAGTGCATATGTGTGTGTGTGAGAGTATCTATGTGAAACTTATGGCATTTTCAAGATATTTTTCGTGCGTAATTTCTTTCGATTTGTTTTTCTTGTGTGTATTGCTTTCGGTGTGGTTCTACACTTGAATAATTTTTACGAGTTGAAATTGTAGCAGTCTTTTCGACTGACAAAGTGTGCCGCCCCAAAACAAGATATAGTATACCATATATATATATATGTATATGGTATTTGTATATATACTGGGCCATGCGGTTAGTAGTATTTGCTTTTTATTTTTAAAGGTACTTAATGGATTTCAATTTCGTTTGCTTTCTTCTCTGCTCTCTTCTCTGCTTTTCCACTATGATGAAGATGATGATCATCATCATTGTGGCGCAAATAGAACTTCGAGTCAGGTGCCAGACGTTGAAGGAAGCGGATAGTGACAGGGGGAAGTTGTATACACGGGGAACAATGTGTGAAATGTGCACGTGATGCAAATGAACTGACGAAGGCGTATGGTGTGGTGTGGTGTGATTATGCAACATTGTGTGGCACAGTGGCATAGAGTGTGACAAGTGCAGCTGCAGTTTGGCTGCACTGTTTGCCAAACACACACAATTCACAGTTGAATTAACAAGAGTTCTCGAACTCTAAGCCTGAGAGCTGCGAATTGAGCAAAAAAGTACACTTAACATTTGCTACCTAATTAAAAAGTCATTAAAAATCGCGCCACTAAACGATTGTAGCACCTCTTCTTCTGCTACACTCTGCTAGCCCCTGCTCCAGCCCCTTGTCTTTTGCTCATTCCAAACTACACTCAAGTTTATTTCTTTTGGTTTTGCTTCCGTTGTTTTTGTGGTTTTTTCAGAAATATTCTACAGCTATTAAATAGACTCGTTAAGCAGCAGTCTCGATACTAAAATTTTACTTATATCGTTTTCTATTATTGCACAACTTACACTTAGTATCAAAAACAACAACACCAACAGCAACAACAATTAATTGTGCAATTGATATGCATTTCGATTTCTGTTTGTCTTATCTTTCCGTTTCAAGCATATGCAATTTGCTGATAAGGTTTCTCATTGCTTCTATTTGCTTTCTGCTTAAATGAAAATGAATTTTCTGTGTTAAAATTAGGGACGAAATGATTATTAGTCAGATATCGAGCAATTGAACAATCACAGCACATTATGCTAAAGGTAGCAGGGTAAAATTTCTGTGAATTACAATGTTGATTTTATGATATATTTTTAATTGGAACTATAGGGGGGATCTTAAACGATCGTGAGCTTATACATTTCTTATGTTTAACAAGGAAATATGAGAGTTTACACAAGCAATAAAGTTGTTTGAAAAGTCATTAATTATAGCAAAAATTATGTTAAGATGTTTTGTATTTTTAGAAGCAACAACTGTTAAATTATTATAAAATAAATAAATAAACATATAACTATGTTAAGTAAAGTTTAACTGAAACTTTCTTAAACTGTTATTTATTATTAAGTATTAAAACACTTTGTTCATTAAAAACTTTCTTACATAAATATTGTTTAAGATTTAAATTAATTATCCACAAGTTTCACTTCCATATAGCTATATCAAATTTTCTTTTTATTGTAATTCCTATTATTATATTTTATTCCATAATACATTCTATTCACTATTTAATTAAATGTTTAACAACACTTTACACTGTTCAAAAATGTTCTCATCACATTTGCTAGGGGCTTGCAAAAGTCACAATTGCCTATTGATTGGTTTATTCTCTTTTGAATGTTAATTGTTGTTGTTTTTCTATTGTTGCTGCTAATTAGCATAGATTTTAAAGCGGTTTTTGTTGCTGTTGTTGCTGATGTTGTTGTTGTTTGCTGCTGCTTCATTTGCTTAGAATTTTGGTTGTCTTGCTGTTTACGTATACGCAATTTATTTGGGCAACATGCTGCATGCTCGCACTCCCTCTCACACCACTCGCTCTCTCTCTTGCTCTCTAGCTCACTCTCTGTATTTATTTTTTACACAGTAAACACACACACACACATACACATTTACAGTTAGCCAGTTTGTAATACAAACAAAATATTTAGTATATTAATTTATGGCTCGCGCGCTCAATTCTGCTGCCACCCACAAACATTGACGTCGACGACGACGCTGAAGCTGACGTTGACGCTGACGTTAACGTCGCCGTCTACGCAGACGCTTATGCTAACAGCGACGCTGACGTCACGTCAACGCTGCCAGCTGGCAGCGCCGTGGGCAGAGAGGTCAACGTGTGGCGGCAAATTACAAAAGAATTTTACAAAGAAATCGCAAAACTGGGAACCAAAGCGGCGCATTTTAATACTCAATTAATTGCAAATTTGTCGGTTTGCTTCAATCAGAATAGCAGAAGAACGTTCGGTCAATTCTACGCCACGTTTTCTGCAGTCTTCGCTGTCGCGTTCTGCAATGCAACGCGTACGTGCGCCAACTGAATGTGAATCTACATTTAAATCTCGCAATCCCAAATCCAATGAGAGACTGCGCCCAAAAAAAAAAAAACACAAAAAAAGGGGCCGACGCATCGGTCATTGGACTGCGCACAGTGTGACCAAAACACATTTGTCTCTGTCGTTTATAGTTTGTTGTTCTGCCCAGTTCTGTCTTATCTTTCATATTTTGTCCATAATAAATTCTCAAGTGCCTAAAAATCGAACAATGATCTCAGCGCCAATTTATCAATCTCTCTTTGGCTGCAAAAACCATTTCCATAGTTAAATAGACCTTGGCACTAAAACGATTTAAGTTCTAGTCTAATTGCAGTTGGTAAAACTGTTGTGTAGCTTAGACCATGAACTCGGTAAGCGCCAGCTCTCCTCCACCACTCCCCACTCTTCTCACTTAGTATGCAAATAAACAAACACATTTCGTTGAAAAGAAAAGAAAACTTTGGCCCATTGCGTCAGTCATTGATTTCAAACTCTCACACACACACACTTTAGAGTTGTGCTATTTATAAAATTTTTTTTTCTAAAGAACTAACAACGAAATTTTGTTTAGTGTGTAGCGCAGTGTAATTTGCTACGAGTATTTTTTTTTTTATTATATTTTCTTTTTACGGAACGCGCTCGCGATCGCACAACGTCAAAGTCGAAGTTCTAATGGCAACTGAAGCTTCGGCAAGCTTCATTCAATGCGTCAACACGAAACAACCGAACCACAACAACAACGCATTGTCACCTGGCAACCCGGCAACGGCAGCCTCTACAGACACAAAACACAGACAGCGAGCCGGCCACCAACAACACCAGCAACACCAACAACATTAATAACAACGACAACAATCACAACAACACTGAAAAACAGTTGAAATTGCGACGATAAGTTTGCCAAAGTTGTTAACTGTCTATTGTTGTTGCTCTTGTTGCTGTTGTTGCGGTTTTGTTGTGCTCAACAAAAAGCTAATTATTGTCGCTCGCTTTGCCTAGCTACCTATCTTGCTCTCACTCTCTTTCTCTCTCTCTTACACACTCTCGCTCTTTTGTTCTATTGCTCTCAATGAGTTCGATTTCCTGGTGTCTCAAATCAATTCGCCAATGGAAAGCTTGTCTTTTTAGCTACCTTAAGTTTAGTGGGGTATAACAATTGGTTGCATCGTTTGATTAACACAACCAAAATTTTATAATTTTTATATAAAATATATGTTTTTAATTAAATTTAATTTAACTAACAATAAAACTGTCTATACCTCTTAGAAAATTGTTGCTAATTTTAGGAAATATCATTAAATGAATGTAATTTCTTTTGTGAATTGTTTCATTGTTTCTTAACTGATGTTAATGAAATTTTTAGAATCCTTTAATATTAATATTTTTAAGGCTTATTAGTTTGAACATATTACAATTAGGGCTACTTGTTAATGCTATAGACCTAAAGGAGCGTATTATTATAAACAGAAACTTTGGCTGCTTTTTCTTACTTTCTCTAAGATACTTTTGATTACAAAAATGAACTGAAGAACATCGCAAAATATATGTTCTTTATAGGATTGAAAACTCTTAAAACTTTTTGAAATGTTTTCTAAGTGTTTTAGCTTAAACTATTTAATGATAGAATGTTTATAAATAATATAAATACTTTTATTCATATAATCTATAATACTTCCATGATTTTCGCTATAAAATATATTTAAAACGCTTGTAAAATCGCAATCTATTACTAAATCTTCTACTAAGCGTATTCCCTATAAAAAAGTAAGTGTACTTCAACTTCGTTCTACAGCTAAAACCGACAAGTTCTATTTGCATTCTATTGGTTGAGTGAAGCCAGCTTTTTTGCTGAGCACCTGGTACAGATGAATAGAAGGTTTTGGCATTTTGCCAACCTATTAACAGCTGGAAACAGCTTTCAATTTCAACATCAACATCAGCTGGAAGCCAACAGAACAAGATAGATTAGAGAGGAAGGGAAAAAGAGAGAGAGAGAGAGAGAGAGAGACAGGCAGCCAGAGATAGAGCAAAAGAGAAGCACACTCAATTAGCACACGGTTAATCAGCTACACATACAAATACATTTAACTTTTATTTTATTTTTGTTTTGTTTTCTTTGCATTTTGTTGTTGTTTCTTTATTTTCGGTTAAATGGCAATTACGAGTGCAGCTTTGTCGGGTTTCTTTTTAGATTTTAAATATACCTTTTTTCAGGTATGAAATCATGCGCATAAATATAAAAAAAAATCCAGAGAGAGAGAGTGTAAATATATAAATAAAATACACTTGATAAAAGTCTAAAATCAAAATGTTAACTTATCTGACATGCAGAAATGTACGTACGTTCTACAAGTGATTATACAATATCTAGGTTTATAAGAGTATGTGTCTGATTGTGTGTTGGTTTGTTTGTCCAGTTCGCTGAATTTTGTACTTTTATCAATATTTAATCAAGCATTTGCCTGGTGTTCCATTTGGCAGAGAATATAATTAGCAAATAAGTTAGAGCCGGATGTGCTAGACAAGCAGATACCCTACTATTGGTATAGCTTGGTATAAATAACAAACACAGTAGATACTTCACTGGCAATATACTAACAAAATCAATATACCTCATCTCAAATTGTACAGAGCATATTGAAATCACTTAACACATGCCGTAAATTTCAAAACAATTGGAAAACATATTAAAAGAAACATCTATTTCGAAAAATAATATGAGAAAATGCGAAAAAGAATGGGCGTTTTTGGGTAACGCCCAACAATTTGGAATTTGAATAATGGTTTAGGTTCACAGATAACAAATGATTGCTAATTGCATTTCAGTTTTTCTTAGCTTTGCGCTTGAAATTCAAATTCAAAAACGACTTGAAAACAGCAAAGGTTTAACTATATATATACATATATACATACTTTTTTTTTTTTTTTTTTATATGAATCATATGCCAAAATACTCTCTTGTCGAAAACAACAAGTAAAACTGGAAACAAAATTATATAAAAAGCCAAAAATGAACAACAATAAACGTCAGCCTGTCAGCTGAGTGGAAACAATAACGAAAAAAACAGTAACTACTTATAGATAGACATAATAAACGATTGAAAATTATCATAATGAAATAATAGCTGACGAGTTTAGGCCATAACGTGCAGTGTGGGCGCTACACAAATGGCTACAAATAGCTAAATTTGGGAAACAAAGTCAAATGTTAAGAAGCCGACATTAATGGAGTGTGAGGCATGCCACACACACTAGCCACTTAATCATTCATGCTTCACGCCCATTTAATGCCTCTCGAAGGTAATTAAAACGACACTTGTAACCTCTTTGTACCTAGCACTGCCACTTTAACTGATTGAGCTCTGAATCAATCTCAAAGACAATCAAAATCATAGCCCGCAGGTAATTAGAAACCACAAAAATGTCGCCATCGACGACAGTTAAAGTGCCACTGGCTTAAAGTTTATTCGATATTTCCTTATTCAAGTGCCATTGACCGAGCTGAGTTATTGTTGTGGCCAAGTATTGTCTCTGAAACCTGGGAAAGAACACACTATTGAGTCACCTTTCCAATTTAAACGTTTTCGGTTTGGGAAACGCGGCAACTGTTTCGCCTTTTTGGCGGTCGAAATAAAATATACCTTGGCTTACTTCTTTAATGAAATTTATCAATAACTTAAAACGTTTATCGATTCAAGAAGTTTATGGAAAATTAGTAAAAATATTATAGGTACTTGAAATCCTATTCTCATACCTTTTAATAACTCAAACAGCCATAACTTCATAAAAATTGATCCGATTATCAAGCGGAATGCCATTTTAGACTGTGTTTGACACCACAGTTAATTTAAATTTTAAATTTTAATAATTTTAAAAATTTTATTTTTTTTTTTAAATTTTGCATGGGTACTTTTATCAATTTTTCAAAAAATGAAAAAACAAATTTTTTTTCTAAAATCTTTAAAAAACTTTTCCAATCGATTAGAAATTTTTTGTAGGCTATAAATATATATACTTTATGGGGTCGCAAATGGGTTTTAAGCTTGTTATGGGCAATTTACGATATAATCATCATCATCAGAATATAATCTATACATAGTTTAAAAATTTAAAACTATGACTTTTGTTACAGTATTTTGATTGAAAATTTTGTAGTATATCCAGCAAAATTATTAGAACTTTGTAGAAAAAATCAGGATAAATCATTTTAATTATTTAAAGTTCTCCCAATTGTATTGCTCAAAAACAAACTCTTTTTTATAGACAGCTAAATACTAAGTTTTGTCTAGTACCAGTTTAGTTACACGCCAAACACTTGAACCTTTTTGCCGGTTGTCTTATCAAAATTTGTGACATGTTGTCGCGTAAACAATGTCGGAATAATAAATAATCATAACAATACATAGACATTTGCAATCAATGGCTGTGCGCGCATGTAAACAGTGCGTATAATTAATATGCGCCAAAAATCGCTGTAATAAATTAATTGAAAGTTTTTTGGTTTGGTGAAATGTGACAGGTGAAATTATCCACATGCTTGCATGAAATTATAGAAAATATTTCTAACATGTAGAAACCTAGAGGCAAACTTCATTTGCATGCCACAAGAGCTGCCTTTATGCATCCGGTCATTAAACAATTAATTGAACTATGACCAAATGTCGACTCGAATAACTCTGTCATAGTATAATTTAAAACAAATTAAAATCACACACAAATGCACACATATTGTAGAACAAACCCGTCCATTATCTAGATCCATAGACAAATAGATAGAGACATACTATATATGTATGCACAATTTAGAGCGCATATATGAAAAATTTAGCCATAAAATTTATGCTACATTATCAAATCATATGCGAGCATGATTAAACCGAGTTCATTATATCTTTTTATACCTCTACAATCGATGATATTACTTAATTCCCCAAGCAACAAAAATAAATAGTGCTTATCGCACTTGAATTTAAATATTTAATGAACCGAAGGTCGTTTGCCAGACCAATGTGCGTATAACAGTTTTGTTTTGTAGCACACTTTTGCCTTCGCTGGGCTTAAGAATGTCAAAACTCAACTCAACTCAACTCTGAACTTTGCGTTCGCAATTTGCGGGCTAATTTGATAAGGTTAATTAATAGCTTGGGCAATAAAAATTAATAATAATAATAACTCACGTTTTGTTAGTGGTGAACTGGAAACGCCTTCAGCTGCATACGCACACACACACACTTATACACATGCAACACAGTGGTACAATATCAGACACAATTCACTTTGGTAGGATTAAACTAAATTCACGCGCGCTTTTAACAGTTGTTATTGTTGTTATTATTGTTGTTGTTGTTTGGTAGTACTTGTTGCTGCTGTTGTTGTTGTTTTGTTCTCCTTTTCGTTTACCTTTTTGTTACTCTTCTTCTTCTTCTTAAGAGCTTAGCGATCGGCACAGCATTCGCATTCACTGTTATTGTTGCTCTTGGGTGCAAAATATCACATACACACGAAACTTGCGATTTACGAAGACAACAACGACAACGACGACGCCGACGACGACAACAACGACGATGACGACGATGCCGACAACTTGACTTGGCAAAACTTCTGTAGTAACTAAATAGCAGCAGCGGTCTACGGTATACGGTATCGTATCGTATAGCACAAAACAACGGCGTATTTGGCGACAGCGGCGCAGGCACGCTGCCAGCGAGCCAGAGCAGAGTCTGTAGCGCACAGTGGTGCAACACTTGTTGAGCTTTTTGTTCGCAAATTAATAGGCCTTTTTAAGTATTAAATATATTTAGTTGATTTGTTATTTTGTTATTATACTACTTTTACAATATGAAATATAATTAATATAATTTTTTATATAATTGTAACACTTTAAAATATTTATGAAGATTCTATATTATTATATCTTTGTAGAAACCAAATAGCTAAAATCCTTTTAAATTAATCTTACAGATTTAATTTCTATTACAAATTTAGAAAATTCAACACCCTGCATTGGAGATTATTTTCTTAAAATTCTTTATTCCGAGAGACAGAGCCTTCATGGAATCCGGCAAGATCATAAAAGCATAAGAACTAAAAACTTATTTTCTTCTACACAAAATTAGTTCAGAGTTTTCGAATATTTTATGTGTAAAGTTTCCTATGGTTTCTATAATATAATCACTAATTGCAGATTTCCTAACAAATTTCCTCATTTTTCTGTAATATATGAAACTTAGTTACTATTGTGATAAAATTAAATAAGTTTTCTTCTTCAGTTCGTGAATCAGAAACGTCCACACAAAGCTCTTCTAAATTTTCCAACTTTCTTATAAACAATCTGCATAGTTTTTTGCTTTAACAACTTTGATCTTTTCAGTCTGACCTTTAGGCGTTCTTTTTAAGATAGACAAATGAGGCAGCCTAATTAGGCAATTTAAAAATCATATATAATCATAATTTTGAACCACTGTACGTTGCTTTTTGATTAGTTTGACGTTGACTTGTTGCTGCCAGCGTTAACTGCGACGGCAACAGCGCGAGTGGTGGGTGCTATGAATCGAGTATTGGGGGACCCAGTCACACTGTCTGTCTGTCCGTCCGTCTGTCTGTCTCTGTGTCTACTCTGGGTCTGAGTCTGTCTCTCTGACTCTGGGAGCTGTGCTCTGTAGCCGGCTTTGGCGTGACTTGTTGACGATTTGTTGTTGTTTGTATACAATGTGTTGCTGTTGTTGTGTTGTTGTTTCGTTGCTGGGCACGAACCACAGATCCGATATTTTCCAATTTGTATGCATAAATTCACACACACATGCATATGGTGAAAAGGGTGCGGAATGAGTCAGTAAGGAGGGCGTCAGAATCAATGGGTTCGGCTATATGCGTCCAACCAAAGAGCAAATGGCAAAAACCGAAACCAAAACCAAAACAAAACAAAAGAACCCAAACAAACAAGAGCGAATGAGTGCGAGTACTCGTTTTGAGTACTCATATGAGCCACTCATATACTCGTCTGTACATGTGCGCATCTGGTTTAGGGCACGGGCAGTCCAATGGACTATGCACATGTGCCGGGGAAATGTGTGCAGGGGGTTCCCCTTCGCAGCGGATAGCCAGCGGAATGACAATGACGGCACATTGCGGGTGGCGTTGTCAGTTCCACGTGGGTTACTCAAAGAGTTTTCAATACAAGTATATCTTAAATTTATGAAACTTTTAATGCTGTGTATGATTTCTGCAAGTTTTTATAGATTAGATATTAACTAGAAAAATCCTTGATTATTATTATTGTATTTTATGGTCGCATATCAAAATTATTATTATATGCTTTTGATAAGCAAAATTGTAAAAGTTTTTCAGTAAAATTCGAAATGCAAATGATAAGACTATGAGACTACGCCTTTGTTTACAGTTACCTATGCTCTATGCTAGATATTATGCTTTATAAGACTATAAATCGTATAAATATTAGAAGTGCATATAAAGTTTTTTAGTTTTGAAGTATATTTTTAAAATCATTTGTGAGCTTTACTCTGAGATACCTCATTAAAGTTCTAATAAAGCACAACATACCACATAATATTGTAAACTTACAGGGTATCCGCATTTGTCAGTGGCCCATTCGACTTTTTCTTCTCAACTACAAATGCATCTTTAATCAACACAATATACCCCATTGCTTAATCGATTTAAAGGGTATATATATTAGCCTGTTGCCGGCTTATAGCGCTGTCCACTCAACCCTTCCTGCTTCCCTCTACCCCTACCACTTCCCATGCGCTCAGCGTCTCGTCAAGCTCCAACAGTTAGCGGCAAGGGCGCATTGCCTCTGTTTTGCCACGATGTGGCAGTGCATAAGTACCATATAGTAAACTAGTATAAATACTACATACATATGTGTACGTATGTCTGTATGAAAACGACTACGGGGTCAGTTCTGTCACACAGCTCGACCGACGACAGTTATTATTGCCACAACGAGAGTGCATAGTTTTTATTTTCTGTTTTTTTCCAGCTTTTGTTATAGTTACATATACATATGTCTTTTTTTATGGTTTGTTTTCGTTTATGCCATGAACACATCGGATTATCAGGGGGAGGTGGGAACATGCACAGAAAACAAAAGCTACAATATTATTATATGTATTTATAGAGAGGGAGGTTCTGTCGAGGTTTTTCTCCGTCTAACGAGTAAAACAAATGCTGAGCTCATTTGAAATGTTCGTGGACAGCGGCAGCGGCTCTTTATTGTCAGTGAATCTGTAGTCTAGAGCCTGTCAACTGATTGACAGGACAGCCGAGTACAGGACATGCTGTATGAGTAACTTGTTACAGTTAAAAACCTGTCAATTGAGCTAGAAGATGATAACGGAAGTGTTGAAGGCAAAAACAGCGGAAAAGCCAATGGGATTTAGGGAGGGAAAGGATTGTTAATTTAAGAAATCAGCGGGTAGTTAAAATAAATATATTATATACATTTAATACTAAATTAAAAGCATAAATTATTTATTAAAAAAAACATCTTTAGGTTAAATACAAGTAGAGTTTGTAGTTAGAAGATTTAAAAACTGAATAACATAAATAATACACAATTAAACTGTATGCAGGCATTTTGCTGTTAACAACACAACAGTCTGTTGAATCTATGTAATGGCTATGTTAGGCTTTAGCTACATAATCTTGAGTTTCAATTATCTGGATTAAATTAGTAAAGTATATTAAATAAACAACTTAAACTACACAAGCAAGCAACAAACAACCACAGTCTATTAAGACGATGTTATAGTAATGTTAACTCACTGTTAACAACTCACCTGCTGCTGCTGCTACTGCTGCTGCTGTTGCTGTTGCTCTCGTGCCACCATTTTGAAGTGCTTGGCTTTTGCGAGTCAAATATGGCGTGCCGCAATGATGGCAAGCTTCCGCTTCCGGTTTCACAGTCGGGCTGTAAAGCAGCAGTTCACAAATTAGGCAAAGCTTTTGTTGCACACCATTTCATTTCATTTCGTTGCGGTTTTTGTTAGTTAGTTAGTTATTACTCACCTGCTGAGTGCCAATATCAAAGGACCTCGTGCACGCTGAGCCTTGAGCACATTTAATAGCTGTGCATCGCTCAACGTGACATCCTGCAGGCGCAACGAGGACTGCAAAATGTGTGAGGAGCAGAAAACCAACAATTAAACTTCACTTAAAGCACTTTGCTTTTACTTTTCTTTGCTTTTCTTTATTCTTTTGACTTTATTTGAGTAGACAAATGGCACAAAAAGGCAAACAAAACATGGCTTAAGTACTAAAAAAAACCACAAAAATGAGTCATACACTTTTGGCCACACGTTTGACGGGCAGCGGTGGCGGTGGCGCCTCCGATTTCGATTTCGGCTTTGATTGCTGCTGCCCAGCGCGACGCAGCGAACAGAACTTTAGCATTGTTGATGTCACAGCAAAAGACAGCACCAGACTGACAAGCGCGCACATTTGTTGTCCCGGCAAATCGGGGGGCGTTGTTTGTACCCAGGCGATAAGGCAGTTCAATCAAGCCATCGCCATTAGCACGGGTTACGCCAGCGTACAGATGCCACGCCGCTCCATGAAGACCTCCAGACAAGTGCCATCGACGCGATCGAAGAGCAGTGAGCCAAATCGTCGTGCCGTATAGTCCACAATCAGCACCATTTTGCAATTGATGCACTTGTCACGATAGTGGAACAACAAACCCACCGTATGATGCACAATGTGATCCACAAAACCGGGTGCCGAGCGATAAACCTGATGATTGCCCATCTCCACAATGGCTCTGGTATTGACCACCACTTTGCTCCTCATATAGGCAGGCATTACCTCCAGGGTGCGGCGTACCTTTGACTGCGTGTAGAGCACACGATTTGCTATATGTTCGGGTGCATTGAAGGTATCGTTGCTATCGCGTCGATAGAAGAACACATTGCGAAAGATGAAGCCAGACGTGCGACCTTCGTCACACTGCCTCAAGTAATCCGCTAGAGAATTGTGCTTCAGTGGCATTAGCACCTCATCCAGATCCACAACAGCCGCATAGCGATGATTGTCCACCACATTGGCACGATACACGCAATCATTGAACTGTGCCACAATCCCAGCATAATGTACATCCTTTAAATGCGCCTGAACATTCCATTCAAACACATCGGCGAGTCCCAAGCGCTGATAATGATCCAGCACACGTTGCACCTCCTCGCTGGCCTCCACAAAGTAGAAATAAAAGTGCACTGCACCCTGCAACCGATACATTTCCACAAACTCCACCAGACGCAGCACATTCGAGTAGTTCTCCTGCAACGGACCCACACACACCGAAATTGTGGCACGTGATTTGAGAAACATCTCCGTCATGTTGCGCGGATAACTATTAAAGAGATTAACAGTTTTTAAAAGTTTTATAGTTTTACTATTTTACATTGCTTTCACTCACCTTATTTGTATGTAGCTGGGACTGAGGTGACTCAAACGATTGGAGGCATAGCTAAGTGCCACATATTGTGGCAGTCGCAGCGGTGTTTCTTTCTTCACATGCAGCGGACACATTATGCTCCAGGCGGCAAAAGTATTGTTGTGCACATCGTGCATGGCACCCGCCTCCTCGGCCACAATCTCGTGACTTGTAAAGTCCGCATACCTTACGATGCAGCTGATGCGCGAATCACGCAGTCTTTCTGGCAATATGGCAAAGATGCGCAGCGAACCAACCGTTAAATGATGCTCATCCAATTCCACGTTGCCTGGGGGGAGAAAAAAGGGAGCATAAGTCAGATAACAGGTTGAGATTATCTGTGTAGCATATTGCAACTAAAAGTTCAAGTTTTTGCTCAAATAAACTCAACAAATTCTTGGTTTTGGATGAACGCTGATCAGTCAGTTGGTCTGTGAGTCAATGAGTCTGTGTGTTAGACAAGTAGTTGAAAAAGTTATGATTCTTTACGTGTTGCTAAAGTTTTGATATAATTGAAACTGAAATCTTTCCTTAAACAAATCATGTTTAATCTGAAAATTGCACTTAACATTTCATATGCCAATAGCAGTTCTTTAAAGTACGTAGTTTTGACATAATTGAAACTGAAATCTTTCCTTAAACATATCACGTTTAATCTGCAAATTGCTCTTAATAATTCATATGCCGATAGAATTTTTTCTAAAGTTCGTAGTCTAAAATCTGCTTGAACTTAATTAAAGTTCGAGGTCTAAAAACTGCTAGCTATATATCACTTCTAGCTATATATGTATATATATATATATCATACTCACTGATAATATCCGTGCGCATATCGAAGTAGGCTGAATAGATTTCATGCCTCAACGTGGTATTGCCAATGCGACGCCAGCTGTTGCTGTAGTTCCAATGTGGATTCGGTTTCTCATAGATAAGTTTACGTTGCAGCAGCTTGAGATCATCGCGCAGACGTTCATTCTGCAATTTAAGAATAATGAATCAAACTCATAGATAATAGATAACAAAAACATATAGGTAGACAATACACACATTACACACAGTCTTTAATGAATGGTTAGACTCACAATGGTTGTGCGCATGGAGATATAGAAGAGTATTAGCATGGTGCATGCCACCAGACCGGAGAGCGTAAAGTAAACATATTGAAAACGATTCTCTTGGGCGGCCAGCATTTTAAAACAAATTTAATAGAAATATATATATATATATATATCTATATATATATCTACACGCTAGCTCACTCGCTTCCTCTCTTTCTATTCAGTAAATCTTATAAAAATTAGGAAATTAAATTGAATTATTTTAGTTGACCGAACGTGCCACTTGCGAGTGACCTTGAGCGACGCACGCAGCCGTAGTTGTATCACTATAACTACGTTATATACGTATACGTTATACTGTTATATCCTGTTTGGCATCCAGGTGTGAATTACAGTTACGCGACTTGTGCGCCAAGCTGCCTACTCGTGACTACAAGTGTCATGCTGTTCAGGAGTCCCAATCGCCAGCGCCAACGCCATCGGCATCGGCATCGCCGTCGTCAGCAACGTCTCAGCTGCGTCGCTGCGTTGCTGTTTATTTTGTACGTCGCGACGTCAACGTTAGCGTCAACTGTGGCAGCGACAGCGGCTGCCCCCCTCTTAAAGCGGCTCCTGTTGCTTGTGAGCCCAGTGGCCAATAGCAAGTAAAAGTGCTTATGTTTTTGTGGTAATCTTAAAAGTCTATAATTTTAGAAATTTTTTTTAGAATTTTCGAACCGTCTCACAATTTAAAAAGCTCCATAATTTAACCAATTTTGGAGCTAGACTTATAAAATTTTGCACTTAAGCTTTATAGTAATAAAAGAAGCTATGCTACAAGTTTCAACACAATTTGTTAATAAACTCCGATAGTTTTAGATATTTAAATATTTTCAACTGGGCATAAGACTCACGAGCATTTCGCTAGCAGCTTTCTGACTTGTTTGCTTTTAGTTTTGTTTGATGGGTGGCCATCGATTAACGATAACATGCTTGCCATCAAGGGACGGCATGACTCAAGGGAGGGGTCAAGGCAGGGCTTTCGACTGGGAATAGGGAAGAGATAGGCGAAAGGGGGTCATTTACAGCGCTTAACAACAAACGGGCGTTCGCGTCTTTCAGTGTCATCATCGACGACAACAACAACAATAACAGAAATCCTCCCCTCAACCTCGGCATTCTTTGCTAAACTACAAAAAAAAAACCCCTCAACTATACACTCGTAAAAACAATTGCCCCCATTTTAAGTATGAAAATTATAAGAAAGTGTATATGTAGAGTAAAAGCAATAAAAGAAAGTTCAATATCGAATAATTTCTTATCAAACTCACTTACAGAAAAGTAGAGCAAAGCTTTTAGCTTATAAGATATTAAGAAGTATGCTGCAATGACATTAGTTGGGGGGAACGGAAACCGTGAAAGTTCTTATATATAAATTCAGAAGAGTTTTAATACACTGCTAAGAGCTTTTAACAGCTTTTAAAGCTCAATAAAATTAGATTAACAATTTCGAAAACTCTTTTACTCGTGTAGTTTTAAAGAGTTGAGTAAATAATAATGACAATAGATTAAAACGAATGCACTCAAGGGAGCTTTCAGCTTTAGGCAACTTTTGGAGAATTAAATTATTCTTCAGCAGCTTTTTCACCAAAAACGTATTGAATTTGTAAGTTAAATTAAATAGAAAAGCTGCTTTATTTTTAAGTGATCACAAATATACACTTCTTAAAACTTTAAGTGACTTTAGGTTTAAAATTAAGCTATTTTTCAAAACTGTTGCTTGACATAAATCACTTTTGGTGTGAACACTTTTAAAAGAAACAAGAGGCTGTAAGCTTTTGCAAGCTCTTTGTTTAGCAAAGAATCACTGTTATTTTGTTTTCTAGTTTTTGCTTAACAAGCTTAATCCAGCTTGTTGCTAACAGCTAATGTCATTAGCGTTATAAGTTTTTATTGAATTTTAATGCGCTTTTCGCGTCGCTTAAGTATTATTTCTGCGAGTGTTTGTTTTGTGGCTGACCTGCCAACAGACGGGAAAAGAGAGGAATAGCCAGGGGTGAACAGTTGTTGGCGCCCGTAATACGCAAATTATTGTAACACCCACGCCCTCACAAACACAAACACACAGCGAGAGATATAGAGGCACAACAAGTGTCTCTGGGGCAGGACAGGACACTGTGCGACGCGTATGCAACAAGTTAATCAACGTACGTTTCGCATGAAACTGGCGCCAATGCTGACGCTGTCCTCGCGTCATCGCCAGACGTCAGCGCCAGCGGCGCGGTTGGCGTCGACGCAGCTTAGGCTTGTTTGTCTGTATGTGTGTAGGGGAGTGGTACGTTGCTGTCTGTGTGGATGTGGCATTTGAACGCACTTCAATTCAACATGAGTCGACTTTATAAATTGTAGTTTTTGTTTCTCAATTGAAGTGTCTCCACTAACTATATGTGTGTGTGTGTGAGTCAGTGCCTCTTTGCAGCATTATAATTTTAAGCTATTTTTATATTAGCAAATATATATAAGAAAACATCCAAATATATATGTACATATATATTCCAAAAACTTTTAATACTCTGGCATTTGTCTCGGCTGTCCAAAAACAAAAATTATTATATCTTGTTTTATATATAAACATACCACATACATACATTATATACCTATATGTTTATATATGTATTTCATATCTATGTTTGTTGACCAATTTAATTTGTTGTTGTTTGCCATTGCTCACAGCCGCACCTTGGGCTGAAAACCTATGCAAACATTTACCAATTTGTACAGTTGAAAAAGTACTGCTTTTTATTTTATTTATAGAACATTTTTTTATAGAACATATAACACATATTTTTATAGAACAGTATTTAAAATAAACTAAACACCAACTTTTACGCTAATTTGCTAAGAACTCTGCACGCAGATCAAGCAATTTTTTAAATTTTAGACATAAACAAACATCAAAAACAGGTTTAAAGTAACAAAAACTTTTTTAAAAATATTTTTTATACTATTTCAAAATTATATTCATGTAATTTTAACAATTTCACTGACAACACATAATGCCACACTTTGTGCCACTGTGCAGTAGCCACTTTTGGGGCACTTTTGTCAATGAAGAAACCCACAAAACGTTTTTCACGCACTCTGCTCCGCTAGGCTTTTCGTTTTTCTTTAGTTTTCTTTTTTTTAAACGAAACGAATCATTTGAATTAATTTTTCATTTCATTAAACACGCAAAAGATTTTCACTCAAAAATATGACAATATGTTGCCATAGAAAACTAAGGAAAATGGTAGGGAAAACTGAGGGAAAAGTTTCTTGAAATAAATTATTAAAAAACACTCACATGCAAGTATGAGTGCTCGAATAGTATGTATATGTAAATAAAGAATACTAGGCACACGAAATGCTTTAGTTTCGGACGATACGTGAGACGAAACATTGTGTGTCTCTGGCGAAAGGCAGGTGAGAACTGCTTACCTGAGTTTGCCACAATATGAAGTTGGTTGTGTTATCAGAGAATCGAGAGATAAGCGCGCTTATCAACTAAACAGCTATTGAACAAAACTCTCAATGGACTGTAGATAGAGTGAGTATGTGAGTAATTCAGTTAAATTTTTAATAGTTAATATGGCATTACCTGAGCAGTATTTTGTTGTATCGATTGCCAACTGGCAGCTGTCTCTGCCTACGGGAGTACGAACCCGCATTTGTACAGTAGTTACTCGTTAAGTGTGCAGCCAGCATAATTGTCAGTCTGTGTCTTGCCCACCAGTAGCCAAATGTCTGTAAGAACTCACCCCACAGTAACTGTAACTGTAACTGTGTGAAAAGCTGGCAAATCTCCCCTGAAGGAAACACCGTGAGAAAATCCACAAGTTTTTGTACAAAAGGAATAAGAAATCTTGACTGATTAATATGCACTCCAAATTCTTTAGCAATATCAACTGGTTGTTGTTCCCATACAGCACATAAACAATTAACCATTCCCATAGATCTTGCCGTTGTGTCGTTGGCGGTGGTGGCTAAATTCCACCACCAAAAACAAGAGCACCAGCAACAGCACCAGTAGCACCACCAACTGTAGTTACGCTTAGGGATCGTGTAAGCGGTACCAGCATAAACATTTTCCATTTCAATACTCATGAGCTCGTATATCTTGAACCCTCCTTCTCTGTTGTTATGAGGGGATTTGGGAAAACACAAAAAAAGAGGAATGGGAAATGTGTGAATGGGTTTCGGGAATCGTGAATCGGGAACTGGGAACCAAAGGCACGCCTGCGTTCTGGGTGCACATTTTCATTTCATGCGAAAGTATTTTTCAATTGTTCTGCACAATTGTTTGGGACCCCTATCTTTATCTTTCGGTGGTGGGTTTTTTACTGCTATAAATAGTCAGCCAGATCGGTCGTTCAGCACAGTTCAGTTTGGAGTTTAACCAAGTGCGGAACAAGAAGTTTCTAAACGAAAAAAAGAAACAGCAAAACTCAACAGGCTGTCGCCTGTTTCAGGTGGCAGCCAGTGTGACTTCAGTACAGTTTAATAAGCTACAAAAAATATTTAAAAAAATTTTAAAATTTATTAAAATACTGTAAGTATGCTTAGAGTAATACCCAAGCTAGGTATTATAATAATAACTACTTTTCTGCAGCCAAATATGATGAAATTCACTTTAAGCTGCAGCAACAAAGTGTGAAAATGGATCGTCAATAGCTCCTACAACTTAACTACAAAAGTGTATACTGAAATCCAAGACTTAACTGCTTTTTAAACTGCAGCAAATTGAAGAAATTTACTACAATAATTCTATAAACTAAGCACCAAAAGAATTCTTCAATTCTATTCTCAACTGCAGCAAACATAAGTTCACAAGGATCAAGTCAATTAAAGACTACAACTGAGCTTGAAAAGATTTCTGAAGTACAATAGCTACGTTCATTTTAAACTATAAAGAAAACAAGTTCACATGGATCATATCAATTGAAGAAATCTACTGAAAACCAATCTACCATAACTACAACAGAAATAATTTCAAATGGATCATATCAATTGAAGAAATCTACTACAAACACTCTAACAAACACTCTAACTTCTGCTACAATCAGCTATAAATGCTAAAAACCCAATCATTTCAACTTTGACTCACACTACTAAACAAATATTGAGTCATGTTCTACAGATCATCTACAAGTTTCTATGGGCCATACTGGAACGCATTTCTTATCGTCAGTCAAAACCCAAAACAACACCATGTCAATCTAATTTTTTGTGCCTTTTTGATTTGATATTTTAGTTTCGATTGCTGTTTTCTGTTAACTTTCGTTATAAAGCTATAAATTTGTTGGTCTAACAATATCCTTGCTAAAAGTTTCCACAAAAAAAAAAAAAAACAAAACAAAAAATTAAATAGAATACATAATTCTAAATGTAAAATCGCGAAATTTTTAACAATGCATATTGCCAATAGCAGGCGTGTTTTTGTTACAAAAAAAATATGAAAAATATTTGTTAATTATTTAAGTTTGCAGAACTTTTAATTTTCTTTTACAATTCATTTATTTGATTTAATTATCAACTTTAGTTGTTCTTAGCTTTTGTTTTACATTTATTATTTATCTTCAAGTTATTATTGCATTTTTTATTGCCTTTTTTCGTGCATTTTCTGTTTTCCTATTTGGTTTCTTCACAAACTTTTTGGGTAAGTTTTTATTTTCCATTTTTTACTATTTTTATTTGTATATAATTTATGTTTAGTTGCTTTTATGCTGAATTTTAATTTACTAAATGTTTGTTTATTAGTTTATATATTTAGTTTACTTATTTCAAGAACAAATTTCGCTTACAAAATCTTTTTGGTTGTTCATTTAAAAAAAGATTTAATTTACACGTTATTCTTATTATTTCTTTCTGTTTTTACCAATTTAATTATCCATTGATTTTTATTTGAAAATTTTTTATTTAAAAACGAATTCAATTATATTAATTTATAAAAAAAAAAACCTATTTCTTTTTTTCAATCTTTTTGCTTGCCTTGAATTAAGTACACAATTTTTAAAAAAAACCGATCATTTTTTATAGTTTTGTTATTGTATTTTTTTTAAATTCGTTGTGTTTTAGTTTAATATTTTTTGTTATTATTTTTCATTGATTTTTACGATAAATTTTATTTTTGTTCTTAATATATAAACTTTGTTCTTAATTCTTTTATTTTATAATTTTTTAAAGTTAAAATAATGGTATTTCCTTTCATTTTATTTTGTTTTGTTTTTATAGTTTGTTTCATTATTATTTGTTATTGTTTTTTGTTATAATTTATGTTCTATATTTTTATGAAAAAAATTTCGTTTTCATTTTATATGTTATACTACATTTAGTTTCCTGTACTCTGAATTGACATTAATATTTTATTTTTATGAAATAATTTGGTTTTTTCTATTATATTTTTTTTAAATATATTTTATGTCTACTATTCTCAATTTTATTTTCTTCCAATAAGTTTTGTTTGAGTTCCTTATGCATTTTTATTGTTTCATATGTTTTTATTGTTTTTTTTTTTTTACTTAATGTTTAATTTAGTTTTAAATTTTATTTTTATTTTATAAATTTTTATGTTTTTTCATTTTATTTTATTTATTTATTTTATTTTTCATTTCATGTCATTTTAATTATTTATTTCGATTTGAATTTCAAATTTATTTTATTATATATTTTTTTAATTATCTGCTCTATTTTCTTTTAAATTTTTGCTCCGCCCCAAACTATTACTAAATTAAACTGGGCTTCTTTTTAAAAAAATATATAAAATAAGTTTTGTATGTTCAGCGCTGACAACAAACAATAATTAAACAAACTATTAAATAATATTAATAATAAAACTGTACTTCCAATATGATAACTAAAATGTTTATTTATTTCTACTGGGTATTAAAAAAAGGGTCCATGTATATTTTGAGAATCCTTTTGAAATGTTTATTGAGCAAAATCGCTTCGGCGTGCCACACACATACATATAAAATTTTTGTTAAGTTATAGTTTTAGCTTAGGAATTAGGACATAAATAAGTGGACATTAAGTTAAAGCCACGCCTACGCGGCTGCTGCGATTGCGATTGCGGTGGGGGGGAGGACAATAACCTCTACGTTCTCCTCTTCCTCATGCTCTCCTCACTGCACTGACTTATTATCCTTGTCATTGAGCTTGGATTCATTTGGATCCGCAGCCGTTTGTGCTGCAGCTGCTGGCATCTTGTGGCTACTACCATCACCAGTACCATCACCAGTTGAGTTAGCGGCATCGCTGGAACCTTCGGCTGGAACGGCATTGCTGTCCCGATCAAAGAGATAGCTGCCGCCTAGAGGGCGTGGTCGGCCACCATAGGAAGAGCTACAAGGGGCGACAAGAGAGCAAGCCTATCTTAATGATTTTAACAATTCCCCAAAGTGCTTTAACAAAGCGAAACAGTTGAAAATAGTAAACAGTTTTGGGTGATCATGTGGGTACACTGATAAAAAATGGAGATACATTTTTAAATATACATAGAAAATGTTCAGAATTTTGCTAAATTTTAGAAACTTATACCTCTTTTTTACCAGTGTACTTGTGGTGTACTGCAACTTACCTCTGTGCATCACGCTCTCTATCTCTATCCCGACCACTACCTCCCACACCACCACCACCACCACCTCCGCCGCTGCTGCTGCTGCTGCTGCTGCCACCGACGCCACCGTTGCCACCACTGTTGTTGCCTGCAACACCCGCAGCATGGCTGCCACCAGCACCACTATGACTCGGCTTATCCTGATCCCCCAGATACGTCCAGCTGCCTTGACCGTTGGGGTGTGGCATGTTGCCCATGACAGTGGTGTGACCGCCACGATAACCATCACTGCCAATGGATGAGGAGGAGACTTTGGTGCCACGATCACCGTAGGGACAATTGCTGATCAGATGGCCGCAGGGCGAGGCAGAGGCAGAGGCGGAGGAGGATGATGAGGGGTACTGAGAGGATTGAACGCGTTCGCGATCGTAGAACGGATGCGAACTGGCACGACTGTCATCGTCATCGCCGGCAAAGTAATAGCCACGCCCCGAATTATCGAAGCCCGACTGTCCTCTGAGTGGCAGATCGACGATTAAGAGCAATCGTTGGGTGCGTTTTATTTGTTGTTGTTGGTGGGTGCAGTTTTTAAAGTGGTTAAAAGGACAGTGGACAGAGTACAGTGGGTGAAGTGGTGCGATTCAGTTTCAGTTGCCGAATCGCATTCAGTATTCCAGAGTTCATGTTTGTTATGTGTGCAAAGTATGCATTGTTGTTGTTAAAGTTGTTGTTGTAGTAGTTGTTGTTGTGTTGTAGTTGTTGTTGTTGTTGTTGTATGTAAGTAAAGAGCAAGAGCGTTAATAATGACAACAGTTTGACACATATACAATCGTATATACAGCGAAAGCGAAAGCATTAAAATAGAATAGCAGGATAGCGATACCTGTAGGTCTCATCCCATGGACGATAGTTGCGAAAATCATACCTTGAATAGTAGCGATCATATGGGTCATACTTGTCATAGTTATAGCCGGAACGAGAGCGATCATAATAACGATCTAAAAAGTTAAAAAGCACTCGATTAGTAGACAACACGATCATCATAACTGAAATTTCTTTCTCTACTCACCCCTTGAACTGTCACTGTAACGATCACCATAATAACGATCTCGGCTATCATAGCCAGCCGAAGCATATCCATAGCCACTAGAACCACGATCATAGGTCGAACCCCTTCGGTAGTTGTAATCATCATAGCCACGTGACTCATACCGATCGTAGGTGCGTGGCGAGTAACGATCATCTCGACTGTAGTAACGATCATAGTCACGATCACGATCGCGACTAGCGCCACGATCTTCATACCGATCGTAGGAGTAGTACCACGAGCTACGTGGATCCTCTTGGGCGCCGCGACTCGAATAGCCGCCATAACGATCGCTGCCTGTGCTACCATAATAACGATCCTCGTAGCAGCGCACACAACGCGACTGGCGACTCTTGCCATTACCGCGTAGCACCGAGTCCAAAATGCCCACCGAGGAGGACGGCTGCTTCTCAGCGCCCGAGGGCGTGGCACTGCGCGCCTCCGGAGCCGACAGACTGCCGCCCTGGACACAGACAACGGCCAGACAGATTAGCTAGCGCGGGAGAGGGAGGGAGGGAGAGAGGCAAAGAAGTAGAGTGGAGAGTTAGATGAGTTGGATAAGTTGCATGATCATCATTAGCTGATTGTTTATGGATAGATTTCATAGTTCAGCAAACAACTGGGCCAAAGCCCTCACACACACACATGTATGGACAGCCTCCAATCATAATTGAGAAAGGTACTGGTCAAAAAAAAAACAAAAAAAATACAAAAGCCATGTGTAGACATCATCAGCAGCGTCATTATCATCATTAAAAAGATGGACACTCCAGCGTCAGCGAGCGTGAAATATGATCAATGTTGAGTGCCCCCGCCCACGAACCACCAACCACCGTCCAACGTCCACTATCCACTGCCCAACGTCCACAGTCCCCATCTAACCAAAAAAAACCCAGCTATACGATTATGCAATACTACAGCATAGATTAGGGCTCAAAAGCCCACCAACACCTCGTACTAAAGCTAACAAAAAGAATACAATTAAAATTAAAACTAAAATAAACTCATATTCATATGCATAAAGTAGCATTGACATCATTTTTCGCTTTTCATTCATGGACTCATAAAGCTCGCTATGAAACCACAAGCACATATACATCTATGGGACCCCCTCTTCCCTCCGCTGCTACAATTCCAAGAGCTAGAGCTATGTGTTTGGTGGTGGCGAGCTCTCCGCCACGCTTTGTTAGCCAAGCATCAGGAACAACTTCCGCTTGGGGTCGAGTCGAGAGCCAAAACAAACCACAACACCACCACACAGCACCACTGTGCACCACCACCACCACCAATCTCTGTCTGTGGATCTTCCAGTTCGTGATCGCTCTTTATTAGAATAATTATACATATTTCCAAATAAAACATGCTCAAATTTCTATATACTATATAGTATACTATGCCAACGGTCGTTGCCTTTATACCAATTTGGGAAATTTCAGTTAGAATTATGCATAAATATATTTGCTATCTGACATTTAACGTTATATAAGCTATATGCTAATCACTTTTCATACAATAATTACATCATATTTAAGCAAACAGTTACGCATATGAATTTTTTTTATAATAACTATTACGCTAGGGATAGATCAGAGATGTCGTATAGCTGTTTTGGTAACCACAAAGTATTTATTAATAAACTGAGTTTTTAGCTAGCATAAGTCTGTTTCTTTAAGCGGTACTAAATTTGGGACTATCTTTAAAAATTTTAGTTCGATCGTTAAGTTTTTATAAGGGGTTCTCTTAATAATTTCACATAATTATATAATGTGATTTCTAAAATCGCTATTAGTATAATCAATAAAATAGTATGTTCGTAATGAAACTTTTAACATATACTTTCGTCACTTAGCACGCACTGCCGTCCACAGTGAAAATTTATAGAAGAAATATGAAGAGTGTCCTATTAAAACTATGAATAGAGATTGAACCAGTCTGTCTTATATTAAATATTAATATAATCTCAGTACCGAGTATAAAAGAAGAATAAAGTGTCTTTTAATAAATATTAATATAATAATATATTTTGTCTGAACTTTAGATATCTGCAAAATAATACCCCTTCTCATTTCTTGAATCGATAACAGATGGAAAAAATTTTTTAAGAAACTGACTAACAAAACTTCAAATTTAGATAATCTGAGCACCAAATTTAAAAGTTGCTAAGCTAGAAAAAAATGTAACAGACAATAAATCAAATCTTTAGTTAAAACGGGAACTATATATACAAATAATATCTGCATTAAATAATCCTTTTATTAGATCTTTAATACTTAAATCTAATTTTTTTATTTTATTAAAAAGTTCTATTGCTAACTTTATATTTGTAATAAATCTTTAACTATCTACACTTTTTACATTAATTGAAATAAATTTCTCTTCTACCCTCTTTTAGTTAATATAAATATGCTATGATCCTAAATAATTCACCAGATGTTCAGCTTTATATCAAATTTTTAACGAATTCTTTACATTTATTAAAAATCTTTATAATTTCGTGTTATTAAAAACTTACTAATTTACTTTATAAATGATAATATATTTCTTCTTTAACACCTTTTCTTCAGCTATAACTTTTTCTTTAATTTCCCAGTTAACTAAATAAAACTCACCAATTGTAAAACGTGCATTTTGAATTGAATTCACTTTCAAAATACAAAAACACTTGCACAAATTTTGATGCACGGCACGTGTTGTGCCCTTTTGAACTGTTTGTTTAGCACTATCAAAATTGGGTTTGACAATCCTTTTTGGAAAATGTTTCAGTTAAATGTTGAATTCGACGTGTCGCTGGCAACAGAATTGGAATCACGAATGTGTGGTTCAGCTCTAGAGCAGAGGTATTTATTTGAAACTGCCGCAAAAGTTTGTTGGAGCGCGATTTGCTTTTTTAGAACCGAAAACCTCACAGAGAGACGCACTGAAGCGCGAGATCAAGCGCCGACTGCTGCGAGTGTTGAGGGGTCAAAGTTGAGAGAGGCAGGCGGAAGAGTCTCTCTGTGCGGTAGACACCCCTGGTTCAGGCGTCGTTTTGTCACTTCACCTGCAAACACCTTGGGTGTCTGCTGCCCCCAACCACAAGTTTCGAAAAACCCAAAATAATACTCGCTCCATTTTCGAGATTTTCATGGTCAGTTTGGCATTCGTAGAATGACAGCAGGATGTTTTTGTTGGTTTTGTTGGGGTTTGAAGAGAAGAGCGACAAACCTGTCATTATTTGTGCTGTCTTTAATCTGATACACACCTCAACGACATTTGCTAATTATGCATCCCATTTGGATTGCGTAATGGTCAAGCGAATTCCTTCGAAAACTTTTAGCAATTGTTTTTTTTCAGATTCATTTTGAAATTCTCAGCTATGAGTCAGTAGAACAGCGGGATATACACATATATATTTAAATGTGGATTAAAGGCGTGAAATTAGCATAGTTAATTGTAGTTCGAGTTGGAGTTGAAGTTGACTGAGGCGCTTACATAATCCCAAGACCGTGACCATGAAAAGGGTTTATCTTTTGCAATTTAGCGTAGACAAATTTCAAAAAGATTTCAGCTGAAGAAGATTAATGGCATAAGACAGCATATTTGATGCTCTTTTAATTTATAATTTAAATGAAATGGCATTTTTTAAGAGTTAACAATTTAAAATATTTATAAATTGAAATTTATATGATTTGAAGGAATTATTTAAATATTTTTTGAAAATTTTTTGACAACTATTTCTAATCAGTTTCGAGTTTCTAATAATTTAAATACCTTTTTATCGTATATAATTATTAAGACCGTATATATTTGGTAGAGTAGAAACTGTAGTACATATAAATTTGACCCAATTTCAAAGAAATCTATCATTATTCTTAAATTAAATAGTATTTATAACAAAATTAATGGTTATATCACCTTTTTCACAATCCCCAAAACCAATTTTATAAGTTGTATATAAATTTTTCAACTCAATCAAAGTATTTTCATATCTATAACTTGTTATCGCTGCTCATAAACAATTTGTATACAATTTCTATATATATTTAGAACATAATTTACTTACCAGACCAATTAAATGCTATAGCCTCAAGACCCTATTTGAAGGGCAGCAATCAAAACTAATTCACTCCACATATGTTATGAAGTGAACTTTACGGTAGAGTGGTAAACTATTTGGTAGCTCCTGGGACGATGATCAACGATGTCTTCTTCTTCTCTGCTCAGTGAACCCGGCGTATGGAGGTCGTTGGCATGAGAAGAATACACTGATAAATAGAGAGGAGGAGGAGAGATGAAGAGAGGGAGGTAGAAACCCAAACAAACGACGGCGACAAGTTTAATTAAACGATTTAATTTGTGTTTATCTAATGCGAGCAGACGCTGGTTTTAATGTAAGTAACATATATTCCAGTACTATATATGATACAATATGATCTAGGTAGTATTACATAGGTTTCGTTATTGTTTTGTTTAAAGATTGCATCTAGTTTGCTTCATGGAAGAACAATTTGTCATAGGATTATGTTATAGATAGTTAACTACATAGTTTTCATTTCATTTCATTTTTTTGGGCCAAAAACAAAATTTTAGAATTTAGAATTTATGCTAAATTTTAACAATTTGGCTAAAATACAAATACAAGTTATTGTCACATTGTGGCTGTGTTTGTGTTGTTGTTGTTGTTGTTTGAAGCAGAAGGCCAATACCAATACCAATCAAGCCAATAAGATATCATGAGTACACCCGACCCAAAGAACCCGATATGGATGCACTGGCAGCAGCGATCTCGTCCTGAAAGGCCAGAAAACCCAACTGGGCATGAGAGGCCTCATTGAGCGCACGCGAACGTATGCAGGCACGATACTGATCTGCGCTCAGCGTGCTGCTGCAGATCTGCAAAACAGTTATGGAGTTATAGAATTTATATATATTTTAAAACTTGATTCTGTATTATACGCTACCTTGGTGTGCCAGCGATGAAATATGCCTGGATCGGTGGCACGTATGATTTTGATTTTGGAACGCACATATTTGCGATAGAGCATTACATCCTCACCGCCCCAGCCCACGATTTCCTCATCGAAACCGCGTATTTGTAGAAAATCCGATCGATACTGACACGTCATGCCATAGCCAAAATCACGCCAGAATCCCGTATCTCTGGAGATGACCAACTGCTCCTCCTCGCTGGGCAGCACTTTGCCCTGTAGAGTGTATACCACATGTGGATTGTACAAGCTAAACACCACCGGATAGTAAACCTAGCAGTATAAATAGTTTAAAAGAGTTCTTTATGATTTCTAGCACTTTCCACTTACCTTCTTGCCTGGCGACGCGTTCCAGCGACAACGCTCTAGAAATTTGGCAGTAAACACTATATCCACATCGCACATGAAGAGCAAAGCATCCTCGGTGGAAGGTAGTTGAATGTGCTCTGCACCCAGACGCAAAGCCTTGGCTGTAAGATCAGTTGGGAACTTAGTTAGTAATGGAATCAAACTGTTTAGTAAGCAAGCTACAGTCAAGTTAGTAATATTTACTATGTCATTATAACTACAAACCAACAAGCCAAATTTTAAGTTTCCAAGCGACATAGTAACTGAGATATTCGTCAAAAAACGTGGATTTTTACCAAAGTGTGTCTAACTTTTTGTTTATAGCGGGCGAATGGGGCGTGGCAGCAATACAATAAGACATTTCCGCATTGACTAACTAAATGTGGAGTTCACATACCAAATTTGGTGATTGTAGCTCTTACCAGCTCTGAGATCTGTTTGTTCAAACGGACAGAACTTTTATGCAGACTAGGGCATTATTGCAGTTTAAATGCCCATAACAAGCTTAAAACTTATTTGCGACCCAATAAAGTATACTTATTCGTAATCTACACAAAATTACTAATCGATTGGGTTAATTTTTTTAAGGTTTTTGGAAAAAATATATTTTTTTTTAATTCTGAAAAAATTACAAGGGGTAGGTATGCAAAATTTTTGGAAAAAATTAAATTTTTTAAGTTGCTAAAATTTAAATGCTGAAATGTTTTTGGTGCCAAATGCAGTCTAAAATGGTATTCCGCTTGATAATCGGATGAATTTTGAAGAAGTTATAGCAATTTAAAGTGTTGCAAAAGCTGATAAAGGAGATTTCAAGTGCCTATAACACTATTTCAGCCCATTTCCCACCCCATATAGTATATATATTACTTACCTCTGCTAAAAGTCTCATTTAAGGCCAAGAGTTGAGCACGTTCCGAGCTCGCTGCAATCTGTTGGGCCTCTGTAAGACCGCTCTCTCCGAAATAGACAACGATGAGCTGTAGACGATGATCAGGCAGTTGCTTAAACATCTGCATAAAGCTGCGAAAACTGTGCAGACGACCGGCTAAGGGCAGTATCACATGAATAACGGAACTGGGAGCCACCTCCGATAACTGTACGGTCTGCAGGGGGGCAAAGGGACGCATAATAAGAGCTTTTCGCACCACATTCGTTTGGTGCTTGATGCTCTGGAAATACAATTCGTACTGGCTGCCCGTGGTGGGTTCCGAGCGGTATATGCCCTCCACAAAGTCATCCAGGGTATATTTGAGCACATCAGCAGAGTTGGTAGAAGAGGCGGCGGCAGAGGCGGGGCTGCTCTTACCACGTAGACGAGCCGTATGATTGCGATTGAGACTCTCCAGAGCTTTATTCACCGCCTCGAGCAGATCGCGACGTCTATAACCAATGGGTTTCTCCACCACACGCTTGCCCAGACCCAAATCAATGGGGTATACCCGCGTGAAGGTAAAGTGATTAAAGGGTATCATCTCATACTCATTGTTTAGCGGCAAGCCGTGAAGTATTTCAGCGTTGCCAACCTGTTTGCGTATGTAACTGCTGCAGTCATAGTGATGGGTGAGCGAGGCAACCGTTGTATCGGTTATCGATTGTGCACTGCTGTTGTTGTTGTTGTTGTTGCTGGTTGGGGCGTTACCAGCAGCCGGTAAACGGCCATTGTTGCCACTACGATTGCTTTGCAATAAGACTAACTGTGCACGCAGCGTGAGCACTTCATGTTTGAGTCGCTCTATTTCAGAATCGCGTGCATTTAATGCATAATTATAGCCATTTGATTCACTGGGATTGACATGTGAGTCCTTATCCGTTTCCGTGCTCAGCTCATCAAAGCCCCATTTGCTAAGTATGGCTATGGAGATGGCAGTGACCAGCACGAACAGCAACAAGAGTCGCACTAGCAGCTTCGAGGCCAGCGAATTATGCATTTTCCATATCAACTTTGGTTATTTACTGCTGCAAGTAAAACATAGATAATAAATTTAAATTAAGCGCCAAATATCAAATGTTGCTATACTCTGTAAGGTGGCAACGCTGCACAGTTCGTTAACACTTAGCAGTGCATTGTGAGCAATAACATTTCTATGCTAATTCACAGAAATGTTATTAGCAGCCACAGCTGAACAAATGTTTAAATTAAGTAAGTGATGGCTTCATTAATATAAAATGTGTTAAGTGAGTTTAAATTTTAATATGTGTGTGTTCAATGCCACGATAAAATTATAACTCAGTTTAACAGAACATAAACAGTGCTACTTAACAGCTGTAACTTTGTTCGCTCACATGAGCTTGTGCGATTACAGCGATATATCGATAACACTTTTCCAGCACTAGCGACTCGCTCAAAATAACAACGTTGCGCTTACACACTGACATTTTCAATCAAAAACCAAGCGAAAATTAAGAAAGCAAAGCTGAAAAAACTATTTAAACAAATATCAGCATTAAAATAAATAAATTAATCATACACTAAACATTTCCCAGGTAAGTGTTGTGGCTGTTAAATAGGGCGAGGTCGCAAACACAATGTAAATATTGTGCGCTGCGTTGGCAGGCGGCCCTAAATTGCGCGAGCAACAAGTCATTTCTATTTTTTTTTGTTTTGTGCCGCCGGAGATGCCACTATTGTCACAATCGCGATGAAAAGTCACAGTTTGCGAGGCGTAGCGGAGTGAAAGAGGAACATTTAATAAGAAGTCGTGAATTTTAAATTGTTATTATAGAGTTCAAGGTGCAGTTCAATTTAGTTTCAACTAATAATTAAGCGAATAGTGTGTGCAGTCACTATTTTCAAACGGACTGCGCATCACTGGTTCCAAGTTCGGCAAGTGATGATTCACTGAGCAACAATATTGCATAGATAAGATGTATTTTTTTTCTGGTGTATTTGTATTTTGCGTTCATTTAAACGCAATTAAACGCACTTGTTGTATTTGTGCACTTGTAAACTTTTGCTAAGAAAAATTTCCATTTGCTCGCTATTTAAACAAAGCGTTTTCTTTGTATTAAAGTCGAGAATTTACTTTTAAAATTGTTTGCCTTGTTATTTGTTTTTTGCAGCTCACATAAATAATGGAGAACAACGAAGCGCCCGCACCTTCCGGTTCCAATACTGAGTAAGTGTTGTCCCTGTGATATCTTTTTTTATATGGTATACCCTGTAGCGGAGGTATAATGAGTTTGTCAAGTAGGTAACTAATTCTATACAGCATTTTTATAGGCTATTTAGCTTTTTTTGTGCTTTTAAGCTTTAGTATCTCACTGTTGCTAAGAGCTAGAGCTACCAAATTTTGTAGCTACACTTTCCATATGGACAGGCGTTATGGGTTTTATACAAATATCTTTTGATAACTCTTATTTGCCTAGAAATGGTTTCTATAGAATAGTTTTAGATCACAATTCTGTATGTTTTATGAAAATCGTTAGTTAGCCGAATATTTATATGCGTATTTTAACATGTATTTTCAAACGTATAGTCTTTAAACTAAGAGAGTGCTTAGATCATAGTGCTAAGCTACAATTCTGCAAATTTCATAAAGATCGGTTCATAAACGAAAAAGTTAGCCGTATGGTATGTAAAACAAAAAGAGACATAGCAACTAGTCAGCTTATAGAAGGCTTACGCCAGTCGTTTTAACTCAACTGTACTTTTCGCTACTTCCTTAATTCTCTTTTCCAATTGTCGCCTAGTGTAATGCACAAATGCAATACAAATCTTGAGTACATAACGTATTCATTTCAAATGATTCACATTGCATTCGTGCGTTTAACTATAAGCGAGTCTATTTGCCCTATTGCCATACGTACATGCCATATATAATATTATATAGTTTTCCCAAACTTCCACCGCCGCCAAACAACAACAACGACAATCACAATTTTCACGATGTGCACACCAGCAACAACAATGCGGCCCAGAAGCGTTTGCAGCAAACTCAGGCCAAAGTCGATGAGGTGGTGGGCATAATGCGTGTGAATGTCGAAAAGGTACTCGAACGTGATCAGAAGCTATCGGAGCTGGGCGAACGGGCGGATCAATTGCAACAGGGTGCCTCACAGTTTGAGCAACAGGCCGGACGGCTGAAGAACAAACAATGGTGGGCCAACATGAAAATGATGATCATCATGGGCGTCATTGCGGTCGTTTTGCTCATCATTATCATAGGTAAGTTTGAATTGACATATAACTAAATGTGGCTTTTTTACTGTCCAATGGGTTTTGCTTGCTTTATGTACAGAATTGTAGTTACTGCACATTTTTAAGAATTACTCACTAAGTATTTATGTTTTTTTTAAGAAATTTCTAATTACAGTTCTGTAATTTATATTTGGTTTGCGGTTAGCTTTGCTTTAAACTAAGTATTTAACACAATCACACACACAAATATATTATTATATGTTTCACAGTATTTGCAATTTAAGTTTGTTTATGTCCTGTTAAATTTCTTTTATCTTTTATCACCAAAATTTTATACAAGTTTCTATGTGTTTTATGTAAAAATGTCATTATGTTTTTTATGTTTTTTGGAACACATTTCACACATAATTTACACTATCAATTTATATATTTAACCAAAATATTTATATAAAAAATGTATATTGCCAAAGTATTTGTGTATTATGATAGTTTCAATTTTCTTTCGATATTCAATATCATTGCTGTTAAAATTGTTAGCAAAATATTTTAATTTTGTGTCTAATATAAAAAACTAATTTTTCCAAAATTTGTTTTAGAAGTTATTATAGTTTTTCTAAACAATTATTGAATAACATTTAATTTTGCACATTTTTAGTTAATTGCTCAGAGATTTAACTGCATTTAGTTGCTCATATATTTAATAACTTGCATAAACAATGCTTTAATTTATTTATTTTAAAAGTAGTTGATTTATTTAGTTAATAAATCATCAATTTATAATGAAATTTGGCCAGTATTTTAATCTTTTTCTATTTAAAATTTAGCTAACATTTTTTAACGAAACATAAAGTCTACTATAACATTTTAGAAGCTTTAAACTTGAATTAAATAAAGGTGCTTAAATTATTTAAACTAATTAATTTTTAAGTAGTTCCATTAAATTACTTTAGTGTGCAACTAAATTTAAATTCAGAAGTACTTGAAATAGTTTTTTCTGGGTAAATTAAGCAAACTACATTTTACACTCGAAATATAAACTCGGTTGGTTGACTATGAGCTCAAAATGCTTGACAAGGTTTAGTCTTAAATAAATAATTAAATAAACACCACACACACACATACACTCACACACACACCATTGAAATGTGTATAGTATAAGCAACAAAAACTTGTTGATAAGACGCGAATCACGCGTCACCTCAACGCTATTTTTTCACAACTTTAGTTTTGTCTCTTTTTTTTTGTTTGTGGTATTGCGTTTTGTCCGTCTTATTGGGTTGTCGGTGAACGTCAATTGGCTGTCAAACTGGCCAATTGACTAATACACACACACGCACACACACACAGACATTTTAATTGAACGTTTGGCAACAAATTGTCCACAATTATTCTTTAAATAAATTTATAAATTCTTCTATTTGCAGTCTCCATATACAATTGATAAGCAAAAAAGTAACAAGACATCAGCAATCTACATGTAGATAAACATATGCAACAAGGCAACTTGTTGAGCTTGCAACAACAACAAACCGCACGCATTAATCTAAGGCAGCAACTATCACATAGATAAACACATAGATACACATAGATACATGCATATACACACCTAATGTCTATATATGCATGGAGCATGTGTATTCAAATTTAACGAAACTAATTTCAACTTTTTTGTTTAAGAAAAAGGTAAACAAAAGCAACTTGTTTTAAGTTTTCATTATTGAGAATTAACAGTCAGTTCTAGGCGGGTTGCTAAAAATTGTAAATATATATGTATACTAGGGGTTATATAGAGTTATACTACTGCCTGCCGAAACTTTTACTAATCACATTTTCTATTTGCAGCGAGCCTTTGGCCATCGAGCAGTGAGCCCACCAAGGCTGATCACACATAAGACGCCTACCACGGCCACGCCCAGCACAACAGCAGTAACATAAAACAAAAGAAAATGGATTGAAAATAAGAAGAAAACCTCGTATGCCTTTGCATTGGCCTTAACACAAAAAAGAAATTGAAAAAATTGGATTATGGAAACTGTGTCTAAAAAACAAAAAACTGTATTAACACTTGAAAAGATTCTACTTTTATTATTATTAATAATGTTAAAAAAAAAAAATTATACTTTCACATATATATATTTGTGTTGTATTGTAAGCGCAACAATTAATCAATGCCAACTAAAATCGATAAATGAAACAATAATAATAATAATAATATTAATGTGTGTGACAGGGTTTTCCTTTGGCTTAAATATTAACACACACGCACAGCACAATTTATATACACATACTTTATACATTATACATATATATATATATATATACTTTATATGACATTGTAATTTGTTATAAACTTTTTCTCGGTGTTAAACTAAATGTAATACAACGTACGTTTGCCACAAACTAACGCGAACATTATTTTTTTGTAGAAAAAAGAAGCAAAAAACAATCAACACATGTACAACTGTTATTATTATTATTTACATATTTCTTATGCGGAAAACTGGTTTTTCATCTTTTATCGATTTTCAAACTACAAAAAACTGTGTGTATGTTTACACGCCGCAGAAATGTGACGTAAGTTTTCGTTTTCTCGGCGTAAACATTGAGAGAGCTTTTCCCTTTAACGGCACAAAGGAAACTGGAGCGACGAAGAAGAAGCAGCAGCACTTGAAGTCTGTGTGTGTGAGTGTGTGTGAATCAGCTGTTTTTGTGGACATGCGCCATGTACGTTGCAACACAACCCTGCCACTTGCGGTGGCAGTTGTAAATTTCAATTTCGTAATTTAGAAACTCAAGCTAACGCCCAATATATCCAGTCCTGCGGTCGCAGTCCACACATAACCCATATAGAGGGCATAGAAATTGAGATAATAGAGTTGACCAATCAATATGTGATCCCCAATCGCATCCAGATGATAGAAATTGGGTTTGCGTATCGAGGCGGCAAATATTATAACAAACTGCAAAAGGAGCGGATTAGTAGTAAACATTGTTTGAACGATTTCAATTGAGAGAGCTTTCAAAAGCACATTAATGAGCTTTTAAGCTAGTAGAAATAAGACTATAAAAGAACTTTCGAAAGCACATTAATTTGTGGGCTTTAATGTGCTTTTTAAGTACTGGCTTCTACTAACTCACGCAAAAAGTTAACAATTTGTTTTGTAGATTAATCGCTTTGAAAGCTTTCATGTGCTTTGAAAAGCTCTCATTTTGCTCTCCGCCTTACAACATTCGACATCATGCTGTAGACAAAGAGTGTGGGAAACTCAATGGAAACTCGTCTCATTTCGGAGCAGACAATAATACCAAAGCTCGTAAGGACAAAGAGACGTTCACTCCAGCGTATGACATTATGGCGTGTAACCTTGAAAATAGTACGAAAAACTTAATGGAAAATATGGGAGCTACTTAAGACTACACTTACAAAGAGTCCACGACGATGCTTCACAGCGATATTGCCATATATCACACTTATGCCCATTGTAAAGAAGGTTAGAACCCAGGAGAAAATTAGACTGCTATACGGAGCTTTGCGTGCGGGTTTCATAATAGAAATGGTGTTAACCTCAAACTACAGGGGAAATCAAAGTAAATTATAGTAGAAACTATATAGTGCTCGATAAACTACCGTCCAAATTCCTGCTAAAATGCGTTTCCAGGTGGCCGTGCGCACAATAATATGATAGAAGAATACATAGAGCTGTAACGATATGAAACTCATAAAGAACTGCAACAATGTGACATAGTAGTGTTTTCCCAGGAAAGTCTTCAAGGCATTACTATAGAGAAAAAACCAATTAAAGAAAGATAGATTAAGATATATGGTGCTTACATTTCCATTACAATTGAGACCTGAAGTTGTCCAATTAATAGCATTATAATCGTCACCCTATACGTTTTATTCAGCAATTTTTTGGACTCTTCCTTTTCATAGTCACTGCGTTCTGTTGCATCCATCGGTAAAAAAATGTTGATTTTAACAAAAGAATATAAATAAATTGTATAACCATATATAGGAAAAGCCAACTAAGTTGTAGACAAGTTATACAAATTGTAAGCCTGCATTTTAAATTATAAAAACAGAGTTTCATTGGGTTGGGTTGTTAACATGGAATACTCTGTACATCTGCGGAGCTCGCCAACAGCACAAATTCCAGCTGAAATCCAATTGGGTTAACAGGCGAACATTAACAGCTTTAGCAGAGCAACTCTCAGCGGCTGCTTTAACAGAGCAGCTCTCTGAGCGGCTCTAAGTCAGAGTCGTGACGTAATTGAACTGAACAGAAAATTCGGCTGCTTCCTGCTGCTTTTTGTTTGCCTAATAACTCAGTTGGAAAAATGTCCGATTTAGAAGCTGCTGCAGTTTCTATTTGACATTTGCGGAGCTCGCAAATAGCACACACAAAATCCAGCTAAAAATGCTGGGTTAACAGGCGAACAGAATTAACAGCAGGTCGAAACGAAAAAATTAAAATTAAACGGCCGCCTGAAAGTATGCTTCAAACAGCATGAAAAAAGTTTAAATTGGAATCAAAACAGATCGGCTTTCAACAGCTGCTTTAGAACCGTGTCTCTCAATAGCCGCTTCAACAGATCGGCTCTAACAAATTGGTTTGTTAGGAACTTGTCACCTCTTCTGGTTAGGATTACTTAATCAAATGTGCCTTGAAGCAAAAGTTCACTTTACTTAACTTAATATATAATTTTCAAAAATTAGTGAATTTTAATTCCAACCGTACCGTTTTTTCTTTTATTAATTTAATAATTTTTTTTAACGCTTAAATTTTAAGTTTTATTTAGAAGATGGATGTACGCGTGGGGACCTACGCACGGGCCCGACGAAAGTTCTCCTTAACAGTATATTTATTGACGGGACTTTCGCTGCTTATAGCACTTGGTCAATGGCTAATCGTGTGCTTAATGTAAGATCAGCTATATAAGCTATATAAATACTATATCTTTTACTAATTGCAGCACACCGATACGTGACATTTTTCGGGATTATAATTGGATAAGTGTTATATTCTTTGGCTTGGCAATGATCATCATTATGGTCTTTATTTTCGTAGAACGCGTGCGATTTATGACTGGCTTTAACTGGGTGCTAGCTATAGCAATTGTAAGTAGTAAGTGTACTTTATTTAAAGAACTGTTAGTTATATTTAACAAATTTACAGTTGGAGTTTGCCATTATTGGCGTTTTTGCTCTTGTGGCGCTAACCAAGTGGGCAGATTTGGTCATGTGGTTTGTCATTTGTGTTCTCCTGATATTCCTCTTTATACTTGTGGGTGCCGTCTTACCGGTAAGTTTTGGTATTCTTTCTATTTTAATTTATATATATTTGTAATCCCTTGACTTTCAGCATGATCTGACACTGGATGTTGTCATTATATTTGTAATATCCTTTGTCTTTCTCATCGCATCGATCTTCATGCTAATGGTATATGTGCTAAAAACGGAAACATATTGTTTTATACTATATCAAGTGATCGTTAGTATGATAATACTGGTGGTAAGTCGATATTTAGGTGGTATCTTGTGTCTAAATTTTGATTGGGTTTGGTGGTTTCTTTATTGATTACAGTTTGTCATGTATCACGCACAAACCATAACGGGAGGACGCTTTGCGGAAATGCGAGTCAATGATTATCTTCTGGCCACTGTCATATTATTCTATGATTTTATTATCATATTCATGCTAACATTCTATGTGCAGACCAAATACAAGATTGCCTCCGAAGCCATAGAACCGAAAGCAATGGAAGTTGAAGATTACATCACCCATGTATTTGACTATACAACATATTTCGGAACATAATTTTGGAGTGGGAAAAACCTTTTCTTTTAATATGCACTGATTTTGTCCTATGCCAAAATAAACCTTGTCTTTTGTGTCTTAAAATAAAAAGTGAGTTAACTATGTATACTATACTTTAACTCTATTTTAATTTACATTTTCTATTACTTTTTTACCCTACAAGCTGAAATTCGATTTTTAAAATAAAAATATATAGATTCTCTTTTAAGCATCTATCCAGAATTTTATTGTAGTTCAGTAGTTTTAAAATTCCCTTTGTCTAAATTAATTGCATGTTCCAAGAGTTGTCGCTTGTCCATTGCAATCTGATTATAATGCCGTGACCATGAACCATTCCAAAATTTTGCACTTGTCAGCAACATTCGATAATTTCGAGGGATAAAAGTTGTAAAATTACTAGCAACTGTTTGAAATTAGTTATTATAATAAAATTAATTGTAATACCACTAGATATTGGGGTATTTGGACTATGTGAAAAGTTTTGCGGCAGAATTTATGATGAAAAGTTAAATGTGACTTGAAATAATGAAAATGTTAATGGAAAAGAAACGAAGTTTATGTAAACGATTTATAAGTAGACTTTACTTAACTTTATGTTTTATTAATTAAAGTTTTAACTCCCGAAAATAGACTCTACTATTTGGATTTCTTGGCACTTTTCGTTATACCGCCTGAAAGTCTTTGTTTTAGTACAATTTCTTAACATTATGAATTTTATTTTTAAAAAACTTGAAAAAGTCTGAAAAAAAACAATCAAAAGTTGGAAAAGTTGTTTAATTTTAACGCTGAAACTTTTAATCACAATGAGGAGTAAAATTTGGAATTTACATATATTCAGGGAGAGAGAGAGATATAGATATATATATATATATAATATTAAGATGTATTATAAGCGATTGTTATAGCAGATAACTGGTATGTTGCCTTAAATTAAGCAAATATAATATATATATTACATGGGATTAGCATAATTATAGTATAGTATAGTATAGCTACAGATATATGTATTATATGTATATATTAGTGATAATCTGATACGATACTACGATAGGTAACATTATTGATTGCACAGCAGTGAAAGGATACAATTTTCAATTTAAATATTAGAGATATATGTGTATATATAGTATATTGGGTATTATTAGTTATAGGGATTCCAGTGAGGAGGCCGCCGAGCAAATTGTGGCATCCGAATCACTGAACTTGGATGCACCCAAAGCGGAGTGCAATGGCGGCGATTGGGATGGAAAGGAACCCAGCAGCGGAGATGCCAATTCACTGAGACTGCTGAGGATGCTCGGTGTGGGTGTGATGATTTTGGCCAGGCTAAGACTGCTGCTGCTGCTGCTGTCGGTGGAGGAACATTCCGCTGACTTGGATGTGGAATGACCATAACGTTCAATCAGCAATTGATTGAAAGCATGTGCTGTCCAATCGTTGACTGGTGCCGCCTCCGGTTCTGTGGGCGTTGGTATGGGCGTGGCCTGGTGATAGATGCTGCTGGTAAAGGAACTGTTATCGATTAAACTGCTAACGGGATCCAGAAATCGACGGCCATGATAGACATCACAATGTGTGACCGGTGTGAACAGACTGTCCACAGAGACGGTCACATCACGACTGAGACTCGATGGAGGTGTTGGTGTGTCCATTGGGGTCGCAAACAGCGTAATGGGTCGAAAATGATTGGTGGGCGTGGCATTATTATGATTGTGATTATAATTCTGACTATCGGAATTGGTTTGTCGACACAGCCACAGCTCAGTTTCTGCTTAGGAATCGAAACAAATCAAGTTACAATTGAGAAATAGAATATATTTCAAGCTAAAAGCATTTTTCTAGCTATTTGTCTGGCTATAAAACTAATTATGGCGACTACGCTACCTGTGCTTCATACCTTCCGCCGCCGACTCCTCACTGTCCACATCCTCGCGTATGCTGGCCTGCTGTCCACCCACCGCTGTGGCCACACCACCACCGCCACCATCCCCACCCACTATGGTGCGTCCACAGGCATTCACGTTGCTCTTCACCACCGCACTGTGTGTGGTGCCATCGTCCAGTGTGGTGCGCACCACCGCCACATCCATGTGCGAGTCCAGCGAGAACTGTTTGCCCGACATGAGTATGCCACGCACTCGACGTCGCGTCGAAGGCGATTCCTGATGCTATATATAGCATATAGTATAGCATATATTATAAATTTACTCTTCGCATTACTTACTGCGATCCGTATGCCTGCATAGGTCTTGGCCAGAAACTCATCCGCATCAAATATGGCCGCAAAGGAACCGTTTACCACTTTGGGCGACAGCGGTGAGTTGGACAACAGCAAACTGGAGCCAAAGGACTCGTTTTTCTCCTTAGTTTCTAAGAAAATTTAACAGAATTTAACTAATTTAATTAAACTAATCCAACTAACTAAGTAATTTCCGTTTATACAGCTGTTAACCAAAATATTTTTAAAATCATAATCTTAGGAACCAAAGAGAATCAAGCTTTTTGGGTGGATCAAAGTGTTTTATACAAGGCACAAAACATAAAAACAATAATAATAATAAAATATAAAACATAAAATACAAAAATTGAACACTATTAAAATATAATAATAAACAAATAACACAACAAACAAATGATTTACAAAAAAAAACAAAAACTATAACAAGCGATTTTAATAATTAGGTAAAGCCCAGTGTTTACCCTTGAGATAGACGCGATTCGAAATGGTAATGTTCATCTCGTCTAGTACCAGCGAGGTAACCTGTCTGATCTCCATCCAATCCTTGACAATATCATCCAGAGTTGTGTGTGTTGACGTCACAGTGAAACGTATGACGTATTGTCCTTTTAGGGACGAGGGTACGCAGTGTTGATTGCCACGATAATTGAGGCGTTTCAGTAATCGTTCGGTGATCTCATTGTCGCCACGTATGCGAAATACAACGAGACCTAGATGGCGTTTCGCTGGCAACTCGAAACGATGATCGGCCAGCACTAGAGCCTCGAATTTTTGAGCCAAACGTACACCCTCACGTATATGACGCTGCAGCCCTTTGATGCCAAAGGATCGCAGCACGAACCACACTTTCAGCGAGCGAAAGCGACGACTTAACGGTATTTGCCAGTGCATAAAATCGACAGCAACGCCGGAATTCTCATGCTGCAGATACAAGGGTTCCACATTGAAGGTGCGATGCACAGCGGTGCTGTCCCTCACCCACATGGCCGTGGCATCAAAGTGCACCATCAGCCATTTGGATGGATTGAAGGCAATCGAATCCGCTCGCTCTATGCCCCGCAACCAGGTACGAAACTCGGGGCAAATGAAGGCGCTGCCCGCATACGCGGCATCCACATGCAGCCACAGATTGTACTCGCGACAGACGACGCCAATCTTAAAGATTTTAGAAAGAATTTTGCAGTTTAGTTAAAGATAAGATTGGAAAAGATAGTTATGTGTAGTACCTCATCTAAATTATCAAAGCTACAGCTGCCGGTGGAGCCCAGTGTGGCACAGACCTGTGAAATAGGAGAGAGAGAGAGAGTTATAAAGATAAAAAGCTTTTTATCAACATAACTATATAAATTCCAATTTCAAGTAGAAGCCAGAGGGCGGGTAAAACGTTAACGAACAAAGTGAGAGAATGAGAGAGGAGAGTGAGAGGGAAAAGAGAGATAGAGGGAGAGAGTTGAGCAGCAGAGTAAACGATAATACGATAGCTTTCTTCAAGATACATAGCTACTAAAGCGTTTAAGAATAACGTAGAAAGAAGAATATGAAGAGTTCAAAGAAAATTATAAAGAATATAGAAAAATCAATATAAAATATTAAAAATGCATAATAAGAAATTTGATAGTTAAAAAATATTAAAATAAGCAAACCAATGCTTAAACTTAAGAAAATAAACGCGATAACGTTTAAGGATAGCAGAAAAAGAAGAAACAAATTAATTAAATGTGAAGAAAAATATATTAAAAAATATTAGATATATTAAAAAACATAAATTATAAAGAATGTATAAAAACCAGTATAAATAAATATTTAAAAATGCATAATAATAAATTTGTTAGTTACAAAATATTATAATAAGCAAAGCAATGCTTAAACTTGAGAAAGTAAACGCGATTACGTTTAAGAATAGCAAAAAAGAAGTTACTAATTAAATCAATGTAAAGAAAAAATATATAAAATATAATAATAAGTTGAAAAGCTTTAATAAAGTATATTAAATAAATAAATGTTTACAAATCATATAGAAAAATTAAAATAAAATAAAGTAGCTAAAGCTTAAGGATAAACAACAAAGCAGAAAATAAAAATAAATTCCAGAAATGTTGCCAGAAGCTATAAATAGAATCAAGTTTTCTTCTGTTTCTTCAAGCAAACAATGTTGCAGGTGGCCAGTTAAACGTTTACGAAAGCAGTAAACAAAGCAGAGCGGAGTAAAACAGACTCCAGAGAGTTAAGTAATCGGCTAAAGAAACTGAGAACAGCAAATGTGAGCGATAAGCGAGAGCAACGCGCAATGTTGACGTATATTAATTGGCTCCGGTGGGAATCAGGGAGGCAACAAGTACAAACAGGGGGTGTAATAAAGTTAGAGAGAGAGAGAGAGATGAGGTGAAGAGATGAGAAAGAGAGCGAGAGAGCGAGACACAGCTGTCGCTGTCCACAAATCCACTCAGCGCCTAATTGCACGACGGCGGCATCCAATTAATTTTGACAGGACCACAGGCAAAGAAAAGCGTGGAAATGGAAAACTTACCCAGAACGGTACAAGACCCTGCTTAATGTCGTCGTCGATGGCCTCGCGCAACAGTTTGCCTCGCATGGAAAGCTCCTCATCCGCCTCAATATAACGCATACGCACGAGTCCTGTTACGGTTACAAGAGGGGAAAAGTGTAATCAGCTTATGTAGCTCAAGAATTTCCCCAATTTCGCTCTCACCAATGAGCGCCGCCTTCTCAACGCTTGAATGCGCCTGATCAGAGCAATAGGCCACAAGACGTGCATTTATCTCGGCATCCTGATAGCCAGGATTATGCTCATGGAATCGCTGAATGGCCCGAGTGCGTCCTGCCAGCAGACAGACCAATGTTGCCTCACTCGATGTGGTCTGCAGCACACCACCGCCTTTGCTAGTATTGCTCAAGTGCAGAAACTCATCGGGCAGACCAATCATCTTGCCCAACCAATTCATTACCACAATCTCCAGTTCAGTGCAAGCCGGTGAACTGGCCCAGGTGAAGCCCAGACAATTGATGGCATCGGCCAACATGTCACCCAACAGCGATGGCATCGAGTTCAAGGCCGGAAAGTAGCCGTGCATGTGCGGCGATTGCCAATGCGTTACGCCGGGCATCACAATGTTCTCCACATCCCCAAAGATCTTGGGCCACGGTTCACCCTCCACGGGCGCCGATTCCGGCAACAGTTGGCGCATATAACCCGGACTGACATCCGGAAAAACGCGACGATCGCGTATGTTCTCCAAATAGTCGGCTATATAGTCAACCATTTCCTTGCCTGAAAAGTTGAGGAAAGTGGTAAAATATATAGAAAATTTTAGTATCCCATGTCTGTTCGTTTAAGCTGGACGTTGATCAGTAAAACACAGAGCAGAGAATGTTAAATTTGACTGAAAAATTGTTTGTAAAACAGGCAGACCCCAAAAATCTTGTTCAACATCAACGGCATAGTCAATATAGCGATGTACGTCTGTCCGTCCGTCCAGCTGTCCGTATGAACTCAGAGTTTATAAGAGGTACAGCCACCAAATTTGTAAACCAAACAGTACAGCATGCTTTTGGAACTATTTTTTATATCTTTTGGTTGGGATTCATCAAATATATAGACACCATATAATAATATATGGTATATAGTAGTAGTACTATATTTTTCTTTAACACATTTATGTGATACTATGACGTTAGGAAGGAAAGCAGTCAAAAGTATTTAAAATTTAAAAAAAAATTATCTAACTTAAAAATTTAAAGCTATATATATTTTTTAAATATTTTAAAAATGTGCCTATAATTCAAAAAAAAATAAAAAATCTGTATAAATTTTTTCTTTAGTCTTATTGCTATAATTATTTTCTGCCTGCTATTTGCAAGACTGTTTGTTGGAAAACTAATAAAGTTGTGAGTAAAACCTATTAGATTAAATCAAGAAATACGAGTTTATGCACAGATTGAAATTGAACTGGGCAAATGTGTTGGGCACACACATAGCCGTAATCCCATTTAGAGCTGCAACAAAAAAAACAAACACGAACTGCAAATCAAATTAAGCCCATGAGATACAAATGTATCTCGAGCTGCTGCTGTGCGTTTTATTGTCATCACTTACCCCGTTGACGGTACTCCTTAAAGTCCATGGCGATGACGTCAGTCGAATATATATGTTAAACTGTTAACTGGGTGGATGGTGGGGAAATCCTTACTTAAATCCTTTTCGGCTAAAACTCTCTGTTATTTTGGCTTAACTTGTGGCTCGAGTTGCTAGTTAGACGTGCGCCATTATCAGTTAGTAGAGTTTTGGCTTTATTTTTCTGGGTTTTTAGCCAACTTTTGAAATAGCAAATTGGAACGTCGACCGTTGACTGAAATGGTATATAACTTGGGCACTATTTTCCGATGTTGTGGGGCTTCACTCTAATTGGAAATGAAAAGCGAACCATGGAACGACAAAGAGACACACACATATAGCACGTTAGTTATATACTATACTACGTATATATAGTAGTCTGGGAAACGTGAACAGCTGCATAAATATGTTAGTATAGTTCCGTTTGAGCCACAGGTCGTTGTAGGTTGGTAAAGGGTTACCTAATTATGACAGCACAAATATTTTGATAGCTTTTTCCCCGACTGTGTATGGATCGAATGCCTGGCACGTTCTAGCTGCCAATTTTCACATCCTACCAACTAATATACACATTATTAACACAACTAATGGCAATTATTTAATTAATAACTACAATTTGTATACAGAAATAATAAGAATATAGAAATTTGTAAAATGTGTTTACAGATTGTCGACCATTTACAATTGTAACATGCAATTTCTTTAGCAAAAACTATATATAAAATGTAGTTTTTATATATATATTTAATTTTAGATCGGCGTGTGCAGATTTCACAACAAAATTCCGTTTAAATGTTGAGCACTTTTTAATTGTTTATGCTGGTATTCCTGTTTTTTAAAGCCAATCTCATGGCAAATCTCACATGTCTACATACATATTTTGCCAGTCGTGTGCATCTGTTTAATCCACAAAACTGATTCAACTGCATTTTGTCATGCATTGCACATTTAATTGGCTAAAATAAATATGTTAAATTTTTAACAACAATGTATTAACATTAAACACTGTAAAATACATCAGAATTAGCTACGAAATTAACAGAAAAATTTTAATTTAATTGTTTTAAAGAGTTTTATTGCATTTTTAGCTTTGTCGAGTAAAAAAATTACAAATTTGTATAAGTTTGTTAAAAAATAAAACTTTAAAATTTTTATAAGAAATAAAATTGATTAAATAAAACATGTGAAATAATGTTATAATAATAAAATAACATTAGACAATAAAAAATAATAACTTTTATTTATTTTATAAATTTTTAATAAGCATTTTTATATTGAGGCCTGTTTTTAAATTAGATAATTATTTCTAAAGCACGTACATTTAAATTTTTTTTTGGTTTAGTTTGACAAATAATAAATAAATTATTAACTTAAATCTAAATTATAAATTTTTAAAATATGTTTAAAAATATTTAAAAAAATTTTATATATTGGTTTTGGCATTAAAAAATTGTTTATATTATTTAAAACTAATTTTTTAATGCTTTTAGATTTGTAAAATATTTTATAATATATTATTTTTAAGAACAAATTTGTTTCTTGTGTAAACGAAACAATTAAACACTGTTTTTAAAGTATTTTACATTTATTTCTATATACTTGGCAATTTCCTTAACACTATTTAACAGTTAACACAACCGTTTAATATGCGCACTTGTAACTGATTTCGCAGTTCGCGTTTAACTAGGACTTTTCGCATTAGAACCGTCCTATTTATACCCAAAAAATTGTCAGCCTGTTGGTAGAAACCCTTAAATTGAACTGTACGTTTGCAAATTATCAATGAAATATGTGTAAAGAAAATTCTACGTTCATAAAGCACACTACTGAATACTCTAACCAAATTCAAAAAGCTTAAAAGCAACTGTAATCAATGCAGCCTTTACTTAGTTACAGAAATTGTAAAATACACATTTAAGTCTCATAACTAAATACTTAATTATTTTACACATTTCATGTATAAACTTCTACAGCAACTGCTCTTTAAAGATTCTGTAACAAAAACACTCACAACTGCCAGCAACTCTCTCATTGCGCAGAGTACGACAGCCAGTAAGCTGGCAAAGCAAAGAGGACATTGCGTGGGCAGGACGTGTGAAAGGGAAGGCGAGCACAAGGCAACGACCAATGGCAGGCAAGCGAAGCCTTAGACAGGCCACTGACCAATCAGCGTGCACTACGCACACTAAGAGCATGAGCAATGCAAAAGAGAGAGAGCGCGCGGAAGGCTCTCCATTGCTGCTGCTGCTGCTGCACAGTGAAACAGGATCAATGTTGCTGGCAATTTGCACTAAGACATGCATTTCGAAAAGCAGCTTATCAGTTTGTAGAGATTGCCCAAGACTGCGTGTCTGCCACAATCTACAAGCCACAAGTTGCATAAGCTTTAGCGTTTTTTTTGTTTTTTTTTGGGGCACAGGAAGACATAAAAATCTCTGTTAAATTGCTTTAAGCGCGACTTAGAAACGGAACGGAAGATATACATATTCAACGATACGAAAGAAAAAACATAAAAAAAAACAAACGACGACGGCGACTTCTTGCTCCGGCAGCTGTTGCTGTCTCAAGTCTCCGCACTTCCCCTGCACTCCCTCGCGCGTTTGCTTAAAAGCTTATTACACAGTTACAACTGTGCTAGCAACGTGCTGTCGACGGTGACGTTGACTGCGACGCTGACGGCTGCTGCTGGAGGTCAATGAGCTTTGCTTTGCTTGCTTGCTGGCTCGTCTCAGAAATTTCGTCAATATACCGCTACATTCAATGGACTTTTGGCTGTCAATGTGTGCGACTGTGTGAGCTTTTTCGATGTGTGCGTGCGTATTACCAAATATTGAGCAATATAACAAGAATTTTCAGTTTCTTTAGACTTGCTCGAGCAACAGTTACACTGTGATAACGCCCGCTTCGCTCTGCCTACTCTCTCTCTGTCGCTCCCACTCGCTCCCTCTCTCCCTCTCCCTCTCTCTCTCTCTCCCTCTCTCTCTATTGCTCGCTTTTAATGCACTTTTGTGCTGGGCATGCGTTTCAGAAATTCCTGCTAAAAATACCTTTTGTTCAGTTTATTTTCATCATAATCAAAAAAAAAAAAAAAATACTATACAAAATGCATATCGCATTAATTTTTGACATTTTATTTAAGTTGACGCGTGCACTCTCTTAACCTCCTCCCGTCGCTCTCGCGCTCTACCTCGCTCTCTTAACGATCGCTCTCTTTGCTTGTTTCGTTGATCGTTTTGCTTGTTTGCTTTCTCTCTGCGCACTTTCTTTGCGCACCGCGCACGCTCTCCCACTCTCTTATGAGCTGTCGTGCGCTCACCTCTCAGCCTCTCTCTTTGTGTGTGTGTGTGCGCTCTCTCTTTGTGTCGCTCTCTGCTTTCTTTATTGCTGGCATGCTCAGTTTTTTCGTGTTTTTGTGTTTTGATTCCATTCTTCTTCGCTAAGAACGTTCGTTGACCTTTTTGCTTGTGGGGCTTGTGTTCTGCTGCTGCTGTTGCCAATGCTGCTGCTGTCGCTGCTTTTGCTCTTTTTTGCTCTTGCTGCTTCTTCTTCCCGCTTAGCGGTACTTCTCAACCTGTTTTATTTCATTTTTTTTTGTTTCTTCTCTCGTTTGTCTTTCTTTCTCCTTCTGATAAGTTTTCTCTTGAGTGTTTGAGTGTGTGTGTGTTTGCTGTAGAAGTCTTCCTGTTTATTTAACGATTAAAGTTAAAGGTGCGCTTTCGTAGTGTGTGTGTGTGTGTGTAAGTGCAGCTGAAGCTTCGATGACGCGGCCCCCAAAGCAACGTCACGGACTCAAAGCAAGACTTTGACTCTGAATCTCACTCTGACTCTGAGACTCTGTACACGAAACGGACTTTGGCTTTGCCTAGAGATGGCATAACGTTGTGAAATTTATGCTGAAAGCTCAGCTTACAGAATCGCTGCACCGTAGTGTACTGTACTGTTCTAAGCTCTGCTGATAAATAGAGCTTTTAATGCATGGCAATATTTACTATACAAAACTAACTAAACATTTAAGCTTTATAGTATTTCTATTTGAAATATTTTCAGCAAAAGCTAACGCTGCTTCAAACGTTTACAAGTCTAACTCAAAAGCTCAAAACATTTAAGCTTTATAGCATTTCTTTTTGAAATATTTGCAGCAAAAGCTAACGCTGCTTGAAACGTTTAAAAGTCTAACTCAAAAGCTCAAAACATTTAAGCTTTATAGCATTTCAACTTGAAATATTTGCAGCAAAAGGTTATGCTGCTTGCTTCTAAAGTTCTTGGAACGTTTCTCAAAAGCTCCAAATGCTCGTGTCACGCGCTCATCTCTAAAGCACACCGTGATGAAATGGCGCGCATGATTCTTGTTACATTCGTGTTGTTTGGGGTGTATTTTTGAGCGATGATCACGCATTTAATTAGCAGGAATGCTTTTGCACGCAACTGTATGCGTATGCGTGTATGTGTGTGACGCTCTCTGCGCTGCGCTGCGTTGCGCTGCTCTGCGCTGCGCTGCTCAATTCGTTGCTGCTGACGAACTCCTTTCTCCTTTCTACGAAATGCACAACTGGCCGCTGTATGCATTTTGTGGTTCGGCAACGTTTCGGCTCCCACCTTCTGCTGCTGCACAGGTTTTTCTTTTTTTTTATATCGTACTTATTTGTATATGTATTTTGGTTGTTTTTTTGAGTCGCAGACTCATCTGCCAGTGACTGTGACTCTGTGCGACTCGGTGTTCGATTCGGATTCGGATTCCGGATACCGATACCGATTCCTCGCCTTGCCATTTAGTGTTCAAACGTTTGTCCACACGTCCAGTCCAGCGTGTCCAGCGTGTGTCTCGCCTCTCGTTACTCGTTGCTTTTCACTCGCCACTCGTTGCGCCCACTTTATCGTTAGAAAACTGTTTGTCGTCTCGTCGGTTCGTTCGTTTGAACTAATTAAGTGCCATTGCTATTGCTATCGTTATCGTTATCGTTATTGCTTTCGCTAACGATAGTTGACATGTGAACCACCGTAAAAGCTCTCGTTTAACTATTCCTCGTCCACTCATAGATGAGATCAAAGAACTCATGTAACATGCCCAGCACTATCAGAGGTGAGTTACGTCAGCGTTATCGATAACATCGATTAAAAAACTATTACGTGCTATTATTACATCATCTGCCTAATTTGTTAAGCAGCTTAAAGTTGATTGTTTTTAATCAAAACACTTGAGTTGCATAGCATGACAAATCCTGTAATGAATTCGTCAATTCGTCACAGCTAATGCTCAATTTTATAATGTCTATGTTTTACCTTCACCTTTTCTCTTACCAATTAAGACACACTCATTTTATTATTATTATTTTTTGCATTTTTAGCGATTAGATGATTCATTGTTTTTGATGAAATTAATCGAAACTTGCTAAATTTTGGATATTAAATATATTTTAAGCAGCTTTTCTATATTGTCTTCTGGATGTACACAGTCTACTTTGACATAAGAATCTACAGCTCAATTATGTTTTAAAAGCGCTTGAAAAATTTGCTCTTGTAGCTCTTGCCATTTCTGAGATTTGCTCGACGGACAGCCATACTTTTAACGAACTTTATATACCCTTGGAAGTGGGTTTTAAAATATGCCATTTAATATATTCAGTTATAATAAAATCAAATTCAAATTCTTTTTAAAATAGTTTGATGTTAAAACAAGGTTTATTTAGCTGCAAATAATATTAACAAGGATTTTCCAAAACAAGTAAGAAAACTTCAGTAGAGCACGCCCGATTATGTAGTATCCCCCTCTATTATTTCGGATTTTTTAAATTTCTTTGATGAAATCTTCAAATTCGAGTCCATAAAGTATATATATTCGAAACCTACACAAAATTTCCAATCGAATAGAATAGTTTTTTAGTACAAAATAAAAAAAAAATTTTTTTAATTTTTCGAAAAAAGTGATAAGGGTATGCAAATTTTATAAAAAAATTAAATTTTTAAAATGCTTGAACTTTAAATGCAGAACTAATAGTGCTGCAAAATACTGATTAAATTGGTATTTCGTTCAACAATCGACCAATTTTTGGCAGAGATATCGTAGTTGAAAGTTTTAAAATAGCCGACTAAGAGGGTATTAACTGTCGAGCATACTCGACCATGTAATCTGCCCCTGAAACTTGTATTTACTGACTATATATGAAGTCCATACAGACTAAGATGGAGATTATAGCTCCTACCATCTCTAAGATATGTTTATTAATACAGACAGACGGAAGGATGGACGCAGTTACAGACAATTGGACAGATAGACGGACAGCCAGAGGGAAATGACTATATCGACTTAGCATGTAATAATAATCATGAATATATATACTGTATGGAGTCTGCCACGCCTTCTACTGCCTGTTGCACACTCTTCACAAACCCAATATACCCTACAGAACGTATAAGACTTAACTCTAGAGAAATCCACAAACGATTTCGATTGCTGAACTCTTGAAGGCTACCAAAAACCATGTTTAATGTTTTATTAGCCAATAATTGCTATTAAATTGTAATTAAAGTATTTAACAAAGTGCTTGGTAAATAATTCTGGTGATATTTTTGTTAAGACAAAAAAACAAAAAGAAGAAAAACCTTGGAAAATGTATTTAATTAATGGATCGTAAAAAGCAAATGGGCAGCGGCGCAGTTTTCAATTGAGGAAAAACGTTTTTGTTTTTTTTTGTGTTTTTTGGAAAATTGACTGAATGCAAAACGCAGTCAAGCTGCAAACGCAACGGCGAAGGTTTTCCTACCGATTTTTCCAAAGTTAGCTGCTGGTTTTTCTTGTGCCGCATTTCCGATTCTAACTGCAGATGTTGCAACACAACGGCAGAGCAACAAAAAAAGTGGCAAGAAACAACGCTGCTGCTGTTGCTGCCGTTGCTGCGCCTGCGCCCAGCAGCAAACTTGAAGCAAGTTGCCTCATCGACAACACGACGTTGCAATAAACCAGTCGTCAGCTAATCTTGCAACACAGTTGCGCAACAAAGAATCCGACACAACGGTACTAACGTGTTTCTCAGTTGTGGTAGCTGTTGTTGTTTTTTCTGCTGCTGCTTCTTTGTGATTTGTTCTTGGCCAAGAGAGCTCAGTTTGAGCCACAATCAGAGCCAGTTCCACTTTGCGTGTAACAGGTTTTTCCTCTTGAATAACTGGGACTTTCTTACGGGACTTTCTTGCTGCTGCTGCCACTACCCACCCCCTCTTCCCCTTTCTCTCTCTCTCTCTTTCACTGAGTTTGGTCTGTAGCCAAGAAACGGGTTAGAATCGCGTCTCTAAGACTGCAATTGTCTGGTAACGTGGCCAACAAGAAACTGCAAACCAAAAAGAAACAGCAGAAGTAGAGGGGAGGGGAGGGGCAGCAGAAACGCTCATTACAACGGTGAGGCACACATTTTCACGTTAGAACCAACGGCGCTTCCAAGCGTCTGAGCCAAATTGTGGGCTTACAGCTAGAACCAGTTAGCTGCTTAGCTGTTGGCTGCTTGCGCAAGCCTCCTCTTTGCAGCCCTCTTCATACCCTTCCCCCTTCTGGGACCCGCAGAAATAAATCTAACATGATTTAAGCCAACGGAAAACATGAATTATTAAAGAAGTCAACGCTTTTTGGCCAACTCGCTACGCTGATAATACTTATGGCTAATGATGCGCCCCGCAAAATCAGATAATGATCATGCTGATGCCGTTTACCGATGATGATGATCATTATGATCAAAAGGGCCCACTTTTGTTCACTTTTATTGTGTAATGCCAATTCTTAGCCAATTCTTGGCCAATTCTTCTCTAACGGCCAGCATAGAACGGACCATCAGCTGTTGGCCCTAACGGTTTGAGCGCGTATCTCTTAGTTTAAGCCATCAGCTTAAACTGTTTTTGCTTTATTTGACTTTTATTTGTGCAGTTTATTGGCCTTGGCAAGTCAAAGCCTAAAATAGATTTGCTGACGGCTTCATTTTATTAGCGCTTTCATTGATTGATCTTTCAATGGCTGCTGTTGGCCAAGTTAAGAAATTTTTGAGGAATTTTTAAATAGGAAATTTAAAGTATGTAAAATGTGAAGCTTTTTTTAAAGTTTTTAATTGATTTTATTAGTAAGATTTTCTTCTGCTTATTTGTCTGATAAGCATTTAATATTATTTTAATTGTATTTAAATGGTTTTTATTTATAAGTTATTATATAGTAAATGTTATTAACAATTTGTTACTAATATGTATAAGTTCATTTCTCTTCATTACACTTAAAAATGCTCTAAAAGATTTAGTAAACTATAATTTTATTTAATATCTCAATGAAAATATAATATAAATGCAAATTATTTGAAGTTTAAAATAAAATGTTATAAAATTTTATTACTAATTTATCAAGTAAATAAAATAGAATTGAATTATTAAATATAAGAATTACGGGTATACTAGGAATATGCCTTTAAAACCCCTTGGTTGGTAATTAAAATCCTGTTTTCACCTTTCATAAACCCTTCCTGAAACTTTATTGGATCTGCATTTAAATTGCAAAACTGTCTAGAACTTCATCATTTTTCCATATTTTCCAAACTGAATATTTTTACAAAAAAAATTTTAAAATCTTTTCTAGTCCAAAAATGATTCAAATCGATCAGCCAGCTTATGCTGTTCCTAAATATATATACTCTATGGGGTCGGAGATGAGTTTTAAGCTTGTTTAAGGCTGAAAAATCCCTTTAAATCCATTTTCGAAAAACTTGTACTACTATATCTTTAAGAAAACTGCAGGGATTGTCAAGCGGCAAGTTTATTTGAGGAATTCAGCAAATTGGAATACGCCACCTGTATTAATACAAGCTAGTGACGAAAGTAAAAGCCAAGAACACAAATCACTGCAAGAAAATTGCTTGTATTAAAAGCAAATAGTACTGCTAACTACTTTTTAGTTAGGATAGCATATTTTATTGCTCTACTACTTTTATTATTGTAACAGTTACAGGGTAACTATTAGTCTAGCAGCACAGTTAAATAATAATTAGACACCTAATAGTTCGCGCTTTATTCAAAAATTGAAAATCAACCCCAAAAAAAGTGCCAAACAAAAATTTCCCAGCAGCAAAACAATTCACCACAGTGGGAATTTCCCACAACACACACACCCATAGAGCATAGAGAGAGACGCATGTGTAAATGGAAGGAAATGGTTTTGCTTAAGGGTAGGAAAAGCTGCGCAACAATGCCGAGCGCGTTTTCCAGTTTTTCCTGTCATATGCACTTGGCATTATGCCTACTAACCCTATTTAGCAGCGCAGCGAGTCCCATTTTTCCGACTGCATACAAAGCAAACACACACACACAACACACATCAAGACACACATACATATATAGAGGCCTGGCATTGCGAATTTTTTCCTGTGGCAGAGTCCTTTTTCCAAGCAGCGAGCAGCTGAGCAGTTGAGTGGCGAAACGGAAAGTGCGGCACGAAATGTGTGTTTTGTGGCGCACTTGAATTTGGGACACATTCCTGCAAAGGACGCATCGCAAAGGATACGCGGAAGGAATTCAAAAAAAAAAAAGAAAAACAAATGAAAATTGTGGAAAAACAAGACACACAAACGCACACACACGCAGCTTTAAAGTGCAAAACAGTTTATTAAATTAAAAGCAAAAAATTTAAACAAATAAAAAGCTAGCAAAAATAAAATCCAAGCAACAGCATGGAAAAACCTGTGGAAAATGGCAGGCAAAAAGCTGCAGTTTGGTGGCAGTGCAGCAAAAACAAAACAACAAATGTTTAAATAATATAAAAAATTTATAAACTTAAAAATAAATTAAAATTACAGCTATTTTAACACTAAACAAACTGAAAAAAACTGCATAGAAATTAATTGTGAAAACTGTGAAAAGCGAAAGCAATTGCATTTAAGTGTAGGTGTGAGTGTGTGTGTATACGTGTGTGTGTGTGTGACAATTTGCATATGTGTGCGCGCTGAAAAATCGATTATTAAAGCCACCAGCTGGTGGTTGTTGTTGCTGATTGCTGTCAAAACAGTGGGGTGGTTGCCGTTGCAACGCTAGCAGGGGTTGCGTGCCGCAATGTGGAAAACAAGCAGCAGCAGCAGTGGCAGCAGCAGCGACGCCGACAGCGGCAGCAACAGCAGCATCGACACACTTCCAGTGACAAATTCCAATGGCTACTTGCAGCCTTGCAGCAGCAGCAACAGCAACAACAACAAGCATAGCCACAACAGCAGCAGCAACAAGGGCAGCTCGTTGCATGTGCAGCGCCAGGATATGACAACAACAGCAGCAGCAGCAATAGCAGCAGTAGCAGCAACAGCAGCAGCAGCATTTGCCAGTTACGGCTACAGATACACACTTGCAACAGCAGCAACATAGCCCAGCACAAATAATTAAACATATTGCAAAAGTATTTAAAAACAACAACAACAACAACAAATGCGACTGATTTACTGTGCAAACGAAAAACAAAAAAACAAAACAAATAAAACTTAAAAACAAAAACTGAAAAAAACGCACAAAACAGAAAACAGAAAACCGAAAACAAAGTTGAGTATACGACGCATATTCCAAAGCTGCAGCAAGAAAAAATTGCAGCAGCAGCAGCAACTGAAACATTTAAACAGCATATAAATACATATATATAACTAATATTTAAAATACTTAAATACTTGTAATTAAAGTAATACTTAACTATTTAAACAAACTGATTGAAATGTAAGCAATTGAGCAAGTTTTAATGTGGTGATTTTCTGCTAAAGTTAAAGTTTAAGCGACTTTTAAGTGCACTTTTGTAAGGCTGATTTATCTCGAAATTTATTTTGATGTTGTGCTTCTACATAAGTCCATAAAAAAAACCCCAACCCCCTACACCCCCACAAAACGGTCTAAAAAGTGTTACGCACAACTTGCAACACTTTGGTTGCAAGCGCAGATATATATATACACTCGCAATTGTTTAGTGCAACGGCCCTCACAACGGATAGGCCAAGAGATCTCCTGCTGATACAGCAGGCAGCGCCAGTTGGCAGCAGCAACAACAGCGGCAGCAACAGAGCGCTTGCAACAACACACAGCAGCAGCAGCAGCGGCAGCAGCAGCAGCACAGTAGCGCAGGCAGCAACAGTTGCTAGCAGCTATGTGGATGCCGATGCTGCCACAGCGGCAGCAGTTGCCAATTTGCGTAGTAAAGTGCCCTCAATATCGATAATACCGCTGCCGGCAGCAACAACAATTGTGGCACGAGCAACTGCCACGCCCACACAGCAGCACAACACACACATACAGCGTTGTGTGAGCACCTCAAATAAAGCCACATCACCGCCATTGGCATTTCTAACGGATGCAACAGCAGCAAGCGCAACAACAGCAGCCGCCGCAACGGTAGCAACAACAGCAGCAACATATGTGCGACCGCAGCAACAACATCAATATCAACAGACGGACAAGTGTACGGTGCTCAAATTGGATGTGGTGCGTGGTGGACAGCGAGAGCCCGTGACGACCATAAGGAGTCTGGCTAGTGCCAGCAACAGCAGCAACACAACAGCAACAACAACAACAACCACAACGTACCTGCAAATTGAACAGCAACTCAACGAACTGGAAGCCGTTGATGACGACGACGATGAGAATATGGCCAGTCTGCTAAGCCAGAACAACAACAGCAGCAACAGCAACAGCAGCAACAACAACTCGCTCTCGCACCACAGCAATCAACGCGCACAGTTGCTGTCGAGTCAACCGATTATTGTGAAAATCGAACCAACACAAGCCTTTCACATTGTCGATGAGAGCGATACACGTGTCCTCAGTCTGCCACTGAGTGATGCCGACAAGTTGGGCGCCAGTTGGATTGATCTCAAGGATATTGCTGGCTTGCAGACGGGTGGAGGAGCAACATTGCTGGATGTGTGCTTTGAAACGGTTGCTGGCGATGGCGACGATGAGGACGATGAAGGTGTGGAGCAGCTGGGAGCAACCATTATAGCTAGTGCCATGCCAGAGCAGCAGCAGGAGGACGCACAGCAACTGACAGAACCGCCGACCAAACGCTTAGCGCTGACAGCAACACAACAGCAACAACAACAGCAACAGCAACCACTACAGCAGCAGCAAACAAAGTTCATGTCAGAGCCACCGGCATTGGCGCGTTCGGGCAGCTTTAGCAGTTTGAGCAGCTTCAGCAGCATCAGCAACATAAGCAGCAACAACAACAACAACAACAGCAACAATCGCAAGACAGCCACGCCCACGCTGCGACAGCGACGTGAACGTACGCCACCGCCATTGCTGCCAACCACACAGAAGTCGACAACGTCAACAGCAACAGCAACAGCAACCGCTACGGCAACAACAGCGACAGCTACAACGGCAACAACAACCGCAGCAACCACAACTGTTGCTGCGTTGGCGGCAACGGCAACAGCAACACGCGACCGCGATAGAGACAGAGAGCGGGAGCGGGAGAGAGATAGAGATAGAGACAACAGCAGCAGCAGCGGCAATGGAGCCATGACAGGTCAGTAAACATCTGAACATCAACAATGGCTACAGTAAACTGTGGCTATAACAGACGATATAGGTTTAGATTAAGTTATTATATTGGTATACATATATTAAGATATATAAGATTCTTCGATCTGTTAACATATATTTTAGTATAGTTTAAGTAGGTTTTAGCAGGAAGTGTTAACTCGCAGCTTGTACCATTTTTTTAACCTTTTGCTGCTCCTTTTTAAGCTACATTCGTTAACGTTTTAAGTAATATACGTGTACTTTATGCTTAACTGTGTTTTATGTGATGTATTTAACTTATAACTAAAGCTTTCTTGACAACTGTTTCATCTGAACTATAATAATTTGTATTTCTATCACTGATGGCTACTAATTTTCGGACTCTTTTTTGCGCTTAATTCGCTAACGTTATAACTTAATATGTGGTGTGTAAAATGTTAATGGGAATTTCTTCTGTTTTATCTAGAGAAACCTTAGCTCATACACTATCGTTCACTCTCCTTGTCTCCTAGCTCCTTTACTGTCGTTTCTTTCTCCTCTTTGTGGCATGATTCGCTAACGTTTCAACGTTTCGTTAACTACATTTACAAGTATTCTGCAGTTGCATTTGCTTTTGCTGAAGTATCTAAGCGAATACACCAAGACCTTAATGTTTACTAGTTCTGCTTCTCCTCTTTGTGCTGTATTCGCTAACGTTTGGAGGGTAACAGTAAACAGGGATCGTCCCCTGCTAGTGAAATTTCAGCTGTCTAACTTCCATTTATTCTTCTTTTTTTCCTGGCTTCTTTATTTGCTACACTGCTACCTTTTTCCTTATTTTGCTATTCCTCTTTGTGCTAATATTCGTGAACGTTTTGCTGCATTGCAGTGCTGTTGACAGCAGAAATTTGTATAGGTTGCAGCTAGTTTGCTTGCAGCGAGTGTTTACTGTAGCACTGAAGCAAGAGATGCAAATGATGCTAACACTCATTGCGCAAGCAGCACGAACCACAATTAACACACAAGCTGACACTGCCACAGCAGCAACAGCAACAGCAGCAGCAACAACAACAGCAACAGCAGCAGCAGCAACAACAGGTGTATGTGCGTCTTGGCACACACACACACTCACACTCACATATAGTTATTCAAACGCACACCTCGCGCTAAAGAATTTCAATTTACTAGCGTCGATTTATTGGCTATTCACCTTTGTGGCAGCAACAACAACAACTAAGACAACAACAACAACAACAGCGGCTGTGTCCCACTTTCCATAGACGACAAACGCTGCTTGCAGCAGTAAAAACCAACAGCAACAACAACAGCAGCACCAACAACAACAAGAAACATGTTTTGACATACTAAATAAGCCGCAAAACCTGACGTCGACTGAGACAGCAACGCCAACTGCGACTGCGACAGCGACAGCGACTGCGAGTTGTTCTTTATCATTAGGTTCTGTTAGTTTTGTGCGATTCTTGCTGCTTCGACACATTCGCTTTACGGCTCTTTGACTCACATTGCGGCACAAATGAGCCACACACACACACATAGATACACCCCCCCTCTACCGCACCTCCCCACCCCTCCCTTGCTGGCTTTAAGCCAACTCCCCTGTTTGGCTAGTCAAGTCACAGTTCTGGGCGGCACAACATTCTTTGGCTCATAGTTTTTACCGTAGCACGAACCTTAGCGGTAAAAGCCGCAGCTACAAACTATACAGTTAACTGAATGGAAGTCTCAGAGCCAACACAGACATACAGACAAATAGACAAACAGACACACGGACAAACAGACACTTGTACACTTCTAAAGATACATAGATACTTAGTTAGAGCTGTCAGAGTTTCAGGGGCTCAAAGAGCTACGCTGTTCAAGCAAGATAAATAGCTAAAAATAGCTAAAGAAAATTTTGAAAAATTCTACAAAATTTAATTATTAAATTTAAGGGAAAAGCAAGCTAGATTAACGAATAATAAATAGCAAAAAATAGCTATATACAACTTTAAATGAATCTGCAAACTAAAGTTGATAAATTTTCGAGCTAGAAATTTTAGCAAAAGCTAAACCAAATTTTATAAAATTTGTCGAATTTCTTGATCAAAAAATCAAACTTAAAGATTCGGAAATTCTTGAGTTTGTAAAGCTACATATTTTAAGAATAAATAGTTTAAGAAAATTTGCTAATTAAACCTATAAAAAATATAGTTCAAAGTTATAGTTAAAAGATTACTTTTTACTTGCAATTTTTAAAAACATTTTCAAGTATTTGATCATATAATATATATCACCACTTTTTAACTTTATATATAAAACACTAGCTAAATAGCTAGAATTTTACAACATTTTCTAGCTACTTTCTCATACAAATTTTACAGTGCTAGCTATAAACTAGCTAAATCAAACCACACTGTAGCCAACTTTTGTGTTTACTGCCCGCGTCCAAGTCTTTGAGTCTTTGATTTTACAATAGAACTGTAGAATTGCCAGCAATTCTTTACAATGTTAATGAGTCTGTCTCTACACGGAGTGGGCAGAAGAGGGGGAGAGCTATAGAGCGTCTGTCTCTATCTATCATTTTATAATATGCTTAAGCTTGAAATTGATTTCAACTTGAGACTCAAGACTCAAAGACTTGGACTTGAAGACTCGAGGCGTTACAGTAGCTGTCAGTTTTGATGTTTGGGGCTCCAAATGAGCCGTAGTTCCCCCCTCCCCACAAAAAAGGGCTTTATTCTTGCAATCAAAGAAATAATGAATACAAAGATTGATCTACATTTTTTTCACTGTTGAGTTACACTTGAGAACTCATTAGCATAACGTTTAAACGGTTCTTATGTCATAATGTTTGATGATTGATTAGTTTGATCTGCAGACATCGATCATAACAATAGCTAGATTAAGTCGATGAATGCAGAGCAGATATATTAAGATATGGGTGGGGTTTTGAGAGGATGTTTAAAGATTGAAATAGTGGAAAATGGAAGCTGGAAAGTAGCTTGATGAAAACTCTTTTAGTAAATTATTAAAGTATAAGTCTTATCGACATTATAAACCTATTACTTGCAATTTTAAAATCTCTAATAGATATTACTAATATATTTAATTATTTTCGGGGAATTCGAAAATGTAGCGCAAAAAGCGCATTAATAACCAGATTAGTTTTGGCAAAGAAATTAATGAAAAGACTGTGTGTTTAAAACGTGTGACTAGTGGTTAGTTTAAGTTTAGTGGCTAACTTAATGTATCTACATATATCTATATCTCTATATATAAGATGCGACCCTGAAGTTGAGCATTGATCGCTGCAAAGCATTACACAAGAAACAAAAACCCCTTTTGCGTGCAGGGAGAGAAACCAAACAAGAGCGGTAGGAGGTAACGCACTATCACTTTTGCGAATATGAATGTATAGCATATAGCTGGATAGATATATATGTATATATATATAGAGATGTCCCCCATACATTAGCTGGCGTAGAGTTAGTTATGTATATGAATTGGCTACAGATGAGTTCATTATAATTTCAGTCAAACACAACGTTTGCATTTCATGCATGAATCTTTCATAGCTCTACCTCTTAAGCCCTGTAACTTTGTCCATTAGGCACCACAGCACAAGCAACAGCACCACATGAGGTTTCTTTCCAATCGAGCGTAGCAAGAGTTTCATTATCATATTCACGTTTTTATTTTTTATTTTTTGTGTTTTTTCGCCAATCTTTGATAGTTGTTTAAGCATTTCGTAATATTGTGTTTCATTTTTTTTTATATTTTGTTTTTTTGTGTTCATCTGTTTGTTTCGTTTATGCAAAAAATATTTTTATGCTGTCCCATAACAGATACCACTATCGATATAGATACCAATACAGTGTTGCGGCAGAGTTAATTGTATGCATTACAACAACAAGTAACAAGACATAAATTAGCTACAAAAAAAAATATTAATTTATTAACTTTGCTACGAAACATTTTTGTTGCTTTTCGGCTGCGTTGCGAATTTTGCAAACCGAAAGTCGATTACAACATTTGAAATCCGTGTCCCTAAAGCTAAAATCAGTAACTATCCGACTATATATATATAAGTATATTATATGCGCTGAACTTTGACACTGGCTTGCCTTGACTGCTGCTCTGATTACTGCTTTTTTATTTTATTTTATTTTTAATCAATATTATTATTAAAACAAAAAGCATCTCTTGCCTAATATGCTGCAGAAAAAAAAAACATTTTTTTAATTTAAAAACGGTTTTAAGTGATAAATAACAAAATAAAATTGAATTGATTAGCGCTTAATTGGTCAGAAATGGCCTTAAAAAACTAGCATTTAAATAACTGAAAGTTTAGCATAAATTAAGCTCAACTTTCCAGTGGCAGCATTAAGTGGACATTTTTAAGACTTTAAAACTTCTTGCAAAGCTTTCGCTTGCTTTAAATTGCTTGAAACTCAGCAGAAATGGCTTGCATACATTTTTTCAAGTGTTGGAAATGATTTGCACTTTTTTCCAAATATTTCTATAACATAATTTGAGCAAAACTCAGTTACTAAACTTTCAATGTGACAAATCAAGTTGGAAAATTAGTAAACAACTTTTTAGTACTTATTTTTGCAGTGTTGGAAAACACTTCCCACATTTCAAGTCGCTATTGTGCGTACATAAACTGACTAAATTGATTTCAAATTCATTTCAAACTTTTCTTTAGCATAATTTTAACAAAACTCTGAAAACTAAAGTTGATAAATTAGCAAACAAGTTTTTAATACATATTTCTAATAGTGTTGAAAAATACTGCCCAAGTATCCAGACGTTTTACTACTTACATAAAGTGAATTAATTAATTTGGCGACTTTTTTTAAGCTTTCGCATAGCTTAAAACTAAAACGTTTAACAAACAATTTAGCGAATTAAGCTGAGAAATTTTTCCAACAATTTTGCAGTGTTGTAAAGCAAGGCATATGCTATTTGTTTTTTTGTGTGTGCGTACATAACCTATAAAAAATGCATTTATGCGCAATTTGCCAAAAAGCCATTAGAAACAATTTTCATGCATAAGTAAGTCGTTTTGAGGAAAACTGTAATTAAATGGCGCACAGGAAAAGTAAGGAATAAACACAAAGCAGTCCAGACAGCCAAAGAGAAGCAAAAAAGAAAAACAGACGAGGAGAGGGATAGCAAGAGGTGCAAGCGGGATAGAAGAAGAAGTCAACTGCAATGCACACAGTTTGGCCTAAAAAGCAATTGACCTGCTAATTGGTGAATTCCAAATGGAAATGACAGTAGACGTCGACGACGTCAGAGAAGCGCAGTACAAAAAGGAAATGAACGAAAAATCGGCAAACACACACAAAAAGGAAAGACAGAGAAACGACACAGTAAAAGAAGAAAACAACAACAACAGCAACAACGAAAATGCTGTAATAGTAATATGGCACAGACACACACAGCTTTTTCCGCCTGCAGCCAAAGCCAAAGCTTTGGTTTTGTGTAAGAGAGTCGTTGCGCTCTCTCTCTCTCTCTTTGGTGTTGTAAGAGAGCGCACAACAAACAGCTGATTAGGAAAAAGCGCGCGCTCTCGCCCCAACACACACACGCACACACAGTGGGAGCGGTTGCCATAGCGAATGAACGGCACAAAGCGTAAGGCGTAAAAAAATTGAAGAAGTCATCGGCACAGAGACACATATACCCACTCAGCAGGCAGCGACGCTGGCGCTGACGTCGACAGTGCTTTGGCTTTGCTTGGTTAGCGGACGTTCGCTTCAGTTTTTTTTTTCGTCTTTTTGTGGGGAGAGAGAGAGCAGCAAGTGAGTGAGTGAGTGAGTGAGTAAAGGTGGGGGGCACTGTGCTGCCTGCCTGAGCGCAACGTGGCTACATTGCTGCTCTTTGGCGCGCGCTCTCTTTTGAGTTATGTGCATGAGTACGTGTGTGTGTGTGTGGAGTTGCTGCCACAGTGAGGCCGCAATGCGGCGCGCCACTTGGACAACGAACTCGATAACATTTTGAGGCAGTCTTCAGCTACACTTCGTATTGAGCGTATCGCGGCGGCGGTAACGATGCGTTGCGCGTTGTATCTTTATTATTAATTATATTTGTTGTTGTTGTTTAAAAAATAAAATTAAATAAAATAAAATACACAAAAATATATATAAAAAAAAACATATATATAAATAAAACACATATATATATAGTATATAATTTGTGTCTGTGTGTGTGTGTCTCGCTCTATACGTGTCTGCGATTTTTTCAACTGTTTCCAACGCGCGTCTCTTCGTCCCGCTCAGTGCGTACGTGTGTGTGTGTATGAGTTGCTGCGGTGCAGCAGCAGCAGCAGCGCAACAGCAATAGATAAAAAATTCAAATGTTGCAACATGCCTGGCTAAATTGCTTGAGGCAGCGGTAAAGTTGTTCGGTTTCAAATCAACCAAAACACAAGAAAAAAAAAAATATTAATCATAAAGAGTCTATCAATAGAGTGCATTCAAATTCCAAATCGTGCCTAACTTGCAACTAGCAAATGCGATGCGACAACAACAACAACAACAACCACAACAACATCGTCTACAAACAACAACAACAAAACGGAAGTGCAAGTGACGTAATTTATTTGGTACAGACTCCAACCAAAAAAGTCTAAAAATATCAATAAAAAAATAATATGTGAAAAATAAAATGCATTTCAACTTTTTGGAGCATTTCCAAGCCCGCCCACACACGCCACGCCCCCAGCGCTCGTGTGTGTGTGTGCGTCTGTGCGTATATGTGTCTGTGTGTGTGTGCAAATCCTTAAAAATAACATACATAAATTACACCAAAAAGCTTTAATTGGTATTTTAAAAATACCAATATAAAAAATACTTACAGCAAGCTGCAAACAATTTGGATTATATCTATTGGATAATACGCTCGCAACTGGATTATGTTCAATCTATAATATTTGAAGTCATTATATCATTTTAGCAAAGAAATTTTGCATTTTTCAGCAGCTTTTTCAAAAGCTGCTTGTTAGAAAATTGAATTTTCCTTTAACAGCTTTTTTTCTTGAGGGAAGAAAGTTAATTCTTAGCTATGGTTAAAAATTGGGATAATATGTTTAGCGAAGTTCTATAAAGCTTTGCCTTTAGCATCAGCTTTTCAAGTTCCTTTCAAGCTTTAAGCAACGATTATGAAAGAGGTGTTAGAGCATTCAGTTTAAGATTTGCAGTCAACTCAAAACTTTGGAAGCTTTTGCCGAATTCTTCTGGAGTTTCTTAATTCCATAAAATTCCAGCTAAAACCTCTTAATAGTTTCTCAATTCCATTTAAGTTCTGTTAGGAATTGTAAAAGTTTTGGTATTTTAAAACTTTTAAACTTTAAGGAGTTGTCAATTACAGTGAAACTTTATAAAAACTAGCGCTGATTTAGAATTTCTACAAAAGTAATAACTCTACAGCTGCCTCTATACCAGAGCTTTTGGAAAAAAAAGCGGTAGTTATGCTTAAATTTTGCTTGTATTTCATAATTCTAGCATACGTAAGCTTTAGCTTAAGCAGGTTATGCCTTTTAGATTTTAAAAGCTTAAGCTTTTATGTTAAAAATTCGTAAATAACTTGGAAACTTTCAAATTTAAGCTGCATTCTAGTTGAATTTTTCAACATCTAAAAGCTTTACTTAATTTTTCTATCTATAAAATTTGTAATCATCTTAAAACTATCAAAGTTTTAATTACTTTTTTTTGCTAAATTTAATAACTTGCAAATTATTGCTTAATTTTCTCTTCTAATAATTTGTAATAAAGTTAAATTATTCAAACTTTAGCTTTATTCTTGTTGAATTTCATAACTTACAAAGCTTTTGCTTAATTTTTCTAACGGAATTTTAGAGTTACAAAAGCTTTTCTTAAATTTTTCAGCCCTCAAAACTAGCACTTGCTTAATTCTAACTGAATTTTACAATTGCCAAAACTTCTTCTTCTTCTTCACTTCTTCTCCTCTAAATGGCTTTAAAAAGCTGTTGTGAATTAATCACAGTTTAATTTGATAGCTTGTCAAAGTTTCTCATCATTATGGGCATTATTTGCATGACAGTTAAAAGTTCACAGTAATAATCTTTCATAATGTGGGCACATTGTTTTAATAGGCACGCCCCACCACTACCCCACCAACCACCTCGCCCACCGCCCATCGCACATCGCCTACCACAGCGAAACAATGCAATTGTTGTTGGCCATTGTGCCGAGCTGTGATTATCAGACAGTTTGCTTTTGGCTACAAAATAGCCAAAGACTTACCAGAGTTGAGTTCAGTTTAGTTTAGTTTAGCTTTTTTTTTTGTTTGATAAACTATAGAATAGTTAGTTTGAAAGAAGAAGAAGAGGCAGAACACTCCCAGATTAGTAGTAGTAGTATAAGTCACCCAATTTGTGGGGTTGCTTAGTTCAGTTGAGTTCAGAGCACCTAAGCGACAGCGCTCTGTCGCTACAACGCCTACGAACGAAACCATCCCCACCCACCCACTGTTCCATGCTAGCTAGCTGTGCAGTCGACGTCAGCGTCAACGTCAACGTCAACTGTTTGCATTATCGTTAGTAGAACAACATTGCTAAGCACACACTCTATGTGTCGTCTATAAGTGTGCCAGCCCACCCTAGACTCAAACCCCACTACGCTGCTCTCCCCATTCAAAGAAATAGCAACAACAAAGAAGGAAAAAAAAGCCTAGCAGCGACAGCGGCAGCGCCTATGCATACACATACAGTTGTCTATGTGTCTGTGTGTAGCTCTAGCATAGGTCATTGGTCTTTTTCGGCGTCAACGTACTGCGACAGCGGGGCAGCGCTTTGCCGGCAGCGACGCTAGCAGCAGTCAGCATTGTAACTTTGTCGTCAGTTCTTATTGCTGTGCGCTGGAGCTCTGCTCAGGCGCTGCTGCCGCTGCTGCTGCCACTGTCGCCGCCTCCCTTTTTCGGGCTTGACCGGCTTAGTACCGTTAGTAAGTTCGTTGTCGTGTTCGTGTAGAGTGAGAGAACTGTTGTTGTTGTTGTTGTTTTGTATGCCCTGCTGTTCTGCTTGCTGTTGTTGTTGTTGTTGTTGTTGTTGTTGCTATTCATTTTCATTTTCTTTTCAGTTTATTTGACGCTGTCGCTGTCGCTGCTTCCCCACTGTTTCCGACTGCGACGCTGGCGTTCTGCCTGCTGCTTCGTTTATTTGTCGTTGTTGTTGTTGTTGTTGTTTCTCTTTTCTATATGTAAATTTCTCCATTACAACAATAAAATGCTGGCGCTGCTTTAGTTACAATTGTTGTTGTTGCTGTTGTCGCTGCTGGCACAATTTCTGTTGTTGTCGCTTTGGTGACGACGGCAACAATAGCAAATAGCAACAGCAACAACAACAGCAACAACATAACAGTTGTGTTGGTGACGTATTTGCATGTCTGCGTTTTGCTGGCTTCCGCATTTGGAGTTCCAATAAACTAACCCCCCCCCCGCTCTGTCTAAGCTGTATACACCCCCTCCACCACTGGCACTGCCACCCTCAACTTTAGCCCCAAATGCAGTGTTGCCAACTCTTTGGGTTATAAGAAAAGCTAAATTGGACTTTGTAAAAAAGCTAGAACTAGCTGAACTTTTGCGTATTGGAACTGAAACATTTCAATACTGCTAGATTTTAGCTTGAAAAAATAGCTATAATTCCCGATAGCCGCAATGTTACAATTTATTCCACATTTCTACTGCTGAAACCCACTAGATCTGACGTGAAAATAGCTAAATTGCTTGCTGATGTTGTTGTAGCTATAATTCCCGCTAGCCATTATTTTACAATTTATTCTCCATTTTTACTGTTTGTAACCCACTAGATCTAGCGTGAAAATAGCTAAATTGGCAGCACTGAACACATGACGCTGCTTGCTGTTATTGCTGTAGTTGTAGTTGTTATTGTTGCTAGTTTGTTAGCAGCGTACAGCAAGCATACATAAATGTTTTATATTCATTGCTTTTGCCCGTTTTGCCGGCTATGAAGAGCTCCAAAGAGCTTTGGGTCATAGAACTTTTTTCTACCACTGTGTTTACAAGCAAAACTAACGCACACACACGCACATGTTATTGCTTTGCTCTCACTCTCTTTGCCTGCCTGCTGCCCGCTTCTCTTTCGACGACGAGCTTTCGGTCGGCACTGCTGCTGCTGCTGCTGCTGGTGCTTCGTGAACTGCATTCGGCTTCTGCAGGCGCGCCTTGCACACACACACACCCGCTAACTATTATGACTAGGCGACTACTCACACCCGCCCTCCGCCCCCGCTCACCCGCTCGCCTAGTCAGTTGTTTGGACTGTCTAGCACCCTTAAATCTCATTTCTATATCGATTTTTCATGTTCATGTTACATTCTCATGCATGTTGCGACGCATGGGAGTATTTTTTGAGCCCCCTGTGGGAGTTGTGGAGTATAAGGGGGTGTGTGTCGGGGTGTGACTGGGGGTTGTTGGGGTTGTGGGCCGCTTGCCGGCACAGTTATCCAGCTAAATTTTTGGCTTGTTTGATGTTGTCGCTGTTTAAAGGCAAATTCAATTATTGGAAAAAAAAGAAGAAGCGATGCACACACATGAGACACATACGTACACACACAGTGGCTCCCAAAAGTATATGTACGAGTATGTGTTTTTTTTTAATGAATCTATTCGCAATTTCACAGGCAGTGTGTGTTTTTTGCCACGCCCACTTAAGTGAACAATATGCTGAATGCCAGGCTAAATTGGCCATGGCTAACAACGCGCAGCAAAAGCATTTATATAACGGGCCAAACCATTTTATACATCAAAGTGTTTAAATAAACTAAATAACTAAACTAAACAATAAAAATAATTAGTTAAAAATTTATTATAATCAATTTATAATAAAACGAAATTCATTTGAAAAATGCTGTTTTGAAGAATGCGCCTAAATGTCTTCCGGAATTAATTGTCGTGAAATTTTCGTATTTTTGGAAATTTTGATTTGGAATCAAACAAAACAGAGAAATCGACAAAACAATGAGCATAACAACAACAACATCAACAACAACAACAGCAGCAACAATAACAAAAAGAGCAGCAGCAACAAACAGCAACAGCAACAACAACAGCAGCAGCATAAAAATCACAGCAAACGCAGCAACAGCAACGCAGTGAAAGTGCTAAATCAACAGCAGCAACAACAGCAGCAGAAACAGCAGCAACAACAACAACAGCAGCCCAAAACCAACAACAACAATTTAAAATTGCATGTGCTGCAAAAGGGCTAAATAAAAGCAACAAAAAATCAAACTTTGCTATATATAATATATATATATATAAAAAACATAAAAACATAAAAAAAAACGCGAACAAGTGTCTTATTAAATAGTTAAATAGTTTACACAACAGCAGCGACAGAGCAGCGGCAGAGCAGCAGCAGCATTATTCAAATAGTTAAAGAATTAAACAAAACATAAAACAATAAACTTAAATATATATAAATATAAACATATATATATAATAATTAAAACAAGTTTTATATAGTACCTTCAAACCTGAAGACAGCAAATTTAGCAACTAAAAAAAAATATATATACACACAAACCATATACAATAGTTATATATACAACTCGATATATATATATATATATATATGTATATAGTATACAACAACTTTATATAGATTGGCCAGCAGCAGCAGCTACAAAACACGCCCCCTGCTACCCCCAAAACAAAAAGAAAAAAGAAAAACACGCCCCAACCCCTCACTGTGATATTAGTAATTTCACATATATAAAAAATTAAAAACAAAAAAAAAAAACTGAAAAAATAAAAGTGCAATAACAGAAAATTAATATATAAATCCCGTTAAACCCATTGGGCAGCCTTTATAAATAAGCGGAAAATTGGAAAATTGGAAAATCGGCAAAGCGTTTACTTTATAACCTAGTTACATAACAACAACAACAACAAGCAAGAAGAAAATAACAAACGAAATAAAAAGAACTGTAACTAAGCATTTTCCACACACACACACACACACGGGCTATGTAACAGCTGACTGTGTGTGTGTGCGAGTGAGTGTACGTGTGTGTGTGTTAGTGTTGTTGTGCACACTACTACAACAACAACAACAACAACAAAAAGCTAAAGCTACAGCTACAAACGATCGATCTAGTAGAATAAACCAAACTCGGAAGGAAGCTGCTGCAAAAGTCCCAACAAATTAATTATGTATACGCAACGTATGTTTGACATGTGGAGCAGCGTCACTTCAAAACTGGAAGCACACGCAAATAACTTGGGACAAAGCAACGTGCAATCGCCAGCGGGACAAAACAATTCAAGCGGTTCAATCAAAGGTAAACAGAAAAATGCATAAAAAAGACTAAGTTCTATATACGCAAGGAAGTAAGAGTTAGCTTTAAGCAGCTTTTAAGCTCATTCTAATGTAAGACAACTAAGTTATTGATTATAAATTTTAGTTGTATATATTTTAAAATAATTGAAACTGAAGCAGGCCTCTCAAGAGCTTTCGAATCAGAGCTTTAAGCAGTTTTAAAGCTGTTTGCGTTGTAATTCAAATAATTTATTGCTACAAATATTGGTATTCAACCGTTGAAGGTAGCTAAACCAAGCCTGTTAAATGCTTTAAGCCAGAGCTTTAAGCAGCTTGCAAACTATTTATTTGAATTTTTTACAATAATCATTCTACAAATCTGTGTTGTTGTTATACTAGATTAGTTGGAGAGCAAATAGCTTCTTTAAAGTGTAAGCAGAAGCTCTAAGCAGCTTTTAAGCTGTTTATAATTGTGCAAAGCAAAAGTTCTAAGATTAATCTTCAAACAGCTTTCTATTTTTTATTTATACTTTTACAAATTTCGACTCTTAATATACTAAAGTTGATGAAAATCAGCTTCCATAAGTTACAACAGCATGAGCTTTAAACAGCTTTTGCACTGAAATATACTTTAATTACTGAAAATTGATCTGGTAATATAATATCTCTTAAAGCTACGCAGCTTCTATTTCAGTCTTTAAAAAAGTTTTCAGTATTTCAACACAAAAATGTAGCTTTTGAAAAGCTTCTCAAAGCTGCGCATTGTCTTAATCCGCAGAACTGCAGCTGTCAGCTTATGAGTTAATAGCTTAAAGATAGAAATCACATGTAAATAAATGGAATAAATTTAAGTATGAGATGTTTAACTACAACTTTGTTGCCTACAAAGATACCCTGTGAATATAGATACAGGTTTACTTCACTTAAACTTAACTATAGCTACCCCAAGAGCAAGGTCTAGCCAGTGAAAAAGCTTATCATATGCTATCTATAAACTGAGATTTAAGTTACGTAGTCTCTTGGTTTATTTTGGTTTGTTAGTCAGTTGGTCAGTCAGTCAGTGGTTTGCTTGGCTGCTTTGCTGAATTGGGGGGAAGTTGTCAGTTGGAAGTTGCCGAAATTTATATATAAATATACAGTATATATCTTGTTGTTGTTGTTGTCTCATCGTCGCGTCGCATCGCATCGCGTCGTGTTTTGTTGGCAGTGAAAGTCACTTGAGACTTGAGTTTCTCAACGGCAAGCGGAATTATAGTAGGGAAATCCACGAAATTCGTAAATGAAGAAAGACGCAGCCAGCATTACGAAACATTATTGCACACACATACAGACATAGCTCTCTTTCCATCTCTTTTTAACTATATCTTGCTCTTTCTCTGTTTACATTAACAATTAAACTAATTCGACACGGCAATCAGTTTGCTGACGAGTCACCGCCAATCAAAGCCATAATCGAAGCAACCCTTTTATACAGATACATTTCTCCAAAACTTGTAGATACATTGGCAAAAGCTAAAGACTCAGATACATATAGATACACACACACACTACACACACGCACACCTCTGTACACACTAATAAAGCCAACAGGCAAATTAAAATTCGCGCGCCAGCAATAAAAAGCGATATTGTAATGCCAACAATTTCTTTTTGGCTTTTTATTTTCTTTTCACAATAAAAATTTATATAAATACACACATATTCGTAGACTTAAGCTATTTGCTCAGACTGGCTGATACCCTGTAAAGTTCTGAGAAAGTTAATTAAACTAAATTCTGCTGTAAGACTTAAGAATTTCACGAAAAATACATATGAAATGGGAAATTTGTACTGTTTTACACGCTTAAAGCTCGAAAACAGCTGCTTGGGTAGACGACCTGGTTACCCTGTAAAGTTGTGCGACAGTTTATTAAGCAAAATTCTATTAAAAACCTTTAAAATTTTATAGAAAATACATAAAAAGGGAGAAATTAATCCTGTTTTACACGTTTTAACTCTAAAATAGCTATTTGGGAGAACGTAATGATACCCTGTAAAGTTGTGGGTCAGCTTATTAAACAATATTCTACCAGAAAACATAAAAATTTCATAGGGAATACCTATAAAAAGGTATATTATTGCTATTTCACACGCTTAAGAGCCTAAGATACCCTGTAAAAATACATTTCACTACGAAACAGCGGTATTTGTTGCGAATTTCGTTAAATTTACCAACATTTTATTACATAGCTACAAAAAAATCTTAATATATATCCCGAAAAATATTTACAGCGCATGCTTGAGTCACTTATACCCCACTCAGCTGCATCTCATTTGTTATGTCTGCGCATTATGTGTAAATAAAATAAAAAATATTGTTGGCAATTTTCATTTCAACGTTTTTTTCGCCATTTTTATTGTACATTTTACACGATGCGTTGGCAAAATTCAATTTATTTTTGGCGCTTTCAATGCGTATATAGTATAGTATAATCAAATATATAATATTTAAACGGATATCAAGTCTATATATAGCAATATAAAGAAAAGCAGCTCAAGTATAGCTCTCTCTCTCTCTCTCTTTTGTCTGCCATCTCTTTCTGTTACACTTTGCCTACTCACGCCTCTAATTTCTTGCCTTATCAGCTGGCGGGTCAGAAGTTTTGCGTACTTTGACCTCTCAACTCTGTGGGGTCAGCGGCCCAAATGAATAATGAGCATTTGTCAGGCTTTTTGGTTTTATGTTTAATGCGTATTTCTGGGGCTATCAACGCAGGACGCCCGCTCATAAATCTTAATCGCCAGTCCTCAATCTCTTTCCTGCTCTATGTCGGCTCGTTTCACACACCCCCACACAGCCATACAACCCCATCATCCAGTTGTAATACCCCCAAAACATCCCCAAAATTTCTCTCCTTTTGTTTAAGTCAATCAAAGTGCAAATGTTGCGTGTGTCGTGGGTCCTAAACTTAATATTTAGCATTACATTTATACCAGCGATACAGAAACTATTAAAAATGCTTACATTAGAGCACTCATTAATTAGAGAAGTCATTAAACTGGCATTAAAATCTTAAGCACTAGAAAGGAATTTACAAAACACCACAATTAAAGAAGCTATTAAAATAACAGCCACAAAAATGGTGTATTTGTACATTATAGATTCCATTAGCGCACGCATTAATTAGACAATTCATTGAACTCGTTTTAATTTATATTACTCGTAAAGGCAATTACAGAACTTTTAACACTTAACAAGTGCTTTCAACTTATCTACTTAGAAATAGTTGCATTACAAAAATCATTAATTATATGAAAACTCATTAATTTATCATTACTATTAACAGCATACATAATAGGACTTAAATATGATTTTTTCTTAAACTGCATAATTTGTCATAATTTATGCAATAAATGCTAACACTTTCAGCTCATTGATTAAGAAATTTGTACATACAATAAATTTTATTTATTTATTTATATTTATTTGCATGTTCCCTCAAAATCCATCATTATATCTTACATAAGCTGTAAGCTGTATTTATGATTTGTGGTGCCCATGAAAATGAAGTTTTCTATGTGTACGCACGTTTTCCCCCATTTTCCGCTGTGACTTGTTTTCACTTTGTTGTTTTTCCCCCCAAAAAATAAAATAAAGTCAAACAATTAAAAGCCATACGAAAAGAGGCAGCTACTACTAAAACTGTTTTTGTTTTTAGATACTACACTCTACTACACTGCGTGCGTTGCGTGTGGACACAGCAGGGGTGTGGTTAGGGGAGGAGTGTGGTATGGGTAAAGGGGAGGGCAACAGTAGCCCTAAAGCGACCGCAAAACTCAACGAAAATATGCATGCAATTTGCCTTTATGACTTCCGCGACAGCGACAGCAGCAGCAGCAACAGCAAAAGTGATGGCAACTGTTTGTGAGACCTTGCACATAAAAAAAATACAAGGGTCTATTAAGTTTGTCAAATAAAAAATGCCAATAACTTGGTTTTCCTACATAAAACTTATGTGCCTATATTTTAGAAACTTTAAGAGCTGAATCTACTCAATTTGACTAGTAAAATCCTTAACAAATTTTTAAAAACTTATAACTAGCATAATACTTGAGTTATTTCAATGGAACTTACATCTTGTATACATAATATTATATTCTTTATGCTGTCCGAGTTTTCTAGGCATCAGACAACTATAACATATAGAAACGATCGTGTTAAATTCGATTTTAAGCAAATCAGTCTTTGTTTTTAGAATATTTTTAAAATTTCTCACTACAAAGTCTCTTGCAGTCGGTTTGCTTAGCACCCAACCTCTTCTACTAGTTGTCAGTTTTTTCATTTTATTGAAATTTTCACTTTGAGTTGTCTTGAGTTTTGCCAAAAAGGCAACAGGCCCAGCTGCCTCTCCCTTTCTTTCGGCCGCTCTTGCTGTCTCGCTCTCGCATGGTTTTTGGCACTCGGTACTTCATAAAAATACAAGCAAAAAAAAAAGAAGCGAAGCTACAAAAAAAATTGAGCGACGACAATAAAATGTGAAACAGAAACAGCAAACAGATAGTACGGTACAAAGTGAAAGAAATGCGGCGTAAACAGAAAGCGACCAACAACAACAGCAACTCAAAAGTAACAAAAACTTAACAACAACAGCAGCAAAGCAAAAGAGATTCGTTGTCGAAAGTAGCTGGCGATCGTATGCTTATAACACTCACTCCCAGTGGGTAGGCGCAGGGGGCGGTGCGGGTCAGACCCTTGCGGCGGCATTAGTGCAAGCGAAAACCGTCAAAAATTAAAAGAGAAACAAAAGTTGTCGTTCAACGTTGTTGTTGTGAAATGGCTGCGCTGCGTTTGTTGCTCGTGTTGCTGCTGCCGCTGCTGCTGCTGCTGATTGTGTAGTCTAGGCACACGCACACACATACGTACATAACTTGCAGGTCGTTCCCTTGCCAGCCACCCACCCAGCAACCATTGCTCAGCTCTCTCCTCTCTCTTCACTCTCCACTCTACTTACGCCATTTGCCATAAAGACTACGCGCGATAGTGCGAACGCCAACAAAAACTATTAAAGCAGCGCGCGCTCTCCCTCTCACATGTTCTCTTCGCTCTGCTCTCCTACTCAAATAGTTCGCACACACACACACACAATACAACACAATCATCAGCAGCAAAGCGCGTCAACATAGTAAAAGTCTAAAATCGACAAAAAATTTAATTTTCGGCGGTCATTCACCCGAACAGATCCCATACGCACTGACAAGAAAGCACAGCGGCAGCGGCAGCGGCAGCGCGCTATCGCTCTCTTTGGCTCCCACTTTTGCGCTCTTTCGTTGGCAGAGTGCGTGAGTGTTGTGCGTGCGTGCCTCTGTCGCTGTCGCGCTGCTGTTATGCGGGAGCGTTGACGCGTCGACGTCATCGCGACGCTTATTACAACATGCAGAGGGGTGGCCGCAGCAGCAGCAGCGACGGCCAGCAATCGAATTCGCTTTCACACACACAAACAATGCGATGCTTTCTATGGCTTGACGCTGCCTCCACCTTCGCCAGCGTCGCAGCGGCAGCAGAAGCTCAACTTGTATTATTATTTACGCATAAAATGTCTGAGTGTGAGAGAGAGATAGAGCGTTAGTGTTGTTATTATGTTACACTGGGACAAAGCAATTAAAATTTAGAAATTGAAATAAAGTAGTTGCTGGCCATTAATTATGAACATATTAAAAATAATGATTATACAATAGCAATGCAATTATTATCTATGTATGTTATTATGCAGTGTTCAATTTATTTTTGTGCTTTTAAATTAATTGTGACTAATTTGTTGCAGTGTATTGGGGGGCTCTCTGTTTGACAATTATAGCGTGTATGGGGAATATTAAGTTTGTTAAAAGTTTGTAAGAAGTAACATATGTAAAATCATGTATATATTCTTGAAGAGCATCGCCAGCTGAGTGGTTATAGTAATGTACGTCTGTCCCTGTGTCTCTATGTGAGATCTCAGAGTTGGTAAGCGCTACAAGCGCCAAATTTGGTATGTGGACTCTTTATAATGTTAGTGAATAAAAATTTGTTTTATTTCTTTGATGACACGCCCCTTTCGCCCATAAGTACCAAAAAACTAGTTAAACTTCGTAAGAAAACTATGTTTTTGTATCGATTGAGCTCAACTGTACTTTTCTCACTCGGTTTTAATTGCCTAAAGAAGCTAAGAGTCTAGAGTTAGTTAACGCTTTTGGCATTTCAGCCATTATTTGTTGGCCGTTAAGCGGCTAATTTGATTTTTATTTACACGCCATATGCATGACTCAAATGTTTGGCCAAAAAAGCGGGTGGCAGAAAGTTTTACCAAATTCCCTACACACTCCGACAGCTGCTTGTAATGTGTTCCTGGTGCCACTGGGAATACTGGGCAATTGCTTCCCTCACAGCCCACGCACTTCCCATGGGAATTTCTTCATTTCATTTCATGCCATTTAATGTTTTTTTGCTGGAGAGTGTTATGGAAATTCCAATTGATATATGGCACATGCAAATATTTTCAAAAAAAACTTTTGACTTTTGTTTGCAAAAAAACAAATAGAGCAATTTCGGGAAGTTCATTAGCTTTTGTGCCAGAAATACAATGTAGAAACCACATTAGTTTATAGTCTACGATAAATATGGAAATTTCGACAAATAGACTTTACAAAAACTATACAAATTTGTGTGCTCTATGTTACAAAAAGCGCCACTAAGTTGAAATACCCCAATATACGCTCTAAGAACTATTTGGTTTTCGGTGTGTAAAGGTCATTGAACCCGTTTCTTATGTTTTTCGTAGCACTTGTCGTAAAGATAAGCCATAGAAATTGTTTCTATTTGTATATTTATATTCGAGTACACTCAATACCTTATAAGGGGGTTATCTGAGACACACACTAACATATAGTAGCATTAGTCAGTTAAATGATTACCGATCTGTGTCTATAAATATATGTATATCAATTGACGATTAGCCAGACAAAATAATAAGAATATCAAAATATTTGATAATATCATCATTGAACTGGCGTCTAATTGTTGAGTGTTATAGACTTTGCTTAATGATTGTCAATTGCACTTATCTGCGCCGACAAATTTGCTATAGTTTACAAAGCGAATACTCAAGTATATACAATACAAACTGTATTTAGTATTTATTAGAGTAAGTATTTAGTATTTAGCGAGATAAGCTAACCACAAATGTGTGTCATAAGGCCACAACTTCAATGCTACATTGCACAGACAAGAAAAAGAATTCAAAGTACGTACATAGAGAGACAACTGATTACAGCCATTACAAGACAGAGTATTACAGGCTTATTTCAGTTGAAATGTTTACGAATGCGACACAAAGAAGAAACAAAGAAAGCACGATACTTTACAGAGAGGGTGAAGCTAGAAGAGTGCGTTTAGGAAAAACGTTTGTAAAGAGAGACTTAAAAGCTGCCTAATGAGTTTGCTTAGACAAAACGTTGACGAACGGCGCAAAAAGAAGAATTGTAAATTTTAAAGACAATACAGAAAGCTAAGCTTGAGAAGAACATGCAATGAAAACGTTTAGAAAACAGTATATATATATTTTCCTACAGAATTTATAGCTATTTAAAAAGCTTTTTTCTAGTAAAACTTTTACGAATGGCTGGTGAAGAAGAAATAACAAGCTTATGAGCTTAAAGAATGTAAAACATGCCAATAACTCTAAGTTTAAAGGGCTAAGAAGAGCGTTGAAGCAATGCCTTTATATAGTTTTAATTTCCTCTCAGTCAAAACGTTAACGAATAGCGTAAGAAGCAAAAATTCAAAGCTAAAGTTGTATAAGCGAGTTAAAACTTAGGGGAATCGATGAAGCTAATAAAATTTAACCTCTTCGATGACTAGACGCTTAGAAAACTTAGGAAAAATCAAAACGTTTACGAATGGGGCACAAAGCAGAATAGCAGAAAACAAAAGCTCTGTGTAAAAAACTGCTAAAAAACATTAGTAAAGTTATCCACAGCTTTAAAGCTTAAACACTTGTAACTAACATATACTTAACTCATTAACCCCGTTGAAAAAAATATGCACAAAATTGCCCAAATACAAATTTTGGATGAATGCATTTGTGAGTGAATAACAGCAGATGAAGAAGCAGAAGCAGAAGTAGAATTAAAAAATTCATGCATATGCATATGCAATAACATTATTCTAGCAATTATCTGGCCAGACAAAATGCAATGCATCAGTGGCCCCCACGGGGCCGCAGATATGTACGTTGAATCGTTGGGGATGGGATGGGGAGTGGAATGGGCAGAGTGAGCGGAGGGGGGGTAGACCACAGAACTCGCCACAGCGGCAGCCACAGCCACAGCAGCAGCTGCTGCTGCGTATCTTATCTATGCAACTCTCACATAGTATTTAATGTGCGTGAGTTTGACACATGCATACATCTATAGGTATCTCTGCATCTGTGTGTGTGTGTGTGTGTATCTGTGTGTGTACGTATGGACAGCAAATAAAAGATTGCATGTGCCCCACAATGCAGCAATGAACAACAAATACCCAGTGGGACGCAGTAGAAGCTGCACAGAACTTGTTCTTTAGGCTCTAAACTCATGCGAGCTGCAAGCAGAAACAAGTTTATACCTGCAGAAACTTGTAATGAAAAAAAGAATTGCCCATTCAAGCAGTCACAGCAAAAACTGGTCAAAGTTGCTGCCAATTGCACTGCAATTTCATGCATTAATTCACTTAAACATCAACTACTGCGTATTTTTGGCTAAAAATCACATTTTAATACTCACTTTGTATAGTTAAAAGTGTGTGTAAAGTGAACATATGCCAAATGTAGAGCGCAGAGCACTGTCAGCACTAAAAGGTAGCCTTGTTAAGTTGGCCGCTGTACATGCAACTCTGAATATATGCAGTGTAACTAGAATTAGATGGGTAGAGATGAAAAATTTAATATAAAAATAAGTACTGCTTGACCAAACACACTTTAAAAATGTTTAAACAAAAAGCAGCTTATGTTGAAATACTTTTAGAAGTCATTTCAGTCAACAGCCAGTGTAAATGAACTTTATAAACGAAAACAAGTATCTACTCTATTAATTTTGGCAAATTTCAAGCTTAGTGCAAAATTAAGTTGCAAATTTAATTGAAACATTGTATTTTTCGCACAGTGTAGTATTTTTAGCAAGTTTTATAGCTATTTTATAAGCTTTAAAAGAGCTGGAGTGTCAACTCCGCTGCCTACACGTGCTTAAATGCACGCATATTTAATGCAAAGTCCCACTGGGTTTCGCGAGTCACGACAAATGAATAGACGAATATGTATGTATATATGTAGGTATATGTTATGCATTTGTTGGAGCTGCGAGTGTTAAGTATATATGTGTGTATGTGTGTGTGTGTATTTTGTGTTGTTGTCGCTGTTGCTGTGTATGTGAGCTGCACACACAAAAATGCAACTCGCCGACAAGTTGAGTTAGAGGCGAACGAGCGCCGCCAACAAATGCGAAAAACTGGGACAAAGTTGAACAGACGAGCCAAGGACGGATATTAGTGCGCACAGTTGCATGATGGAAGCGATGGCAACAACAACAACAACAACAACAACAACTACAGTAGCAACAACAGCAACAACAATGTTGGACAAAAACAAAATGAATGCCTTTTAGTTTTGTGTATTTTATAGACGCTGCTGCTGCTGCTGCTGCTGCTGCTACAGAGCTTGTTGTTGTTATTGTTGCTGTTAGCGGCGACTACTGTACATATGTATATATAGTATATAGCATATAGCATATAGCATATAGCATATATATATCTGTATTACATAGTTTTCGGGCTTTGCGACTCGATTTTTGTGTGATTACAATTTGCATGCAACGTCAACGAGTTTTTATTTTTTTTGTTTTTTGTTTTTCTATTTTTTTGTATTTTTCTATTTGCTTCTCGCAGCTTCTCTTCGCACAGCAGAATTGTTGTTGTTGTTGTGCTGCCCAGTTGTTGTGGCATTCATTGTTATAAAAAGACAACAATAACAACAAGCAAAAAAAAAACAAGCGACTAACAACAGAATTGCGCATACGCCGCGTTTGCTGCTTTATGCGTTTGTTCTTGTGTCGGTGGCGAAAAAAAAAAACTATCAATTAGGTAGCAGGCTTGCAGGCAGAAAAATATATAGCTAAAATAGCTACAATTGAGCTGCTCAACTACTATAAGCCTAGTTGGTATAACTATTAAGTTGTTTGTATTAAGTATCTGAATTTTATTTAAGTTATCTACTAACTAAATTGCTAATAACCTTTGTATTTGCTAAGCAATTGATATGAAATTTTCGGGATATGTTCAATTATTAATGTAAAACTATTGTGTAGAGTTTCAAAACGGTTGATTTAAAAACGAGCTTTTATTAAATAAATATAGAGTCACCTGCAAGCGTATTTAAATCATCAAACAAATTCAAACTGCGTACGTTATAGCAGTCTGTTCACCAAATTTAGTGATGCTAGCGTTAACAGTTGCTGAGATTCGCATGTTTGTACAGAATAATAGAGATTAAACATAATTAAAAACTTAGGAACTTCTATGTTTCTTAACCGATTATAATGAATTTTTAAGCGCTCGTGCTTTTAGTAGTAAACATATGATTTGCCAAGTTTCAGAGCTATCGGTTTAATATAACTTATTCAAAGTACAAATCTTAAAATTGTAGGCGTAGGATAATTATAAAACAAACTTCGACTACGCTTCCTTAATAGCAGTCTTGTCATCAAATTTCATAAGGCTAGCTCTTAAAAGCTCTGAGATCCAAACACAGAAACATAAGCCGATTGTAGCCTTTGAAAAACTAGGCGAAAAACGAGTTTTTCTTTAAGAATTTTGTGCGATTTTCGCCAAAAAAACAACAAAAAAAAGAAACCAACAACAAGCACAGCTTAGTTAGTTACTTAGTTAGTTAGTTGTTTAGTTGGTTGTTTGGTTTGCTTTTGGCCAAAGTTCGTGTTCAACTTGAAAATGTTGTTGCTGCGTTTTTGGGTTCTAACGACAACAACAACAACAGCAGCAAGAACAGCACTTAAATACCATAAATAATTGGCTATTTAAGTGTAAATATTGTTGTTGTTGTTGCTGTTTGTTGTCAGCTGCTGTTGCAAGTTGTTGTTGTTGTTAGTGTTGGTGTTGCAAGTTGCGCAAAACTAATGCTAAAAGAGTCAACTTACTTTGGCTCTGTGTGTGGTTTTTTTTCGAGCTTGTCAAGGTATTTTTAAGTTTTTTTTTAGTTGCATTGAGTTTCATTTATGTCGACGCTGTTGCATTTGAAGCCGTGCATAAATAATACATGGGCCTACATTTTTATGGGGTGGAAAAATACCTAAACACACACACACACACATACGCACATACAGCTAAAAGTGCACCTTCTGCTGCACTTTGTACTTTATGCTTTATTCCATTGTTTTTTGCGGCTTTGTGCATTTGTTTTAGAATAGCTATAGCTATAGCTATAGCTATAGCTAGTATATACTATAACTTTAGCTCTATAGCTCTAGGGTTTTCCAGCAGCTATTTCGTAATGATGTCATGCTTCCAAAGAATTTTCTCTCATTTTAAATATTTTTGCAAATATAATTACAGCAAAAGTAATAAAAGCAAACTGCTACAAATAATTAAAATAAATGTAAGAAAAAATACTACAAAAATAACAAAGTGAGTAGGCAGCATTTGGCAGCAAGCAGTTGGTTTTCTAAAGTATTTTGTATAATAAATAAATATATAATAAAGGTATTCCTAACAGTTTCAACAATAAACGCACAAAGCAGTTGCTAAACAAATTGTTAGATAATTTAAAATTTAACAAATAAATTTTATAAAATTTCTAATAGATACTACAACTAATTTCCACCAAAAAATGTACTGTGAACAATTTCTTATAATTTTTAAAAGCTACAAAAAACATATTTTTACGAAATTCTTCTGAAATTACGCATAAAAAGGAATTCAATTCGTCATGAAAAGCAGAAATGCTTTGATCAAAGGCACAACAAAGAAAGTGTCTTTAACTTTCAGTTTGTTAACTGTTTATTATGCACAATTTAATGAATATTTATGATACTCCCTCGCACAAAAAGGCAAACACAACAACACAAGTAAAAAAAAGTTAAAACTTCGATTTGTATGCATATATAAATTTGCCGTATTGTACAGAGAAATTTCAGACAAATGAATCATGTGACGAAAATGTATCTTAACTCACACACATACACGTCCTCAGCTCGCATCAGTTTGCTCACATTTCATTGTCACGTGCGGCGTATACGTGATTTTTTCATTGCAATATAACGCATACGTCATGTGTGCTGTGCAAACAAATGCAGAATTGAACTCAAATGATGCAAATAAGCAAAATGTGCAACTTATCTGAAGAAGTAGCGAAATATACGTTAACTTAACGCTTTTGCTTATTACCAAAAATAGAATTACATCATATTGTTGTGAAATATCGTTGTTGTTGTTGTTGTTGTTGTTTGGGTTCTTGCTTCGTTTTCATTTTTGGCTGTGAAATTTCGTGGGTCAATCAACTTTAGTGGGCAAAAAGGCAAAAGAACATATACAATATACTGTATAGTATATTTCGTATGAGCCAGATCTTTTGTTGCCAACAAAGAACAGCAGAGAGAGAGAGAGGGAGAGTGAGAGCAGCACACTGGTGCGAAATGTAAACATTACAAAAAAGAAACGAAAAGGCAAAAGAAAAAGAACAGAAATGCCTGCTCAAAATTAAAAAAAAAGGCCATTGACTGCAAAGCACCGTTAGGCTGGTGACTTTGGCATAACTGCGCGTAAATTAAAATTATATTATTATAATGATTCTGCTGATTATTATTACTGTATTAGGCTGTAGCAGCAGAGGCAGCAGCGCGGGCAGCGTGAATGAATTTTGCTGCTTTTTACTAATTCTAACGGCGTCTTCCTCAAACACACACACACACTCATACATATGCAAATGCGTGTGAGCAAAAAGAAAGCGCCAACATTACGTAGCCATGCCAACAACATGCTAATGTCGCTGCTGCTTCTGCTGCTGCTGCTGTCGGCGTCGCAGTCACAGTCGCTCTCTAACGGCATTTTTATTATATGTATATATATGTAGCTTTCCGTCAGCCGGCTTACCTACTCCCTTCCCTTTTCACTTGTGAAAGCTGCTATGAAACGAGTTTTATTTAACTTGGGCGCAAAGAACCAAGCACACACAAACACACAGCAGCAAAGAGCGCCAGAGCACACGTAGGCTTAAGTCTAACGCGCGCTCTCTCTCGCGCTCTCACGCTGTGTCTTTGGCACAAGCAAAGAGAGCGCAAGCAAGCAAAGAGCAGCAACAGCAACAGCAACACACAAACAAAATAAAAAGCTGTCTGTCTGCTTGCTCTCTCTCTCTCTCTCTCTCTTTCTGTGTGTCTCTCGGCAGGCGGTGCATTGACCCCACAGCTCGCTGACCCACTTACGAAGCTGCTTTTGGCGAATGTGTTGCGCTCGTGCCATAAACCCGAACGCTGTATTTGTGCTTCGTGACAACTTGTGCAATAACTGGCAAATACAGCAATAACAAAAAACAGCAACAACAAGCAATAGCAGCAGCAGCAACAGCAGCAGCAGCAGCGATTCGACTGCGACTGCGACTGCACTGTGGCTCTGTCTGTTATTATGCAGCTTTGTTTTTGTTTGCGCTGTTGTTATTATTATTTGTATTATTGTTTTATTTGATGGCGAAAAGTGCAAATCATATGCAGTTCTCTCTTCGCACATGTCGCTGCATATCAATTTTCGTTGTACATTTTGTTGTTGTTGTTGTTGTTATTTCTGCCTGCATTTGCAATAAAGAGAAACATATTAATTTTTGACTGCCAGCAGCAGCAGCAGCAACAGCAGCAGCAGCAGCAACAGCGACAGCAGCAGCAACGGCATAAATTGCATATGCACAAAATATTTTCGCCTTTTCTGCTTCTTCTCTACTTCTCTCCTCTCTTTGTGTGTATTTTTTGTGGCCCATTCAGAATTTCATTTTATTCTGCATTTTTGCACACTGTTTAAATTATCGTTTGCACATGCGGCGCTTTTCTCTCACTCACTCTCTCTCTCTCTCTCTCTCTCTTCTATCTCTTTTAGCAACTGCAGCAGTTAATTAACAGTTAACTGTTACTCGCGCATTTGCATTATTTTTATTCGTTTCTTTTTATTATTTTGTTCTTTAATTTATTAATCGTTAATGCAAATTTAAGTGAATTAACGTATCAATGAGCAAATTGATTAATAAACAATTTTAATACAATTTACAATGCATTAAAGTGATTGAAATGCCATTAAATTTAATTAAAAATCTTTAGCTTTGTGTTTAAGCACTTTAGTTAGACTGTTTAATACACTATACTTATTCTAATGGAATTACAAATCATTCCAACAGTTTTTCAGTTTCAGTAGAGGTAATTTCGGTAGCTCTAGCTCTTAAGCCTATGACTTTTAAGTATTTAACAGGCATACTGACATACTTAAAAGACCTCTGTACTTTTATCACATATCATTTAAGTCTTTACATGTCTGACACTCTTGCAGTAAGGACACACCTGCGTACGTAACACATTTGGTAGCTCTAGCTCTTAAATGACTGAGATCTTAGTCATTCTATTAAAATACTGACAAGATTTGTACTTTTTTATAATTTAGAGCTTAAATATTCGCTAATTGTATCTCAAATAATTCATAATCGGTTTCAAAATAAAGTAATTTAAATGAAACATGGCAAATTTGATAGCTCTGGCTCTTAATTTGCTAAAATAATCAGTAATTTGGGCTTAATAATAAATATCGATCTAAACATTAATAGTTGTATACTTACCTTCAATACTTATGCTTTAATAATGCCAACTAACAATAGTTGAATATTTTTTCCAGTATACAGTATCTTAAGAACTGAATTATTATGAAAAGAATTTGGTATTTAGCACATTTCTTTTGTTTTTTGTGTATTTCAATATTACATTCCAGTGTATTTTTGCTTATATGTTTAACTGTTTTTTTTACGATGACAAATAATAATTTTTTGGCAAATATTTGTCACATTTGGAAAGTATGTCAAGCCGTTATTTGCTTTTGATTGTGCTTTAGCAAATAAGGTTCTATAAAACAATAACGAGTACGCGAACGAGTACTCATATTCACACTCATATTCATAACTTCAACTCACACGCGTTCTTAGCCTAGTTCCCAAAGGAAACTATCGTCTAAACGTATAAACAGCTGTCTCTCTGCAACTATAAAACATAGCTTTAGCAAATTTTGGGTATAAGCTGCTAAGAATGTATAGAAATTGGGTACATAACAGAGTTTCGATTCCTTTTTACTCAAAATTATATATTTATGAATAGTTTTACACGTTCTTCATGACATAAACATCTTTTGTGCTATTGAAGGAAGTTCTAGCTTTTGTCTGCCTAACGGTAAACTTGTCAGCATGCATGTGCTTGTCTTTGCTTGTCGTTCTTCTTAACCGCCTACCAAGAAGCACACACAGACATATTCAGCTAAATCTAAGCCGATAAAGATAAAGATTTACCGACATAGAGTAGAAGTATGTGTGTGTGTGTGTGAGACATTTTGTCATGTCTGCGAACATTACAAGTTTAAAGCGCTTTAAGTCGAAAAAGTCAACGAACAAGCAAAACACCCACCCACCCAAAACACTCGCACACACTGGGTGGCTGGTGACGACACACATTTCAAAATAACCAAAAAGCTGTCTGTTGCTGCACTGCATTCGATAGTGCGCTCTCTTAAGCTGACGCTTGCATGTGCTGTTAAGAGAGTGAGTGTGACTGAGAGCTTCAGAGCATGCGCTTAAGAGCGCACGCTGCTTAAGAATTAAGAGCGAACTTTCTTTGCAATATGTTTTTGTCTTTTCATTCGCATCTCGCGGCACTCACTCAACAGAATGGAGAATGAGAATACTAAGTGTGTGTTTGTGTGCCTCTCTGTGTTTGTTCGTTTTGTTGTATGATTTGTATTATGGTGTGTGATACTGCCGTGTTGGAAAAGTTCATTGACACTTGAAAACATTTCAGTCAGTCAAACAGACACACACACACGCACACATACATAGAGAGCCACACGACGTCTCTTACTCATTCGCTCTGACGCTCATCAACTGTCACACATTTCTCCCAATGCAGCAGCAGCAGCGACAGCGACAGCAACAACAAAGCGACTTGGCACATTTTTCAACTGCAACGGAGGCTGTCTGCTGCTGCTGACGCTCTGCTCTGCTGTCGCTGCTGCTGTCGACTGCGTCTGTGTTTGTCTGCTTTCGGTTCAGCGCGCATCTTTCATCCTCGTGGGTAAATACGCAAAGCGTTGGATTACACAATAATACGATACATACATATATAACAGCGCAGTTCGAGAGCAGCGCAAATGAATGCGGTTTCAGCTGATGCGGCGTTGGCAGCAGCACAGGAGTGGAGTGCGGGGAGTTTTGTAATCAACTGTGGCCCAGTCAGCAGCCAACAGCAACAAAAGCAAGTCCGCTGCCTAGAACCAGTTCTGCGCTGCCTGCAAGTGCTCGTTTGTGTGTTTTAGTTTTCTGCAGTTGATCATAAGTTGTTGTTGTTGTTGTTGTTGTTCGCTCTTGTTGTTATGCGTGTGTCTGTTGCTCTCTTTTCTTTATTGTTGTTGCTGTTGTTTGCCGTCGCGCAGAAATTACATCATCGTTGAAAAGGATTGTTGCTTTGGCTGCGAGGGAATCCCAACAGCTGTCGCTCACACACACAGAGAGAGAGAGAGGGAGAGACACACGCACAGCACAACACAGCAATTTAGTTGAACTGAAGCTGAAGCTGCTCAGTCCCATTGTCTAGGCAAACAAGTGGCTTAAGGTACTTACTTTACTCTTTTCATGCCGCGCTACACTGAGCCAAAGCAGGGTGTGTAAATTAAATGAAATTTAGAAATCAATTGAAAAGCAATTTATGTTAATTTATAAATTATTTCAAATATAAAACACACTAAAATAACTAATATGTGCATAAATATTATAAAATAATAGTGTTAATACTAAAAAAAATAATAAAATATATTAGAAAAAGTTTATAATCGCAAAATATCTAATTTAAAATTGTTTATTCCAATATTCTCAATAAATTTACTTCCAGATTTAATATATTTATAATAATCTAAACAAAAACTTAAGCATTTTAACACTAAATTTAAATTTAAACACGTGTTACTAAGAAAAACAGTAATTTTTAAACTTTTCTAGCATAGTGCCACCAAATTTTTGCAAGTGTACTCACAGTTATTGCGTAATAAGTATTTGGTTCTTATACGTATCGCTGTATTGTTAGACAACGACAATGGGCAACCTACTAAAAACCAAAGTAATAATCCTAATGCCCCATTGTAGCAAATTGTCTGCTACCAAGAACTTCAATTTGCATTACTTGGAGGGGCCAAGAGGTTGCAAGAGGTTACACAGTTAATGGTCTTTGAATAATTCCAACTACAGACAGACGGACAGTTGGCCCTACATTTTGGCTAGGGAAGCGGAACAGACGGCACAAAGTACTATGGCCGGAACTAGCAACAATTGAAATAGGCCTCTGAAAAGTGTAATTCACTTGACAATTGTTCTCGACTAATATAGTTCTTACTGTACAACAAATTAACTGTTTAGTTAGGGTAGAAATAATAACGGTGATTTGGGGGGAGATGAAGAAAATGATCTTGTAAGATACTTAGAAAAAATTTGGAACACGATGGCATTGCAAAAAAATAGTTATAAGTTGGATTCTATAAGTACAATATGGTTAAGATCCATAGCTATGGAAGAAGTATTTTAAACTATGATAACATATAATAATAGATAGTTGGAAAAAACGAAGGACTGGAAAGACTACAGAGATATGTAAGAAATACAAATTTTAAAGATTTTTTTAGAGCTAGATCTACAAAAAAACTTAATTTTCAGAAAGCTTACAGAGAAATCAACAACCTAAAATTTTTATGGAAATTTTATTCAATGGTTTCTTTATAAAAAAATCTTCCGACATTAAATTAAACACTTTAAAACTATACACTTCAGATTTACCATTCATTTAAATCAATATCCCACGACATTTTCCTAGAAAGCCGACAGATAACGGGATCGTGTTGACAGGTTATAATTTTCCGGATGCCATCCTTATTTATAATGCCCACGCGTACCACGCCCCCCGAAAGGCAATCATGATAGATAGCGATTCGTACAGTTCGTACGGCCAGATCTATCATCTCATCCAGTGATAGATCGCGTCGATATTGTGATGTTAAATATCCTTGAACAAATGTGGATCCCGAACCAGCAGCTGAACAGGGTTCACGTACTAAGAGTCCAGTTATGGGTACACTATAGACCTGTCCGCCCTTCTGTTTATCCCAACCAGCCACAATAATGCTGGTAATGGTAGAATTTCGATTCTTATAGATATCATTTCGAAATGTCACCGCCACATCCTTAACCAGCACCGGTTCCCCCAGTACGATCTCGAGTATTTTTATTTTATTTCTCACTTTTTGCGATAATTGCTGGGTCTGTGCTGCGGATCCACTGCGACAGCAGTATATATATTTAGTAATTGATGTTAGCTTATCCGCCATACGATTCGATACCTTACTTTGACAGCTAGTTCTCGAATCGGCAGCAATAACAACACCATCGCCATATTCCAGCGCTACAATTGTGGTCTAGAAGAAAATGTTGCTCTTATATAATTTCTGATATAGTTCAATTCATCCAACTTACCCCAGTGCTTATCTCATAATCGGCTGCATCCATTATATAATTTATTTTAAAAAATCTAAAAAAAATATTAGAATTTATTGTTCAAAAATTTAGAGTTACAAATCCTAGCTATGTTTGATCTGTTTATGTTTAGGTGTATAAGTTAAAAGTATTTCTAGAAACTCTTTTGCTAGTTTTCTTATTACAAAATCTATTTTTTAACTTTTTTTAAGCCTTTAAACTACGATAACTTTGCCAAAACTTTAGCGATTACAGAACGGAATACCATTTACTGATTCGACTGATCATAGTCTGACATTAAATAAATAAATAAATTTTGAACTGCATTTGGCTCAATTATTAAATCTACATTTCTATTTTTCAGTTTTTAGAAATTTAATTTTTGTCAAAATTTTTAAAAGGGTACCCCTTACAACTTTTTGAAAAATTTTATAAAATTTTTTTTTCCAAAACTCAACAAAAACTATTCCAATTAATTAGTTAGTTGCTGTAGTTTATATATATATATACTTTATGGGGTCGCAAATGAGTTTTAAGCTTCTTATAGGCACTTGAAATTTCATTTTCTAAGAATCTAAACTACTATAACTTTTCGAAGCGTATTTCTAATACTATGAAACCTACCTATTTCTTTGCAAACTATATTTAACTAACTAAAAATTGTTTTTATTTCGAAATCTTTACAGCTCAAATTGAAATAATTCCATGCAAAGTCTGTGGCGATAAATCATCGGGCGTGCATTACGGCGTCATAACCTGCGAGGGCTGCAAGGGTTTCTTCCGGAGATCGCAGAGCTCCGTTGTGAACTATCAGTGTCCCCGTAATAAGCAATGTGTTGTGGATCGGGTTAATCGGAATCGCTGTCAATACTGTAGACTGCAAAAGTGCCTAAAACTGGGAATGAGTCGTGATGGTATGATGCAGACAATCCAAAATATAAATATACACTTCCCTACCCCACCCCATACAATTGCTACATTTAATTAATAATATTCCAAAATTTCTTTAACATTTTTGCAGCTGTAAAATTTGGCAGAATGTCTAAAAAACAGCGTGAGAAAGTCGAGGATGAAGTGCGTTTCCATCGCGCTCAAATGCGTGCTCAGAGCGATGCGGCACCGGACAGTTCCGTATACGATACACAGACGCCCTCTAGCAGCGATCAGCTGCAACACACCAACTACAACAGGTGCAGTATATTATGCCATATACAATTTCTACTATGAACGATACCCTAACCCATAATTATGGCTTCTATATACGCAATTCTTACACAGCTACAGCGGCGGCTATTCAAACAATGAGGTCGGTTATGGTAGTCCCTATGGATACTCGGCATCGGTGACCCCGCAACAGACAATGCAATACGATATATCGGCCGATTATGTGGATAGCACCACATACGAGCCGCGCAGTACAATGATCGATCCCGAATTTATTAGTCATGGTAGTATATGGAATGGAATATTTGTAACTCCTGACAATCTATAACTATTTCGAAACTCTTTCTTACAGCGGACGGCGATATCAATGATGTGCTGATCAAAACTCTGGCGGAGGCGCATGCAAATACAAATACCAAACTGGAATCTGTGCATGACATGTTCCGAAAGCCACAGGTGAGGCTAAGAAGAACTGTGGAAAGAGCTATAGAATAGATTTAGAGCAAACGATAGAAATACTTTAAGAGCTGTAAAAGGGGAGCAATACTTCTGAAGAGTACTGAAATGTAAAAAAACTTTAGAAGTCTTAGAAATTATATAAAGAAAATTCCATGGAAGAACTGCAGAAATGTAGAAGAGAAATAGAAGATCTGCAGATGTAGAAATGTACAAGAACTGTATGAAAAATGCTATACAATATGTGAAGAATAATATTGGAAGAATACTTATAGAAGCTATATAATAGAACTGTTGAAAATCTGTTCAGTAACATTGGGTACTGTAAAGAAATGTGGATTTGTAGAAGACTTGTAGAAGAAGTGTGGAAGAATTCTACGAAAGTAGTTAAAAATCTGAAGAAGAAATGGAAACGATATGTAGAAGCTCAGTAGGAGTTGAAAATCTATAAATCTTAAAGGAGAGATATATAAAAATTCTGCTAAAAACGCCTACAAGACTCTTAAAAGATCTGATAGTATATCTGTTGGAGAACTTTTAAATAAATTATGAGTAATTGCAGCACACTTCTAGAAGACTATTTAATACTTTAGAGTTCTTCGAAACTTCTAACTGTTTCAAAAACTATAAATACTATATACCTATTTCTCTTCTCAGGATCTATCACGCATACTCTATTATAAGAATCTGGGACAAGAGGAGCTCTGGTTGGATTGTGCCGAGAAGCTGACACAAATGATACAGAACATTATCGAATTTGCAAAGCTAATACCGGGCTTTATGCGACTCAGTCAGGATGATCAGGTAAGTAGTTATACAAAATATATATATCAAACAAATAAACTTGAATTTAAATACTAAACAAAAACATTTGCGTTTTCAGATATTGTTGCTGAAGACGGGCTCATTTGAGCTGGCGATTGTTCGCATGTCCAGATTGCTAGATCTCTCACAGAATGCTGTGCTATATGGCGACGTTATGCTGCCACAGGAGGCATTCTACACATCCGATTCGGATGAGATGCGTCTGGTGTCGCGCATTTTCCAAACGGCTAAATCGATAGCTGAATTAAAACTGACTGAAACCGAACTGGCGCTATATCAGAGCTTAGTATTGCTCTGGCCAGGTAAGAGAATTTTCGAATATGAATACTACTGTACTCATGTATCTTTTTATGTCTTTTTGGTTCCCTAGAACGCAATGGAGTGCGCGGCAATACGGAAATACAGAGGCTTTTCAATCTGAGCATGAATGCAATACGGCAGGAGCTGGAAACGAATCATGCGCCGCTCAAGGGCGATGTTACCGTGCTGGACACGCTCCTCAATAACATACCCAATTTCCGGTTAGTTAAGCATAACATATACTCATTTTACAGAACTTTTAATATAAAATTTCCATTTGAATTTCTAGCGATATTTCGATTTTGCATATGGAAGCGCTGAGCAAATTTAAGCAACAACATCCGAATGTTGTATTCCCAGCGCTATATAAGGAACTATTCTCAATAGATTCACAGCAGGATTTAACATAACCAGAGCCGTTTTTAATGGACACATCAGCCGGTTCTGTGGCCGATGTTGCGGCCGGTTGTCCGCTGCAAATACTTGCAACAGCAACGACGGCGACAACGGCGGCAACAGCAACGGCAACGGCAACAGCAACAACTGCCGAGCAACAGCTGCAGCTGGAGGACTGAAGCGGCAAACAGCAACAACAACAACAACAACAATAACAACAGCAAGCAACAAACAACAACAGCAACTTTATCATCATTTAAGCTAGCATATAACCAAGGATGTGATCCTGGCCGAGGACTCACTTAAAAAGCTACAAAACAAAACAAACAAATAAGCAAAATATTTCTAAAATATTAAATATACTTTTTTCTAGACAAAAGAAGAAGAAGAAGCAGAAGCAGAAAACACACACACACACAGGCTAATTAAATAAAATTTCAAATGTAACTCAGTTAAGAAAACATAAACAAGAAACAAACAAAACATATGCATTTTAGCAAAGCAAAAAACCAATCAATAATATTATAAACAACCATAATATAAAACGCAAATAGTTTTCAGTTATGCAACATAGCCACGCCCCCTTCCTACCTACCTACTAGCCAAGTACTTAAACATAGAATTGATTTGCTGCAATGTCCCCAGTTTCCAGTTCCCCAGCTCCCTTCAAAAAAACAAAAACGACGCCCCTGAAACACCGCTAACCCTCTAGGTTGTCTCTGCCTTTTGTTGTAAACTAAACATGTGTATTATATATACAATATATATATATATAACTATATATATAAAAAATCAAAAATCATTTATATATTATCATTTTTTTATACATAAAGCAAAAAACAAGTTTTGTAAACGAAAAAGAAATGGAAAAAAGCAAAAAACAAAATCGAATATCTCGGAAAAATGTGTTCTTATATAATTATGATTAATGTTTAATGTTTAAATAATTACAATTACATTTACGTTTAAAGTTAAAATGGAAAACAACCAACACACACACACACACACATTTAGGAGCAACATGAAACCAATTTCATTTCATTTAACTAATTTTTAGCATTTTTTTCCCCCAAACAAATTCCGGTTCCAAGGTTTATTAGATTTAATAAAAACAATAATAATTAAAATATATATAAATAAAAGCATTAACAGACTTTAATAGTTTAGCTAACACAAACAACAACAACAACAAGAACAGATAAAAACTTTTTGATATACAATACATAAAGAAAATTGTACTAAATAATAAAGTTAATTAATGTGGAAGAGAAATGGAAAAATGAAAAACGTAAAAAACAATATGGAAAATTATATCGTAATTATCAAGTTACAAGTTTATTGTTTTAAGCGAAACTTATAAGAAAACAAATAAAATAAAATTAAATAAAAATATATAAGCATGGAAAAAAAAAACGTAAAGAAATAATTAAAAAACAAACAAACAGACTGATGGACCGCACGCCACTAAATAAACATCGGACAGCCCCCCAAAATCACGAGCCTTAAACCTACCACTAACCCAATTCCCACTCAACTCCCTCGCCACGCCCACACACAACATTTAAAGACAAGCAAAATTTAAGTATCAACAATAGATTTATTAAACTTTCGATTCTACATACTCTCTGCCTAGCATATAACAGGCAGAAGTAGGCGTAGAAATCACAAGCGGAGCCATGTGCGTTTGTCTGTCCGTTTGATCGTACAGATCTCCGAGTTGGTTAAAGCTATAAGCACTAAATTTGGTATATGGACTCTATGTTTAGTTAGCCAATGCTATTTTGTTTTATTCCTTTGATGCCACGTCCCTTCCGCTCACAATGAGACAAAATCTAGACATACCTTGAAAAAAATCAATGATTTTGGCGAATATCTCAGTAACTATGGCAATTGGGAACATGAAATTTGGCATGATGATAGATGGACATAACATAAAGACAATGCCATCCTAAATTTTTAGATGCCACGCCCCTACGATTATAAAACATGTCTTTTAAAACCAACTATTCGTTTAATGGGTTATAAGCGGCAGAGGGTATTAAACTGTCGTGCTTGCTCGACTGTACTTTTCATTCTTGTTCATATAAAATGACTGACTACACAAAGACGCAATACACACACACACATACACATACATAGGTTAAAAACTAGCAACAACAACAACAAGAAGCACAACACTTTGTTCAGTAGGTGATAATTGGTGTGTCTTAAATGCCCCCTTTCCCCACCCCAACTGCCCCCTCTCCCACTCCGCCGACTCACAAGCCGCTCAAGACAGCCCAACCAAATTGCAATTAGCCAATTTCATTTTGTTTTGGCCAACAATTACTACAACCGCTACCCAAAATCCCCACAAACCCGAACCCAAACAGGCAGGCATATTATTAAATAAACTAATTAAAACTATATATAAATAAACATAAACATAAACAACAATAAATTACCAATTGCAATTCCACAAAAAAAAGGGTTTTCTTTTGTTTTTCCACTTTTCGTTGAGGCCTAAATTAAAATTTTCTGGCAAAAAATAAAATATATAAAAAGCTAAAACTAGTTTATGTTCGACATTTTTGGCCTTAAAACATAAAAAAAAGTAAAATTAAATACTTTATATATATACAACACACATACAAACATACATACATGCATATATATATACAACACATATGTATATATTAAGATTATATATATAAATATATATAGCGTATAAAGAATTAGTTCTAATTTATACAAAAAAGCAAGGGAGCAGCTTTCAAACCGGCAAAAGAAAAATAGTAAAAAATTAAATCAATGAAAATGCAGTGAAAAAAAACATAAATAAATTATACAGTGCAGTTGAGTTAAAAAAAAAGAAAAACACAAAGAAAAGTATCTATATATAATATATATACCAGAAATAAATAATATATATATATATATATTGTTAAATTTTTATGCTAAGTTTTTAGTGCAAAGAAAAACGTAAAGAAATGGTTAAATTTTTAATAATAATAATTATAATAACTAATAAAAAAACATGAGTAAATCTACATTTAAATTTAGCATATGAATTATGTTACAATATTTACAACAAAAACAAAAACAAAAAAACAACAACAACCAACTCCCTCTATAAAACACACACACACACACAAACAAATGACTTTAAATAAAAAGTATAAAAAACAAAAACTGAAATTATAATTATATACAAAACATACAATATACATAATGTAATGAAAAGCAGCTGAATAAATTCATTCATTCATGATATATGTTTAAGGGTAGCTGTAGTACGACTGTTGCACATTGCAAACACACACCACACCCAACACACACACGTGTTTGCCTGCATCTGACAGTTATAAATGATGCGAGTTTCATTTTCATTTTCATATTCGTTTTTTAGTGCCCAACATACACACACACACAGCAAAAAAAAAACACCCAAAAAGCAATAGAGTACAGTGTGTACTGCCTAAGTGTTACAAACCAGTCCACACTGTAACTCAATAATGTATCCTTTACTTGTCTGCAGCACGCGGCGTATGCGCAATATTCACTACTCATATTCCGTTTGTATTGTTTGCTTTGCCTTGCACACACATTTCTCTAGCCACTTTTTATACACTTGCAGCGGGTACTGCGGTTTTGTTACAAAGTTCGTAATGCAGCCGTTGTAGTCAAGTTCGTCTGTGTGTCCGTTTGTACGTCTGTCCGTACGTCCGTTTTTTGCTATGGGAACAACTGCGTCAGTCTTGAAGCCATCTTAAGGAAATTTGACTCGGATGCGTATTCAAACTGCATGCAATTCATATGTTAAACTCGGCTAAATCGTTGCACTATATCATATAGCTGCTATAGGAATAATCGGTTGGAAATAGTATGAAAAACTTCTGCATATTGAGCGATTTAAACGAAATTCACGTACTATGCATTTACTAAAATTTTTCATAGAAAACAAAATTTTTTACTGATAGGCACAATTGGTTGAAACTACAAATTTACTATTAATTTCTACCGTTCTCTGCAAGGGTATCCACTCATTGGCTTGCCAAAGAAAACCTTTTTTCCTTCTAGCATTTCTTTATTTAGCTTTATTTTCTCTAAGGTTTTTTCTACTTAATGGTTTTTTAAATGCTTTTAGACGCGAACATACACAAAAAAAAAACATACAACAAAACAAAATAAAAATAGAAAATATAGCACACAAAAATACAACATAATATTTATGGCGCAGTTGTAAACAATTTTTCTTTATCAAAAGAAAATGCAAAGAAAATAGTTACGAAAGTTGCAACAAGGTAAAAAAAGGAAAAAAAAACCTGCAAAAAAGAAAACAAAATAAAAGAATTATAAACAAACAATAAATGAAGAGCAGTTATAAATGAAAGAGGAAGCATAAGTAAATAGTATATATAAGTATATACATGTATATACATACAATGCGTATAGATCGTTTTTTATATGCTTAGTTTAACTAGATGAATTCGTTTTTTATATATTTGTAAATTGTTTTCTAGGTAAATCGAATTATATATATATACAAACACATATATATAACAACTGTGTCTCTATATATATAACTACATAGTTGATATATAGCAAAAACCCAAGAACAAAGCTACAAAACACAAACATATATATATACATAATTATGTCATACTGCATTATTATGATTATTATTATATGATTCTTACGATTATAATTAAAACAAAAGAGAAACCAATCACAACAACAACAAACAACAACAAAACAAACAATTCGCTGAAAGTTTTTGTATAAAACTTTCAACTAAATGAGAAGAAAACAAAAACAAAAACAAAACAAAATGGAAAACAAACTAAATAATTCAATTCATTCTTAACAATAAAGTGTAATCTGAATTATACAAAAAAAAGAAAAACAAACAATGATAAGATTGAAATATCTCTCTATCTCTTTCTCATTTCCAGGGGTGGGGGGAGGTTTAATATTGTACTTGTTGCTTTTGTGTTAAGTGTTTTGCATTTTCAATTATCAAGTAAGTAAGTACTTAATAGCATTTTCCAATTTGTTTGTTTGCTGCCACTGAACTCGAAAATAACAAAACAAATGAACAACGGCATTGTTTAACATTGTTTAATAATGTTGTCTGCTTTAAATAGCTTAATTATTGAAGCGCCGTATTAAGTGTAAGCGTTTTGCATCGATTGATTGACTGACAGGCAATGTCAGCAAACAGTTAGCTGGAAATCAAAGAGGAAATACATAAAGAAGATGTGTTTTTTTACAGCATTAAGAAGAAAAGCTTTAAAAATATATGAAGAGTAAAGCTTTAACGCTCGCAGCATCTGTTAGGCAGCTTAATTTCTAGCAGCTTAATTTGCTAAAAAACTTGAAAGCTTTAAACTACATGTGAAGTAATGCTTTCAAGTGCTTTCGAAGCTGGAAGCTCCAACAGAATTAAATTCAAAATGCTTTTCAAATCAAATTTAAGCACTAAAATACTTTAACGTTACTTACACTTTAGTCAAAGCACATTAAAGGCAATCAACTTTGTCAGCAGCTTTCAGCAAGACAAACAAATACTAGGTGTTGCTGCCACAGTAGAGTGCACCACAAAATGTGAAAAGTAACAAGGAAAAAGTAAAAAACAAGAACCAGAAAATGAAGAAAACCCAAAGTGTTAGCCAAGTTAAGTTTTGCATTGAGGTTTAAAGGTAAACATTAGAGCATAAGGCAGTGTGACTAGGTGACTTCATCACAATGACCTTGCCACAAACACACACACACATACATGCCGCAAATGGTCATAAGCAAACCGCAGCCACAACAACAACAACAGCAACAGCAACAACCGGAGACTGGCCATAAATCTAAGTGGCATTGAGTTCATTGCTGGCCAAGAGAAGAAACAAAGCCAAATAAGTTTGCGCTCAGTTTGCCACAACTTGGATTTGGCAGGTGTCGATGCAGGGTAGTAAGTGGAGTGGTGTAGGGAGGGGCGGATTCTGTGCTGTATGCCATACGTTTTTATGGCCAAGAGAGCACTGAATTTATGGCCATCAAGGCAAGTGGCTAACTGGCTGCTCTAGTGTTGTGGCAATAGCATATAAAGTTTGCTGAACTTGCCAAAAAGTCTTGACTCGACAGAAAAACGAATCCCAAAAAGCACACCAAAACCAGTTGGCCTTGTCAGCAGGGGCAACAGTCGTTTCTGGCCACAATCGTGCAGGACATGATTGCGTCTTTAACACGTTCATAAATTACAACAGCAACAACAACAACGAAAGGCAAACAAATAAAAGCAGTTACATATAACTGTTATTATTGACTTGTACAAACGTATGCAAAATGCATTAAATATATATATGTGTGTATATTGGCGACAAATTTGTAAAACATGCAACATTTTGTGGGGCTCGCACAGCTGCTGCCGCTCGCCGCTTGCCGCTTGCTGTTGCAACTTTAACGCGCTTCCGTCAATTGAATTTACGAGGCAAACGGGAAAATTGTGTCACAAACAAGAGCCACAGCAAACAATGCAGCCGCATCGACAGCGGACATGCTGAATATGCCACAGTCACAGTCACAGTCATAGTCACAGAGTCATAGCTACAGCCATTGAATGTTGCATGCCACACGGCCGACATAGTTAAGTGAAAATTTATTTGTAAAGGAAATGAAGACAACGAGCTGATGTATTGGTTTCCGGGGCTTACAATACGATAATCCTTTTTTTTGCGCTACGCTCAATGTGCGCCATGAGAGCGAGGGAAGCTTGTAAATTTATGCTGTCTATTAATATATAACGATACAAGTTTTTTTTGTATTTTTAATATAAGCAAGTGTATAAGCTAGTTTTCAGATATTTAATATTTAAAGCTTCTTGCTACAGCTTTTACTCCAAGCTTAAAAGTGTTTTGAAAGCTCCATTGAAAGCTTTCTGTAGTAGTGTGAATCTTTGTTTACAAACTCAAGTATGCTCTATAGTAATTTGATGAGTAGTCTAATAATATGCAAGTTCCATGCGCCCATTGTCCCAACTGACGCGCAGATTGATCATAGTGCAATCCAAAGTGCAAGAGCTACAAGTTTCAAATTTGCAACTGCCGTTTGAGTAGCTCCCAAAAACTTTATTAGAAAGGTTAGTATTTTGAGTTGAAAGTTTGTAAATGTAGGCCTACAAAATTATCACTTGGTGTAATAGGAAAGTTTCAAAGTTTATATGCGAATTAACTAATAAAATAATTGGCTTTAAAAGTTTGAAAGTAAATTTTCAATAAAGAAAAGTTATTGTAATCAAAACTCATACGAAACTTCTGAGGCAACCCATTGGTTTAAAAGCGAAAGGCTCTCTAGCGGGACTCGTTATTTGATGTTACGTTACGTTTTGATTACTATTTCTTTCTTTGTGGCGCCGACTGGCCAACAGGTTAGCCAAATGTGGCCTTTGCGAATGGGCCAATTGATTGAACGAGCGAATCCCTTTTGGCCTTGTGCCAGTTTTTATTGCACAAATATTGACGCAGATCGAATCAGGCGAGACGATTGATTGAAAGGCTTTCAACCAAAACGCTTTTGTTGTTGTTTCCGTCTTTGTTGGTTTTGTTGTTGTTATTGCTGTCTTTGTCGTTGTCACATTCACTTAATTTGCTGCTAATGACCTGGTCTGGCCAAAAGCGATTTTAGTGCAACACTCAATGCTCAGCGTCGTCGTCGCCATTCAATTAATTAATAATATTGTATCTTTATTTTGACACTTGGCAACGTGTCCATTATGTATACGCCGCGTAACCGGATCCCGGAGCTATATATTTTATACCCGGACTGGGACTAGTACTCCTCCGACTCGTAACGAGTCACAGGCAACCGGTTACCCGTTACCCGTTACCGGTTAACAGTCACAGATTTGTTTACTCGTGCGATTTTGGAAATTTGGACTTTTGTTATGAATACACAACATCGATTATATCATCAATTTTAATTGCCAACCAAAAACAAATGCAATTGTATTTGTCGGAGCCAATAAATCATAACAAATAGCATATATGTATATATAGTACAATTATACCATATAATTATACATTTTTCACATTTTGTTATATCACAGCAAAGTGAAAACGCAATTGTTATTTTGTTAATTTTACCTGCGCTAATTTGTGCGGAAAATATTTTTTGTTTTGTGTTACGAGTTGAGTTAGCCAAATGGATGAGCTGCTGACCGACTCAAAGTGTCGTTTTAGCCATTGTTAGTTGCCCGATTGTTATGCAATTGGACTGGCCCCAAAAAATTGGGTCTAAAACCAGTTAACCAGGCGTTGAAAGTGGAGCCATGACAGCTTATAATATGGCTTAACAACGGATTATATTCAGTTGAGCTTGACTTTAATCAACTTTGAGCTGATTAAAGCTGTCTGTATTTATTATGTATAAATTGCTGATTCATAAGTTGATTAACATTGTAGCTTTTCATATTTCATTTATAAATTTCATTATTGAAAGCACATGGAGAAGCTTTCATGTGCTTTTTTAAGGCAGCTTCGGATATTAAAAGTGTCAGTAGTAATCTTTAATATAAGATTTAAATTTACTTGTGTAGAGAAAATAATTAAACGGATTAATCGAATGATTGTCGCCAAAATAAATGTGCTTTTAAGCTTAAAAAGTTCAAAAATTCAACTACTTTTTAAGCTTTAGTTTAATCCTATAATTAAGTGCAAAATAAATGTGCTTTTAAGCTTACTAAATTCATATATTCAATTATTTACAAAGCAAACGAATTCGAAAACAAACAAAACTACAACTTTGATTGTTTAATCAATTATTTGCGTAGATTAATCGGCTGATTTAGAGTGCCACTTTGCCAGCAGCTGGTCTCATTAGGCATTAGGCAGTTACAGTGCTTCCTGCATTAGATGGATTAGCCATTAGATGGTAAAAACCCCGCTGGCCAGAATGGCAATGCCAATCAACTCAATTGCCATATCATGACGATGATCAGAGACTATAATGAACATGTTGTTTGTCTGTTGTTGTTGCTGTTGTTGTTGCAGCCTTGTTGCACATTTAAATTGCCACAGTCAAAAACTGTCAATTCAAAAAAGAGTGTGTGGTGGTGTGCGGCGGGGGTGTGTGCGGTGGTGGCAACAATGCAATTTGCAACAAATGGCGACATATTTCAACGTGCCGCATGGCATACAATTCCCTAGCGGGAAAATGGAGTAGAAATCAAAATGTTTCTGTTTAGTTTTTAAATGTATTTTTGTTATTTTGGTTAACGTTACGGTTACAGTTTTGTGTGCGGGTTTTAAGGCAACCAGGAAGCGGCAGCTACGGGCAGCATAATCCTTGTGGCAAGTTGAACCTGCTGCCAACAGTTAACGTTGTTATTGCTGGTTGTTGCTGGTTGTTGTCTGCGGCCGTTGCGGCTCACCATGAAAAGCCAGTAGACATAATCAACCTGCGTTTAACTGAGGCACAAGCTTCAATTACGCTTTTGACTTTGGCGCTGCAGTCATTCCTCTTCTCCTCCATTTCCACCTCCTCGTCTTCGTCTCTTTCTCCCTGCTCTCGCTGTTTCCCATCGCATTTTGCCAGTTTGTGTTGTGTTTTGTTTTGTGTTGCTACACGTTTGGCGGCTTTTCACAATGCGGTTGGCATGTATTTGAGGCGACTCCCAATTGCTCTTGCAACGCTGTTGTTGTTGTTTTTTGCTTTTAAGCATGCCTCTTACTCACTCGTGTGTTCATTGTGCGAGCATTTCTCAGATTGTACCACTCGTATTGCTGCTTCGTATTGCTGTTGTGCGTTGGAAATTATTGCTGCCGTTTCCATGGTCGTTGCTGTAATATTAGTTGTATTTTCACTATCAGTCAAAATTTTGTTACTCTATGGAGTCTGCGGACAGGGATATTTGCTAACACAGCAATTTGAACTTATTTAAACCAACTTTTTGATAGGTTTTTTTATTTTAGTTTTAGAGTATAGAAAACTACAAAAATTTATAAATTTTTAAATAAGTTCCAGATTAAATTTAAACAACTTTCCGATATTTTGTATATATAAAAATGCCATTTATTCATTTATAAATAATATATAGATTAACAATTAATATGTTTTAAAAGCTAAACAATTTCTCATTCTTTTCTTAGTTGGTCTGAAAAGCTACTATGTTGAAAAGCTGCTGAAAGCTCCAACCGTGTAATAAAGCTCACCCCAAAGCAACTAATTAAGTTACAACAAGCTTAAATACTAAATTATTCAACTATGAACATATGTTTAGCCATTGCATAAAACCTGCTTAAAGCTTGCTTTTGAAATTAACTTATTAAAAGCTTCTTTATTCATAAAATTGCTTATATTTATCGAAAGCTTAACAAAATGAATGCTTGCCTAAGTTAATAAATGTAAAAGCCTATTAAATATATATTTTTACTTGCAGAAATATGTACTAAAAATATATAAAAGCTAATTAAGAGCTCAACAAGCTCAGCTTTTGTTACTATTCATTTTTGCAGTGTCTTTGCTAGTCGCCCCAAATGGCGGCTGCTTCAATTATTTTGCTGTGCCGCTTTGTTGTCGCACACACAAAGTGAGACCTCTAACTACATACCTCCTCTTTCTCCCCCTTTCGCTACCCCTTTTCCACTAGAGTAAGCCACACCCCCTTTAGTCCGCCCCTTCACTTAGTTTAAGCAAGCAAAAAGCTGGTCAAGTTTTGCAGCCGGCAAGTGTGTGTGTGTGTATGAGTTGATTATGTTTTTTGTTATTGTTTTTTCTTACTTCCACAAACTTGATGTCATTGTTGCTGGCTCGCTTGCACTTGGCAGCGCAGCTGTCTCTCGCTCCGTTGCACGCCACTCACCAGTTGCTAAAGTTTTCCATTTCCAAGCGTGGCACGTTTCACTGTACCAACAGTTTTTAACCATTTTTTTTTTCTTCGATTTTTTTTATATTTAAACGACGAGCAACGCGAAGTCCCAATGCAATTTCATTTGTACGTTAGACAACGCTGGAACCACGGCTACCCAAAACCAATAAAAAATATAAAAAAAATATATAAAAAAATATATATAGAGTAAATAAGCAAAGATAAAGTAACAAAACGCAGCTGCAGACAAAGTTAACAGAAACAAATAAAAAGACTCTAAATAAAAAGTTAATTAAAGGCTGGCGACAAACGTGTTAAGATCACCAATCTATTCAAAATGCAAATACCCCAAGGAGTAAGTGTTAATTACAATTTGCATGCCAAATGCAATAAAAACAATCCAAAGTGTTATAAAAATGAAATAAATAAAAAAAGGACAATGATTGAAAAAAAAGAATTGCAACAAAAAGTTAAAACACTTTTTGTTAGTCGTCCGCAAATAATAAAACATTTTATTGCGTGGTGTAATTTTAATTTAATCAAAACAGTTACAAAAAACTGCACAACAATTTGTAGAGTTCGTCGAACATTAATTAAAGCAAAATAAAATATAAAAAAACAAAAACACAGAGTTAAAAAAGTGAGCCTCAAAAAAGAGCAGCCACAAAACCAGCTTAGAAAGTACACACACACACTCATCGTAGTAACAAAATATTGAAATAATGCAAATGTTGTTTTTTTTTGTCGTTTTTTGTCGCTTGTAATAAAAACAAACAGCAAAAAATTCAGCGGCCTCAATCGCGCGTTAAACAAAATGATTGCATCAACAAGCAGATTTACGAGATCAATGAAATTATCAACTTTGTATACCCTCTGAGGGGTATATTGGTTATTTTTTTTCTGTACAACAGTGAATGCAGGTTTTTTATGCACAATTTTAATTCACTTACAATTCAATGTTAATTATGCTACAGCATTAAACTTATTCCCTTAAGTGACCAGCACGCAACTGTATTTAATTTGGCCATGTTACAAATGTTGGCCATGTATTCCTTTTGATGGCTTTCAACAAGTGTTACAGTTTTCCATATATTTTAATTCCCCGAAGAGCATAAATATCACAAATTAACATAGCAGCGGCCTTTTGTCATATAATTGCGTGTTCTCCATGGTTACTTTTGTAACGTATACTTAATTAAAGCTTGGAGTTTACAAGTAAAAAAAATTTAATTTTACTTTAAACAGCGTAAATGTGCATTAAATGTATTTTCCAAGCTTTCCAAATATTTCAAAAATATACTAAACTCTTTACTAAATTAGCCATCAATAAAAATGCTACTAATTTTCCCGCTCTATGCATCTATTAAGCAAATTACTACTTGAACAGGCAGCTGCTATTTCAAAACTTATTTTGGCTAAAAAGAACTTTTTGGCCACATGGCCCGACAAACAGTTCAATGTATTATTTAATGAGTTGGAAAGTGATGAGCAAAGCAATTTGCGCTTTTCAAATTTCAATTTTCCTCTTTGCCCTAACAAAACTGTTAATTGAATTCACTTCGGGGTCTGCCAAATGAAATTTGTTGTAAGAAAATGTTTGCAGGAAAATCAATAGAATGTGACTTAGGGCTGGGCGGAGTTTAAAGGTTGCCACGCCCCTACCCCCCGCACGCAGCAAGTGCTGCAATCAAAATCAGATTTGCTGTGCCCAAAAAAGAAGTATAGCATAATGACAGCCAAATAGGCCTTATGCTAATTATATTATACGCTGTTTATAGACGCTAAACTTTTTATAGCGTATACGCCGCATTGGTCAATACAGTCTTAAAGAGCAAGTAAACTGTGTCGTCAACTTGGGATACTCGTGTGTGTTTCTTTTTCCGGGTCGTTTTGATTTACTTGTGTACTTAGCGAATACCCTGTAAATAGAAGAAGTAGTGGTAGATAGGTTGTTAAGGTCTGGAGAGTCTGTGAAATGTTTGAAGGCGCATGACTCGAAGAGTTTAAGAGTTAGACATAGGGAATTTATTATGAATTATGTATAAGACTTTTAAAAGAAGGTTTTAATACTAAATGAACTATGTTACCAAATAAAATTTATAGAAAATTAGCATTAAGTATGATGATAAAAGCTAGAAAGTAAGCTAGTCAGGTTTTATTTACGCATATTTTTAAAAGTATTTCATAACTTTATTGCTAATGTTAGAATGATCTGATACTGCTGGGTATCTCAAAGTTTAGCACACTCAGCTGCAACGTTTTCACATGCTTTCTTTTATATTTGCAGGCATTAAGTTTGCTGTTTATCACTTGCATGATGTTTGTCCTGACAAGCGGCCATCCATCAAACGACAAGCTTAAGTAAGTGTAACGGCCACGCCTTTAACGACATGTCCACCTACTAAACACACACACAAACACACTCACTCTCCGAGCGAAACATTGAAACACATCAGCGGCATTCACATTGACAATTATCATTCACATGTGAAATTCACATTCGCCATTTTGACAGGATACGCATACATGTGCCCGTGAAGCATCACACGCATGTGCACACCAAGACGGTGATAAAGAAAGTGCCGTTACCCATACCAGTGCCGGTCAAAGAGCACAAGGAGTCAAAGAAGCATCAACATCGCAGCAGTCACAGTCATCATTATCACGACCATGATGAGCTAGATGATGACTTTGAGGGTTACGAGTATCCCGTCAAGGCCAAGAGACGTACGCGGCATCCTTTTGTCTAAGATGTGTGTGTGGGGGCGTGGCTAAATGTGGGCGTGTCACACAGTGCGCATTTTAAGGCCAAAAATCATAATGAATCGAAACGTATAAGCAACATAAAAACTCTTACAGATCTGGGTGTGATTTGTCACTGTTTTAATAGACAATAAGCGTAACATTTTCTGTGCAATAAACAAAATATATATATAAACGAGATATATCTTAAATTTAAGCACAACTTTAATGACTCTGTCTTTCATTTCAAACTCATTATCTTGGCAGACATTTCGTCACTTTGTTGTGCAAGTTAACCAAGCAGAAAATGGTCTCTGTCTGCGTTGTCGGTTTCAATTAAGACAGTTGCATTTTAATAATGTGGGTTACTTTCAGCCCTTTACTACAATATATTGAGTTTAAAGTCAGCATTTAGTTAAAGTAAATTTTGAAAGACTGGCAAAAGATTTGCCAAAGCTATGACTATGAAAAACTGTTGTCAAAAAATCTGCTGACAGCATTTATAAACCGACTAAAGTTGTTTTTAGAGCCGCTGCTTGTTGTTTAATAAATTGAACTGGTAATTAATTCACTTATTTATGTAATCTATAGTAGATTTTTTATTAAGCAGCATGTATTTTATTTACATAAATTATTTTTAGCTTAATTGATTCCAAAAGTTAGCTTAAACTTGTGGCAAACTACTGAAAAACAAGTTTAAGCGGCTTTTAATAGAAGGACTCCTTAACTATTAATAAAAAATAACGAATACAATTATTTGCAATTCTTCTACAACATATTTCATAAAGGCACATTATGAGCAATAAAAAAAAATTATTAAAATATTTTTAAACTAAAAATAAGTTACTCAAACTAAAGCTTTACATTTTATAATATGCAAAACATATACTTTACTTTTATATATCAACTTTTACCAGTTAAAAACTCCACTTTTAAAGAGCATAGAAACTTCCACAAAGCATTTTATACAATTTGCACAATTTGTTTGCTTTTGGCTACGTTTTTGTGTGGCAACATTGCGGCCCTATGCGGCATGCAGCAAAAACAAAAAACAAAAAAAAAGCGAAAGCCAAAAGAAAAACTGAAACCTTCTGTCCCCCCTTTTGGGCCAGAAATCGAAAGCCACAGAAAACGAAAGTCAGCAGCTGTTGGAGTCAACAAGCTAAGCTGGTCTGCTTATGGCTCTTTGTAGAGTGATAAACAGACTTGTTGATTATGATACGATACCAAATGCCGCATGCTGCCTGCTGTCTGCTGCCTACTGGCTGCCGCATGCCACATTCATGCGGCACAAATTGAAAATTGCAAATCTTGAAGTATTTGAGCTTTGAGCAACAATTGAAATTAACGTGCGGCAGTTAGGGAATAAGCTAAAAAGTACTACATAAATAAATAAGTAATCAAACAGGCCGTAGAAGAACGTACACGCAGGAAAAGTGAAAATGTGAAAATGTGGAAGCGTGCAAAGATGTCAAGAAGAACAAACGATAAAAACGGAAACCAAAGTAGCTAAAAATAATGATGTGCCGCTGTGAAGCTGCTGTTGTGTGTTCTCCATGTTATTGTTGTTGCTGTTGTTGCTGTTCAATCTTTCAACCGTTCAAGCTTTCAACAATTGCGATTAGTGGCGGCCTGAGACACGGCTGAGACAGCAGAAATAACATCAACAGCAACAACTCAGCTTATGGCCATATGAAATATGCATGCCTCAGAAACAGGCGCATAACCCAAAGCATCAAGAAGCAAGCAGAGAATGTATAGTGAAGTGCACTCGTTTTATATATACGCTATAATGCAGTAAGCTATGAGAATTTCAGTTACGAAATGATACACGCTATTGGGATATACACACTTTATGCTGTCAGTTAAAGCTCACCGTAGCCGGCCTACTTTTAGGGCCTGTTTCTACCACTATCTCGCAAGCTCTAACTATTTTGTTTATAAAGCGATTTTTCCTAAACCTTCAGAATCGTGTTATAATAATATTTTCCAGAAGTTTGCTTAATTTCATATGTATATGTTAAGAAATACTAGCTAAAATGAGCTTTTAAATATTTATTTGGTAGTTTTTCTACAAAAAACGCTTGATACCCGAAGACTAAAACAAGCTTATGTTGAATATACATATAATGAGTTGACACGCCGAATTTTGTGTCCCTAGCTGTAAGCAGATCTGAGATCTGCACTTCTAAAGAGCTAACTTTGTAGTTTATGCTGCGATTTTTATGAAACAGACAGGATTGTTGTATAATACTATTATCCAAATACCTGCCAAATTTCAATTGTATATGCTAAGATATGCCTGCTTAAATGAGCTTGCAAATATTTGTTAGGCGGATTTCAACAGGCTAAAATAGAAATATGCTAACTGTAGTTATAACAAGTCTACATGCCAAATTTGGTGACGCTAGCTATAAGCAGCTCTGAGATCTACGCTGCTTAAAAGACGTAAACTAAACGTATTTACATCTAGGCTATTGGAAATTTCAGTACTTCTATCATTTATACACATTTAACAAGGTTATAATACCCACCACACAGAGTATAACAATGACAAGCACAAGTTGAGGGATTGGGATTCTCAGTGTTTTACTTTTTTTTTTGGGGGTCAACGGATGGTTTGCTCTGTCAGCACGTGCTGCCCGTCTAGTAAACAAGCAAAAAATGCGAACGCACAACACACACACACACAGACACACACAGATACACGCAAACGCACACACGCACACGCCTAATCAACAACAATGCAAACAACTACAACAAATGTAAACAACTTGGCCAACAGCAACTGCTGGGGAGCACAGAGCAGTGGGGCAGCTGTGCCGTGTGGCAAGCACTTTTGATGGCTCATTTGAGCAGACGCACTCAAGTGCCAAGCAGACACAAGAGTGGCAGCAACAGCAGCAGCAGCAACAACGGCAGCAGCAGCAGTATGGAAAAAAAACGCACTCAAGCTGTGCCACTCAATTCGTTGTTGCTGCCACTCAATCGGATTGAATCTCTGCTGCGCCACAAGCCAATCGTGCGCTCTTCCTCATCTCATTTCCTTTTACTCGTTTTGTTTTTTTTTTTGTGTTTTACTTGTGTCTGCCTGCACAACGTGGCGTATAATTAATATGACGTCAGCTGCAACCACTTATTAAAGAGCCACCAGCAAGAAAAGAGAAACTGTAAGAAGCAAAGCACAAACAGCAAGCAAATGAGCTGCTAATGAGACAACACGCCTGCCAGACTATGTTAGCTACCCTGTTAAAAAAGATTTCAGCTTTTTTGCATTATGCATTACGTATACTTAATATGCGAGCAGCTAACGAAATTTGTTAACCAAAACGCGTAACTGAGCTGCGCATAAAATTAAGAGCTAGCTGGACTATGTAGCTACCCTGTAGTAAAAATAATTTAATTTAAAAACAGCATGGCGTATACTTTATATGTAGATTTTTAGAAGAAAATGTATAATTTTTTTAAAATTACTTATGTATATATAATCTAATAGGGAGTTTAATTTTTAATTTGTCCTTTCTTCCAGTAAACCCATAAGTTAATCGACCCCCTTTGCCTTTTCACCAACTTACAGGGCATAGAAAAACGCAAAATTATAGCATACTTTGTAGCGTTGCCTGAAGTAGTTTTCTGTGTGGCTGAAACACATGTACTTAACTCGATCTCGCACTTCCCAAGCTCTCTCTCTCTCTCTGCCACATTCTGTCCGTCTCGTTCTAGCTATCGCTGTCTGTGTATCTTTGTCTAGGCAATCTGTTGTCGAGGTGTCAAACTCATATATTTACTTGTCGCTTGCTGTTGTCGCTGTTGTTGTTGTTGGTTTTGCGGCTGTTGTTTAATTTGGTGCGTTTATTTGATTAGGCCTAGCCTAAGCGAGCTACGTGACTGGGTTAATTTGCACACACGCACACACTTACATACACATACATGTACACCTATGTGTATTTGTGCATAGTTGTTATTGTTGAAAGTCAAATAAATCGCTGGCATGTCGTAAGTACATTTACTTGTACACAAAAATGCGCATACCACGCATAACAATGGCAAAGCACAGCAGGAATAACAGCCTAGCAAGGGAGATAAGGAGTATAGCAGAGTATAGTAGGCTGAAACTACTAAGGACCTTTGCTTATTGTTTAGCCTATAAGCATGTGGCATATAGACAAATAAAACTTATGTGGCGTACTTTCAATTGGCAGGCATATTAGCTCTAACAGTATGTCTAATAGATTGCTTTGCCGGTAATAAAAGGCATTTCAAATGCAAATTTACAGCACAATTTATTTACGTATCAATTGTAGAAATTGTAGAAAGGCATTAGCCGAGCTTATGATCGACAATTTGTAATAAATATATTGAGCTTTATTGTATTTTACAATAAGGTTTAGGACTCTTTTTAATGCACTTTGATAAAGTTGTTGCAATGAAATATATAGTGTGTGCAAATTTTATAATCATACCAGTGATAGTTTGGACTGCACGATGAACAGTCAATGATATGAAAGAGTTGATGATATGAAATATACATTGTGTACAAATTTCAGGTTCCCATGAGCTACTGTTTGGTTCATACGCTGATCAAACATACGCTAAAGATATCACTGACAGTTAGGTCTTGATCAGTCAGTGAGTTTGTGAGATAAAAGAGATAAAGATATATAAAAATGTATCTGAAAGCTTGAGGTTTTTATTGCTTACAGTTTCTACTGCACGCTGAACAGTCAGTAAGCCCACGAGAACAAATATTTTTTATGGATATATATATTAGCTATAAAAAAAAACTTAAATATAGCATTTAGAGCAAATGAAAAATTTGCTTAAGCCAAAAGGAGAATTCCGATTTCCTAAAACTCATTTTAATCACATATAAATCTATACACATAATTATGATGTATTTATTATATAGTTTATATTAAGAACCAATCTACAAACATTTGCTTATTTGTTTATATACTCCATCTCCGTTCTGCTTCAACTCACTTTCAATGCCGATGGAAAAAGGGTTAAGCCAACTTCTCCCATATCGCTAATGAATTGTTTTCTTCAGCTGTTCCATTCCCAGTTATACAAATCCCCAAAGAAAAGCCCAAACTTCTTACTTCCTACTCTTTGTGTACACAAGTATTGATTTAATATTAAGAAACTCCAATTAGCAATTTTACCCCAAAACGAAATGGAACTTTAAGACTACTATGCTTTATGCTGTACGGATTCGTAGCTGTACAAGTATGTATATCTATGTCAACTGACATTTAATAAGAGCATACAAATTGTTGTCCAGAAATCTCCGAAAAATCCCGGCTCTTTGTGCCTAGACAAATAGAGAGCGACCCCATAATAAACAAAACATTTTCTGCTTCCACTGAACAAAATGCCAATTTATGTATGTGTATTACTGTGTGTGTATGTGTGTTTGTGTGTGTGTAGGCCATCTACTGGCTTTGTTTGTTTTGTTGTCTGCAGTTTTTGAAATACAAACAGAAAATTGGTCAAAAACTTGAATTTGCTGACTTTTCTGCATAATTTAAGGCACAGTAACAAATCAAACAAAGCTCAGTCTGCATATTCTCGACTATATAGTATATATATATATGTTATGATGGGAAACAGTATACTACTATATCTTTTATATATGCCTATAAATTATTACCATTTTTACTGCATACAAATATTTTTACGATCCATTCAGCCCAGTGAAGGGAATTGGGAGCGGAATGGGCAGCACTGGTAGCTTTTGAGGCTTTTTACACTGACTGCAGAATCAATAAGCAACTGACGGTAAGTTTTTTTTTACGTTTCTGGCTTGGTTTTTATTATTTGCTTACTTTTATAGCCCTAGCTATTGCCACGCCCATTTGCGAGCATTTTATAGCTGACTGAGCCTAGGCCAATAACACCACAAACACACACATAGAGAGAGAGAGAGAGAGAGACAGAGAGACCCGTAATGCATTGTGTCTAATACCCAATTAATTTGGGATTTACTCTTAATGAGTCCCCCAAGCGAGTTGGCAACTCTGGCCAGCCAAATATCAGTCTATGTGTGTGTGGAGCAGTTGGAAAATGCACTTAATTAGCGGCAAACGCTCAATGGAAACGCACAGACAGCCATAAAAATACCTAACACATAGCCATATGTACACACACACACTGTTACACACACACACACACACACACACACACACTGTAACACACACACACTCAGAGAGCTGACCACAGCTAACAATAATTACAAGCAGCTGCCACACATATTAATAATTGTTTATCGGCATTTTCGAAAAATTATAATTACATTTTTTGGTCAACCACAAAATTAGCAGCAAATGCCAAATTTTATATTGGTCATTTTATTAAATATACTTGCAGTGTAATTAAAAGACTTGATTTAAAAACAATTGAAAGCATTTAAAAGAGCGTTTCATTTTATTCGTCTATAAAGACAGCAATATTTGACTGCATAACCTTTTGAGTAGCTTAGTTGAGAACTTAACGAAATTTGAAGAGTGCGTTCTGCTGCCCTTAAGTTTCGAATAATACCATCATTTACTGAAAAACTTAACGAAAGAAAAATTTTTTTAACAAAATTTAAGTTGAGAACTCCTTAAACTATTTTAGTTTTATTTTCGTACTTAAACTTGCAAATTTTTAGTAATTTAAAATTTAAATACTCTAAAACAATAAAGTTTCATATGAAGAAAGTCTTGGTTTCCTATGAAAAATTGCTTAGAACTCCAAAATATTTATCTCTATAGGTTCCTGAGTAAAAGCAAATAGATTAAGTATATTTTCTACATGTTTAATTTACAATTTAACAGGAAAACTGATTCATTTTAAAGCGATTTTTATAAAAACACTTTTTTGAGTGCGTAGTAATTTACAACATTTTCTAATTTACTAAACTTGACGAAACTCGTCTAGATTCCATTGCCTATAAAGTTAGTATTTGATTGCCGCACAATTTAACGAAGCTTAACAATAAATGGCGTTTGTTTAACGAAACCAGTGCTGCCAGATTGTGTAAAAAATAAACAATAGGCAAAGCACTCGCTATAATTGCGAGTTGCATTAGTTTAAACATTGATTTTATGCTGCAATAAAAGTTCAAAGTTCTAACCCTTCATTTTATTTACTTTGGCAAATCATTCACAGTATAAATAAAACCGTAAACCCTTTTCTTTTTTTGGGACGTATTGTATGGGTTTAAGTCGGTTTTATTTATATGAATTCGCATCGAATACAATGTAGACAAGCACGTGCAAATAATATCTATCAACTTGTGTAGATTTAAATGTGTGTGTGAGGACCGCACCCCAAAAGGAAAAAGGAAAAACAGCATTTCCAAAAGCTACATTCAGCTGTTCCTGTTGTTGTTGTTGTTGTTGTTGTTGTGGTTGCTGCCGAAGCAATCAGTCCCAAAAATTTGAGTATCCCTTACAGCTAACTAATGTGCACAATACAAACACACAACAAACATGTGCTGGTTATGTTATAGAGAAGGCAACGCATGCCGTGAACTGTTGCGCGGTCGCCGTTAATGAACTTAAGCACAGACATAGACTCTCTCTCACTCACCCACAACTCAAACTACGCTCAAAGCAGGCGCTCCTTTACACACACACACAGCGACACAAGAGAGGCAGTGACCTAGCAACCTACTCAAGCAATTTCGGCATGCCATGCACGAAAACTGAAACCAAGCCAAATAAACGCACACACAAGCATGCTTGAAAACGGCAACAGTTAGTGAGTGCCAATAGAGACAGAGAGAGAGCGAGAGTGAGAGCATAAGTGTTGGCAGCGAACATGCTTGAGTGCGAACATGTTTGAAGCGAACCGCATTGATGACGTCGCCGTCAAACAACAAACAGCATGTGCGCCAGTCAGCCAGCAGCCACCAGTCACCAGCACCCACCCACATAACCCATACTCAGAGCACTCACTGCGTCGTTCGCTCTCGCACGTTGAGTGCTTTCTGTGTTTGAGCGCAAACGTCAAGTATTGGCGGCATCTTTTGTAGCAAAAAATTTCGTATATTCGCACAAGTATCACAGACGACGCTGTTCTGTGCACACGTTCGGGCAAAAGCAAGCGGCTAACGGTGAACGCTAAATGGTGAACGGTAAATGTTAAACGGTGCGCATTTTTACAGTTACTTCGTTGCCGTAGTCGTTGTGATAAGCAAATATTTCCCAAAAAAACAAAAAACGCGCGTAAAACAAACAGCAGCAACAACAACAACAAATTAAGCCATAAATGCAAAACAAATGCAAACGTGACGCGAGTGTGTGTGTGTGTGTGAGTGCGTGTTTTTGTGTGAGAGAGAGTGAGTGAAATATAAAAAGAGCGCTGATTAAAGGCTTAAATTGGCTTTAAAAAAATCAACAGCAACAACAACAACAAAAGAAGCGCAACAGACGCTTAAGCAACAACAACAACAACAACAAATCTCTTATTAATAATCATCATAAAACACAGCAGAAAAATAATAATAAAAACAAAACCACAACAAATAACAAATATAGAATTTGTGCCGTTACTTTACTACCGAGCTCAGCAGAAAGCTGCGTATTTAATCATATTAAAACAAAAGTAAGTACAATACAATACAATAATCATAATACCCCTTCCCTTCACCCTCTCATATGTCTCACTTTGTAATTTAATTGCAAACATGGCAAGAATATTGTTTAATAAAATTGTTTTGCAAAATATTCGATTCGACAGCAGCAAAATACTTACTCAAAATATATATTTCTCATTAGCGGCGGAAATAATCGTCCGATTTTTATATTGAATATACAAAATCGTATAGCTCTCCCAGACATCTGCAGACATTTCCAACACCAAACAACACACACAATTTGTAGACGATTTTTAATGACATATAAAACTTAAATATAAATAAGTATATGATATTTATAGGGAAAATATCAAAGGAAAACGTCAGTGTTTGGTTTATAGTTGAAAAAGTGTGTGTAACGAAATATTTTTTAAAATTATGGGAGTGAAATTTGTGGTTTACAAAGTAAAGTTTAATAAAAAATTCATGTGTTTTATACAAAAATTAAAGTGAATAACGTTAAAAAAATTAAAAAAGGAAAATTTCTTATATATATATTTGTTTTAGCGAAAAATACAAATTTAGTAAAGTACTGAGAAATTAGGTTCTTACTTGTTACTTAGTGCTAAAATTTATAAATTTTTTTGAAATATTTAAAAAAGGAAAGAAACTAAGAAATAATAGAGCTTTAGAAGCTATAAATTTATAAAACCTTGTGCAATTGTGGGAAAATTTTGAATATATAAAGTAGGAATAAAACAAATTTTATATGTAGCATACAAGATAATAAAAGTCAATACATTTTTTAAAATATTTAAATATTTTAAATTGAGTTTTTAGACAAATACTATTAAATAAAAGTATTGAAATTTCAGTGAGTATAAAATTACTTCAAAATTATTTTTTTTTAAAATATCAATTAACTAAACAATGTGTTTTGTAGTTTAGTGTTTATAGCTAATCGACGCCATAGACATACATACAGCTATACATCTGTATATGTTTATAGACATTTCTACCTACCTACCTATATGGCTGCGTCTAAGAATTGTATTTCTATATTTTATTTAAATATATTTCACTTGTTAGCGGCTCGTTAAAGCCAACTGCAGGCAAACAAGCTAAAACGAAAAAGCATATGTTTTGAGTAGCAACAAATAAAAAATCGCTTAAATATACCATCATATACACACACACACACACATATACTACGTATAGCTGATAAAAAATGAGCGCAAAACTTTGAGTTGAAATCATTAAAAATTCTTAAGAATTCGCAAGTTGATGCCAATAGAAAAGCAAAAAGCACACGCCAGACAACTCAAAACAAAAGAGACACACGAGCATAGCACAACAAGTTTGTGTTAATACCAAAAAAAATTTTGTTAGCACCAGCTGATAAACTGGCTAAAAACGTGTGAATGCCAAACATTGAGTAAAAAATAGATAAATTGCTAGTAGTCTCTCTGTGTGTGAGTGCTACAAACTTATAATGTGGCGCTTTTTCCGCCGCCCTAGCCATTTCCCGCAGCAGTAATAGTACGTGCCAGGGCTGGAGCCTTTTTATATCCATATCCCAGGCACGCCTCAAGGTTCCCGGGGTTCATATCCATCAGCTAGCGAATGCTGACAAACCAATTTACTGTTAGCACTTGAAACTACTGTGCAATTTGGTTGGGACGAAGTAGGTGTAAGGTGTGAGAAACGCGTACAGCTGATACGCTTCCATAATTCCCAACTGGTTACAGTTTGCAAAGTATCTGTCATAACTTTGATGTCAAGTGATGGTTAATATTTTGTTAATAATCTAATTTTCTTGCATTTTGTCAAAAGTTTTCTATATACTTTAACAGCAGCTGCTTTTTTGTACCAATATTTGGATATCAATTAAAGTTTGTTAGCTTTTGACAGTGCTGTCAACTGTTGGAAGTTGTAAAATCTATTCTAGAAAATTTTAGTAAATTTTACAGACACTGCTTTTGGCAGCTTATAAAGTTGTGTTTTTATTTAAATTCAATAAGCTGACTATATATCTTGTCCAACTCTGTCAAGTTTTTAGTAAGCAGCAGCCAACTTAGGTAAAATTGTTTGCATAGATTCCACTGAAGCTGAACTAAATTTTACTATAGCCCGATTTCTGAAACCAATAAAGATTAGTTTTTGATTTCATTCATACAGTTGGATAATATACAGAATAATTTACACTTATATTGTGGAACTTTTCTTAACAGTTCTAAGAAAAGAAATCAATCACAGCATGCAAAGTTCGCAATGCAAATCAGGTTGATTTCCAATGAAGTCTATAATGAGAAAAGCACATTAAAAAGACCTGCATTTGTTTGGATACTGTCACGAACGAGCGTAGCAGAGTTCTTAGAAAAAAATCAAACAGAACTAGATTGAAAATTCTCTCTACTTTTGCCACATTTAATTAGCTCAACTTTGGGCTTAACTGCCACATTCTACATAGCAGGCAAATTGTGTATGCTTCAGTTGTTAACAGCTTTAAAGGGCATAAACAGCAATTACGACATCAGCCGGAATACCCCTACCAACAACAACAGCAACACCAACAACAACCACAACCACTTATACAAAAACAAAAGCAAATTTAAAGCCGACTCCTCCTGGTGATAAAGGCTGGGTAGGCGGGGCCGGCTACAAAGATAAGCGACAAATTCGGTACGTGCCTGAAATTGTATAGCTTCAAACTATTCTCCGGAGATGACTACGGTGTGTAGTAGGGGTACAGGGCTTAGCAGAAGGCGGTTCTTGGGGGCGTGTCAGTGTCAGCAAAGTGGGTGAGTTTATCAACACACACACACGTGAGGCAGCAAACATTTGCATTTGTAAATCAATTTCAACATTTGTTCGCAAAAGTTGTACGAAACTGTATTTGCACCTTGAACAGTTCTCAGTTCCATCTGAGCACTCGTATCTGTTAAATTGAGTTTCGTCTAGATGGGGGGCAAAAGCGGCTGAGTGCAAACAATTGGCTAATCCCACAACAAATTGCCATCAACGGTAGCAGCAAGCAGCATCCGGCCCTTCAATATACAGGTATATAGGTACAGTCGGGCAAATCTCTGCTTATAGTATGTGACAACCCTACTTTTCAGTGCTCATTTCATTCGCAAATGACATTTGAAATTTGACGAAATGAGTTCAAGTGCAGCGTGTCGAGAGATTTGTTGTCCTAACAACAACTCACATACAGTTAAAGCCAGTTGGAAAACCTAATCAGAACTGGCCTCAAGCATATGACCATATGCTCACAAAAGCCAGCTTAAAATAGAGCTTAAAAATAAAACATATAATTCCAGCTAAATGCTGCTCGTTATATGTTTTGAATTGAACTAAAATAAAATGATTGAATATACATATATTTATTTACTAGATGTTGTTATGTAAAAAAAGTAACAAGGATTATTTGGTTTGTCAAAAAAAGTGTTTAGCAGTTTAAAGCAGACATCTACGATGCTATAAAGTACGCATACAGCAGCTGGTTCGGAATTTTATCTTTAAAAAGCCGCAATCTCAGAGACTATAAGAGCTAGAGCCAGCAAATTTGGCATATAGCTGCGTCTATGCTGCACGCAGATCAGGCCAGTTTTAGTTTTTAGCAACATCGCCTACTTTTCACGTAAATATTAAAGAAACTTTTTAAAAATAACATAACAAGAAAAGTTCTTGAGCTATTTTTAGCATACTAGCCAAGATTATGTTTTTTTTATAGCTAATAGCTGATAAGCTGATTAAATTTGCTATAAATCGAGAGACTATATCACAAAGATGCTTTATAAATGATAGGTTGAAACAAGAAATTGTAGTATGAAAAACTGTTTGTTAATAAAATCGCATGTTCAGTTCTTGTGCTTCAGCATAAGTACAGGGTCTATTAAAAACAGCTGACTACATTGTAGACTTTTCTTTTATGTAGTTAAAAGTAAAATCGATTTTAAAATGACTGAAAGCGTTGCTATTTTCTTTACAGATTTTATGTCAATTGACTTTGCGACATAGCAGATTAAAATAGGAAATCAAAGCACAATTCTGCATATAAATGTACTTGTACACAGAAAGAAATTTACATTCATTTATTGGTTTTTCTCTAATGTTTATTTAAAAGCAAGTTACTAAAAATGAGCATAAATTTAAAATACTTAACAAATTACATGTAAAAACTTTAGTTGCCGCTTTTGATGTATGATAGAAGTTCTAGACTTTTACAGTATCAGTCTTAATGAGTTATCACTTGGGGAAAGTTGTGTTGTGTTGTGTTGTGTTGGCTATGAAATATTGATTTTACTGCCTGTGTAAACAACAATAAGGTAATAAATTTATACATATTTATGGCAAACACAATTAAAGCGCTCTTAAATGAAATTAAAGCCGTCTCAATTTCCGTTTGGATTGCTTCATTTGAGCTTTGAGTACGCATTGAAAATGCAAAGAAAACTGATTTAATTAAATGTTATATATGTATAGTATACTATATAACTACTATTATGACGAATTCAATTGTGTTTTGTAAGACTGTACAGCATTTTTGCTTTGTGCCTTGAAGAACATGAAACTTATCCTTTACTTCTTGTTTTCTTCTGTTTCCTTAGTTTTTTTGTTGTTGTGAACTAAGTAAATAAACAACTCAAGAATGAAGTAAACAAACAAGAAGAATACACGTTGAATGAAAGCAAAGCTTGACCAACGGAATGCCCTGCAAGGCAGAAAGTAATTTAAAACAAATTAACAAAAAAAATAATAATCACAACATATTTATAACAAGCTTAATTCATTCCAACATTTATTTTAGCATTAAAATATGTAGAAAAGTAAAACAAAAATGTCCCAAACATTCACTGCATTCAATTAAACCCTTTTCTGCTTGACTACACAATTGCTGGGTATCCGCATAAACCATTTGCAAATTCCATAGCACTCAGTTTTATGAATTCACTGGATATTCTAAAGAATTATTTCGTCTTTGTGTTTGCTCTGAAAATGAAGAATGGAATACGCAAAATGTTTTAAATCTTTAAAACAACAACAATACAAAACTCAATTCAAGCAGTTTATGGGTTTTTAAATAACTCGATTTCAAACGAGCATATTAAATAATTTATAAATAATTTCAATGCCCACAAATCAATGAGCCAAACAATAAATTTAAAATTCAGCACAGAACAAAAAAAAATCAAATGCACATAAATTCCATATTATTAAGCCACGAGCATATTAAACAGCTAAAACCAAAAACCAAACAGAAACACAGACCCTTTAGATAACATAAAATATATAAAGCAAAACGCACACACACACACGGACACACACTCGTACACACTCACAAATTGAGTGTGAAATTTTACGCGCCATTTAACAGAGGGCGGCCCCAAACTGAAACCTGAAATGTTTTCTGGGTTCTTTTTAAAGTGAAATATGCCGCAACTCAAGCTAAACAAGTGGTATATAAAAAATAGCAAAGAGTTTGCTAGACTGGCTAGATACGCAGTAAACAAGTTGGCAAATCTATGGGAAGCATTTATAGTAGCTACTTTTGTGAGTTTGTTGTGGAAATGTACTTTGAAATAGGCAGTTAAGTTAACAAAGTTTGTTAACTAGGCGTATGCTTAATCGAAAGACTGTAGCTAACACGATTTTAATGAATTACAGTGTTCTTTGCATTAAATGAGTGCTAAAATTCTATATAATATAATACTAAACTATATTAAACTATCATACTATACTACTACACTATATTAAACTGCTTGTTTACAGGGTATTTCTAAAATATATTGAAAAAGCTGCTGTAAAATTTAAAAGAGTTTTGCTGCAACAAAACATTAACCATTAAATGTTTTCCGCTAGTTTAAATGCAGTTTTTGATTTGAAATATTTAGTGCAATATGCTTAGGTCGTTCAACTAGGCGTATGCTTGATGTGCAGGCATAAACTAAGCAGATTTGTACTGCAGGCAACATTTAAGTGATGAATATCATAAAAAGCTTTATAGAATACACCTAAATACATCTATGATGTCAAATTTTGTAGCTTTGCTTTGAAATAGAGCTGATGTTATTAATGGAAAAATTATCGAAGTGACTTATAAAGTGACTATTACATACAGTTTAATGAAAAATTTAGCGCTGACTAGCGCAACTAGGCGTATGCGTAATATAAAGCTGGTATTACTAACCATACAAAACATAGATGTGTCACCCTGAACATTGCATGGTTAGTGCTGATATGATATGTATAGAGCTATAAATTTATTGCTTTTCATAAGCTATTAATTACAGCATACCCCACTGGTTATTGCTTCAAAACACAGGGTATTCAAAGTAGAAGTTACAGCATTTAGCAGAGCAGCTGTCAATTATACAAAAATATGCTCATAGGCAAGTAAGTAAGTATATAACTAAGCTGTCGACTGGAGAGTAGAAAAATTGCACAGCACAAATAGACTTGTCGCCCTCTTTAGTGCGTGTGTGTGAGTGTGTGAGTACAGAGGTGTGTCTGTATGTCTGTGTGACATGCACATGTGCGACGGTTTTATGATTACTTTCATTTCTCGTTTTTTATTTCATTTTTTTTTTTTTTGTGTTGAGCTCACATTTTTGTGTGTATAAGACGCTTAAGCAAGTTGGCGAGTTGCGAACGGTGCTAAGCCGTTGGCTCTTATTGTGGCCAACAGTGGGTGATGGTGTGTATGGCGAGTGTGGGGGGGGGGGAAAAAAGAGGAAACATTTTAATTGTTGTTGGTGTTGCAAGAGCCAGGATGTGTGCCACGCAGTCAAGTGTACAAAATGGCGTCAGAGCCAAAGTATTAAACGTAGCAACTTGAAATTTTTGCAAAGATTGTTGAGGCACTGACACAATGACGTACACACACACACAGGGAGAGAGAGAGAGATAGAGTGTCGTCTGGGCACACACACACACACATACACATATACATATGTAAATTGTGCAGTGCCACATATGGCACAATGTGTAAATAAGAGCGTTAGACTTTAAAAAAAAAAAAAAAGATTGCTGGCAGCATTGTGCCCATCCTGACGTTGACAGCATTCATAACACTCCGTTTCTGCTGCTTCTTCTTCGTCATGTGTCTCTCTCTCCCTCTCTCTCTGGTTTTCACCTCCAGTTTCAGCTGATATCGCCGCCTTGGTTTTGCTTATCCGTACGTACGCCTACACAGCGTCTGCTGCCACAGCTTATTGCCACAACTTTTGCTTTTGCTTTTCTTTTTGGTTTTTTTTTTTTTGCCCAAGCTTTTCGTAAATGAATAGCACTTTTTTTTCTCGTTCAGTTATACCCGTGCTACAACGACGAACAAAGAGCATGCACTGTTCTGAATATTAGATCGTAGCTATGCCCAAAAACCTGCCTAAAACTCATTTGCGACCCCATAAAGTATATATATTTATAGTCTATACGAACTGGCAAAGCGTTTGGTATAGTTTTTATAAAGTTTCGGCAAAAAATTTTTTTTTTTATTTTTTGAAAATATTGTAAAAGGTTACCCCTTTCAAAACGTGAAAAAATTAGTTGCAGAATTTATTGTGGTGCTAAATACAGTCTAAAATGTCATTCCGCTTGGAAATCGGTTCAGTTTTGACAAAGTTATGGCAGTTTTAGGTTTTGGGAATGATGATCTCAGGGAAGTAACTATCCATAACAAAGAATACATATCATTTTCATATACTTACTTTCCGCTCTCCATTTAAGCCATAAAGCTATGCAATTTAAAAACTTGCTAAATTTATATATCAAAATGTTTGCTTATGCTTCTTAGAACACCAAAACCAAATTAGTTTTTATGCAAATTGCATTTCATATGGAAATTTATGAATAGCTCAAATTAAATTTAGCCTTTAAGCTATTTGAAATGTATTTTTGCAATAAATATTTCAAATTGCTTATGTTAATAAATATATAAATATTTCTTTGACATTTTAATAGTTCATGGCTTTTAGCTTTTTGGTAATTTATTATTATATTTATTAGGCAAACTTTGTATAATCAAATTAATTTCCAACTGCATTATAATTGTCTTTGTTTATGCTATACAATTTCACAACTTTCTAAATTTATCTCAAAAACTATTTGCTTATAATTGTCAAGTTTCTTATTTATTGGTTTGCTTTTTAAGTCGTTGAAGTATCAAATTAAACCAAATTTATTAGCAATAGTTTTGAGAAGAGTATGGAACAAATAATGTTTATAGCTTTCCCACAGGTAAATTATATATCTACATATAACTGATTTATTTGTATAGTTTCTAGGTGCTGGTATCTTATAGTTGAAACTGTTTAAACAGTTTTATTTGGCTTTTATGCCATGTCTTGGCATTTGCATGTGTGAAGCGAAGCCTCTCTCTATAAACATATATGTACACACAATAGCCAACAACACACACACACACACAGATACACTCATAGACTGGGTGGCGTGTGTGTTTGTGTGTTTATTTGTTATTGTTACCTTACCTCAAACACATTTTTATGACATTCAACGCAACAACTGAACGCCAAATTGAATGCCAGAGTCTATGTAAAGTTTTCCGTTGACAGAAAAAACAACAACAACTACAACTACAAGCAAAAAAAAGTTGTTGTAAATGAGGCCAACTAAATTGTTGGTGCACATGCGGCGTATGCGTAATAAATCCAATGACAATGACGTCACGACAACACTGTTGGCACTCAAGCAAATAACACTTTGGTATTTTAGCAATTTGCATGCCAACCCAAACACACACACTGACATACTCTTTGTACATGTGTGTGTGTGTTTCTGTGTGTGTGTGTGTATGTCTATAAGTTAATTTGTCTCAAGTTATTAGTTTAGTTCAACTTGTGCCGCAAACTTCAAAGCTATTTTGAAGCGTCAAAACTTTTAAAGACATTGCCTTCCTGCCAGCCCAAACTCAAACCCCATTCCGTTTCGGTTCGCCCTGCTACGTTTCATTGCGTTCCATTCCGTTCCGTGCCGTTGTGTCCTGCGGTTCTTGCGGCCAAACCCCTTTTTTCCGTGGTTCTTGGGGTTCGTGTGCCGTAAGTTGTGGCTACTCTATATGCATACATAAACACATATATATTACACTCTTCAAAAAGAATGAAAATGCTTTGTGTCCTGTTGAATTTTATATGTAATATTTCATTGAAATTTATACAGACTTTTACGCACATCAATCAATCAATGTTTAAGAAAATATTTGTGATATTTCTGCACATTATTGAGTAATAATTTAATAATATTTATCGATACTTTGTATGAAAATATGCTTAAATATAGATATATTTTCATATTAAGTATCGAGAATTATAGATATTGTTTAATTTAGTTAAAATGGTCAAACCAAAAAAATGTTTGCTATAAAAAAGCTTCAGAAATTTAACAGATGAAAGATTTTTTTATGTATTAACTGTTTAATTATTATAACGAATTTATTTTTAAAAAAAAATACATAAATCCGTTTTTCATTTGTTGAATTTTGAATGATTTTTCATAGTACACATTTTTTTGGTTTGGAAATTTTTATTATATTTTAACTTTAATTATATTAAACTGCTAAACTATTTGCACATTTTTAGGCAAGCAAAAATCATAGCTTAAAAATGTTAAAAAAATTTTTTAGCCGCCATATAAATTAATAAAGTCACTTACATTTAATAGAAATTTTTATAATATTATTTCAAGTCGAAATCTATGTTTATTTGCACTTTTAAAATCACACTTTGTAAAGCATGTGTTGCTGGCAAATTTTTCGTTTGCCATATTGTTGCTGCCTTTTATCGAACCTTGTTTTTCCTGCTTCCCCTCTCTGCCTGTCTGGTTTTATGCCCACTTTTTTACCAGTTTGCTGTCAGAGAACTCTCTGCTGTCGTTTGCTTCATCGTTAAGTTTCGTTTTTCAATAACATTTTTCAGCGCTTTTAACGTTGTATGAAAATTGAAAATTATGCGCGCCTGCTTTTATTTTTAATTTACGTGCAAAATGTTGAACGCCATTAAATTGAGAGAGTGTGTGTGTGCTGTATCAGTGTGTGTGAGCTGTGTCTGTGTGCTTTTTGGCGTATTTGTAAAAATGTAGCGCACATTTGTGATACGTTCGCCTTGATAACACACAACGCACACACACAATTTATGCTGTGTTTAATCAGATTGAAACTGCTGAAACTTAGTCTCATTTACTTGCTGCTTCTTCAACCCCACCCTTTGCAACCCCCCTTTGGCCTACTAAAGCTTTTAAGCTGCCGATAAATATCTACAAATTTACTGGACTACAATTTATGTGCTGGCAATTTGTATAATTGATTAAATATGCGTGCCGGAAATCGCGCACTGAAAGCAAAAATCCTTGACTAGAATAGTTCGTTTACTAGGAAAGGAAAATGAGAAAATAGGAAATCGTGCAATTAATATAAGCCCATACCCCACCAATACACAGCACAGCTCAAACCTCCTCTATGCTAAAATTATACAAATAACCTTTGCTTTGGCAATATTATTATTAAATTAGTGCGCATAATTATGATGTTCTCACACACACACACTGGCACACATACACTCACATGTATTTCCATATTTCCATAGGTATTTCCCAGGTAGACCCCTGCGATAAGGCACGTCTGGAATTGGGTCGTCGTCACTCCTCTCTCTGTTGCTCCTCATAAAGTAGTCCTTTTTATTGGCCCGTAGCATGAAATGACGCTGCCTGCTCCAATTTTTTCTTCCCTACATTTTTTCTTTCCTTTTTTGTCTTCTTGTTGACTTTGCGAGCCCAAGCAGCAGTGGCAAAAAATAAAAAACAAAATGTATAAAGTACACGACAAATTATTTGCCGCTGTTGTAGGTCGCGGGCAAATAGAGTTAGTGTTGGCATAGAGCAGGGTTAGGGGTAGAGTACTTGGGGGCAAGGGTTACCCGGTTGACATAACACTCAATAGCTGTTTGACACATGGCATTTGATTGCGTTTCTCCATTTGGGGGGGGTAAGGGGCTAAAAACCCCTTTGGGCCCTTAGAGTATTACGTGCCGAACTTTAGCCACCCTACGCGTTAACGCCTACAAATCTGACTCCCTATTGACCCAATTGTATTAAGGACAACAACTTTTCTATGACTAACAATAAACTCATTGCAATAACTCAAGAAAGTGCTGAAAGTTTAGGAAATGTTGGCGAAATTATAAGGACATAAAGCAAATAAAGTATTAATCTGGCAGGCAAATCGGTAATTTTTGTGTTACTTAATATGTTAAGCGGTAAAGTATTAAGCAAAATAATAGCGTAAGTGTCGGGAGTTTATTGTAGTAATTGTAGTAATTTTTATGGAAATTTTTTTGATTTTGTAGGATTTTTTTTTGTAAGAAATATTTGCAGTATAGTAAATAAATCTTTTTTAAATCGTATTAGAATAATAAGCATTATTGAAGCTGTATTTATTGAAATTAAAATAAAATAAAATTGTTATCAAAAATTCTGTTGCAGTTTTTGCAGAAAGTAACAACTTTTAAATAGTTTTTAGCTTGATAAACTAATGACTAAAAATGTCATATAAAGCTGCTTTTACAAAAAAATTTCTAATTATAAATAATTAATTGAAATCAATAGGTATTCAATTAAATTACTTACTCTTGTCTTTTTATAAAGTAATAGAATTGAGTACTCAATTTTGTCCAAGGTCTGCTTACATAAAACTGTCAAACTAAGAATGAACAGCAATTATCTTAGACAAAATTGATGTTGTTTTTAATTAAAATGTATTTTGATTATTTCTATACTCTTTTGAAATTATGACTCAGCTGTGAATTAGAAATGTCAGCTTACGTTTTTTCCCATTTCGTGATGGAATTGAAAAAGTTGAAGGAAATTTCCTACTATTTGGGCAAATGTGCCACACTTTAGTAATTACATTTTTGGATGAAACTCTGTAATTGAAAGCGAAAAATGAAAATGAAACAGTAGCAAAAACTGTACATACAAAATGGAGCTTAAACATAACACAAACATACACCTATTCACTCTCTCTCCCTCTCTGCCTCTCTCTCTATCACACACGGCTATTGTTGTGCCTGTGACCATAAAATCTGAAAGTGCTGATTTTTTTTTTTGTTGTTGTAGTTCAGCTAAAAACGAAACCACCGAACGAAAAATTGCACAAAATAACTTTCGCTGGTTTTTACAGCCGGGTTCTAAAGGTATTACGGAGTTGATTGAGCGCCGTGCAAGGGGGGAGTTGGTAACGAAAAGGGGTAGGAAAAAGGGCTGCAACTCTAATAAATGTTGGACTGCAAATTGCACTCGACGCCTTATGCGCCAATATATATCAGCAAATGCCGTTAGCCGAGGCTGACCTCGACGTAAAGGTGGATAGTGGAGGGGGGCAAGTGTTGTGGCATGCGGCATGTGGCAAGCGTCGTGTCCTGCTCTGTCCGAGTGGCAACCTGGCACATATTTTAGCATAAAACATTTGCATAAAACTTTCACGGCTTATGGCGCACGAATGCAATGTAAAAGTTTCATTGTGCGCATTGCCCCCCCGCACGTATACTTTGTACAGTCAGTGTACCTGCACTAGTACATACTAGTACGTATATCTTTAAACACCTACCCCATTTTGTTGCACACTCGCCGTCTACTCGAGACTACTTTCAATTTTTATAAAATTTAATCCATAGCAAACAACGTGCAACAAGCGCTGTTAAGTAGTCAGCAAACAAGGGGTATGCACGACTGGAGAATGAACATGAAGTAGCAGAGGAATTTAGTAACACATTAGTTAATAAAATAACGACACTGTTTGTTATGGTTGAGCATAGTTTGTGTTAGTTTTAGATGAAGAATACCTTGAGAATCTATAGAAATTATATTAAAAACTTTAAAACATATTAAAATATTTTTTTATCATATAAAAAATTCTTTTAAAAATTTATTTAGCAAATATATATCTTAAAATAACTTTTTTGTGTTTTTTTCATGCCAAACACTCATTGGATACTCCTTTGTTAATATGAAGTACTCGGTATTCAAACGACCATTGCTGCCACAACTTCGCTGGTTCCCTTGAGAAGTCTGTGCAATTTGTTGGCCAGCTACACACACAAACACACGCACACTCCTTCACACACACACACACACATACACACACCTGCAGCTACACCTAGAGCTGAAAATCGTCTTACCTAAGCAGAAGTTGACTTTTACTCGGCTACTCTGCACCTGAACTATGTTTTTTTCCAACACGTTTCTACCTTCGACTTGCGAGAGCACTAAGAGTACTTTTATTTTACTTTTTTCTATGGTTTTTTTTATACATAAGTATATGTATATATATACATTTTTTGTGTTTTGTTTTAAGCTGTGAATTTTCTTTTAGCGTTTATCAGCACTGAATGTGGCAGCTTGACTTCGGTTTTGGGGCCTGCAAGGTAACATTTTGTTAGCTTCAAACGAGCATTTTGGCCCCGCTAGCAAAAAAGCTGTTCATAAATTGCATGTTGGCTTTTGTGTCTGCGCCTGTCTGTGTGTGTGTGCGGGTGTATGTACTGGCATGTACTCCATTTTGCTTTTTAATAGACCCTGTTCGCATTTAAACTGTTATGCTTGGCCTGCTGCCGTCACACAAAAGACCAAAAGACCCTTTCTCTTTATCGCTTAAGCCAAATCAGTGTTGAGGCACACATATATATGTACTATATATATGCCAACTCTTGCTCTTGTTGTAGGCTGAATCGATCGACTGTTAACTGAATGAAGTCTACATTTTGTAGCCAATTTTTAGACCTTGAAATTTAAATTAGTTGAGCGGTCTATGAGGTTTGTTAGTAGCTTTTTGTGTGTATTCGACAGATGGAGGCGTGGTCGATTCCAATAAGTGTATATATTCTTGAGCAGCATCTACTGCCGATTCGTCCGTCCGTCCGTCCGTCCGTCTGTACGTATTTACTCTTGAACCTCCGAGACTATGTGATCTACAGCGTCTAAATCTATCTATCCCAGAGGTAATAAAGGCTACAGCGACCAAAAATCTATCCGTCCGTCCGTCTGCCTTTTTATTGTCGTATAAAAATTTGTTCGTTTGTTAATTACGTAGTCTCTTGCAGTCGGCTCGCGCGACAGCAGCTGATTTTACAGGCATCGGCTGCAATTTTCGCGTTGAGCCTTACACCCAAGTTCCCCTGGAGATGAACACGCCCACTTATCAACACAGACGCCCACTAGCACTGAACAAATGAAAATTACATACATAGTTTTGTTTACTTGTTTTTCTCGCTGCCTGCATATTAGTTAATTAGTTAAACAAACGAAGAGCATAAAAACTAAATTAAAATTCAAACTTTTCTCCATCTCTCTGTTCCTCCCACATAATTGGCGTGGGTGTAACACAGTTTTTCGTTTTTTTCTCACTCACTGTATTGTGTATATTCATTCAATTCGATTAGAAGGCGAGTGTTAAGTGATTTATGCGTATTGTTAGCCTAGCACGATATATTTTTATTACTTTTGGGCCTTAATGCGATATATGATATATGTATTATTGACGCGCGATGGCACCGATAGCACTACACATTCATAATATACACATATATAAGAAATGACAATCAGATAAAACATATAATGAACGCATTTCAACGCATTTATGAACGATGAAAACGAAACTGAACATAAAATAATTGTGGAAAGTTGCTAAAAAGATGGCAGAAGTAAGATTTCGCAGTGCATAAATCATATAAAACTAAATGCGATTTAACACACAATTAAGTTCGTACAAAATAGGTGACAGTTAAAGTGAGAATAGTTTATTAAAGAATATTAAAAAAATAAGCTATGGGGGTTTAGTTGTACTTTTAGAGCTTTAAATGTACTTTAAGCAACAATTAATTTTGAAAGAGCTTAACAATGTATACAAATATAAATAAAACAATTAAGTTCGCTGCTGAAAAGTTTATATATAATCGCTTAGCTTAAAGATTTACACAAAACAGAAAGTATAATTAGAGTATAGAGCTATTTAATTCAACGTTGGAATTTCGTTACATTCTAAAAATATTAGTCTTTATTGATTAAATGGCTTTACAATTCCAATTAGCTTTTTAAAGTAGAAATACAAGCTAGAAGTTGAAAGATGTAAGTGCTTAGGACAAAATGCCAAATCAGAAAATTAATTTTAAATTTAAAGGTGTAGATTTAATTAATCAATTAATAATGAACTCACTAATTAGTTAGTTAATGGACCTTTAAGGCTCTATATAGAGCTTATCAAAAAATTCAGCAATTAAAGCTGATAGCTTTTACTTAAAGTAGCTTACTAATACTAACCACTAAATTAAATACATTTAATATTTAAAATACCATACTCATTATATACCACTAGTTTAGCCACTAATTAACAATGTTCATAAATTTTCTAATCACATTACGCCTGACAACACAATGCAAATTAGACATAATATATTGCAATAAATCAAATTGAGTGAAAAGACACAAATATTAAATGCAAAGACAAACAAAATAATGCAACAAGTAATTAAGAGTTCAAGCAAAGGAAAGCACAGCCAAGAGTTACCCTGTAAAAATCAGAGAAGTGCACTTTAAAAATGTAAAAGTTAACTGCCTTTTCCAACATTTACAGGGTATGCGCTTAGCTGCACATATTTAACGGACAATGCATTGTGCTGCATGTCGCAGTAATCTACAATTTTAATGAGCTACGTTTCATTTAATTTACATCAAAATGCATTAACAATTAATTAAAAATAACACAGAAATTAAATCAATGTAAGAGCGTTTCTCAGTGTGTGTGTGTGTAGAGTGTGTGGAGTGTGTTTGCGTATGTGTGCGTATGTGTGAATGTTAGTTGGTTGCAATTAAAATAAATTTGCGCAGGAAATTAAAAAGTTCACTTTGCACTACAACGCCACATGACGTATACGCAACGTGGTCACAGTTATTGCTGCTGCTGTTTGTTTGTTGTTGTCGTATGTTGTTTTTGCTGCCGTTACAAAGCACACACACACTGGCACACATACTCGCTCACACATATGTTTCGAGTGATTGTTATACTATTTTCAGGAACAACGCCTGTTAGTTATTAGTTGCCGCTGCCTTTATTGTTGCGGCTATGTCAAGTGTCAGCGACAAGGCTCGAGTGCATTGTTAGCTGCACTTGTTCCACCTAACGATAATGCCAACAACAACAGCAACAATAAAAAATAACAACATCAGCACAACAGCGGGGGTTAAAGGGGTTAGTGTGTTTGGCAATGCCATTTGTTTGTGTCGGAATTTTGCAAAAAGCAACAACTGCACTCAATATGCATACAAAAATAGTTCAAAGCGAATTCTCACAACTACTTGCCCTCTCTTTCCAGCTGTCTATCTGCCCCTCTCTGTCTTTCCCCTTCAATCTTTCTCTCTGTTGCTCCAACATTGTGGCAGCTATCTCGTATTTTTGGCTTGGTTTCATTAATTTACATATTTAGTAAGTCATTGAAAATGCGGCTTTCTTGTTTTTACCGCTGCCTGCTTCCTGCTGCTGCTCAGCTGCATTTGTTATTTTTAGTTAGCGTTTGCCAATGTTGCCACCAAACTGTGCAACTGGCAACTTGCTACTGCAACACTCATTAAAATTCATTGTCGGATATCGCAAATACGCGCATATCTGCACTTGACTTTATTTTGCATATGCCTTTGGCCAATATAAGTTAAATTAAATATGCTCAAAAGCAGTCTGCTTAACGCAGAGATACCCCGCAGGGAGAGTTTATAGAACCGCAAAAGAATAAACATAATAAATAAAATAATAGAAATTTGTATCTTAGACTTCTGAAACCTTAAGTAGAACCTCAGCTATATTTACTAGCTCTTCCGCTAAACTTTGATTTATCTTAAGTGCTGTTATTGATACAACTTTCACACACAAAATACAGGGTATAGCAGCAGACAAACTCAATAAAGCACGCTGAAGCCGTCTCGAGTTGCTATTCAAATTCAGCATTGAATTTCAAGCACTAACGGCATAAAACAAAAACCATTGCATGCTTTTAGGCGCCTGTATAGCTTGACAGCTTCAAATAGCTATAACTTTTGCTATATACATTTCACCTTATTGAAATTGACTAGGCTGCATAAAGGTCTTTCCAACTCTAAAAGTCTCACTCACTAACGGCATAGCCATGCTATTAAAATAGCATTTTTCATACTTAAAACATAACTTAAACTGCTTTATTTATAGTCTAATATATCATGTTACCAAATGTGCCAAGCTTTAATATGATTGAAGGTCAACTTATTGACCCATTTTTCTAACCCTGTTTATGGAGCACTTTAGGAAATGTTCTAAAATAATAAAAACACACTGCAGTGCGGTCATTGAATTTTATAGGTCACTTTTAGTTGCATGTCGCCGCAGTTGAGTCGAGTTGAGTTGAGTTCGTGGCATGGGAGAAGCTTATGCAAATTGAGTAACTAACATAAGTCAGCGGATTATGGTAATGTTTGTAACCACATAGCGTAGTGCTTTTGGTCAGCTCAAACTGTGCAATGTTTTGGCCCCTAATCAGACACCTGCAACACAGTTGGCAATAACAACAATTGTCTTGCTCATTTACATGTTGTGCTTAAAGATATCACTACCAATTGAAATCTAATCAGAAAGTTATGTATTCACTAGTGAAAAGCGTTGAAAAGTGCTGGAAAATTGTGTGAAATTTAATCGAATTAACATGCAAATTTATCATTTACCATTTGACAAGCTCTTGCGACTGACAAAGTGCTTTAATCTTTTGACAAATGCTCGTAAATTTGTCGCTCATGTAAACTCTTTTTTATCAAAACAATAAAAGTGAGTGTGTGTGAGCCATAAAAAATGTGCTATTTAATGTCTGTTTGTTATCAAAAAGTCAGCAGACGAAAACAATAAAAAAAATGGAGGGTGGGTGGAAAAAATGTATATTTATTTTGTGTTAAATATTGTATTTGAGCATTTATCACATTGTTTAAAAGTACTTAAATTGCAATACAAATATTTAAATGCTGACGCTAAGAAATAATGGCTAGTTGTCCCATAAATTGGCTAACAAATGCAATTGCTGCAAATACATGAAATCAATTGTCGAATTTCAAGAGTGACGAAAATATATTGCACCAATATATTGAGCAAGATTTATTGTCCAGTCTCAGTTCCAGTTTCACAAAGAAAGAATAAACGGACACACAATATATATAATATATAGCCGAGTAAAACGTGCTGAAATGTTGCGCTTTATACCCTGTAAATGTAAAAGAAATAAATGTAAAGAGCAAATTAAACGACCACAGTAAATCCATCATTAATTGTTGTTAGTAATTTTAAAATTAATTTGAAATTCAAGCACATTAAAATGCCGTAAATGAGCAGAAACTCGTAAAATGTAAAACACTCCGGATTAAAACTCTGTTGGAATTGCTAATAGCATGCAAAACTTGCATTTAAAAGAAGGACCTTTAGAGCAGGACATTTGAGGAAAGTGGCATGGTTTGAGGTTGCAAGTTGTTATCGATAGTGTTTGCCTTTCGTGGCATGAAAATGCATTAAGTACTTTGCCTTGGCAAAGAGCTTAGGCAACTGAAAGGCAGTTAAGCCTTATTCACCAGCTGTTTTCGCATTGGGCCAAAAACCAGTTTAATAGAAATAACCAGCAGACTGTTGACTTTAATCGGATTATGTTAAGTTTTCGCCCAAGTTTGCGGCAAATCAATGATTACCAACTAACTAACCGGACTGTTTAAAAATTGATAATACCACAAGGCACAAAGTTTTGTCAACACACACACAGAAGGAGAGAGAGAGGGAGAGATAGCAATAACGTTAGAGATAGAGAGCTTTAGTTTCCAAACTGAACCTTCGACATTCTCGTGCATAAATATATTTTAAGTGTGCATAATCAAATTTCACAAATGAATTCGTGCAATAAAATCCTTTCATCTGCACGAGCAAACAATCAAGTTGGCCAAGGATATAACTAACAGTGAGACTAGCTGAAATTGTGATATGTATATAGATTAATTGTACCGTATGAAAAGCTTTAAAAGCTTAAAGTTACATGGAGTTTAAATTCATACTTTGTTGTGAATTAAATCGAAAGATGTAAGAAATCAACTCCTTTACTCTTAAAAGCACATGGAAGCACTTGAAAAGCTCTTAAATGCTAGAAAACAAAAGTAAGCTTTGGAAAAATCTCTTTAGAAGTACAACTTCAAGCTTTTACTTTACTTTCACAAAGCTGTATAAATAAGCTGAAAGCACATTAAAGCATTTACAACCATATCGCACTGAAAGCTCTTGTCTAGCTATCTTTTTCGTGTAGTTATGCATTTATACAAAAATTTAAGTTTAATAGCAACAAAATTTTACTACTTCTAAAAGCACATGAAAGCTTTATAGCTGAACTTTGCAGTGAGCTGAAAATTTCCTGGCAAATCACGAATCAAAGCACATTAAAAACTGTATTAAGTGACAGCTGAATATAAAACGTTAACAACTCTAGACAAACTGTGGAACAGTTACTTAGTATAACCGGCTCATTAGTTATGTGCGATCAAGTTGCCAATGCTGGAATGACACTGACAGTTTGAGCTAATGTCATTGTGTTTGGGAAATGCCTTCAATCACATACTCGCTGCAAACACACGAGTTGAGCTGAGATTATTGTGGAGAGTGGAGAAGTAAGATACAGTATATAGAGGAATGATGTGCTACGAATCATTTGATGCTTTTGATGCTTGTGTGATGCAGTCAAGTGTGCGACCAGTTAATTTTGAAATCTGTCAAAAGGCATTCAACAAATTAAACTCAATTGGCACACATTGGCCCAACTGGCAGGCAAATAAACATGGCACATGGCACAAGGCACAACCAACGGATTACATTTCACATTTCATTTGAGGCGGAGTCTCTGGAATGAGCACAACAACCAACAGACGTGTCCAGGCCAAACAGCAGCAGGGCACCACACCAAAGTCATCATAAAATTGGTTATCATAAAAGCCGCAACACAGCACAGCAGAAGCAACAGCAGCAGCAGAGACATGGTAGTGGCAACTCGCTGGGCTTTAGGCCGGGCCAAAACTACTGCAGCGCCTATTAAATTTTCAAGTGCAGTCTTTTAGGCTCAGCGTGCGCCAAATGCGAAATTGGACATGAAAATGAAAGGCATATAAAAAAGTGGCAGGCCATGTTGCAAGTGGCCCCCAAGTAGCAGCTGCCACAATTTGCCTCACTTTGAGAGAGGGGCAACGGTAGCCAGCCAAAGACGGCTGAGAATTGTTACGTTCCGGCCACAAAAACAAAAACACGAAACAAACATGAAACAAGAAAACAAAACATGAGCAAAAAAAACAAAAACCCCCAAGTAATTGAGCAATAACGAACATTTTATGCTCTTGTGTGCATGTTCTGCTTTTCATTTTCTCGTGTCTCTTCATTTTGGCGTGAATTTACAATTTCAACTTTATAAATAACTAAATGACACAAATGTTTTCCAGCCGGAAATGCTCATTGTTTTACATGTTTTTGTTATGTGTAAGCATTTTCTAAAATTGTTTTAAATCCCTCTGAAAAACATAGTTTTGTTAGTTTTCTGTTTTTAAAACTTTTTGTGGAGCTTTTTAATAACTAAAATTTTTAAATTAATTATTAAAGCCAAAATTAAAGAGCATAAATTATAATTATTCATATACTTTTTGTAATAGTTTGTTTTATTTTTAAATTTTGTATCGTGGTTTATTTAAAGGTTTTACGTCAGAGTTTTAAGTGGCTAAACTAAGCCTTTATTGAAGCTATTAAGGTATTAATGTAGATAAAATTAATTTAAATATTAACATTGTTCGTTTTAAAATAGCTAAATTTAAAGCGTACAATCGCAAACAATACTCTTGAAAATCTATATAATTATTATGTACACAAATATCTATTTGTTTCTATAATAATCCGTTTTAAACTCTGATTTAAATAACTTTGTTAGCCTCTGAAATCTACTGCGCTGACATTTCGCTCAGATTGAAAACTGTAGCATACTTTGCGGCGCCTGGTGATAATAATAAACTGAACGGCATGAGAAAATCTAATGTCCATTTAAGTGTAAAGTGCATTTCTCTAAGTGGACCGTGTGGTCGCAGCCCTCTAAGTAGTGCAGCTGCCCAAGTGTCAAAGCGTCGCTGCTGGCGTCGACGTCACTGCGGCAGTAAGCGGCAACTATAGCATACTTTTTGGCTCTATTTGTGTTTGGCGGTGGTTGTGAGTGTGTGTGTTTGTTTTTTGTGCCCTAGTCTGAAGTGGAACTGGGAATTGTTTCGTTTTCGTTTCGAAATGAAAGAAAATGCTGTTTAATGTGCTTTTTATTATTTACATCCGCGGGCGGACACCCCCTCCCCAAAGAGTACAGAGAGCGAAAAAAATGGGGAAAAGCAGCTCATCAACTGCTTCTTTTATTTTGTTGTTATTTATATTTGGTTTTTCGTATATTTTTTTATATTTATTTTGTGGCACAGTTCCGGTTGCGAGGCTGCTTTCATTTCTATGCAAATTTTTAATGCCTGCAGCTAAATGGTTTTATTGTATTTAGTGGAAATTATTCACGCCAACTAACTTTTACCGCAGAAAAACACTTTGAGCCCCAGAGAGAGAGAGAGAGAGAGGGACGAATACGACAGCGGATATAAGAGATATTACAAAATGTAGCTCAGATTCGGTGTGTGTTTTGTTCCTTCCTTTTCTTTTGATGGGCAGCAAGGCGAAGCGGTTTAATGACTGAATATACGATTACGATTACGAATACATTTATATATATATATATACATCTGTATGTGTGTGTTTGTATTTGTGTGGTGTTTTTGCCGTCTGAGTAATTGCAAATATTTACATGGCGATTGCGAAATGCGATTGGCCAATCAGCTATAATGACAAAACTGGGCACAAATATAAGGCAATAACTACATATATGTACGCGTCTATAAGGCCAACACAGCAAGCAAATCAATAATATCGATTACAATGCCAAGTACTTATCCATATGTTAGTATCTTTCGCTCTCTCTATATATGTATATATCGGTATATAACTGTTTGCAAATTGCAAGTTCTGTCACTAACAACAAGTGCAACAAGCACAAAAATCACACTACCAATGTCAATGGGTCAGCAATGCGACAATGTCGCTCAATGTCGCTGCGGGTGCCACTCTCCTCTCCTCTCCTCTTCCCAATTCCCATTCCCCACTCCCTCTATTTTTTGAATGCAATCATTGCTAGCGTAGCAGGGGTCAGCGGGTCACAGGGTTGTGCCCTCAAACTTATAGCTTAAGCACTTTTGCCACAACCTTCTTCTTCTTCTTTTTTTGCCTCAACAGCTGTTGCATGCGGTATCAAAAGTGCAAACTTGTTGTTATCGAAGACATAACTTTTCTGGGTTTTGCATAACTTAAAATGTTTGCTGCTTAAATTTTCATGTTTTCCTCACTTTTGTTTATAAATATTTGCTGCACTGGAAAACTAACTGCGACAATTTGTGTATCGAACTTTTAGCACCGCTTTTAGCACAAGTTTATCTGTGAAATGTTTTAATATTTTAATATGTTTACAATCTGAAAAATCTTGAGTTATTGAAATCGGCTTTAAAGAGTTTTTCATTAACAAAAAAGTGACGCTATTTTTTTGCTATTTTGGTAAGCAAAATAAAATTGCATCTGTTAGTTAAACATTTTTCAATAATATAAATAAATATATTCAGTGATACGCTACATAAAGTTGTTCTCAAGTATAAATTGCATTGAATAATAAATTTAATTAATTAATTTAAAATTTCTAAATGCAAATTGTGCAATGGTTTATAACTATAATTCCTAACGTGTTCCATTTCAAATGTACATATACTAGTTGATATTTTTATGCTCTCTAAAATATTAAATATTTCTAGCAAATTGCGAATTTTTATCACTTTAAAATAAATTTCATAAAATATTTATATGTCTAACAAATATGCATAAAAAATGCTATAAAAATAGCAGCAGCAGTTTCAGAGCAGTGCAACTAAAAACGCTACAAGAGCAGATTCCTATATAAATAACTAATACCTAAGTGCTTTTAAGCTTCATTGTCGCAATTGAAAATAATGGTTTTCACAACACTTAACTAAAAGTTATTAAAGTTGCTTAAGTTGAATGTTTTAAAACCAAACTTTTCGAATCGCTTGCGACCTTGAAGCTAGTTTTATTGTTTGTAGAGACATCAAAATTGAAACTGTGCTAAGCTGCGATACTGAAAATGGGTTAAATCATTGTCTATAAATTGTGAGTCATGGATGTGAGTGAGTGTGTGTATGTGTGTATGAGTATGTGTGTATGTGTTAATGAAAATGTAACTTTGTTGCCAAAGTTATTGATAAAGTGTCAGAGACCAAAAATGCAATAATATGTGGATGCTATGAAGTCAGCGAATATTTTATAATATTCCAGCACACACACACACACATGCACACAGCTTCCATTAAGAACATTGCAAAATATGAGCAGCGAGACAGTATGTGTGTGTGTGTGCATGTGTGTGTGTAGTTGTGCTGTGGTTGCATTTTAATTTATGCATATCAAATGTTCTTGCAGCGCACACTTACTTTATAACGTTCCACATCAAGTGGCAAGCAGCGGCAGGCGAGAAAGTGCCACAAAGATAGAAACAGCAAAGCGAGAGTAAAAGAGAGTGAGAGAGAGAGAGAGAGAGTGAGGGACAGAATGGAAAGGGAGTAAAAGAGACAGAGAGAAACAGCAAAAGAGTGAGACAAAAGCGCTTGAGTGCCATTGAAGTGAGTTAATTATTCAAAAGTTGCTCATACGCAACGTTGCGCCAGCGTAACACAACACACACACACACACTCGTCCACACCCCCGCCACACACACACACACCTGTGCAATTTAGTTCAATGGCAATAAAATGACAACGCTTCCTTTTATGCAAGTTCTTACAGCTAACTGTATCCAATTTCAAGGATTACGCATACTTGTATTACAGTTTAGTTAAGAACTTGTATAAGCAGCTGCATAATTGTTGCAACAATTGGTTAAACAACTTCTTAGCGTTTTAACCTTTGACCCAGCTGCTTGCATACTTGAAAATAAACTGGAAAATCATTGAAATTGATTGACAACTTGTCACTTGGAGGGCTGTCGCCTTTTTGGCGAGACTCAGCACGTGCTGATAACTGGTTGGCAATCTACATTTGTCTACTCACGGCTGACATTTCCAATTAATTACCGCTTACATGTCCCCAAATGTGGGCCAACACATTGGTAAGCTGGTAAACTGGCAAACTGGTTGCCATTGCCATTGCCATTTCCACGCATTGACATTTTTGTTTGCATTTGGCAAACAAAGCGAACGAACGACAGGCAAATGTGTCCCCCAAAACCAATGCTGGTCAATAGAGTGTGGGTGCAGAAAAAAAAACGTAGAGGTGCAAAAATTGCTAGAATAGTGAGTGAAAAGTAACAGTTGTTTGCTCGTTTAAGCAAAGCTAAATTAGAAATTACAAATTGTTCACAATTTCACAACTAAGCATGTCATATGAAAAGTAGAAAAGTATTTTGAATATGCATACAAAAATAGCCTAGAGCTGTGCTGCTTGGAATTTTTCATTACATTTTTCTAATGAACATAATAAATGAAGTAAATTTAATATAGTTAACTAAATAAACATCAGAGAGCAACACAATCAAATTCTTTGCTTGATTTATAACTAAATTGTGTGTCCCAAAAAGCATGCTACATTTTTGTCAATTTGTATTCATTTAAATTTATATATATATATGCAAATTATAATCTAAATGTCTCTCTATTTGCAACTTCTAAAATTTCACAATATAAATTACACAAATTTATTAAAGTTAACTTAATAAACATTAGACAAACACAATGAAATTCCATGCTAGATTGACAAGTGAATTTGGTGCCCCAAAAACTATGCTATAGTTTTTTCAAACGCGAAAAATTCACATTAAATTTCTGCGAATTGTAATACAAATATCCACTTCGTACACTCAAAGTGTGAAGAACTGTTAGCGAAACTTTTAATTACATTAAACACATGTGTTCGACATGAAATTTAATCAAATCTTGTCAAACAATTTAGCAACACCGGCAGCGTGGTGACAGTAGCAGCTCTGTCAGATTCTTGAGCGTACTCAAAGTTGCTAGGAGCACAAAAGAAAGCCAAGTTAGAAATTAAAAATAGCTGACTGAAACTTTAACAGTCTTGTCAGAGCTTTGACAACTAGTAATTTGCAAATATATTACATACATATATTGTACTGGAGCAGCTTAAGCGTCGTTCTAAAACTAAATCCACAATTGCAGACTAATGCGAAATGCAATTACAGTTAGCAATATATTTGTGGCATAATAATAATAATAATAATAATAATTATATATACAGTTTTGATGTGCGTGTTGTATTTATACTATCTGTACATTTGCTTCGTGTCATTACTCATACGCCCCGTTGTGCCAACGTTGACAACGCAACTCAATTTCGCTTATAATTATAATTCAGACTGCCGCTGCTTTATTTGTGTTTGAGTGTGTGTGTGTGTTTGTGTGTGCCACTTTGCGATGAGGCCACCTTCATGTTGCGCATCAGACGTTTAACGCGGATTAAGTCCAACAAGCACAAATTACCAATGACACCATTTAAAAAGGCCAATTAAACATTATGCTGTAGCTTTAACACCAAAAGCCGATTTTGACAAATGCTAAGCTTTATAGCTAAAAGAAAAGATAACTTTAAAAGCTTTGCACTTGAACTTGAACTGCCAATCCTTTAATTGCCAAGATAGCTACCATAGACTTCACTTCTAAAGCTTATTAAAGCTTCATAGTGTATTGTATTTCAAGAAAAGTCGACTTTAAATTTGTTAAATTTTCAAAACCTATATTTTAGCACGTTTTCTTCACTTTAATGCCCTTTAAATCTTTAGATTTCTTATAAAATCTGGAGCGTTAAAGCTTGTGAAAGCTCAATAAATATATTTTAAGCAAAATTTGTTATAAATTGTAGGCTTAAAATCCCAAGAAAGCTTATAAGGTTGATTATTCAAAAGCTGAATCTTGGTATGCTTTGAAAGCGCATTAAAGCTTTAACTCTTGCTGGATAAAAGCTTCGAATTTAGCGTTTAAATAAAGCCATTAAGTAATAGTTTGAATTATTTTTTGCAGAAAGCTTACATAAAAGCACAGTAAGTACTCCAAAGCGAACTTAAAGCTTACGTACTTATATGTATATTAAACCAATCTAAAGTGAAGTGGTCAGTTTGCACTTGACGCAAGTGTCATTGGTGTGTTTGTGGGTGTGTGTGTGTGTGTGTGAACATACTCGTATATTATATTTGTCCCCGGTAATTGCGACACGCTGTTGGCGTCACCTCAGTCACCTCAGTTAGGTCAGTTAGCTCCGTCAGCTCAGTCAGCTCTTCAGGCACTTACGTAATTATCATTAGCCTGTCATTGCACATTTGCGTGTCTGCACGTAGGCGACTCTTTAAAGTCGAAAGCAACATCCAAATAATCTGTCTGCAAACAAAGAAGAACACCCCCCACGAACAGCCCCTCCCCCCTACTGTATGTACATACATTTAGAAGACATTTTCTTCACTGTGCTGTTTGCATTTTACTTTTGCCCGACAGCTGTTCAAACAAATTACAATGAATTTGCGATTGTTTTGTGCCATCAAATCGGTACATCTCCCTCCCCGCAATACAAACATTTGATTGATGAAGAGCATCACGTTAAACCACAACAAGAACCAAACCAACAAACGAAGAACTGAGTACTCAAAAGATCTTAACAATTTGTATAAACAAATTGTCCGGCGGCAAGTGAAGAATATGCAAATGATACAAACTTTTTGGCCCACAGATATGAAAATGGATAGGCAGCGAAATTAGCGCACTTAAAGTGATTCATTCGAGCGGCATTGATAACTTTGTGGCACGCCATCATCAGTACTGAGCGAGCGAGAGAGAGATAGAAAGAGAGAGCGGGGAAAAACCCGAGCCTAATCAGCGTAACACCAAATGGAAAATTGCCACCATTAAACGAACCATCGAGCAATGACAATGACAATGAAAATGTGACAAAAAGAAATTTAGAATCAGAAAAAAAAACAGAATTGTAATTGCTTTGCCACATTGTAGAAAATATTATAAAATATAGCAAAGATATAGATTTATGTTAATTGAAATTCTATGGCATTAATCTAAGCGATAACTTTCAATAAAAATTCCACCCCTTGTATCTGGAAACAACTTAAATCTTTAAAATTTATTTCATTTTTAATAAAATTAGTTCTGCAGAAGCTGAAGTACATTTTTTCCTAACATCTCTTTCATTTATTAATACCTTAGACGAATAAATATAAGATTTGATATATTTTTTCCAAAGTTTATTCCAAAAAGTGCTTTTATGACCATTTCTGAAGCTTTAAACTGCGATAGTTTCGTCAAAAATGCTGCGATTTTCAAACGGAATATCATTTTAAACTGTATTTGACAATATTATTAAATCTGCATTTAAAGTTTTAGAATTTTGGAAAAAAAAATTTTCCATTTTTTCAAAATTTGTAAAGGGGTACCCCTTATGATTTTTTCAAAAAAAAAAAAAAAAATTTTTTGCCAAAAACCCAAAAACTCAATTCCAATCGATCAGACAGTTTGTGTAGGCTATAAATATATATACTTTATGGGGTCGCAGATTAGTTTTAAGCTTGTTTTTGGGCACTTTGAATCTTATTAATACCTTTTCTTAAGTTTCGAACTTACATAAAATAAAGAAAAAAAATTGCCGTGATTACCAGGTAAAAAAACACTCATGGAAATTCTACAAAACTTTTATAACTCTCTGATTATACTAAATATTTTTATTTTAAATTGGAGAACCTTTTGCTAAGTCCTACTAAATTATTTATAGTTCCTATCTTTAAATGATCAAATGGAATTTATTAAAAAGTTGCTCAAAAATATGCATATTTCTATCAAAGCTCTTACTTCTCTTTCAGATCTAAAGCAACTACAGTATTCAATCAGTTTGCAGTTAATTCTTATCTTTGTTTCTAATATCTTTATGCAATAGCAAAGACCAACAACCAAGAAATCCAGTTCTTACCTGAATTTAACACGTTCATTCTTGATTTCAACATGTATCTTTTGCACAGCGTGTGACACTCCACTTAACGGGATTTTGCAGTTAGCACGTCACTTAACCGTAAAACAAACACACACACACACACACACATACACATTTACAGTAAGACAGACAAATCCTGTCCCCCAAATGGAGAAATAAAAGTCGTTTAGTTTGCTTGGCATTTTAGTTTGATTAAAACATGGCCCAAAAAAGCACACAATATACATATATGTGTGTATAGAAAGTGTGAATGCCAACAATTGATATGCAGATACCTTACCTACATTCTACATTGTAGAATTCATAGACAGACATAGTTACCCATCGAGTGCTACGTTGCCAACTTGTAGAAGAAGGCTTCCAGCCATCTAGGCCAAAATAAAAGCAATAAAAACAACAGAGTGTGCATATATACATACGTGTTACTATACAGCAATCTGCAGCTGACAAATGATTTCATTTCCAATCTTCAGCTGTGTAAAGCAGTGCAAGGTGTGCAGTCCAAATACCCTGTAAATTACTGGGTACACCAGGCGGGTCATTAAGTAACAAACTGAGAGTGTTTACTTTAAATGTGTATAGATAAATTTTTGTTAACGTTAGCCACAATTTGCTAAAAAATTCAGAATATATTATATTCTTTTCTATAAGTTATATATTTATCATATATGATCAATAAATTCGTAAAAATTTCCTAGAATTTCGTTGGGAAAATACACGAGTATCGCAACATTAAAGGATTGAGCTGCCAATTCTCTACAAATGCCCCTACTGCAGGTTTCTAATCATCATATACAGGGTATATGGTAGTCTATCACTCACTGACGCTCGTTATAAATGCATAAAGGAAGAACTGAAACTTGTATGCCAACTGTCAACGATTTTCCTTTTGCGAACATTTTGTCCTAGATTTCATTATTGCCAGCAAATTAATTGCGCCCTGAGAGCTACAACTGACTACAATACAATACAGCATACTGTGATATATATATGAATATATGTATAGTCGTAGTATATATAGTATTTTTTACAAGTCGAGATTGTTGTGTATATATGGTATAGTTGTAAAACGGATTCTTTAAGGCCTTGCTACTGCGGCTCTCTGGTTATGAATAATTCAGTTAGTTTGTCGGCTTGACCAAGCCATTTATTGCTTTATGTGCTCCTGGCCAAGTGAAAGAGAACCACTAATTGCATTTAATGAGTTGAAGAAGTCTGAAGACTGCAATTTCTTGCAAATGTTTTGCGAAAGAGCAATTCAAATGAAGGTCTCTATGGGTTTACTTAATAATGCAACAGCTGATGATGATGATGTTGATGTAGATGTTGATGGTGATGTTGCTGGTGATTCAGATATGAGTAGAGAGCACTTAAAGCACAACACAACTCAAGTAAAGTTAAGCTAATTTAATTCAATTCAACTCAACTGTCTGCTACTACTATAAACATTATCTTGGCCCGACTATTTTAGGCCAAAACGATAAGTCTTATCAGCTAAGGCAATCAAAATGATTCAACACTTAATGCTAGTTTATAAATATTTCTGTTTTAACTTGAGATACAAATGAACTAGTTGACAGTATACCTATAAAAGTTTCATACTAAGCTGTGCTTTCAGCAGCTTTAAAGCTTCTCAAGAACTGAAAGCACCTTATTATAAACTATTTTGAAAACCGACAGTTTTTAAAACTCTGCTTTTTTAGTTTTTGAAATTTTTAAGCTTTCATCTACAACTCTATCTGCTATCAATAAGCTCAAAAAATTCTATAGAGCTTCTGCTTTTTATGTGTCCTCTAAAAAACGCAGCTGTCTAAAGTGTTGAACTACTTTAATGCACTTTTTACGAGGTATGCGCCAAGTGTATCAAGTTAATTAAACTTTTTACTGCAAAATAATAACAATCAAAATAGGAGCAATCGTTGTGGCAACCGAAAGTCACCAAAAGCGACACCCAAAACGCTCAACCTTTAACCTTTTACCTTTCGCTCTTCCCCTTATCGTTGTTATCTTTGGTTTTCGCTTTCGCTGACCGAAAAGTGCAAATGTCGCATATTAAATTAACGTTAGTGGCGTGAAAAAAAAACCAACAAAATTTGTGAAGCGTTAAAAAAAGAGGAAATTTGTGAAAATAACTCAATGGTTTCAAGCAGCTAACGCGACTCTTAAATACCCTGTAGATTAAATGATTCAATAGTTTTTTTTTGCAAAATAGCTTAAATTTAGTTTTGATGAATTTGTTAATATGCATATACAATTTTGGTAATATACATTTACCACAATTTACAGGGTATTAGCAGGTTGTCATAAAAATCGTAAACTATGGTGTACTTTGGCTCATTGTGTGTAAATATTGTGTGAAACTAATGAAAGCTGTCAACGGCAACCGAACTATCAAACTGGACTGGCCAATCAGTCAATCAGTAGCAGTGTATATATATATATATATATATATATATATATATATATATATATCAATCGATTCATCAATCAAACAGTCAGTCAGGCATAACGTGACGTTATTGTGTCATTTATTCAATTTGTCAATGCTGCCAATTTGTTGCAAGAAACGTAATAAAGCGAAAAACAATTCTGATTTCATTTCACATATATTTATTGGCTACGAAATTTATGAGAGAACAAACATGAGAATGAGAATTAAATTTATGCTTTTAGTTATTTGTTGCACAAATAGGTCAGAGAAATGTCGCTACATGCCGCATAATTTATCAACTTTAGTGGAATGTAAACTCTGGCTTAATAAGCACACCATAACATAACATTACTCATACGCAAGGTTAACCACTTGTTTTGCGGCCAGACAGAGCTGCCGAGACCAAAGAGACCAAAAGACTGCTTAAAAACAACGATGTAATAATTTAAAAAATAATTTGAGAAAATGAGAAAAACAAAAATGCTGCTGTCTAAACTGAACTGGAGAACAGTTTTCATTTTTTGGGAGACATGGAAATTGCTTTTCTTTCCTTTTTGTTTTTTTTTTTTAGGACTTTCGAAGCTGCATTGTTTACGTGAGGCATTTCACTTTTGCCATTCGGGTTTCTATTTAAGTCGTTAAATGCCGCCGGTCCAAAAAGTCAAAATTTCCATTTTACAAAACAGCAATTTATAGAACTTTACGAGCACCAACAAAAACATTCTTCAGCCATAAATTTATAGCATCTTAGGCACATTTATTGACGCAATTGATTTGTACATTATTTCGTCTGTTTGATTTGCGCCTTTTTCTTTGATACAAATATATATGTAAATATACTATATATACCCATATATATATATATATATACTATACTCTACTACATACATATTTGTAAACACAAATCGCGCAATAAAATTGCGTTTGTTAAATAAACCCCAATAAGAAAATATATGTATTGTTGTATATAAATTTTTGAACAATTTCTAATTGCAAACATTTAAGACCTGACCCAATCGATCGCCATGGAAAGTTTCAACAGAACAAAAAAAAAACACACATAGAAATAATGATATATGAGTGCTAATAAAATTATGTCAGAGTCCCATATACTATAGCTATACTATACCATATAGTATGGTTGGTTGGATTATTGACAAATGGCTTATTTGTCTGCTTTTGCTTTCCATATGTGCAACAAAACAAATGCCGGTCAAACCATAACAAAATCGCATTTTAGAATAATACACAAAGTGTTGCGACTGCCGCCAGATACTTAATTATAGAGACTATATATTTGTATATATATATATTCATTTGTATGTACTTGGATGCCACTAAATGGCTCAGACAGCACTGTTGTGGGTCGTCGACAGCAGAAACAAAACAACAACAATACTAATGACAACAACAATGACATAATTAATGTGTTCAATGAGCCCAAAATTGTTTTCGCTATTTTTTAGACGACTTTTTATGCGTTTTTAGCTGTATTATGTCCTTAAATTAATGATTAAGTAGACTTTTGGCCAAAGCAATAAAAAATAAATTAAACTTTTTAATTATGTGCATTGGCAAAAAGGTTGTATATAATAATATCTGTAATACCACATAGTTCAGCAAGAAACTAACAAAATGTTAATAAACTACTCTATATATTTAAATAGCAGATTTCGTTTGTATACACAGAGTATCTACCAGTCTATACACCTAGACCATGAACATTTGCATCAGTGTTTTTTGTATATATTCTAAAAATTTCGTCATGGTTAACTATATTATAATATACTACAGAATATTTCAGCCTCTAAAATTATATAGAAAGCAAAGCGTAATGGATTGGCAGTAAGATTTTTAAATATCTATACATACATATAACATTTTATAGATTTGTGCCTCAAAGTCGCAATTTTACGTAAAATATACACTTGAACTTAAAAGTTACATTTGGTAATTTCAATATTCCAGTTGGACTACCAAGTGAACAGAACTTTCAGTAGCGAATTGCGATGGTTAAACACCAAAATATTTATTATTAATTAACACTCGTAAGTAGATTCTCGATTCACTTTAATAACAACTCGTGCTGCAAGAAACTCTGGGTAGCTACAATTCCTATATTACCTTAAAAATGAAAAAAAAAAATATTAAAAAGAAACTTTGTTTATCCAAAAATTTAAAAACCTTCCTAAACGATTGCTTAGCTTGTCTAGATAATAAATATATATACTTTATCGAGTCGCAATTTTGATTTGAGCTTCTTAATAACACTTTTGTCTAGTACTGCATACGTTTTAAGGTTGATCAAACAGTAGCAAATAAATATCTGAGCAACTGAAATAATATTTGAGTGAATTTTGGCATTTTCTATTGATTCAACAAGCACCAATAATAGAATATGTACAATGTACAATGTTCAATGTTCAATGTTCAATGTACATCTAGTGTAATATAGAGTGTGCAGTTGAAACATTGAAATGTGCTTTGAAGTGCAAATATATGACAGCAATAATGAAATCTACATATGTAAATTGATTGAAACCCTTGTCAGTCTGTCAGACCATGCAGACAGTGGGACTTGCACTTGCTACACAGTGTGTAGTACACACATGCCAAAAAACAAACAACAAAAATGTATCTTTCTATCTGCACGCATATAGAAAAATATACATGCATGCAGATACTTTTCGCTAGCTGGCATCGTTCAATACTTTAACAGCAAATTGACTTTTGATGGTAAAGGCGGCAATAGTGATGCTTACTGCAAATCAAATTTGTAACGCCCCCCTACCAAAACAACAACAACTGTGACGGCGACGACAAGCACTGGCATTGTAACAGTGCTGCCATCTGTTACAGTTTATCTTTGTTATTGTAAAAGCTGCCATCGAGAGACTGAGTTAAAAGCTCGCTCCACGATAAACAGCTGAGCGCTCGAGAGCTTTTCAACATGCTGCGCAGTTTCGTTCATAAAGGCAAAATGCAAACAAACATATGTTTGTGTAACGACAACAAAGCACAGCTGAGCGCGAGAGTGCGAGAGCACAAGAGCTCTGTTATGCTCACAACGCGTGCACTCTCGCTTGGTTCTCTCTCTCTCGCGTCCCAGTTCCGCCCACCCTCACCCGCTGCGTGCACAAAACTCGCTCATTTATTGCGCACCTTTTTGAGCTGTCAGCAAAGTGAACCCCACTGAGTTGTTACGACAACAAAACAACGGCGCACATTGCATTACGTTACGACGATTGTAATAACATATTCTCAACGAGGTTATACAAATTTTCGTTTTAAATAGATAGATATGTATCTTTATAGCATATAGAATGCATTCCCTGCTTGCAATTTAAAGCCGTCAATCACAATAAAAATATATTATTTATAATTTAGGCTTGCAGTTTGCTGTAGCGTGTATTCACTGTGACATGACCGTTGACTTTATAACTGGTTTTCCAGGCGAGCGCTACAGTGGCGCATTTAGTCTACAGCAGGGCGCCCAATTCTAAGACCTTTTGTTATGGTAGGGCAGCTGCCAAGTGCACACAACGCACAAGGTCATTGTAAATGTGTTTTAAACATTTTTATAATTCGAAATATTCTATTTTAGCTTGCCCCAAAAAACAAAATAAATAAAAGCGAAAGCAGCACAGAGCTAAAACAGTTTCGTAATTGAGCATACATTTTATTTACGTCGCAAGGTCGCAGTCAAATTTTTGAAACTTACAGCGGGTTGGTTTAGAGCGCCCAAGAGGGGCCGTACAGTAAAATACTGCCACTGAGCAATCTGTGTGCTATATGTTCTTTTAAATATTTAGTAGTGTTTGATTTGATGACATCAAAATTTTCAAGATAAGTTCTTGTCTGATATATTTTTGCTGCAGGGGCGGCAGCGCCTTAAAAAGCAAAAGTGTTATTGGTTTAATGTCCAGTCAAATCAGACGAGAACTTATCACTGCGTGCAAAAATTTTGACACATGAATTAAAAGTAACAAAAAAAAACGCGATAAAGATAAAACTACAAATTAAAAGCTACCCGTGAATGCGCTCCTGTGCGCACGACGGCGACCTACACACAAAAGCAACAACAACCCCACGTAGCGCAGGCAGTGAGGAGAGCGACTGACAAAACGGGCCAGAAGAGTGAGTGTGTGCATACAGCACACGAAGGCGAATTCGTTCTTGTGTGTTGTGGTTTTTAGTTGAGCGTTTGGTGGCGTTGCGAACGGACGGAGAGACACCAGCAAACTTGAATTAACAGCAGCAAAAGCAGCAATTAGAAAGAAAAAAAATAAAACTAAACAATAACAAAGGAAAAAGAAGCAAAAGAAGAAAAACAGAAAAAACCCAACAGCTTAGGCCTGGCTTTTTGTCATACATTAAACGCCATTGAAGACTGGGAGCAGACACAAAGACACAGTGGGGCAAGCACAAGCAGCAAGTGGCCCCCAACACACGCATTTGTTGTGTTTTCTTTGTTTTCACAACAAATTTGTTAAAATTAGTGCGCAATTACAACAACAGTAACGACGGCAGCAACGTGCGCAGCAAATTTGTTTAAACACTGCGCAAAATAAGCGTAAAACAATTGCATCACGCAACAACAACAACAAAATACATGGGTAAAGCGCAGCTAAAGTTCTGCCAAAAATCAATAAGCAGCGCAGCAGCAGAGCAGTGACTGACAGAAGCTGCGACCACTTGAACTACAACAACAACAAGAACAACAACAACAGCAGCAACAGGAACAGTTGCTAAAAGTAAAAGCTCTAAACTGACAGTCAAGTCAAAGCTCAAAGCGCAGCAAACGCAGTCAGCAGTCAGCAGAGCAGAGAAGGAGGCAGCAACAAAAGTGAAACGAAAACATTTACATAATTTACACACCATTTAAGAGAGAGCGAGAGCGCGCGCGTAAAAGAGCGCAAGAGAGCGACATGCCCTCATTGCTGGAGGCGCTCGAGCGCAAATATTTCGCCGAATGCGAATTTGAGAACGCCAATCAGCCGGAGCTGCATAAGCGTTCCGATCTGCCCAATGACTTTACGGTTACCAAATGCGGTGGCGGACGCATGGAGTTCTCCATCTTTATACCCCGCCTCTCCCCGCTGACCAGTGTGCCCGAGCTGCTGGTGCTCAACGATTGCGACATCGATTGTGCCGGAGACTTTGAGAGTATACGTGAGAAATGTCAGCGGGTGCGTGAATTGGATTTGGCGCAAAATAAACTACAGGACTGGGAGGAAGTATTCAATATACTAAAGCATATGCCGCGCATAGAGTTTCTCAATCTAAGCAAGAATCAGCTGATGAGTCCGTTGCACAGCGGTGCGCTGCAGGTGGCGCCAACGGTGAACCTCAAGAATCTGGTACTCAATGGCACCTATCTGGACTGGATGTGTGTGGATGCACTGTTGCAGAATCTACCCGTGTTGCAGGAACTGCACTTGAGTCTGAACAACTATCGAGCGGTGCTGCTGGATGCAGCAGAGTCCGCCATGGAGACGGAGAGTTGCCACAACTGCCAATGCGTGCCACAGACGGAAGCGGAAGCGGGCGTGGAAAGGGAAACGGAAACGCGTTGTAGTCTCTGCCAGGCACAACGCAAATTAACCCAGGCACATCCGGCTGTTAAGACGCTGCACTTCACCGGCAATCCCATCGAACACTGGCAGGAAATCTGCCGACTGGGCAGACTCTTTCCCAGCCTAGAGACTCTGATACTCGCCGAGTGTCCCATTAAATCGCTGCAAACGGCCGAAGAAGTGGAATTGAATTCCACCAGAGACACTGACAGTCACAAGTATTTTCCGCATCTCAAGCTGCTCAATTTGAGCTGTGCTCAGTTGAACAATTGGGCGGACATCGATGAGTTGGCCAAGTATGGTAAACTGGAGAATCTGCGTGTCAAACACTGGCCCCTGTGGGAAACGCTCGAGTGTACGGAACACGAGCGAAGACAGCTGCTCATAGCTCGGCTACCGAATATCTCCATGCTAAATGGCGGTGGCAAGATCAGTGCGGATGAGCGTACGGATGCGGAACGTGCTTTCATACGTCACTATATGCACAAGCCGGAGTGTGAGCGTCCGGCGAGATATGCGGAACTACAGGCCGTACACGGACAACTGGATCCCCTGGTCAATGTCAATCTGAAACCGGAGAAACGTGTAAAGGTCGTCTTTAGATACAATGAGGTTAGCGAAAGCCGATTTGTGGATATATATTTAACCGTTAACGATCTGAAGATCAAATTGGAGAAACTCATCAATTTGGCGCCCAACAAGATGCGTCTGTATTATCTGGATCAGGACTATAAGGAGCATGGACCCGAGGAGATGCGGTTTCCCAATAAACGGCTCTACAGCTACAATCTGCAGTCGGGCGATGAGATCATTATCGATGCCAAGAAGTGAACGAGATACTCTCCACAACAGCAACAACTACAACAACAACGATGCTACGAGCTGGGTGCTAACAGCAACAACAACTTGTGATCTTGTATTAAAAAAAACAAAAACAACAAAACTGATGGATACAAAAACCCGATATATAATATATATATATACACATATAATATACATATTTTTATTATTATTTACCGCCTTACAAAAACGTACCAATTACTGTATATACATTACTTAAAATGGCCAAGACGTGCACACAGATACAGTACACTCACACACATACATATGCTACACCGATATACATTATATTTTAATTACCGTTTAAACCTAAGCCAGACTACAGACTAAAAACAACAAAAACAAATAATTGCATTACATTAAAAATTTAAACAAAAAAAAAAAAAAAACTGTTGAGCTGAAATTATTGCAAGTTACGTTTTGGCAAAAACAATTTGGTTGCAGCGAGTACTACAATATATGTATGTCTCGCAGATAAGATACAATATCTATGACTCATACAATGTATCTGTGAGTTCGTGAGCTCGGTACCTACGCTGTCAGAGAGCGAGGCAGCCAAATTGAGAGAGAGAGCTTTTGTGAATGTAAAGATGTATGACGATCCGGCAATGTTTTGATGTATTGCCAACATTTGTTAGCCCAAAATGCGAAGAGAGTTGGCCTAAAACAAGTTTTTTTTTGCGCAAATCCCACACACAATTAACATGCAATTATTAAGAATCAATGGGGGAGTTTTATGGCAACATTTATAGCAATTTTATGGCCAAACAACTCTAAAGGAAAAACTAGCAAATTATTTGCAAATTACGTTTTGAGCTATTACAAAAATAGAGATGAAACACAATGGAAATAGTGTAAGAAGTATAGTTAATTGAACGACTGCAAGTTACCCTACAAAAAGCTTTTCAGCTGAACTGACACAAATGTTTTAAAGCAATTTAAATCAACTGAAAGCTTTAAGCTTAGTACTGTAAGCAAAGCTGCACATAAAGCTTAAAAGCACATGAAATTAAGTAGAACGTTTGCATAAAAAGCTCTAAGCACAGCACTAAAAGCTTTCGGTTATAAGCTGCACTTTAACATATGCAGACCAATACATATGCATTAAAAATTAATACTAATAAATTCAAATAAAGACTTTAAAATATTTAATATTAATCTAAGCTGCTTAAGAATCATGCAGAAAAGTGTAACACATTTAAAAAACATATTAAAATAAATTCGATTCACCCAAAATCAAAACTTAAAATAAATTAACAAGTGAATATAATTAAAGAAAATCAAAGCTTTAAAGCATTTGAAATTAAAGTAAACGACTAAAGCACTTGCATAAAAAGCTCATAGCTCAGCAGGGTAAGCTTTTCAATGCAATAAGGCACAAGCAGACCAAATCAATGGCCAATTAAGCTTTAAGCCATTTAAAATTAAATCAAATAAAATTAAATTTGTAAGCTTTAATAAACTTTTCAAGATAAAATTGCCTTTTCCTTTATGTATTTCGTATGCACAGCGAGAGGCTCACATTGAAAACAGATAGCTGATCTTTCCATAGCTTATCACATGCTATGTAAACTAGTTTTTGGATGTTTTACATATATGTTAACTAGGTCAAGTGCCTGCCTAAAGGCTTCAAAATGATTAATAAATAAATTTAATTTATTAGCCTGTAAGTGCCTAATAATTGTTGAAACACAAACATGAAAACTTTTCCATTGTCAAAGCAAAAATTTTCCAATTAAATCCACACCCGCAGTTTTTTTTGGTGGTAAGTAACAGTACACACACCTACTATTTGCTTTATCAATCCGGGGGTATTGGGGTAAAAGCTACGCAATGTTAATGACGTGTGTAAAACTTGTGACACGTTTGGAGCAAAAACAAAAACCTCCAGAGATCGTGACTAAACTAAGGAGCTAGACGCCCACACGATGACACGAACCCCAAAAAAAAAACAACAAAACAGCAACAACAAATTGTGCGAAAAATTTGAAGTCGTCGCAAAATTTTATGACTCTGCCAGGTGCAATAACAACAACAGTAACAAATAAATAAAATATATATATATATTGAAATAAAATCAAATCAAATAAAGGTCTGCGTTTATATGTATGGTATAATAAAAATGCAAGGTGTGTAGAACACTTGATGTATGTATATAATTAATAAATAAATGGAGGTTTTTGGAAAGTCTAAACTGGAAGTTTTTAACATACGTATCGAACATCAACCGATCGAGTTGCGATTTGAACGTCAAACGCGACACACGTCTTTTTATTTCTGCTTAGTCGTAACAATTACGCCGGCAAAATTCTACGGGTATTATCAGCATAGTACAAGTAGTTGTTGTGCATAGTGTATAGTCAAGTGTTTTTAGAGTGTACTTTACTATTTGGGGCATGCACTCTGACAATGGATCCCGAAAACGATGTTTATGCTTTCTACGACATTAGAGGTTTCAAGGGGTACATGATAACTAAGCTAATAATACATTATAAACTATATATATATAACTGCCATATTAAAATGTGTAAATTATGTGTTCTGCTTCTAGGAAATGTAGACCGGCGGGACCAACAAAATCGCAACAATTTCTGCAACCGCGAATGTCGCTCCTGGGGAAGCCGCTCAATTATAATCGCGGCACACATCGCCGCGATGCGCGCTACCGACGGATGCAAAGTCGCCTCTACAATTTTCTGGAGAGACCGCGGGGCCTGCATGCCATATTCTATCATGTGATGGTGTAAGTTAACTATAACTACGTATAACTATAAATTAACTATAGCTAACCTATTTAGTACAACAGTGATTTCATTATTTTTATGCGTTTTTGTTTAACGATTATTGCTTTTCGCCCCTTTTTTATGCAGTTTTAAAAGCTTAAACTTTAGTTAAAATTAGTCAACTTGTAATAACTTTCTTATGTTTTGGGGCACTTGAATTTGTTTATGAGGTTTCGGTATATAGGGAACCACAGTATAATCACAAACAACGTGAAACAAGTTATTTATGCAATATTTATATTTATACATACATATTATTATAAGTTCTTACATTATATAACTATTGCTTGGCACGTTGTTTGTGTTAAAATTTTTACCGAAATGGCTACGAAATATTATTTTTCAATATTAATATGAGTTCCTATGTTTCTTTAACACTGCTAGCAATTTGATATCGGTAGAATTATCTGATTTTTCCATATGTTTTTTTTACAGTTTTCTGATGGTGTTCACATGTCTCGCTTTGAGCGTGTTTTCCACCATCAAGGAATACGAGGAGGATGCTGTATATATATTATTTCGCATGGAGATCATAGTTGTCATCTGGTTTACCATGGAGTTCGGAGCGAGACTTTGGTCCTCGGGTTGCCGTTCGCGCTACCAGGGCACACTGGGGCGACTCAAGTTTATAAAGCAACCATTTTGTATTATAGGTAAGCAAACGGAAGAGTCTATTTAAACAAGAGTTATAAAATAAAATAACATTTTTATTAAAAAAATAAATTATTTTATTAACTGGTTACTTGGCGCTGCTAATGAGTTTTTATTTCATTAACAGCATAATTTACTTTATTAAAATTATACTTATTTGCACATAACTACTGCCTTTAACAATTAACTTTTGGCTTTCAGATATTATCACCATTTTAGCCTCAATTGTAGTATTAGGCATGGGCACCTCTGGCCAGGTGTTTGCCACAAGTGCGTTGCGGGGTCTGAGATTCTTTCAGATACTACGCATGGTGCGCATGGATCGACGTGGCGGCACATGGAAGCTGCTCGGTTCGGTTGTATACGCACATAGACAGGTAGTAGTTATATATAAACTATTTTTTACAGTGTATTTAAACTATGTTGCTTTTGCAGGAGCTCATCACTACTATGTATATTGGATTCTTAGGCCTAATCTTTGCATCATTCCTAGTTTATATGTGGGAGAAGGACGTCAATGAAAAGTTCAACAATTTCGCCCAGGCGCTGTGGTGGGGCGTGGTATGTAACCAAAAGAGCTTGCCACTTGCCACTTTGCCACTTTGCCACTTAATTATTGACATTGCACTTTTGCAGATAACGCTGTGTACGGTGGGCTATGGCGATATGGTGCCCATCACCTGGCAGGGTAAACTGATTGCCTCCTGCTGTGCCCTCTTGGGCATATCGTTCTTTGCGCTGCCTGCGGTAAGTTCAAAAGTTCAATGCTGACATGCTCGCCGCATCCGGCAACCGGTAAAACGGCAAACGGAAGTCAGCACTTACTTATTGATCATGCTTGTATTCCAGGGCATATTGGGCAGCGGTTTTGCGTTGAAGGTGCAACAACAGCAACGGCAGAAGCATATGATACGGCGTCGTCAACCGGCGGCGACACTCATTCAAGCTGTGTGGCGCTGTTATGCGGCCGATGAGCATTCCGTATCGATAGCCACCTGGAAGATACATCAGGTGGCACTACCAAGTCCGCCCGCATCGTAAGTACACCCCAGTGCCAATCATTTATACACACACACACACACACAAGCACACCACTTTATACCATACTAGCCGTTAGGGGATTTACAGCCGGTTGTTTTTCATAGAGTGTCAAGAGAACTTTGAGTGGAAATTTATGAAATAACTCTTAAATAAGCGAAAAAAATTGTATATAAAGAAGAATACTATCTGTAATTTTTATTTTATTTAAAACAAATTTATTTCGAATTTTTTAAATTGTTTTTTTATGAATTCTTTTAATTTGCTGAGCAAATTTTACTGATTCTCATTTGTTTTAATGATTTAAATTTATCAAAAATAATGTTTTATATTTCCTAAATTTATTTTTAACTTATTTGTACAATAATTTATTAATTTTGTATAATTTTTAATATATTTGAATCAAGAAAATTTTATTATATTTAATTTTTTATACATTTTTTAATTTTGTATAGATCTTTTGCTTTCAAATTTACTGAACTTTCCACACGAAATCCAACTAAAATTTGTCAACTATTTCGATAGCTTTATCTTCCGAGTTATTTCATGTAAAGTAAACTCTTGTATAGCCACACACACCACTTACACACACAAACTACACACCACACAAAACACACACCCAAAAAAACACCGTGTCTTTAGAGCGACGTGTACATTTATGAGAATTACGGCGAGAGGCGCATGTTTAACATAGCTCAATTTAGTTTTTGTACAATACACTACAGCAAGTAGTCTGTACATACCTACTAAAAATATATATATATGATACCCTGTACTCTGTACTCAACATTCTTTTACGTACCTCTATCATTTTCTTTCATAATAATTTTTGTAAACTTTTCAGTTCTGAAAACTGGGAGCGATTATTAAAAAACATAACCGAATATAGGTAAAAGTTAACAGAGAAAATATTGAAACAATGCAAAAACTGATTTCAAAAAACGCAATTTGCAATACCGCTATTCATGTTATTGTTTTTCTAGGGTATTTTGCTTATCAAGCACAAAGCCATTAAAATGCATAATGCTCCTAAGTACTACATCTAAAAAATAAAAAATTATAATAATTAAAAAAAAAAAACAAACCCACACACATTAATCGAGATTGTAATTCGCAGCTTTTAAAATGCACTCTACTATAAAATATAACTATCCGACTATCTGTCTACATACTATCTGTGTATCTACTACTACTTCTATACTATATATCTTAACTCATCCAAACTCTATTCATTCTGTGGCTAATTTACCATCCACCAATATAAAAATATATGCTATATTTTTTGCAAAATTGTTTAATTTATGTTATTCATAAATGATATTAAGTAAAATTAATCAATGTGATACAAATTGATTCTCATTCTGCTGCCGCGGTGTGGTTATATGTTCAAAAACCCAACAAAAATCCAAAAACACAAAAATAAACAACTAAAATATAAACCATTTAATATGTGTACTATAATTAACATGTGAGTTCAATTAAACAATTAAATTGTATTCTTTTAATCCCATTCTATGAAACTTTTAACTAATTCTTTCATAAATACAATTAAGCACATCTTTTTAAATAGTTTTTAATAGTCTTTTATGTAAATTTATGTGTATTTTGTGGGTTGTCCTTATACGAGTCCTAATGACATCTGCTGAAAGTTTGATTACTACAATTTAATTACTACAAATACTCAAGCGAACTTAAAATTATTACACACTACGAAAAGATTTGAAAGCACATTAAAGCTTTTAAGAGCACATTATAGCTTAATAAGCACATTAAAGCATTAGCTGAGATTTATAAAGCTTTTAGGGCTACCTATAGTTGCAACTAAGAACTTTTAAGCACCTGTAAGCTTCTTAAAGCTTCAACAAAATGCTTTAAAGCTGCCTAAAGCTTTAACTGATAACTTCAAAGCTGCTTAAAGCTTCACCTAGAAGCTTTATAGCCTTCAGCTACACACTTTCAGCTCGTGTCATTGCAATTTTTACCCCCGACAGCACCTGTCACAAGTAATTTATTCTGGTCCAGCACAAAGTCCACACACCCACACACAAACATACACGCACACATGCACACTCACACACTGACACTATTCTATTTACTATATGCTCAACTCAACAGTCTCTCCGTTTATTAAAAATCCCCAATGCTCTACCTCCCTCTACCCTCTCTCTCTCTCTGTCTCTATCTTGCGCTCTACTTCTTCCTTTTTTGTATTTATGTTTACTGATTGTTCAAATATTTGTGTGCCCAATATTATTTGTATTATTCCACAGACGGGCCTCCTCCAGTTTTAAGCACAACACATCCTTTGTGGCCCGCTTACCAACGATAAGACGCCACAAGAGCCAGACAATACAGAATCCAAGTCCCGATGGCTCCACAATGTCCAAGCCACCCGGTTCCTCACGTGCCTCCAATCGCTATACTCGCACCATACGTGATATCAACGCATCTGTCGAGAATTTGGGTAAGTTCCCAATACAAAAATCGCAAGAAATAAAAATAAATATAAATAAAATCCCCATTTTGTTGCTGAAATTTGTTTGAAAATTGCCTCAGCCCCAAATGTTCGAAAGTTCCAAATACAGTTTCATTCACTGTTTTTCAATTTCTGTTTGCACACACACCCACACATCCATGCTCACACACACACCGCCCCCCAATTTCGCACAGCAAATATAATAATAATAATGATAAGAAAATCCATAAAAACCGAATGACAATGTTATCATTTTCTATTTGTCTTTTAAACAAAAACCCAGCATGTTCTCTTCACTAACTCTTTGGTTATCTATTCATCTGTATAGCTTACATAACAAACTCATTTTACTTAAATGGCAATCGTTTGATTTCTCAATCAAATTGCAAATTTATTACTAATATTAAATGCTTTATAAATTAAAATATATATTTTTTAATAAACCTCTAAACCTTTCTAAACGTAATCAATTTTTTATGAAGCGAAATGTTTGCAATTTGCTATGAACTCAGCATGTTTTACGAAGCACCAAGTGGCGTAGGTGAATAAGTTTCTAAGGGGTTGCTTTAAAAGTTTCTATAAATAGTTTACAAAACATACTAGCTGCATTTCTAAAACGCATACAGATTAGTTTGGAATTAGTTTTGGATTTTAATTATACAAAATATTCATTCTGACTGATTTTGTTGAATTTGAACACATTTTTACTAAAGGATTCTAAAACTTATCTTTATTCGTTTTAGGAATGGAAATATTTTTAGCAAAAGACTCAAAAGTCTAGAAAACATTTTGATTACACAATTTTTACCTTTTTAATGTTTAGAATTTCTTAAAAATTACTACGATATTTGTAAGAAGAAATTAAAGAGTTATTTTATATATATTTCAAACGTATAGCAATGTCTAGAATTTCTTTAAAGTTACAAAGAATTTTCTAAGCTATCACCATTAAGAATTCTTCAATTGAAATATTTAAAATATATCTCCGAAACTATTCAACTTCAACCCTCTTTTAACATACGCCTCTGTTCGCTGTGCATTGAAATGCTTTCAATTAAATAACAATAAATATTAATTTATTAACAGATATGCCAATAAATTAGAAAAAAAAAAGGCAATTGCTATAGCAAACTAATTGCACAATTTTATAGATAAATTGAACTATAAACTGCTGCAACAGACAACATGTAATCATTTTTCATAATAAATATAATTAACAAAATGATATAAACTCAAACAGTTCTGCACATTTCATCAATCAACTTTGCTTGTCCATCAATAACCCAAAACATGATCATACAAAACATAGTTAAGATTTTGCTCTGAATGTTTAACTCTTTGCACACTTATTTATATAAATAAAACCAAATACTAAACAAATAAACTAAAAATAAAAAATAGCTAAAAGTTCGAGTTAAATATTAAAGGAATGTCTTAAAGTTACAAAGAAGAAACTAAATACGTATAGTTTATGATTTATTTAAGGACAAGTAATTTATGAATTGTTTTTGCTGGTGTGTGTGTTGTTTCAAAATATATATATTTTAATTTTTAAAATTTTTGTAACCGTTATGTGCGACCCATATAGACTACCGTGTCTCTTTGATTGATTGATTGGCACGTTAACAAAAAAAACAAACTTAACTAAAATCCTATTGAAATCGTAAATGAAATACAGAAAATGCAAATACAAAAATTACTTTAACATCTGGTTTGCAATTTTCAGAGGTAGTACAAAATGGCAAATCCATGAATCCAAGTTTTAGCGAAGATTCAGTTGCTGAAACAACTTGCTTAAAAAATATTAAAAATTCAGACGGTAAGTCTACAAGGTCCCGCCCGAGGTTCCACATACTACTACTACTACTACTACTACTTAAACAGCTTTAAAACCAAATTAAAAGAGATTATAATATCCAAACAAACAAAAAAAAAAACAATCGTATATTCTTATATTGAGTGTTGTGGTTGTGTCAATGTTGTGGTTGCATTTTAAATTGAATTGAATTAAATTAAAATTGAATTGATGTTGTTATTGGTTGAAACGTTACAAACTAAGCAGGAAAACTCTACACACATTTGTTATAAACTACACAGAGAGAAAAACATGTGCGTTTTCGTGCTAAAAGCAAGACAAAACGGTGCGGTTATGAAGTGTTTTAAGAAGGGTTGTTAACATTTTTGAACATTGCAAATTCTGATCAAATTTTTCCCCTATTCCATCTAAACTCTCATATAACCCTACATTTTTTAATTCAGAACTCTTACAAAAATTATTCAAAAATTAAGTATTTTTTATTGAGTTTCTAGAACCTATAAAAATAAAGTTTTCTCTTGTTCCGCAACAAACGTTTTGCCTATATAGGTATTTCCGTCCAGTTGTCTATCTGAATAAACTGCTGGATCTCTGGAACTACAAGAGATAGAGTTGCCAAATTTGGCATGAAGCTTTCTATAAACTTTAACCAAATCTGATTAGTTTTAGTTTTTTGAAACGGTTTTTAACGCCCCCGAAAATGCAAAAACGATTTTTAAGAAACGCATAATCTGACAAGTTCTTGAGTTATCTTTATCAAACTTACACATTAAATGGATGGTATTATTCTCTATATACATGCCAAATTTCATTAGAATCAGACAACTATAACTGTCCCAAATTTTTTTTTCCCAGTCGGCTCGCCCGATTGTAATCTCTTCCATGACCGTAGGGACTTGCAGGCCGAAACTAATGCGCTTTCTTACACACATACACTCGCACGTGCACATACACATAAACACACACACACAAGCAGCAAAGCCAAAGCCGTCGCCTTCAAGCTTGGCCAATTGCAAGCACAGTTATAGCCTAAACGCAGTGCCAACAACAACAACAGCTGCTGCTGCAGCAACTGAAGCTGTTACCAAAATCGAAACCAGATCGAATACATTGACCATACCCGTAGTGCTCTGTGGCTTTCTGCAGGGCGATTTCTTTGGCTCAACATTTTCGCTGCGTAATCCCCGTGTTACGCCCACACCGGATCTGGAGGCGGGGCAGCTGCAGCCCACAGCAGAGGAGCAGCAGCAGCAACAGAAGCCAAAGGTCAATGGGGAGGCAAGTCCAGGACGTGGACGCACTGGACGCTTTTTTGCAGCTGCTTCGCATTTTTTAGAAACCGGCTTAATGCAAGGCGGCGGCGGTGGCAGAGGGGAAACGGAGCCGCATGGCGCATTCTATGTGGCAAGTGCGTACAGCTTGCAACATGCCGCTGAGCTGTAGGCCAGACAAAAACGCAAAAATGTAGGCTTCGTTTAGCATGCTCACACGCTCTCTCTCTCTCTCTCTATATATATGATATATATATGTACATATTATATAGTTATATAGCTGGTAGTTTGCATTTTGCTGTAGTCTGCTATACTAACTAACAACTAAACTAAAACTAAAACTTAAACTACGAACAATCTTCAATCACACACAGCATCAATGGCTCACTTAACGCTAACATTTTCACACACACAACGCTTGCTTTTCAACTAAAACTAAATCAAAAACGAAACTAAACTAAATCAACTGATTAACTCAATGTCCCCCTTTGCCCCATTGATATATAATTGCGATAAATAATCTATATAAGTATTTTGTAAGTGTAAACTGTAAACTGCATTTGACTAACCTAATATATATATATATATATCTGTAATATCTTATTGTATGTTTCATATATTTTTTCGTATTTTTGTATTTGTTTTTTTAAATATATACATATACTCGTATCTATATACTTGTCTGTGTGTGTGTGCTAAAAACGCTACTACTATTGTGTATGTGTTAATTGTGTGTTGTTGGATTGACTTGACTTGACTTGCATTAATGTACTACTACTACTACTAAACCACAAACCTTAACAATAAAAAAAACCAAAACCAAAACTCGAAAAAAAACCCGCGCGAAGCAAGCAACCAAAACCTAACGCACAAGTCAATCTCTCTGATTCACAAATTGCCCGCAGATGAGGATGAGGAGCCGCGTTGCACGCAGCTAACAAATCGTCACAAGATCGCCATACGCTTCATACGAAAGGTAAATTTTAAACACTCTCTACTATGCCACATATCCATCTGATAAACCCACTGACTTTTTGCAGCTCAAGTACTTTGTGGCACGTCGCAAGTTTAAGGAGGCTTTGAAGCCCTACGATGTCAAGGATGTCATGGAGCAGTATGCAGCGGGTTTGTGCCACTTCTACACCTAACTTTATTCACTTTAATATATATTTTTTATTACACCAAATGTTTCATGTGCTTACAGGTCACGTGGATCTGCTGGGACGTGTTAAAATGCTGCATTTGCGGTGCGTATGCGTAATATTTAGCTGCAAAAGAACTTTAGCTGCTTAAAACTTTTAGCTTTTGGCGCATTTTCTTTAAAATTTGATTTTCGTAGTTAACTGTATACTTAATAAACTGTCTCTTGCTTCTAATCCACACACAGTCTTGACCAGATATTGGGCAAACAAGGCTCAAAGGGCAAGGATGTGTATGCCTCAAAGATCAGCTTAGCCTCCCGCGTGGTAAAAGTCGAGCGACAGGTTAGTTATACCCTATATATGCCATCTTTATTGATTACTTAGTCATTTACTTTAACTTTTTAGGTGGTGGACATTGAGGAGAAATTGGATATTCTCATCAAGGCCTATATGGAGGATCGTGATAGATTCTTAGCGCTTCCATTGCCCGCAAATCCAAAACCCAAAATACATTCCATTAGTCCTAGTCACAGTCACAATCTGCATCATTCCACACACAATCAGAATATGGTAGATGTGTGGAAAAGAACCGCTACGCTTAGCGTACATCCGGAGCTGGTGACGACGACGTCGGCAACAGCGACACCATCATCATCGGTGGATCGTTTGGACAGCCATGACATTGCGTTGACCTCAACTCAAACTGCAACAATAACAACGGATGCAATTGCCACACAGACACCTATGCCGCATACACAGCATTCAGCGACCAATACTAAGGTGAGCAAACGTTTGTACGCCCGTCCGTTTGTCCGTGTTTCCTTCTCAGCGTATAAACTAACAGTTCTCAGAGTTGGTAAGAGCTACAAGCTTCAAATTTGGTATGTGGATGTCATATTTAGTCAGGCAAAGCTAGTTGGTTTTATATTTTGAATGCCACGCTCCGTTTGTCCGAAATTTGTAAAAAACCACACATACCTCGAAGAAAACCTATGGTTTTTTTGGAATATCGTAGTAGCTATGGCATCTGGGATTACGAAATTTGGCATGCAGGTTCCTTGATTCAACAGAAAGATAATATCGTCATCAATTTTTCGGATGCCACGCCAACTATGTCTATAAGAAATACAAAAACTTATTTATAAAACTTTCTATTTCTTAACACATTGTTATATTTTCAGAATATTTGTGCTCACATAACTGTGTACCAATTCACATTTAATTATTATAAAATCGGATTCTAAAATATCCAACTTTTAAATAAAAAACTATCTGTATATATTTCTATTTATAGTCTTCCGTGCTTAACTCATATCAGCTACCGCCTGAGACGCAACAGCACAATGATGTATTTATGACTGATTTAGAGAATAGAACTAAAAAACGCGTTACTTTAAGGTAAGTTTTTGAAATAAAATGTAAACCGTTACTCTACTAAAAAGATATATAATTTATAGCCTGCATAGATCCACATCGGAGCCATATAGCAAACACGAGCAACGCATCAATATGCCAGATGAGGGCGCACAATCTTTGGATTCCAGTGCGAAGCCAACGCCGCCAGACAGTTCAAGTAAGCCAGGCCGTGCCTGAACTTTGAACTTTTATGCAACACACACATCCACCAACTTGTCCACCACTCACCAAAGATTCACCAAAATAAAGCACAACATTTTACTATATACATATGAGAATTGTTTTATGTTCATTATTTATATAAAAATATTTTATTTTACTATAAAATGATGAGATTTTGATTTATAAACTTTGTCGCCGCAGTTATACTCATTGATGAGTATGAGGATTTCGAGGAGGAGGATCTGAACTGTGAGGGCGAAATGGAGCATTTTCCATCGTGGGAGATCGATAGCGATATTGGCGCCGATGGCATGGATGTGGATCCAGATGGTGACTGTGATGAGTCCACTGAGGACACGGCTCTGCTGCATTGCGCCACGCGCACCGCCATTGTTATAACACCAATTAGCCCAGTTAGTATTAACTATTAACTATAACTACTTATATATATATTAATTTCGATCGATTTCTATTTTGCAGGTAAGCTCTGCACTTAATCTTCAAAGTTTAAATGACCAAACAACAACGCTTAATAAATCAAATTTGCTTCCGCCAGATTCTGGTTAGCTAAAGAAATGCAATTGAAATTAGTCGCGATATGTAATATCTACTATATAGTATACTAATTATAATACTTAACTATAAGACGGGTGTAGAAACACTCTGCTGTACCAACAACTTATATAGAGTATCATAAATTCAGTCATACAAAACATTTTTAATTCATTTAAAATTTCATCGAACGTTTTTAATGACCAACAACAAAAAAATAAGCTGCTTAATTACAAAATCAAATGAAATCAAATCAAAATTGCTGCCGTAAATAGTATGTTACTACTTAGTGTAAAATGTACATAATAAAACTAGCAAGACTTGCAGATACCATGTAACAGGCTTAAGCTTACAAAAAACACACACTTCAATTGCTTGGTTTTTTTTATAAATATATATATAAATTAATATAATATACATAGTTATTTTATGAAAGTTTCTAGCGGAAATTGAAACTAAGCTCAAATTTGTAGGGTATACATTAGTCAATATTGCCACACATTTTGTTACAGCATGTTACTACTAGCAAACAACTTGTCTCCTTTTTGCGACTCATTGTAAATACTATATAAACAATATAATGTGACCATGGAGACAATTAGCACATAAAACTGACCATGGAGTATAAGCTGCAGTATAAAACTATGTTATAAAAGACTTTTGGACAAACTGGAGCATAGTAAAAAGTGATTTAAAATGACGATAAGCGAGCATAGGAAAATGAGAATCAACTAATTTAATAGTTTAATTTAAAATTTAATAAAAATTCTTATTATAATTCAAAATGAATACGCATGTATGTATGTCCATTTACTGACATGTTTTGTGTGTTCAATTTATGGTTAGCAAACTACTATAAATCAATCAAAGAAAAGATCAATAAAGAAAATTATATGAAATTAACTGCTTTAGCAAAGAGAGAGAAACAAGCTGCTTTTCTTTACTAGCTTTAAGTCGTTTGCTTTTTCCTTTTTGCAGGCGGTGCTTTGCATTTGTTTTCCGTTGCCGCAACACCTTTGCTAACCTCCTCCTCCTCCTCCTCCTCGGCATCGCCGGTAATAAACTCGATTTGTGCATCAGCTTTACGTTGCTTAACTACTGCAGCTTTGTCACGTTTTAGACTACTTTTCGGCAACTTTGGCTGCTCCTTCTCTCGCTGCTGCTGCTGCTGCTGCTCCTGCAGCTCCTGCTCGTGCTCCTCTTCCTCGTCTGGGTTTAGCTGTTCATCGTCCTCCAAATCGGTTAGAAATACATTGCCTTTGTGCACCTTACGCACATGCACATTTAGTTTAGCTGTTGTGGTAAAGGATTTGGCACAACCATGCTCAAAGAAATCACGACACGTAATCTTGGAGCCATGCACTCGCTGCACATGACTGGTCAGACCCTGACGTCGGCCAAAACGCCTATTACACGCTCTACACTCGAAAGCAAAACGCTTGTAATGCTGCCCCAGCACATGTACTGCCAGCGATTTCTTGTTGCGCGTCGTAAAGTTGCACTGTTCGCACTTATAGGACTGTGTATGCAACTAAAGTAAAGCGAAAAGGTTTATAAATTAAGAGTGTTTTAAGGTTATATTTGTTACTTACTCGCTTGTGTGCCTCCATTTCGCTTTTGTGATAGAATCCCTTATCGCACACACTGCACTGATAACGCTTATTATTCGAATGCACCACATTCATGTGCGTATCATAGTTGCGACGATTCTTAACTATTTTGAGGCATAAATCACACTCCATGGGTTCGTGCCAATAGGCATGATGCTTCTTCAGCGCCTCCTCATCCTTGTAGGACGATTTGCAGATCGTGCAGCTGACATTATCTAAAAGAGAACAAATAGAATTGTTATTTAAAGCCTTAAAGGTTTAATTAAAAACAAGAAAGAAAATGTCAGTCGGGCATGTCGAATGTGTAATACCCTCTGAACTTCGTTTCCAGTTAAATGAGTTCAAATTGGAGTAGGTGCTGCATGAACTTAACATGCACACATAGTTGTATTTCTATCTCGCTCACACGTTTTTCGTTTTCGTTGCTTGTGTGCACAGTAACAACTGCTTGAAAGTAACGATTTTCGTTGTATGAAAAACTTTTTTAATTATAGTCCGATTTTAATGAAATTTTCACAATCGTTTGATATTCTTTGTCTGCAAGTAAATGCTAAGTTACAAAACTATACGTTAAGAAATAATACAACCAGCGGCTTGCAAATTTACAACGCAATTGTGCTTTTGGTGAGCTAAGGAGGCGTGGCATCCAAAAAATGTTGATGGCAGTATCTTTACATTGCATTTAGCAACCTGCGTGTCAAAATTGGTGTCCCTAGGTATTATAGTTACCGAGATATTCGCCAAAAACATGTATTTTTTACGAGGTATGTCTGGTTTTTCGCTTATTGTGGGCGAATGGGGCGTGGCATCGAAAAAAATAGATTCTTGTATTAACTGACTAAATATGTGGTCGATACTGACTAAAACGGATATTATAGCTCTTAACATCTCTGAGTTCTGTTTGTTCATACGGACAGAAGCTTAAAGACAAATGCCAGATCAGGTATTGACAGTCTTTAGTGGTTGCTGTTTAGTTGCGGTTTGAAATTAAGTGTTAAATAGTCTACTTACTATTGTTATGACTGCGTGCCACATGCACCGACAGCGACATTTTGGAGCGACATTCCTTCTGGCAAAACTGACAGATCCATTCATTTGCCTTCGCTTCCAGCTTCTCCGCAACATCATGTGTGCGACGCTTGTGCGTATACAATGAATTCCAATTGATATAAGCCTCACAGCAATCCTACAAAACAATAAACAAATCTTAAAATAAGCTCAAAGAGAGACAGTTACACAAAGCTACCTCATAATCACACATAAAGTACAAACAAATCTCGAGTTTGCGATGATCGACATCGGCACGTTGCTGCTGATAGTTGCGCAAGTGATGGCGATAGAGTTTCATGTCGCTAAACTCCTTGCCACACGGCTGACACCAGAACAAACCGTTAGTATGAACACCCGTATTGCGATGCGCTTGCAAATCCGTCTTTTGCCTAAAGTAACACGAACAAAATTCACATATATACGCATCACGTATAAGTTCCGCATAGATTTCCGCATTAAAGCAATCCGTGGAAGCATTCTCCGTATGAGCCTGAAAGTAGGCAATTGTATTTGTTACAGTGGTATAAAAAATATAGCTAAAATTAAATTGTTTTACCATCATCTTTTGCTGATTATCGCCCAATTGTCCACAATGGCTGCAGACATGAACCTCACGCTCTATGATCAGGTGTTTTTTCATGTGTATGTTGTAAGTGGCTTCGGTGGCAAATTCACGACTGCACAGCTCACAGCTGATAACAGTACCATGTGTAGTGCGCTAAGTTGGATATAGTTAGTTAAGGGTTTGTGCTAGATTATCTCTACTCACTATGTGTCCATTGAGACGTCCACGTGTCTCAAAACTGGCACAGCAGGTGCTGCAGGTGTATGTGTTGCTTGTGGCATTCGAGTGGCTTTTGCTGTGCTCCGCCAAGACAGCAGCATCACGAAACTGACGATCACAGCTGCAAAACAAAGATTTACCAGTTTATATAGTTATAGTAGAGTATACTGTCTTAACACCTACATATCACAGCAGAGTGTGCCCTCGGGTTGGTGTGAATAATGCAAATGTTGAAAGAGTTCATCTATATTATAATTTGCATAGTTGCAGACAAAACAAGCGCGTGGTCTATGCCGCTCCAAATGGAATTGATTGTGGAAATTAAAGCTGTAATGAAATAATCTTTTAAATAAATTTGTTAATAAAGAAAGTGTTTTATAAACTTACCGCTTCCAGGAGGGAAACTCCAGACCGCACATTTCGCAATACAAGCGTATGCCACGACGCTTTTTGATCACATGGGCGCAGGAGTGTTTATTGTACTGCAATATATTGGAGAAAGTCATATTACACTCCGGACAGCAGCCATAGATGGGTATGCTGAAGAAAAAGGTATAAAATTAAACAGAAAACAGTTTAGAGCATAAGCTGTCTACTTACTCTGCCACCGGTGCATGCAACACAACCAAATGCATGGCCAAGAACTTGCGTCCTTGCAACTCGGCATTGCAATTCTCAATGGGACACTTGTAGCGCTGTTCGGGCAACCGATGACACTTGTGCATGTGCCCCAACAGTGTCTCAAACTTGTGGCACTTTAGCGAGCAGTGGCAACAAACCGTAGACCAATCAAAAGTCAAGGTCTCAAAGCAAGTACGCACCACGGTGGCGAGGTAAGCATAGAGATCTTCTATGTCATCGGCTACAAAAAGAAATAATAGTATTTAATAGTTTTTTAAGTTAAATGTTTAAGCCACTCACTTTCTTTGATCAATACGAAATTAAAGGGCTCCACTTTGAGCGAATCATCTTCGCTCTCTGAGGCTGTGGAGTCGCCCAGCACATGATTCTCCACCTTGAAATGCGGCGCATCCAACTCCGAGGAAGCATCTGCAAAATATGCATAATTAATGAGTCGCACGCAAAGCTAGTGAGCGCTCTACGCACGCCTCACAGCGACTGATCAAATTTCGTCTGCTCCTGATGTATGTATTTATAGTGCGCTCGGCTGTTGCTGTGCTGCCGTCGCTGCGCAGACAATAGAGCAAGAGTGCATTCGGCAAAAGGAGCAAGCGAGAGCCATGGGCCGCAGAGAGCTGATCAGTCGTTGTGGGACTTGCGCTGTAAAAGCTCTGTCGGCGTCACTACACACACACATCACTTAGAGAGCAACAGAAAATTCGGCTGTTGCTTGAGACACTAAAAGAGCAAGTGAAGTCGGCTCAGTCGCTGTCTGAAGCTCTCTTTGTGTGGGGCCGCAGCAGAGCTTTTATTGTTCTCTCAGCGTCGCTGCCTAGGCACTTCGTGTAAGAGAGCAAGAGTGCATTCAGCTGTTGCTTAAGACACTAAAGGAGCAAGCGAAGTCGGATCAGTGTGGCGCTCTTTGAGTTGTGACGTCACAGCGCACGTTCTGCTCTCGTATTTACCTTCCTGCTGCAGCAGAAACTCCAACTCATCCGCATTTTCCTGCTGCTGCTGATGTTTCTCCTGCTGCTGCTGCTGCTGCGGCTGTGTCGCGACTTGCGTCTCCAGCTGTCGCACTGTGGCCGCTGCCTCAGCGAACTTGTCGTCGGCAGTCGCCTTCTCATCATCCAAAATGTCGCGTAGCAGTTCGCTAATCTGCTCCTGCACGCCCGCACCACCGCCCGCTTTTGCATTACTCTTTTTACTCGCTGCTTTTTCACTCGCCTTGGGCTGCTGCTTGGGCGACACTGTGACGGACTTCGCTCTGGTAATGCGTATGGAAGCTGACTCCTCTGGCACTACTGCGGCTTTAAGCGACTTTCGTTTTGTGGGCGACTTTACAGCAATGGGCAACTTTTTAGCTTCACTTTTAGTTTTAGCAGCTGGCGGTGTTTGTTTTTTAACGCAATTTGTCGGCTGCTTAGCTTCGGTGTTAGGTTTGGGTGTTGTTGCCACCGTCTTGGCGGCATTTGCCGCATTCTGTTGTCGCTGCAGTTCATCAATGTCAAAGAAACGTATTAGAGTTTTAACGCACTCTTGGCATAACAATTGCTGTTTTTGTGCATCGGGTTTGATATTTATGTGAAAGTATTTGGCCAGCAAATCGGGCAATTCAATTTCAATTCCCACTTCATCGAATATCTCGACAAACGGCTGCTTTGAATTGTGTACGCTACAATGCAGGCAGCTAGGGCCACTTTCCGTATTATTTTTTCGATTTTCCGACATTTTAACTTTTTACACATAGCACAAAGCGCAACGCAACGCAACGAACAACGAGCGTCAGCTGAACGATATGAAAATGCTGAAAAAGAAGTGTTGTAAAACGCCACCCCATTTGTTATCGATACATAAGCTGTTGGTATTTATTAGTGCAAGTACAAGAAAAAATACTAAACGGTGCTGCCAACTTGTGTGATAATGAATATGGCGCCAAATTTAACTGTTGACACGCTTGAGCAGGGCAAAATAGCTATACGAACAGTTGACAATCTGTAAAGAAAGTTAAATTAGAGAGTATATTTGTATTATAGAGTATTTAAGTGGCTACATACAGATGCAAATGTGGGCAAGCTAAAGGACTGCGTGTGATTGAGGGTGCGCACACAGAGCGGCGCATTGAAGCGCAGCAACATGAGCAAACACAATTTGCGATTGCTGCGACTCCAACCGGTCCAGTCGGACTGGTAGAGTGCGTGTCCCAGCAGCGAGCTTTGAAAGGTCACCTCATTGGCGGCAAAGCAAATGATGAAAATTTGCAACAACATGGCCAATTGATACATGGCAGTGCGCAGTAGCAGCGACGTCTCCTCCAAACTAATGGAGATGACATAGAAATTGGACACCAGCACAAGTATGGAGCACATTAGTTGTATGGAGACGGGCAGCTGAACGAACCCGTCGACCGCATCAAGCAGCTTTACAATGCGTGCATAGTAAATACAACAATTGCGCAGCTCTCGCGCTATGACGTCATTGTCCGCGGCACCCAAACTCTGCAGACGCAAGCAGAGCATCTGTAACTGAGCTTTGACGAAATTCAGCAGCATCTGTGACATGGAATCGAAGGCTATATTCAGCCAGCAGGTGGAACCCAGCGCTAATATATGATATGTATATAGGGCGTAGTAGCAAGTGGGCGTGGCCAGCTCACAGGGCTCGTACATGGACATGGGCAGCTCGCGTTCGTCCATAAAACATTGGACCAGCAGTAGCCAAGATGCAGCCAGAGCCGATGTGCCAGCATAACCATTTCGCATGCGTACGGACAACTCCGCCGTACTCTTGAATGCCTCGAATTCTTGCGGAGATTGCGGCTGAAAGGCTTCGCAGTGCATCTCCAGTCGTAGCGCTTCGTGCTGCTGCCGCTTCAGGCGTATGCTGAGCAGCTTCACCATGCAGGACACTTCGGTGACGAAGATGAACAACACTTGGAATATCAGACTCAACTGATCGATGTTGGCCAACATGCGTAGGGTAAAGCCCAGCAGCATTATGGCCACAATGCTGAAGAAGGTGTAAAAGCGCAGCTCATGCCACAGTCGTTGGCGCGGTGTGGCATCCACTGCAGGTTGCCACATGCCACATAACTCAAAGTACAACACTTGATACTTGTAGAAACTTTCGGTTATGCGATGCTGCTCCACGGTATTCATCTTGTTAACAACTTGTGCTGCTTTAGCCGCTTTGAGGCGCTTATATAGCCCGTATAATGTGGCAGGATAATGAGCTCTAATTGGCTCATAATGGCAGCTCATTATAGTTGAGCTCATTTAGCTACACTGCACGAAATTCAGAGAGGAACAAGCAAGAAACCAAACCAAAAAATCAAACCAGCAAATTTGGTCCTTCTTTATCTTCTAAGCTATTGTCTTCGGATAGAAGCATTCAAAGGGGCGTTTTGACTAGTAAAACGGGAATACTTGATCTGCGTGCATACTTGAGCTCATTTAGCTACACTGCACGAAATTCAGAGAAGAACGAGCAAGAAGTTAATAGACAAAATGATGAGTTTTTAAATCAGCAGCAAATTTGGTCCTTCTCGATTTTCTAATGGATAGTAGTCCAATAAAGGCATTCAAAGGCGCGTTTTGACTAGTAAAATGAAAAACTTGATCTGCGTGTATACTAAACGGTAAAATAAAGTTTCTAGTTTCAAAACTTACCGCACTAAACAGCGCCAAATCGAAGGCATGACTAGCATTTAGAGTCCTTATCCTGATGGGCATTTCCAGACGTTGCATAAACATCAGCAACAATCTACGATTGCCACGCAGCCATAACACCCAGTTGCTGCTATACAACTCATGTGGCAGCTCTGAACTGCGCTGTGTAATCTCCCTAAAAGTTAAATACACTTTATAAACTAATTAAACACTTAATTTTAACCACAAACTCACCCCGCAAAGTAGCAGAGTATAAAAACCTGCGACAACATGCAGCTCTGATAGATGAAAAACTTGAGGAAAACCAGTTTTTCCGCCGATAACTGTAAGAAAGAGCTTAAAACTTTAATAATCCAAACTCAAAATATAAAACTTACCAAGGACATGGCATAGAAATTGGCAGTTAAAACCAAAACTGAGCAAAAGATCTGAGCCGAGATGGGTTTATAGACGAGTGCCTCGATTTCCGCAGATAATTCCACAATTCTTCTGTAGAATTCAATGCAATTCTTCAGCTGCTGCTGCGTCTCTTCGCTGTCTGCCGAATTGTAACCCAATTTCTGTAGACGCAATGCCAAAATATCCAATTGGCACTTGACAAAGATGAACAAGGAGCAGCACAGGGAGTCAAAGGATATGTTAAGGAAACAGGCTAAAGACAGAGCAACACACTGATACCAATACATAAAGTAATAGCCAAATGTGCCAGGCTCTTCGCTGAAAGGACTATATGTGGCCAAAGGCAGTTGTGTGTTATCTATAGCATATTGTGTTATCAGCACCATTATCAAAGCGGAAACTGATAAAACACCATAAGATTTATAAATCTTGCGACTCATCACACGTGCGGCGACAAAGATCAACTGCTCCTCAATGGTTTGGGGGCAAAAGTGTGTGGCATGCAGCTCAGCAAAGAGTTGCAAAAGCGCCACACTGTTCCGCTTTAAGCAGAGCACCTGAAAAGGACAAATTGGTAACAAAAAGTTGGCTAAAACAGTTGCTAACTACCTTACCTTGAGCGTATACGCGATGCAGGTGGATAGCACAAAGAATCCTTTGATCACTTCACTCATCTGCCTGATGTTGATGCCAATGTGCAGCATTAAAATCAAATCAAAGATTAAAATCCAATAAACAAACACATGCCAGAAGTTAATGCGATGCCAGAAACGTTTCCAAGCCACAAACTGTGGCCAAATGGAGTAAAAATCAAGTATACGCCGCTGTCCCACATAGAACGCGCTGATATCTCTATGCGCTAACGATTGCATTACGCCGTATAATTTGATACGGAGTTGGTTTACGTCTATGGCATTTACGGAGATGCCTCAAGGCTTTTAAAGAGCATATTTATTAGGCGGCTACAATTAAAAACTCGTTAGTTTAAGAATCAATTAGGTAGCTGTATAAAATATTTAAAAACATTTAAGCTATTCTTAGCTAAGTAGTGGATAAATAGGTTTAAAGTGGTTTAGTATTAGCTGTAAGTATAGAGTATTAGTGTTATAGTTTTAGCTGTATGCAAGTGTCTTATCACTATACTCTTTTCTACAGTGTATGCTATATTGGCTAATCGTTTGCTATTCGTCTAGTAACAATACTAAATTATTTAAGGCATAATTGAGTTGTAAAATTTACAATGTAAATATACCTACTTGTGTGCAAAAAACTTTTAAGAAAGAAATCAAATTTTATAAGATTTATAAATACTATGTGAAATTAGCTTAAATAATTCAAACACTAAATATACTAAAATAAATAAAGAATAAAACTTCTTAGTTAAATAAGTAAATGATATTTAGCGTTTAAATTTAAGTAATTCTCAGCTAAAAACTTAGTTTGCCTTTAGAATTTAAGTTAAAAATTCAATACACTTATATGTACTTAAAAAATTGCTTGCCACATGATTTTTTTGCAGTGTATGTTACGTTAGCTAATCGCTTCGCTATTTACCTAATAAGTCAGCCAACATTTAATAACAAATACTAAATTATTTAAAACATAATTAAGCTGCGATTAGCCAACTAATACAAGCTATTAAGTTGAAGGACAACAAACTGTTTAAATCTGAATAAAGTTAAGTATAGAAATGTAGAATTGAAAACTATGCAAAAATTATATTATAATATTTAAAAACTTTTAAAAACAAGTACGAACTGTTTAAGCTACCATAGAGTAAAGTAAATATTAAAACGGTTTACATAAGTGCTAAGAACTAACTAAAAGTTTGTTAAATGGGTCGTAAAAACAAGTTCAAACTGGAGCTGCTGGTTAATGAAGGACCAAATTCACTATAAGTACTGAAAACTAAGCTAATATTATATCTAAGGTGTCGTATAAACAAGTTCAAGCCGAAGCTGCAGTTTTATGAAGGACCAAATTTACTATGAGAGAAGTACTATAAAGAAATTAGCTTATGGCAGAAAGTTAGCGAGCATTTTTGACTTAGCTCGGATTTTACTTTATATACAAAATAAACATTTTAATTTTATACCAAAAAATAAAAAATAAAGAACTTCTTTATACTACACCTTATACAAAAGCCACTCCTTGTATCAGTATGGAAATTTGTCGGGATCACAGCAATAGATAAAGCCATCGTTAGGATTATCGGGCAAGCGGATCGGACATTCCACCCATTGGCAAATGCCAAGCACACTTGGACGCTGACTTTCAAAGTTGCTGTTAAAGGACAGAAATACATAGAGTCCTTTGCCGTTTTGATCTCTAACCACTTTGTAGATCCACTGTGGTACTGGTAACTTTTGGCCTGACAAAAACGCTTCCCGCTGCACACCATTTCCGTCGCTGAGCGTAAGGACATCAATGCCACCGGTTTTGATACGAAACGGCGCCGACCAGGTCACTTGACTGCGTAACCAACGCTCAATTTTCTCCCAATTGCCATCGTTGATGCTCTTGAATTGTGGCACAATGTTCAGATAACGAAATGTGCTGCACATTTGATCGACAAATAGAAAGTCAGCCGAGGCAACCAGATGACCACGATTGATAATCAAGGCATTCGAATGGGGCAAATAGCTTTGAGTATTGCCAAAAACAGTTCTAAAACTTTCGTAAATATTGTGCTTCATATACGAAGCGGCCTCGGCAGGTGTAACAATCTCATCGGTGGTGAAATCCACAAAAGGACGTTTTGGAACTGTTTTAAAGCAGAATTTAAATGAAGAACTAACAAATTTATTAACCACTTACAGTAGGTCTTGAAGTAGACATCGCTTTGGGCGTATAAGACACGTCCATTTCGGGCATTATAACACGATCGATAGAGCTCCAACTGACGTCCCTCAATCTCATAGCCTATGCTGTACATTTGTTCCGCACAATTCTTGTCATTGATCTTATTAGCCTTGGGCTGCATGGGATTCCCACAGCGCATGGGCAAAGATACTGTGAAATAGCCATTATCCTGGCACTGAGTTTCCACCACATCGCCAGCATTACAGAGCATCTGCAGCATCATGCCACTAGGCACATTTTCTTGCCGCAGCAACTGTAGAGCACCTTGATCATCGCGATAGGTAAATATACGATTTGTGGGTTCCACCATTGAACTAGTCAAACGACAATCTCCCGTAACGTAATCTGCCACCAAGATGTTACTACCATATAGGGTTTTTAATCTTTACTAATAGGTTTACCCAATGCAAAGCATATCAGCATTATAAACTTAATCCAATTCGTCATTTTTGAATTTTGCACTTGAAAATTTAGCTTGAAAATAGTAAAATTTATTAAAAAAAAGTAATAAAACATAAAATTTTGATAGACGAGGGGAACTCCCAAAATTGAGGCAGAGTTTTTGAGTGAGTCAAGTATTTCTGTAACGTTTGCCAACACTGTTCAGAGATGCTTGAAGTGTAATCGTTTTTAGAACAAAAATCATTGAAAAAATAAACTTTGTAGATCAATAGTTATATATGTATATATAAAATTAATATTTTTTTTAAATAATAGAAAATGAATTAAGTTTAAATGCAGAATAAATTGGGATCAAAAACAGTGAAAAAATTTATATGTCACTTGAAAATCGGTTGGGGTTTGGCAAAGTTATGGGGAGTCGAAATTTTTTAAAAAACGTAAAGGGGTAGGTATGGAAAATTTTGATTTTTTTCGAAAAATTTTAATTTTTTAACATGAATAAAATTCAAATGCAGAATAAATTGGGCTCGAAAATAATGAAAAAATTGATATGCCACTTGAAAATCGGTTGAGTTTTGGCAAAGTAATGGGTAGTCAAAATTTTTGAAAAGTTGTAAAGGGGTAGGTATGGAAAATTTTGATTTTTTTCGAAAAAGTTAAATTTTTTTAAGTGTATAAAATTTAAATAATAAAATTTTTGATATGCCACTTGAAAATCGGTTGAATTTTGGCAAAGTTATGGGGAGTCAAAATTTTGGGAAAAACGTAAAGGGGTAAGTATGCAAAATTTTCATTTTCTTCGAAAAAAATGTAAACATTTAACACAGCTTTTCTATAGAAAATAAAACACTTTTGGTACTTCTTTTTGACAGTCCACTCTTGGATAACACTTTATTACTTTTATCACATACAAAAACGTATAAGTTGGATAAGTAAAAAAACAATAGATTGTTGGTTTGGTTGTTAGCTGAACTCTCATCCGACATTTGTTGTTGTTCAATGCGATGCGATTTACATTAATCTTGTGGTACTGTACTTTGAATGTGGTAATTAAAATTTGTATTTTTTTTTTGTAATATGCATATGCTAAATATATATGTATATATATTATTTTTTTTATATAATTTTTTTGTGATTTTTAAAATTTTTTTGTTGTGTTTTTATTTTTTTTCTACTTCAAATGTTTTTGCAACTGTTTCATATTTGCTAATTTTATGTGGTAATATAACTAATAAAATAAAACAAATATATAAATGTTATATACGTTAGCTTGTATAAAGTTAAGCAATGAATTCTTTAAAACTTAAAAACAAATAGACAAAATGCTATGCAAAGATAGAGATAGAATGGCAATGCAAATGATAAATTGATTTTTAAAACAAAATAGAAAAAAAAGCACAAATGATAAACAAAAAGTATAGAATATATATGTATGAATTAGAACAGAAAGTGTGGGGGAAAATTCTGTAATTACTTGTTCAAAATTGCTGCGCGAAATCTCATACAAATTGAAGCTTATATAGAAGTGTATATAGATAGTATATATGTACATATATACCATCTATATGTGTATGATGTTTTTTGTTATTGTAATACATGTGTGTGTGTGTATGTGTGTGTGTATGTATGTTTAGTTTAGTAATAAATGCTACAAACTATACTTTTTTTTCTCGCTTAAACATGTTTCTCTCTCACACAAAAGCAATGCTACAACTACAAAATTGTTTAAATTCCAATAACATTTTAGTTGTTATCTTGTTTATTGATCAATTTCAAAACAACTTTGCCGGCCTGCACGTCCAGGGCATAGAGACTGCCGTCCTTGACCTCATTGTTGAGCACCTCATCCGTAACGCTCACATGTATACCCGAGGGACCCGATATATACACACAACTCTTGTTCGCCTCGTTGAATATATTCGAACCGCTGCCCGAATACTTTGAATGCATGCCCCAATTGTTGTAGAGTGCTGCTGCTGCTGCCGCAGCTGCCACACCGCCATTCTCCATGCCACCGCCACCGGAAGATCCTCCCTTGGCCATAAACTCATAGAAACCGGGCAACTTGAAGAGCTTCTGCTGCAATTCCTTGGCCGTATTGGACAGCAAATAGACGGCATTGTAGCTACAGCCATCCATGCTGGCGTAGAGAGTCAAACGGGGTGCAATCGTTCTGTGAAGAAGTGGGAAATATTATAGATATTTTCTGAAACAAATTAAGCGTAGACTGAAGCAAGAGATTAAGCTGATTGTTTGAAAAAGCTAGACTAAAATTTTAAGTATCATTATTCCTAAAAGTAGCTTGTTTCTAAGTAGAAATAGCTAGTCTAAACCTATTAGTAGCTTTAGCTACAATTCCAAAGCTTTTCTAAGCCAGCAACTGGCTGTCAAAGCTCTCTAACAGCTTAATCAAATGCTAAAGTTCATTGTTTTTAATGGCACTCACTTGGCGCGCAAAATGTTATACATGCGTATGCCATCGGCAAGTCCACAGATTTGTATAAGATCCTCCTTCGACATGCTAAATATAGTAGAGAGCAAAAGAGAGCAATTAGTTAGGGTATAATAAAATACAGAGAGAGAGAGAGAGAGAGCGTAAGTACACTCACCGCATAATATCAGCACCAGAGAAATGTGTAAATGTGGTGAGATAGGACGTCAGACGATGATTGGTCAGCCATTGTGTCACTTGTGCGGGCGTTGATTCCGGCATTATGTTCTGATTCTGTAAAATATATATATACCAATTAGAGCATGTATTTATATATACATATATAGCAAAAAGAGCACTGCTGCGGCACATACATAATCATCCATATCCGCTGGCACATGCTGCGGCGATACCATATTTGTGGCATCCATTAGCTTCAATGTTGGCGAATTCGTGGATGTCACTGAATTGATGGCAATTGGACTGCTGCTGCTGTTGCCTGGCGATGCGCTGCTTGCTGTAAACGGTAGCATCCCATCATATTTTGGTATATGAACCGGCGAATTTGGCCACAATTTCATACTGCAAAACAGAAGAAAAGCAATAAAAATTAATATATAGAAAATATATTTTAAAGCTTCAAGTTTATTTACAAATTCGCTGTAATAGTATGGTGTGATATAATTTGTGATCCTTCAGATACAAGCGCATGTTAACGAATGCTCTGCAAAAGGCCAACAAAATCAAGCTAAAAGATACACACACAAACAGGCAGATACATATATCTATATATATAGACATACACTTCTCTCAGTTGCTCACTTGCTCTCTGCTTCACTCTTTGTCTCTCTCTCTCTCTCTCTCTTTCAGCTTCGTTTCTAGTTTACGCTTTACATTGTGATATCTGATACACTTTGTGTTGTGCTTGAATAAACCCTATATACATATATATACACATAAAAAAATCTGTTCAGTCAGCCATCAGTCAGTTATTGTTATTGTTATTCAACCTTTGGGCTTTGCAGACGCTACAAAATTCTTGAAAATATTCCACTGCCAATCATTTTACTATATAATACATCTAGTATAGCTTATTTCGCGCCCCCAAATGTCTGTAAAACGTAGCTATACGTGTGGGTGTGCTTATAAATTCAAAATTTAACCCTGTTCACTTTTTAGCAGCTATGCTAATTGATTCGCTCAAGAATTTCTTAAGTAAAAAAGTGTAAATTACGAATGATCGACTAGTTTGTACCCTGTAGTTTACTTGACATTGTGTTAAAGCAGCTGCTGAATTAACTACTATATTAAATTCAAGAGTTCTAAACTATATTTCTATAAAAAAAAAATAGATTATAGCCTCTGCGTGCACTAATATACCCCGTTTCCTCAAGCTTAGAGAGCAGAAAACACGAAATTTAGGAAAGCGTATATACAATATCTGTAATCTGATCATCGCTCAGTACAAACAAAAAGACGTACGACACTCTAATTATAGCTAAACCCACTTCTAGTTATGTTATTAAAAGACTTTTACAAATCTTCTCGTACAAATCTCACCGTATACCCCACTATATGAGCCCCTGCAGGGTATTAAAACCGGTTAAAAGCCGTACTAAAAATAAATACAATCTTGTTTTATTTGTTTTTATTGAAAAAGAAAAAGCGACTGGTTCGACCATTAGAGAACAGACTCTCCACTCACTCTCTTTCTCTCTCTGTCGGCCTTGCGCTCTTTCCCCACAGAAAAGCTCTCTTAGAAGTGCCTAAGAGAACCGAATTTTAGATCCTGCACTCTCATGAGCGCAAGTAAACAATCGATTTCCGGTCTCTTTTCTATTCTGATTTACGCTTCTTTTTATACCCATCAAAAAAATAAATCGAATTGATTTTCATTTTATTACATTTCTACTATAACATTTTGGGAAAATTCCATTAATATATGTAGCTAGCTCGAGTGCCTATTAAAAGAGCACATGTGTAAACAAATAAAGTATAAACGTATATATACAATAGAAATGGTAATGATTAAAAGTCGTGTATATATATATACATACATCAGTGCGTGTGTACTTGAACTAGTGTGTATTATGTCTAGAACATGAGCTAAATGTTTGTACCCCTCAAATGGTCTAGTATAAAGGTTATATTATTGAAAAAGTTGCAGTCTGACTGATCAACGCCCAAACCAAACGGTAAGCGCTAGCAGGCTGAAATCTGCACAGTTATAATTTATAAAGCAGATTGATAACAATTTGTAATATTTAAATCTAACATTAAGAAATTCCCGCTTTCCGACTGACTGATCAACGCGCACACCAAACAGCAAGAGCTAAAAAGCTGAAAATTTGCACCTGTTTCAGGCTAAGCATTCAATTGGCCAACTGACTGATCAATGCCCGAACCAAACTGTAAGCGCTAGCAAGCTGAAATTTGCACATGCACATAGAGCAAAAAGCGATAACTGTACCAAATATACTATATATATAGAAAAAACAAACACTACACATGTGTGTTCGGGCAAATGAAAACAAATTGCTAGATCGCTTTGGATTTAGATTGATTGTTGTGTCCAACAACAAAATAATTGTATTTAATTAAAGGCAATTGAAAAGATCAATGGAAAGAACAGATAGATAGATAGATAGATGGATAGAAAGTACTACTCACTATTCGGGACTGTAGCAGCCGGTTGTGGTTGTTGCTGGCGCTATCAGATCCAATGATATATCATTCATAATAGTGCACTCGTAGCTGGGCTGGAATTTCTCTTGCTCCGATTGTGGACGCTTTTGGATCTTTTCGCGATCCTGTTTATGCTTGCGATCGGCGCCCTTTAGCTTGAAAACCTAAGGAAAATATATAGAGTTCAATGGGGAGTTTAAGATATATAGTTCTGTATATATACCTTGATCTGACAGGCTGCTGCATGCACTGCCTGCTTGCCGTTAATATTTCCCGTACGATTATCGGGTGTGCCGGGTGAAGTATTGTTGTTGTTGTTGCTAGTTGTAGTATTGCTGTTGTTGTTGTTGCTGCCGCTGTTGCTGTTACTGCTGTGGCTGCTGCTGCTGCTGCTGCCAGAGCTGCTGTTTGTTGTAGCTGTACCTGTTGTTGTTGCTACTGCAGCAACAGCTGCTGCTGCTGTATTTGTATTTTCTATATATGTTTCAATTTGTAGTCGAAATGGTACACCCTTTTCACCACCGTGCTTCTTTGGTGTGAATTCCGTTGATATGCAATTGACCTTGACATAAACACCGACCTCCTTCAATGGATCCCAAAAGATCTCAACCGTATTCAAGGCACCCGAACTCAATGGCTGTGAGACATGACACAGTCCATATGATAATGGTACATCCACCTCAATGATACGATCGCCAGGACGTGAACTTTGCCATTGTTGCATCTGTTCGCGTTCCATAAACTGCAAGCGACGCTCGTGGAAACAGATTTTGATAACGCTCTGTAGGAAAGTTAAGTCAACAAATTCAGTACAAAGTTCAGTTAACCAAAAAAGATAAGAAGAAGCAAAGTATCTTTAAGTATTCTTGTATTTGAGGTCACTTGAAGATGCTGCGTGCATGCCTCAGCTTGTTTTGGGCACAAATTAGGTTTAATTGGGGCATATTAAAATCAATTAACATCAACGAGACACATCTATACTATATATCTTTAATATTTCAATAGGCAAACTGCGGCTGACTCTGCGCTGCTGTCCCCATCAACGAGTCTTAATAGAAACAACCATAACAATAACTCAGTCAATTTAAACAAATTTTTGCCGCTCACATTTTTTTTTTACACATTCATTTCGTATTTTTTCTTTTTTTTTGCAAATTAGTTTGAACTCAACATAATATATTACTAAAAAAAAAGGGAAGCAGAAACTTGCTTGAAACGACTTAAATCTAAATGCTAGACAGTTGATTTATCTACAAGTTTTTGCATTGCGAAACCACATTTCACTTACCTTCAAAATCTTATCACGATAGAACGATAAATCTCCAATTTTCTTCAATTTGATCTCATAGCTTTGACCCTGATTTAGATAGGTCAAAGTCTCCTCATTGTTCTTGGTGGCAATTGAGGTGGCCGCTGCCAAAATGTACTGAAATCTGTTAAAAAAAGGAAGAAAAAGAAGCAAAAATATATATATAGTTGTTTTTAATACTTAAAACTAGTGTTCGTTAAACTTGTATAATAAAATTAGGCATAATATAGTATTATTATTATTATTATTTTTTTTTTTTTTAGTTAATTAATCATAAGTTTCTCTAAAAGTCAAATTTCTAAACTACTTTATTTTCCTTTTCTGTTTCTGTTCCTTTTCTACAACTTTCGCTGCTTGAAATTTACAATTAAAGCTTAATTTATTATAAAACTGTCAGCTATTTAACTATATCTTAAGCATAGCTAAGTTCGCTTAAATTTGCCACACTATTTCTATTAGATATCACTAGCTAAATAGCTGATAGTTGCTATCTTTATAACAAGTTCAGTTCGTAAGTAACACACTTTACACACTAACAGTGGGCTCACAGTACCCCAAACGTTAGTACACTAACTAACTTATAAATTTTCCTACGAAAGCTATAATTTTTATAGCTTTATCCATAAGCAACTCATACTTTTCACCCCATTTGCTTGCCCAAACACTGTTCAGCGTGCAGCCCAAACGTTGAGAGCTACGCTGCTGATTTTACACACAATTCGCTTAGTTTCACTAAATTTATAATTTGCAGCTCTTATAATCTAACTAAGCTATCTATCATGTTGCTTACTTGTGATCCTCTGCATGTGCTGCACCGCCTGAGGAACTCGGCTCAATTTTTGCCTCCTCGACAATGCTCAGCTGCTGCTGCTGCAATCCAGAGCGTGCTGCAATTTATCAATTTAAGCAATTACGCGTTGTAAAATGTATAGCTTATAATACTTACTGGCCTGTGCATTGACTTTATCAACTGCATTTCCATTTGCATTTCCATTGGCATTGCCGCCATTCAGTTCAAAGTCCGTTGCTTGAGGCGAGCCTTGCGGCGAGCCACAGCCACAAATGTTGCCACTCGAGTTCAACTCATGTTTGTTGCCAGCTCCACTTTCGTTTCCGTTTCCCGCGTTATCCTGTGTTTGTCCACGACGCTGTGGCGAATGATTGGCATCACCCAATGGCGATTTATCAATCTTGCCAATGCTAACAGCTGATACGGAATTGTTGCTGTTGTTGCCTTCCTTGGCATTCGGTTTGAGCTGCTCCGTTTGCGGCTCCTGTTTCAGTGCCGTCAGGCTCGGGGAGAACGATAAAAAGTTCTCACTAAAAGTAGGTAGCTATAGTATCATTATATATATATAGTAATGTATAATACTTACTTGTTCAAATACGAGTTGTTGCTAAACTCTGCGTTCAGATCGAAGCCTATGTCGTCGCTCCAGCTGCTGCGACCTGCAAAAAATATAATAACATCATTTGATTAAAGAAAACTTTATTAGGAAAAAGGCATTTAAAAACTTTTTATAACAAGTAATCTATTAAAATTATTTTAAATCAGAAACTTACATCTTTTTGATTGAATTAAATTGCTTTAAAATACTAAATATAACTTATAAAATATATTTCTGACATTTAAAAGCTTTATTTTTATATAATTTTAATAGTTTAAGTATGTTTTTTTAAGAAATTTGTATACTAACTTATCTCCAATTATATAAAAGATAAGTTATTTATTTAAAAAATATTTTAAAGCTTAAGTCTTCATAATTTTCATTGATTTTAATTGCTATAAAATTGCTATTATTTTCTAATTCATATTTTAGCCCAAATTTCTCTTGTTTCAAGCTATATTTTTATATAATTTGTATTATTAAAACATAACTTTTATAAGAAATGTATATTCAAACTTATAGCCAATACTTTAAAAGATAAATATTAATTTACCAAAATTTTAAGCCTGAAATTTTTCTTATTTTTATTGAATTTAATTGCTATAAAATGTCAAATATCATTAAAAAATACAATAATTTATCTAATTGATATTTTATAATAATTTGCTTCACATAAAATTATTTTTATTCCTTTTCTTTCAAGCGCTAAAAATAGTATTCAACTATTTATAATATACATGCATATTTATATTATTTCCATGGAATTCATAGCGTTATGAAAACTGAACCCCTATATATATAACGATCGATCTTTTAAGTACTTGCTTAATTAAAACGAATGAGTAACATTAGTTGACTTGAGTTCTCAACATTGTTTGATTAATTAATAGTGATAGAACTGTGTGTGTTTTTGTAATAACAACTATTTGTGGTCTCAAGATCTCAATTGTTTAAGACTTTTTGTTTTTTAAATTTATGACAATTAATTGAGTGATACATATCTCAAAAGTCTAATGACGTAAATGATGATTAAATATTTGAGACTGCAGCAGAATTTGTAAAACGTTACGGCTAATTTAATACCCTGTAATTGTAGAAAGCAGAGCTAGCTTGAAGAATTTATGATTTACAACAAATCTTATAACGTTTAATGGGTTTAAGTTGAGTTTTAGGTTTCAAATGCAACATTTTCAAACAATTAAACATCAAAATGATCTTTCCAATTACAGGGCATATCAAAGTCTAGCTGTTTTAGTGGCTAAACCTAGCACAGTTCACACGGTTCGCTAATTTGTCAACCATAAAAAGGGGAAATTGTTTAAAATAATTGCTCAAATGTCAATCGATACAATTTCAAGAGCAAAATTAGAGAAAAATCTCGATTTATATAGTACTATGAAAAAAAGCTATTGTAATACAGATGTTATATAAAAAGTCAACTTGAAAGTGCAATTATTATGTGCTGTTAAAAATTTTATTTGAATAGAACTATTCTATTGTCTAATTGCTCAAAGTTTTTCCTTAACAAAATAAAACAAAATGGAAAAACTAATTAAACAATCGGACAATTTGTTAAAGCTATTTGTGTTTTTTTAGTTGTTTTAAGTTGAAAAACGAAATTGCTTTAATTGTGGGTTCTACAAAACGGTCGACAATTTAGCGGTCTTATCTCTGTGCGCATTTGTCGTGTTGATTTCATATTTGTTGATAAGCCAACATCACGCGGCTCTCTCGCTCGCTCTATCTCTATCCCCTTCTCTCTATCTCTCTCTCTGACTGACTGAGCTTTACATTTTCAGCTTGTAAAGAGTTTAAATTATATGGTCAAGCTGCTAGAGAGTGTGAGTGTTTTTGAGTGTATCTGTAATTAGGCCAATGACAACAAAAAAATGTACACACTGTTGACCGTGATTGCCAGAGTTTTGGCCCAATAACACAAACTGTTCTGGAACTTGTACAGTCGCAGTACAGGCCCTTCTTTTGAGCTAACTTCTCGAAAACTTCTTTGCCTCTTAAAAAGGGGCGTGCATTTGGAAATTTCCCAAAAAGTTGATTTTAATCTTAAAAGTATAAAATAGTAAAAGCCATAAACTGTTGATAAACGCAGCTTGTTTCTATGCTGGACAATTAACACCGTGTCTTGCACATAAGTGTTAACTTAATTACATGCTACAGATATATAACTCACTACATCAGGTTGCTAGCTCATTTATTTCGGTTTATAGAATTGATAATGTACCCTATAAAGCAGTTTCCGAATAGAGTATTTAAGCTTTAGTTAAGTTAACTAAGTTTAAATGAATTTACCTGACTGAAATATTAAATTTCAATACCGTAGCTCTTTCGCTTTGGGTTGAACGATGATTGTTTAAGTGGCGTGCAGTTGAAGCTTATGGAAAAACGATCTTTAGTCGGCTGTACTACCGCTAAACCTACTTTTATAGTTAAAACAAATATTTAAACTTTTCAAAAACAAAATTTAACTCTTCTTCGCTTTCCTACCATTCAGTTTTTTCTATATAGCAACCCCGATTTGCGACGATAAACATGTTGTTAGCCTTACGTTGATTAGTTAATTGAATTTTAAATGTTAACTCACGAACAAAATCAATTTTATGAGCTGCACACTTGGATTTTTATCAATTAGCGCATACATTTTTATGTTTTATAAATCAATTAACACATTAAAATAAGTTCAATCAGATAAGATAAGAGCACAAACCCCAAGAGGAGATGCATCTTGAAAGCTGTTGCTACTATAAAACTGATTTACACAACTTTAGACAAACTACAGCAACTTGATATACAGTTTACTTTTAGCTATAGATACAAGTTAAGATACACTTTAAGCTATAGCTATAGCTAGATCCTCCCGCTAATTGAAAGCGGCGCCAAATTGCAGATTGCGCAGATGGATGTAAAATGCCTAAAACCGGTTCCAAAGTTATTTTATTTTTGTTAATTTTCTTCATCTTTTTTTCACAGTTCACATAAAAACTCACAGATTAACAATAACAACAACATGCATGCGTGCTCTTGCTCTCTTTCTCTGTACCTATCTCCCTCTTTCTCTCTCTCTCACTCACTCTCTTGGTTATTGTATTTTGGCTCTTCAAAGGCAAACGTCAAAATGTTCAACTTGTTTAAAAATCTCACTGTCAGTTTGACTTATTTCAATATATTCGACATTTGTTAAAAATTAAAATATCTTTTAGTTTTTCCTTCTTTTTATAATTTAATATAATAATTACTTAAGCATTCCTCTATTGGTCTCTAATTATTAGCTTAAATTTGGTCATGGGCAGCACAAGAGCTTTAGGCAATAGAGTAGTTCAGAAATCGCAGTTATTGCTTTTTTCCTTTTAATCTAATCTAGGTTTTTAAAAGTGGAAAGATTAAAATAAAAGTTAATTATAGTTTCGACTCAAAAACGATAAGTAACTAGTCCGACAATCTTTAACAACTTGAGAAACTTCTTAAGGGAACAGGGTATTACAAACCAAAACAAGTTTCCCTTTCTTCTAACGATTAGTTAGCAATCTTTTTTATCTTGGAAAATTTCTGTATTTTAGCTTTGTGAAATTTAGCCCTTCTTTGCCACAACTTTTTTATAATTTTACCTGTAATCTAGCTTAAAGTATGCCCCATTTCCTATTTCCCATGCTTACCTGAATGCTTTTCTCGCTTGTGTTTATCCTTCTCGTGATGCGATACCTTATTGGGTATATCGCCAGTTTGATTTGTCGGCGAATTTTCACTTTGACCGATATCTAATGAGTCCCAATCCATTCGTCTTTTGCGTGAACCGCTGTTGGAGTAAATGGTTCTAACGTCGATTATTTGTGGTCCTGGTGATTCCTTGGACTGTGAGTCTGCAGTAAGTTTAGCAAATCGAATCGAATCGATATTTATCGATTAGACAAACATGTTTGAAAGAATTTAAACTGCTTCTCTATGATACTATTATAGCCTTACCTGTCCAAGATTCCTCAGAATTCGGTGGTGAGTCAACAAAGTTAATCACTTGCTCATAATCCGATCCAATATGCTGATGATGATAACCGCTAATAAAATGACGATTTTGGATCTGAAATGAACCAACCAAAAGTGTTTTACACTTTGAATTATTTTCGAACTTTTCCTCCAGCTAAACTTGTGAAAACTGAACATTTTCGAAACCTATGGAAACGTTCAATTCAATTAAATATGTTCATTATCACTGACAGTACTAGCTAATATGGTATAGGGGTCCTAAACCTAAGCTGATAATACACATTTGAGAGACACATTCTGTCTAGGCTCAGCTTATTGTATTCGTTTTTAAGTGAGAGTTAAGAAACAAAAAGAACACAAACAAAACGATTCCACAATCGATTCCCATTGCAATACGCTCTATATATATATATGTATATATTGTAGATTCAAGACTTATTTGTTTACTTTGCTTGATTCCGTTTCATTTTATTGACTTGAAAAGTTAAAGATAAGCCTAGAGTGTAAATGGAATAAAACCAAAATAAAGAGAGCGCAAATGAAAGCCGACAGTTTGTAGGCTATTTATAAGCATGTTTTAAGGGCCCTCCATTCAGATATGTTATATCAGTTAGTCAGTTAGTTAGCTAGGCTCTATCTTATGACTGCCTGTCAAATCGCTCTATTTACGTAACTTTCGCGCATTTGACAAAGCTATTTCACTGTTTTTTGTTTACCTGTCTGCCTCTCAGTGCCAGTCAATTTGTTATATGATATTCATATCTATTCTAATTTATTGTAAATACTACATACATATGTCGTATTATAGTAAACAAATAAAGTAACATTTTAGTTTCGTTCTAATTAAGAATGAAAACAAACTTAGTAAAACTTTTAAATATATAGCAATTCTTTACTTGATTTCTATTAAGATACTGTATTAATAAGAATTGTATGAAATTTATAAAAATAATTCGTAAATGAAGTTATTTTAATTAATATCTGGGCTTGGAAATCGGAATATACTTTTCAAATTTTGTGTTCTTTATTGAAAATATCTGCAAACTCCTAAAGAATCGAGTTTTGATAGTAAATATTGTAAAAATTTAAAAACTATCTAGATTCTAGAACTAGACTAGAAAATATCAAATGTGCCCATAAAATGTTTACATATTCGGCTAAAATATGACCAAATATTATGGGCACACTTGATTTGGTTGTATGGATGAAATCAAAGACAAATTTTAAACTAATCTATATTTTATTTAGGAATTGGGATACAGTGTATAGCCCTCAGCTTTTTAAATTTACCTTTTATAATGGATTCAAAAACATCTTTTATGTCAAATTTGGTATATAAGCCAACTGTCTGATGAGTTAAAAAGGTAAGCTTCGCTTTTCTCTCAGTGTAACTATCAAAGTAAGCTACTTTCTATCTCAGTGTAGTGCTATAGCACTTAGCTTTTAAAGTCTAACTCTTATAAAATGATTTATAAACATTTTTTAAGTCTAATTAACTCGCCTAATGAGCTAACAAAGTAAACCACTCATTTCTCTCGGTGCAACTTACCTGATTAAGATTTTCACAGTTGTTGGTCTGGTGCGTATGAGCGGTGTTGTTGTTGTTATTATTGGTGTTGGTGGTATTGTGGTTGTTATTATTATTATTAGAATTATTATTGCTATTGTTATTATTCTGATATTGATTATGATTTCGATTCAAATTATTGAATTCCATTTGATCAAAGTCGTTGAAAATGTTTAAATCAAATTTCGTTGATGCGCGCAATGATTGTTGTTGTTGTTGTTGTGATGATAAATGTTGCTGCAGTTGTTGATGTTGTAGTTGCTGATGTTGTTGTTGGTGTTGTTGTAATGAATATTGTGGATCAAATATGCTTTGCAAATCCAAGAGTCCGGAACTTTGCGAAAGAAACGAAAGCGCCATTCGGTCCGTAAAACAAAGAAAATTACTTTCCAAATTCGTCTTTAGTTTAAAAAACACAACACAATAAAAAAAATTGGGATTCTGAACTGTAGAATTGTCTATTGTTTTGCTGTTATTAGTTTAGACCACAATTTACGTACCACCGTATACGGACAAAGAAACACGGCGTAATTGATTAGGGTGTATCCTTGGAGCTTTCGCCTGCAATTTTGTCAAGTTCTTGCAGCTTCTTCCCCCTTAAAGTTAATGTTTTACCGATTTATACACGTTGATTTTTATATATTCGAAGTAGAAATTAGTTAATGGTGTTTTTACTTTTAAAATGTTTATTATATATATATTTTTATTTAACTTTTTTAACTCAACATTTTGTTTAGACAAATTGTTTTTATATATATATATATGACAACAAAGAATTGATTTTTGCACAGCACTTTTTGATTTTTTTTTTATTTTGTTTTGGATATACAACTAACAACCAAATATATAATATCTATAGTTTTCTTGAATCTTTTACAACTTGTGTTTTTGTAACTTTTTTTGTTATAACAAAATTTGTTGTGCGTTCGTTTTTTGGTGGTGTTTTTTTTGGGTGTTAAAAACGAAATTAAAAGAGCACAAAAAACGAATTATATAGTTTCTTGATCCCAGTTGTCTCACGCTGACGATGGCTTCGAAGTAGTGTGTTTTCAATTTTTAACAGCATTTTGTTCCTCAGATACATATAGCTCGATTGCGATTTATATTCATTTGACATGCGTTGCAGTCGTATTTCAGATTTCTCCATTTATCGCTAAGTTCTTTAACTTTTTGGCTGGGAAAGTAGAGTTGTAGAGTTCTCTTAGACACTGATGATTTTTGTTTTGAAAGTTTTCAAAAGCTTTCGTCTTTATGCGCTGGTTAATAGCCGTTACTTTCTTTAGCTACTTTTTGATTTTTTTCAGAACTTGGCTAATACCAGAGTTCTGTAGTATCTCAAGACTTTTGCAGACGCTTTTTAGGCTTTTCAACCACTGTCAGATTGCGGCAAACATTTTTAGAAGTTTGTCTGTTGAAAGCTGGTGTGCAGGAAACGTAAAATTTTAACTGCTTCTGTAGCACTGTTGAGTGTTGTAGCGGCGAGCTTTAGAGCTGTAGAGACACGCTGTCAGATATTTGACATTCTAATTAGAACGATAGGTAGATAGGCAGGCAAATAGTTCAGAGCACTTGTACGACTTCCACTTGTCTATATATATATAGTAAATAGGTATATTTAAGATTTTCCGCTGGCAGTTGCACTTGTCACAAGAAGTGCTTTGTTAATCCACGTTATCTGGCGTTTTTCGCGTTTTTTAACACTGTTTAACACTTTTACATATAGGCATATAATTTTTCATATATATATATATATATGTATAGATTTGATATATATTGTTTTGTATTTTCCGCAGACACAACTATTCACGACGCGTTTCAAATGTATTCTGTCTCTGTTTTTTGCTTTTGCTGAGTGTGAAAAAACGTAAAATCACTTGTTTTCTGCTCAGTGGAGAGACAGAGCAAGAGCGAGCGAGAGATGGGAAGAGAGTGTGTTGTGTTGGAAGAGAGCGAAGCTTTTCCCAATGTTGTATGCGTGTTATATTTATAGCAGTGAACTGCTGTCTTGCTGTCTTGGTATTGGTGTTGTTTGCTGATAAAGTTCTGTCAGTTTTGAAACTCTTTATAGTTCAGAATTTATTTTCTCTTACGAAAAAAATTGTTTTTGTTTTTTTTTTCGATTTTTTTCGAGTTATCGCGCTAATTGCACAAATTTTTCTATAATATTTTGAGTTGAGTTTTAATCAAATTAACAAATTTTTTATATATTTATTGAGTTTATTTGTTTAAAAAATATATTTCGACTTTAGTTCGATATTGCACAGTTATTTGTTATTATTTGCCAATTTTTGTTGTTGTTTTTCGTGTTGTTTTTTTACACAAATTCCGCGACTATAGGAGCACTTTTAATCCGACGAAGCGAGGCTTCGAAAAGCCCAAAGAGACGAGCATTTTGTGTGACCAGAACTTTGGTGTCGATCAGCGGCAGCGGCAACCAACAACACGGACACGAGCTTAAAATATCAATGAGTTGTGAGTATATTCGCCGTTAGCGGGAAACTACAGAAACTACACACACACAGAACAGTTTCAATTTCAATTTCAGTTTTTTTTTTTTTTTTTCGTTTTTCTTCCTCTTTTCGGAATTAAACACAAGCCACAAAGCTACGAAGCGACGACGAGCCGACTAACTACGACGACGATTACACGAGACACGGGGACACGACGATGCTGAAGAGAGATTGTGACTGCGACTGCGACGGCGACGGACGGGCTTTCAATTTGTGGCTGCTGCGACTGCTCTGCTGCTGCTGCTGTTGCTGTTGATCAAATTGATTGGCACTGTTGTTATGTTATGTCTGGACTGCTGCGAGGTTACTGCGCTGCTGGCGTCGACTGCTTCTTCACTTAATTGACAACAATGTGCGCGCGCTGCTGCTCCTACTGCTTCTGCTGCTGCGTTTTGAATTCTGTGTTTGCTTTGTTTTTGTTGTTGTTGTTGCTGCACTGCTGCTCAGCTGTTTGGCACGTTTCTTATCTGCTTACTGTCTCTTTTGTGTTTCTATTGTTTTTCACTTGCAGTCTCTGCTGCTGCTGCTGCGCTCACTCACTCACTCACAAAGCTTGCTGCTTGACACTGCTGTCGTCTCGCTTGCACACACGTGTTGCGCGCTTGACTCTGTTCGCTGCTGTTGCTGCTCTGTTGCTGCGTTTCACTGTGAATGTCGCGTCGTTGTCGTCGTCACACAATAACAAATTAATTATTTCAAACAGAGCGAAATTTTCCTCGATTTGCGTTGATTGCTCGTTGCAATTGAATTCAATTCAATTCAATAGGCATTTACTGTATGCCTGTGTGTGCTGCCTACTGAGCAGCAGCTTTCAATGGCTGCCGTTTTGCTGCTGTTTTGTTGTTGCTGCGCGCGTCGATGACGTATTTTGGCACGCACACGTAATAAAAAGTGTAGCAAAACTTAAGAGCGCCTTTTTTTTGTTGTTAGGTTTTTTTTTTAATGCCGCTTGTTGCGCGCTAATTAAACGCTTAACGTTTTACTTTTTATGCAAATAGCCGACTTGTTGTTGTAATTGCAGTTATTGCCGTTGTTATGGGTTTGTTGTTGTTGTTTTGGTTGTTTTAGACACGCAGAAAACTTGTGTTTTAGCCGATGGAAGCAAACGTACTGATTTGATGTGAGCGCACGTCACTCGCTAATATGAATTTTAGGCTTACGCTCAGCTGTTTTGACGCGCGCTCTCTCTCTAACTCGCACTCTCTTTTAGGCAAAGAGCATGCAGGCGTACGCTCTTTAGTCATAGACGCACGAATAATAAACACACACACACACACACAAATGCAGTTGGCTTGGAATGCAGCGGCTAAACAAAAGCAGAAGCAAAAGCAAAGCAAAGCAAATTGTTGTCAACGTCTCGTGCCAATATAAACAGCAAGAAAATTGTTATAAAAACGAAAACAAACTGGCTTTCATGGCAACTCAAACGGGAAGACAAATCAAACACAGCAAAAGGGGCGCAACAGTTGTGCAGCTGCGGCTGCTGCTGCTGCTGCTGCGCTTAAGCTTAACATTTAAGAGCAACTAAGCAGCAACTAAAAGAGCGAGCGGTCAGCAGTGCACCTGTCGCTCTCTTTGAGTGCGTGGGAGCATTGCTCTCGCACTCTCCCAGCAAATATTGTTATTTATATGTCAAAATTAAAATCGCATTTTGAGGGCCAAAGCATCAGCCGCCATCTTGAAGATGCGCAAGTGTGTTTGGCCCAAATATGGCGGCGATCAACCGTTAAAACGCACACTGTTAATTAACGGTCAAACAACAAAATGATTTTAAATAATTATTCATTAGTGAGCAACTTCCACATGTTTCTAAGGCTCTTATTTAATTCGCATTAATTTAAACTCGACTTTGACAATATATTTTGTCGTTTCATTCATAAGCTGTCTACTTGTTAATTGAAAGTTTAATTGTCAAAGGCAATTTTGAGTAATTTGCCGAAATTTTGCTGGAATTGAGTATGTACATATTGTCTCCAGAATGGTATTCAATCAATAAAATGAGACTCCAAAGTTGACTTTAAAAACCGCATTCATTCCTTCAATTGATGGCAATGAGTGCAAAAGACGAGAGGAATTAAATTTCAATTGTTTTTAAATTGCCATCAATAGCAAGGTTTCAAGTGAAATTAATTTATACACATGTATTTTTTTGTTTTTGCACAATGAAAGTCAAAGACGCCAACTTGTGCATAACCATTAAGATATAGATCGCATATAGTTTTAACAGACACATTTCAATGCACAAATGAAAAACTGTCACCTCTTAATTAATTTGCCATGAACCATTTTTAGTGGACAATTCATTAGCAGGCAGCACAAAATGTTAATTTATAATAATTAGCAACAATTTGCTGCTTTTTATAGTCATTCATAATTTTTGTAATTTGTGGCAATTAAATAAATAAATAAATTCAAACGTAGACGTAAGAATGTAGGCGCGACCAACGTGAATGAAATGTGCAAATTAATATGTTAAACGAATTAGTTTATTAATTTTAAAACACGTTTTAGATTTAAGCAATTTGAGGTCGTTTGCAATATTTGAAATTTCGCGCGGGCGCCAAAATATAAACGTCAAATTAACAAACGTACTTTACAGCACTACACCAGCAGTGCGATAGCTGCACAAACTATCGATAACACACATAGCGACTATTGCTTGTAAGAGCTAAACAAAATATCGCAAGCCACAAATAACGCGTTGCAAAAATAAAACGCCAAATTTAGAATGGAATTATCGCCCATTAATCAAATTGAGGACAGAAAACCGACACTGACGGCCGACGGCTTAGTGCAAACATCCAATTCTCCCTTTGAGCCAAACGCAGCAGCAACAGCCGCAACGGCAACAGCGGCAGCAGCAACAACGGCAGCCACAACAACAACAACAACAGTTTCGCAGGAGACACAAACATCGAACGGCATAGGTATCGGCGGCGGACCACTGACAGTCGACCAGCTTGACATCGAAATATTGCCGATCATCTACGATATTGTGCGCTGGTAAATAAATTGTTGTTGTTATTATTGTTTATAACGGTGTGCGTGTGAGTGCAACCAACTTTTGTTGTATTGCTGGCAAAAAATATAAACAAAGAAAAATTTATATTTGCCAAATTGGCACTGCAAACTGCGCACTGAAAATTGTAAATTTTGTTAAAATTATATAACAAAAAATTTTTAACATATTGCAGCGTGGAAAAGGATCCACTTGAGAACGCCGTTAAGCTGCGCGAATCGCAGGACTGTAATCACAAGGTAAGCTTTGATCAGCGCACAGCCCAATTGGCAAGCGCTAGAATGTTGAACTTTAACCTAATATATACTATATATATTATTTAGATCTTTGAGCTACAGAAACGCTTCGAATCGGCGAGGGAGCAAATCAAGCAGCTGCCCGGCATCGAGTACAACAAGGAGGAGCAATTGCAGCGCCTGGAACTGTTGCGCAGTCAATTAAAGCTCAAACAGCAGCTGATTAGAAAGTACAAGGATACGGAATTCTAACGATATAGCAGAGTATACCTATTGACAAGATGGTGCTACGACTGCTAATGCGTTATTTGGCCAACAATGAGCAGTTAATACAACGCATGGCCGACAGTTATCCAATGCGACGAGCTGCCCAACTGGTTGTCTCCATGATGTATCGCACCAAGAGTTTGGCCCGAGAGCAGGGATTACACGAAATGACACCTGAGCGCTTCAAGTGAGTAGAGTAGTCTCCCTCCCCAACTATTCAAAACTAAAATACTATTAACTATCTTACTTTACACACAGATCTTTTATCAACATGTTCAAGAACAATGTGCGACAGGAGCTGGAGGGCGTCAAAAAGGAGCTAAAAAACAAGAAAAACAATTAAATTAAATTATTTGTATATAGAAAATTAATGACTAAAAAAGTTTAGGCATATAAACAGCATAAAATTTTTCGCAAGTTATTTAAATGTATTTTTAATTATGTTAGGAATTTTCAATCATTCCATTTTAATTTTTACATATTTCAGCTGTTTTGTTAGACTTTTAAATTATTTAAGTTTTAAGATTTGAGAAATTGATTGAAATTAGTTGAATTATGATGAATACACATATGAAATTTACACATAAATATCATGTCATTGTAGAAGCAGAATTTTAATTTCATTATAAAACTGAAATCACAAATTTATCTTTAGATTTAGTTGCTTTTTTTTATATTTAAGATTTGAGTAATTGATTGAAATTAGTTGAATTATGATGAATACACACATGAATTTTACACACAAATATCATGTCATTGTAGAATTAGAATTTTCATTTCATTAGAGAAGTGAAATTACAAACTTATCTCATCATTTCGTTGTAGAATTTACCAATATTTTGCTTAAACGTATTTTTAACTAAGTTAACAAACTGAAATCCTGTAATTAAACTATAAAAATTATTTAATTATACTTACACTTAACAATTCAAAACACTTCCTTTTAGAGTTTGTCAAACTTGTAATTTATTGTTGTATTTTTTTTTCCTTCTTTAAATTTAAATTTAAATACGTTAAAACGCAATAACTTTACACACATTATTATTTTAAATATAGAAAAAATGAGACAAAATGAAATCATAATACGATGAGCATTTCACACTCATTTTTTTTAAAAAGATCGAATTCAATTCTCAAGTTTCTTAAATTCTGTAGAAAATCATAATTTGGCTTTGCTTAATTTTTGCCTTATTAATAATAATTTTTTAACTCAAAATTCCTCTTTATCTCTCTCACTGTTGGACGAATAGAAACTATGTTTATTAAAGTAAATTAAATTTTGAAAAATTGTTCACAGAATTTGGAGCCAAAGTTTTTTGTTTTTTTAGTTTTGTATCTTTTTTGTTTAGCAGTAGCAAAATAGTAACTCTCTCTGTCTTATCTGGAACTTGGCTAAAAACTTCTTTGATTTCCACAACCGCAGTGCCAAAAAATACTTTGGAGCTTAACAACTATTAGCTTTAAGTCTGCTTTGATTCCGACGGCGCTGAATCCAATGGTTTGCAGCCATTCAGCGGCGTCGTTGTGGCCGCAGAGCAGGAGACGGAAACGGTTGCGGCGGAGTTGGAGACGCAGCTGCTGCTGCTAACGGTGGCATTGTTGCTGCGATTATTGCGTTTCCGTTTGCCACCACGACGACTGCCCTCGCGTCTATCTCCATTCTGTTTGCTATCCTCCAGGGAGTCCTTGTTGCTGCTGCTGCCTCCAGCTTGTGTGGCAGACGTTGCAGCTGCCGCCGCCGCCGCCGCAGAGGAAGAGGAGGAGCCCTGACCATTGTGCCGCTGCTGTTGATTGTTGGCACTGTTGCTGCCACCGCCATTGTGTGCCCTCGACTGCATCTTGGCGGGCTTGGGGCGATACGGTGAGGCAGCCGCATGTGGCATGGGACGCAAGATGTTGCCCACGGCCTTAGTGCGTCCCTCGCGGAAGACCAAACGCTGTCCAGCCCTTATGTACTCCGGCTGCTTAATGAAACGGAACTTCACGTGTGCCTTATCCCCCGTGCGCAGACAATCCATGGACATGTGCACGATGGAAGCGGTTTGCCTTATGCTGCCACAATGCACCATGGCCTGGTAGCGTGGCGAGATCGTTGTCGGATGATGCAGTACCAGTATTTCACCCTCAAATTCCCAGCATGCCTGTGGCTTCAACTCCGGCGACACCATCACCATGCCCTTCCTCAGATACGCTCGCTTAATCTTCTTCAGCGCAAAACTTGCCGTCTGCCCGCAACGCACACGCTCCACATTCATGCGCTTGCGGTGTATGCTCTTGATGGTGATGGGCACAAAGCTGCCCACCGCATTCGGGCCCAGCATGAGTGTATCATTCAGTTTGATGGTGCCCTGCAGGCAAGTGCCGGAGACTACAGTACCCACACCAGGCACCGAATACACATCATCGATTTGAAACTCAGCTGGCAAATTCTCCGAGCCAGCCATGCGGGTGCTCAGCAGATTGAGAAACATTTTCAACAGCTCCAGATTATCACCGTTCACATTGGACACCTGGAAGATGGGGCACAGCCGTTCGCTAACGAAATTCGTGGCACTCAGCACCACATCGTCCTGGCTGCGCACCACAACCGGCACCTTGCGGCAACCCTGCGATTTGAGCATCTTGAACAGCAGCTTCATATTATCCTGCAGCACATTGGGCGGACACATGTCGATTTTGGTGACCACCACAAAGACGGGCACCGCAAGGGCCAAGGCCAGACCCAAATGCTCCTTGGTCATGCCTATGATGCCAGCATTGGCGCCGATCTGTAAAGAAATAGAAGAGATTTAATATTTATTAAGGAGAATTACTTGTTATAAGAAAAGGGATTAGAAGAGTTTTTTAAGTAGTTAAAAATTTATAATGGAGAAGTATTTAATAAATAAAACTCGGAAAAGTTTATTATAAGATTCATTTGGAGTCTTCTATCATTTACCATCTACCAAGTGGTTTCTTTCTAAATATACAAGATAATATATGTAGATGATCTAATTATAAGAAAACCTTTGGGATATGTATAGACAAAATTCTTTGTAAATCTGAAGAATCTTAGGAAATATATCTCAGAAAATTTCTCTGAAGAATATAAGGAAAAATGTTGAATTAATACACATAACAAATGGAGTTCTATAAAAAAAACTTGTATAATATTAAAAAAGACTACAATTTAAAAAGTTTAGATAGATTATTAGCAAATCTAATCATAAAAATAAGCAGGAAATTATTTAAAAGAAGCTTAGGAATATTATTTAAATGGGTAGATAAGCTCTCAGGTATATAAGTTCTTACAAGTTGTAAATTTGAAAAAGTCTACTCCAAAGATTACTTTTTTTTTCCAAAAAACTGTTCCTAGCAGGTCTAAAATTAATTTGCGAACCCATAAAGTATACCATTTTATAGTCTACATAAACTAACTAATCGATTAGGATAGTTTTGAAAATATTTGTAGCAAAAAAATTTTTTTTTGATTTTTAAAAAAACGTAAAGGGGTTAGTATGGAAAATTTTGAAAAAAAATGAAACTTTCAAAAAGTGCCAAATGAGTTTGTAGAATTGTTTCTGGGGTTAAGTAGAGTTTAAAATGATATACCGCTTAAAAATCGGTACAGTTATAGTTGTTTAAAAGTTTAGAAGAGGTGATAGAGGCACTTTAAGCTTAAAACTTTTTTGCGGCTCTATAAAGCTTATTTTTATAAACTGGCCAATTGGTTAAGACAGTTTTTGAACCAAAAATATATATATTTAAATCAAATGCAGTTTAAAATGCTATACCGCTCGATAAACAAAGTGTTTTTGAAAAAGTTATCGAAGATCAAAGTTTTAAAAAAGCTGAAAAAGTTTTTCGGCTTTTCCTAACTATTCTTAAACTTATTTACCAATCTTTTAAGTATATATTATAGATTTATCAAATATTTCTTCTCGCTCACCATTAGCATGCCAAAGTCTGGCGCATGTCCTGTCATGCCAAACACTGTGGTCTTCAGATAACGCTCATGTCCGGCCAGATCTATGAACGTAATCACCTTGGCCGACTTCTCGCAAATCTTGACCCAATCGAGATGGCCATGATCGGGCTTATTGACCACATTGCCAATGCCATCGAAGCCGAGTATGTCATTGCCCACCGAACTGGTGCGTCCGCTTTCGATTTCATGTTTGTGCCTAAACAGACGCTGCCTGGCATGACCACGCCCATTGTCCAGCTCACCGTGGGTGAGCACGCCCAACAGCGTGGATTTGCCAGCATCCACATTGCCCACAACCGCAACGCTGCAGCAAGAGGAAGTAAAAGAGATTAGAAAGAGCTTTTAAGATGGGAAAACTCTACACTTACCGTATCTCCATAAAGTCTGTGGTGTCTATATGTTTACGCAGCAGAAACTGTCCGATCTTGCCCTTCTCGGAGGGACGTTCACGCAGCTTCACCATGTCCGCATCAATGGCCACCGAGAGCTGCTTTAGCGTCTCCATGGAGGCCTCAAACTGCTCCGGATTCAGACCACAATCGCTGCCATCTGAAAAAAAAATGTTTTCAAAGTTAAAATTTGATGGAAAAACTAATCGATTTTTAATCGATCTGTCGAGGTGATGAGAATCAATAAGTTTTTACTATTTTACTATTAATATTTTAGTATTAACAATCTCTATTTATTAATCATCTAGAAATAATAAACTTATAAAAATTAATAAACTTAAAAATAATCAATTAATCGATGCTCGCAATAGTTCAATAGTTTTAACATTTGCAATATTATGAAATTAAATTTGGAAAGACAATAATCAATTAATTATAATCTGAAAGTGACACTATCTTCTGCATTCAAGGAAAGTGACTAATTACAGTCTATGTACTATTTTTATAATAAATTATAATGAAGCGATTGTGCCTTAGACCGATAAGATACAATTAATTGCGGTGGTCGGTAGTTTATACCCTGTATTAAAAATAAGTTCGAGAGCATTTTAAGCTTATCAACCTCAAATGTAGGTAATAAACAAGGGCAGCTATTTCCGTTGCAATTTCTGATTAGTTCACTATAAAAGTCAGTACAGTCAGGGACTGTGAGAGCTAGAGCTATGACATTTTGCAACTATACGACTCATACCGTCTTCGCAAACTAAGCTTAACCACAGAATTATTCATCTTATCATGCTAATGACAAAATATACAATCCTTTTGTGTACTTCATACTATGGTGTGGTATTTTATAGCCTTTAAAAGTAGTCTCGTTCGATTGTAGTCTATTACTATGACTTTTTCTTAAAAAAATCGAAAATATCGCCATCTATTCTCAACTCTCAGCTTGAAATATTTGCTAAGCTAAGTACAGTCGCTTCGCTTTATACTACTACTTCTACCTCAAATAATCGAAATTATCGATAACTAGATCAGCATTTCTATGACTTACCTTCGCCCACGCCAATCTCATAGATGGTCTCCCCACAGCTGTCCGCAATGCGATCGAGCAGACGTCGCTTCAGCAGCTCCAGCTGCTCTGCCGTGGGATTCACCAGGACATCTTTGCCCCTGATGCTGGCATAATCGATATTCAGCTGTTGCAACTGTGTTGGCAAACCGTCCACATTGAAAATGTTGCTACGCGCACTCTTAATGCCCACGCCCACATTCGCTGAGGGGGGCGGTGGTGACTTCCGCATATTGTTATCGATGATGATCTCGCTATAACTTTTAGTAATGATACTGCTCTGCTTTTGTTTTTATGCGCTCTATATCCTTGTTATCATTGCCTGACTGTGTGTATAATGATGTGTGGTGTGTAGAATGATTCTATAAAGAGAAGTGAATATGTATAAGTTTAAAAGTTTTATATAAATATTTTATAAAAATTTATTTATAAATATTTAATTTAGCTGCGTGCTGACCTAGCCTATGCCTAGTTGACGGAGTTGATTTGTTATCGGCATCCGTTTCGCTTGCATCTTTTGAACGTAATAAAAGTGTCTTTCGTTAAGCGCGCTTCTTTTATACGAAATGCTGATGAAATCGAATCAAACAACTGACGCAATATTCACAGGAAGTTTAATTTGCGCAAAGAGAACAGCAGTTGCATCAGCAACGCAGCATAAAAGAGAGTACGAACGAGTTCAAAAGAGAGCAAGTGCTTGGGAATTTCATTCGAATGGGAAATCCACCGTTAGTTTAAGCTAGCCGAACGAACGAACGAAGCCAAAGAAGAACGAACAGCAGCTGCTTGCGTTTGGCGAACAGCTGATAGCTAAAGATGGCAGCTCAGTTGGCTTGTGATACCCTTCAGTTCGTGTCAGACCTGAAACAGACACGATTGGTAAGGTTAACGCACGGGCAGCATTTTGTATGAGCGTGTTACAACTTTTCACGTGTGGGAGGCGTCCGCTTACGACACTTTTCTGAATTCAACGATTGCTGAATTCACCTATGCCTCATTTACGTTTCCTGAAGCCAGTACTGACGGGTTCGTATACGCACACAAACATACACCCGCACAACTGTTTATGCCATTTGCCAAAAAATAAAAGCTTTCGCTTTTGTTTATGTTTGTTTGTGTTTATGTAAGCAAATTATTTGTTGACGTCGCTAAAATCAAAACAATATGCTAAATTTGTTTATTTTTAGCAAGCACTGTAGCAAGCACATAGAAGTGTATGCAAATATATGTGTGTGTGTGCAATGTTGCGCCTTTTCTTCTGTTTTGTGTATTTTTGTATTTTGTTTTCTTTCCCCCACCCCCACCAAACACCACACTGCCAACTGTGCGTCAAACATTGAATAACAAAAAAAATATAAAAAACAAAACCAAAATCAGCTGCACACACATTCGAAAAAGCTACAACTGCAACTAAAAAGTGAAAGGAATGTTTTGATCGCAAAAAACTCCTGTTGCAGGAGCTGCGGCGGCTGCTGCTGCTGCTCTGCCTCTGCTCTGCTAGCAAATCCCGCCGAGTTTTCTTCGTTCACTACTTACACTTCATTTGGCTCTTGCTCTGCTGTTCTGTGTGTTTTACTTTAGCACTTTACACATTGAATTTTGGCTACAGGTGCATTTACAAAATATATATCACATTAAATGTGAATAATTGGTTGTAAATGCCACTGAATTGTTTTTCCGTCTGTCCAAGCCACGTACAATTTCTGAGGGTTGCCAGCGTCGACAGTTGCACAGTGTGGCAACGCTGCCCCTTATAAATCGATGACAATGTTGTGCAATGTCTGCCAATCGTTATCGAGCGGTAACTTTTAATTTCATGAAAAGGGGAAATGGCCGTTTTTACTAATAAAAGAAAACCACAGCCGATTTTACTAAAAATATATACTATAACTGTGAATATATGAATGTGAGTGTGTTTGTGACACATGCTTCTAGTTGTTTCCCCGCAGTAATTGCGATTTTTATGGCCTTGCACAGTTTGATAAGCACACAGTAACCGCAAAAATTGTTGATAGAAACTTCGCGAATAGCACAATTTGCACATTTTAAAATGTGTTTATTTTGTAATTCAAATTCAATATGGCCGTGACTCATGGCAAATATTATAAAATAACAAAACGAGAATCGAACATACATATGTATGTTTGTGTGTGTGTACTAATTGCTGTTTTTGCTTGTTAGTGCTGCCAACTTTTCGGCTAAACTGGCTTTTAAAAATAGCTACAAATAGTCAAAAAGTTTATTTGGTAGCTTAAAAAAGCGCTAGAGAAGTGAAACGATATATTGTATTGATTTAATGCAATATTTTCATAATCATTTTAAGCTTTAAATATATTGTCTTTAAAGCTAAACTTATGCAGGTTCGATTGGCAGCACTGGTGCTTGTATGTGTATGTGTGTAAAGTGTTCACCTTTGAGTTGCTTGAATTGTTGTTATTATGTTATAAACATATTTTCCTGTTAGTTTGCCAACGTTTTCATGCGCCGCCTTCATTAGTACAATTGTTGTTTAGTTGCTGCACTTAATTTTTAATACACAAAAGTTCTTTAAACTTTTTCACAGCCACACACACAAAGCTTTAAGCCAAAATTTCAATGTCAACAAGTTTTTTTTTTGTTCGCCTGCCGCGTGCCTCTGCTTCTTCTTGAATCCAGCAGACGGCGCTGCCTGTTCTGCCTGCCTCCCTCTCTCTCTCTCTCTCTTGCGCACAAGCTTTATGCCAAAAGGCGTTGCTAGGCATACACGCACACATGTAAATGCACGCACCATAGAGATGTAAGCATACGTATGTGTATGTATCTGTGTGCCGGCAGTGCTAAGTTCGCCGTACAGTGGTGTGGGAAGCATAAGTTATGCAAGCCAGAAATAAATGCTTACAAATATTGAATGTGTTTTATTTTTACAGTTCTTTTTTCATTTGTTGTTGTTGTTTTTTGTATTTTTAATGTGTATGATAGTCTAAAAAAATAGTTTACAAATTATAAAAAAGAAATGTGTGTTTTTAACAATTTTGGTACAATTTTGTGTGTGTGTTGCATCACTGTGATTCTAACTGCAGTTGGTTGTAGGACAGCGGGGCTTCGAGGCGGGGGAGGATGGTTGCTTGCTCGTTTATAATTAGCGATGCTTATTCCTGTGTGTGTGTGCTGGAGTAGGATAGGAGAAAGTAATGCTAATGCTAAAAATAAAGTACATATATATATATATGTATGCTGCTCCCTCGCTCATCAAATGGTTGTGCTGCGCTGCTCCCACGCACACAACTGGCAATGACTTCAAATCTGGAGTGTTTTTGTCGTTGTCCATCACATGCATTGGCAAAAATGTATATGTAGGTATGTATTAATGGGGAGGCAAAAACACAAGGAGAATATGCTGTTTAGTGGAAACGTGCTTTTTTGTTGTTTTTGATGTGTATAGTGGAAACGTGCTTTAATCGCTTGGAAATACATATCATTTTTTTCTTGTACATTTTATGTTTTTGTTCTTTTGCCTGCGCTTCCAACTAAAACTATTTTAGTATATTTTTTTTAAAGTTTGTTTTTTTTTTGTTGTTTGTTTTTAAGTTGAAAATACCCTTAATATATTAATATATATATATATTATATTTTATGTGTGTTCTTCTGTTCTTAGCGATCACTTGGATGCTTTTTATTTTTGTATAGTATATTTGTTGTTTGACCCCCAAAAATAGCAGAAGAGAGCAGAGCAGCGAAGAGAGAGTTGTATGTTGTTTTTTTTTTTTTTTAGTCCACTCCCCCCCACCCACCTCCTCACACTCCCACTTCTGCTGTACGTGTATGCAGTGTATGTGTGTGTGTTGTTGTTGTTTTAATGTGTGTTGTGTTGTTGTTGTTGTTTGTTGCTGTTGTTGTTGCTTTTTAGGCAGATGCCGCTACTTCAGCTGCTTTCTTGTCACCAGCAATTGCAACCTCCTCAAAGTTCTCAACCAAATCGGGCACATCATCATCGGCAGCATCTGCGCCAGCAGCGGCGCCAACTGCAGCAGCAGCAGCAGCAGCACCACCGGCAGCGGCAGCAGCGCTGCTCTTGCTAGCAATTTCGGAAGCAATTTTCTTCAGCTGATTAATGTCCTGGGGACCCAATTGCGTCAGAATGCCGGGTAACATTTCCGAAATCGTCTTGTTCTCACCATGTCCGGTAATGGCAAAAGTGTTTGTGGGCAGCGATGCTTGTGCCTTTGGGTTATTGAAGTGAATGACGGTGCCGTCATTTTTGATAATGTTGACCTCCTCAATGCCCGGTATGGTGTTGACCGACAACTTTTTCAACGATGACTGCAATTTCTTGTCATCGGTGGCTGGGGTCGAGTGCACAATCTTCTTCTTGCGGCGTGGAGTACCCTTGCCGCCAATGCGCACCTGTGCCTGCAACTTCTTAAGCTTCTCTGGATTCATCTGTAATATGTATATGTACGCGCACAAAACACACACACACACACAATATATAATAAAAATATGTATTTAATTATTTTGTTTTCGAATTGTGTTCAATGTACAATAAGAAATTACTTTGATTTTACTATAATTTAGCACAGAGCTAAGCCCGAAAAACACGTGCGCCCAGTTGTAGTCAAATGTCAAAAAGAAATCGCCATGATAAAAATGGCAAAGCAGTATGTATAGTGTGCGCGTAGTACTGCTAACAAACACTAAAAGCGCCGCACACTATCGATTAAATTAAAACACAGCTAAATTTAGTTAACTACATGCCTTAGTCTTATATTATTACCATTAAATTAAATAACTAATTAGTATAATTATTTATTTTAATATTCACCTTGTGCTTTTACTTTTTGCTGTTTCCTGTTTTCTGCGTGCGTGCGCGTTAAGTGTGCAAATCGATATCGATAGGCAACAGCTGTTGTCACAGTGCTGCACAACGCCGTTGCTACATCGTATTGGGTGTTAACGTAAACATCGATATGTCTGCTGTAGTCTGTCATCGATAGCTTGCGGGCACTGCAACAAAAAATCCTACTAGTAGCGAGAAGTTTTAGATTAAACTAATCTTGGCACTCTTTATATGCACATATAGATAAGATATCGCGTTAAGAGTTATTTGATTTGGTTTGATTAATTCATTGCGGTACGTAATAAGCGCTGTGTCTGCACAGGTTTTTGTCTATTTACACGTTACAACAAAATACAAAGGCGATAGAGAGTGCAAAACAAAGAAACGAGTGAGAATTTTCGGCAACAAGTGGAATTCATAAATTAGTTATTAACAAAACAAAAGTTTAACGAGCATTCAAACTAGCAACAAAAGGCATTAAACGTAAGTACGTTTGCCAGACAGTCAAATAGTCTATACAAAAACTATTTATATATATTGTGTATATTTGTGTGTTATCTGCTTTCATTTACCGCTACGTACAGTGGGTGAGTTTGACGAATTGGACGATTTCGCGATGGATTTCTGGGGCATTTTTATATTCTTCCTGCTAACGTTTCTCATCATGAGCTGCTGCGGCTACTGCTGCTCCAGCAAACGCAGAGGCACTGTGCTATCGGGTAAGTCTAATAATTCCTTTAAAACTAGTATCACAATGACTCATAGTCGGCTTAGAGTTGGGGAATTTACGTACATACATAAAGTCTGCCTATGTTTATTTGCATGTACACTTGATAGCAGTCTTTTGTTCATGACTAATCTTCGCATTTATCTCGATTCACTCAACTTGCCTCTCAATTGTTTGCTATCAATGAAGTGATTCATATTTTTCCGGCTATATAATTAAATGTGCGTATATGTACATATATAAATATACTTGTATGTGTGTTTATTCTTGATTTCTTTTGTTTGTTTATTTTTACATTTTGCCAATCACCTTCATTCGTAAACAAAACGAAAGTGTTGTTTTTCTTCTTTATTTTTTGTTGTTTTTTATTAATTAGCAGCGTTATTTGATACATATGTGTACTTTTACATAATTAGCAATTTTTTGAGCATTAGTGTTGGCAGCATTTCAAGTGCTAAAATAGCTAGATTTAATTAAATATTATAGCTAAACTAAGTAAATTTTCTTTATCTATAGCTTTCGTTTAGAAATGGCTACAAATTTAGCTAAATTCGCAGTTTTCTAGCTTTTGCTTTTAAATATATGTTCTAAATTTAGCTATAAATAAGCTAAACTGTTAGCACCGTTCAGTACAATACATAGAAATGCCTTATCAGCTGCCGAATGACTAATAATAATTATCTATTTAATTGTGCTGTATCTTATCTAAAGCTTTTAAATCGAATTTCGTGCCTCGTTTTTATTTTGTACACTTTATAAGGTAGCTGATGTTTTATTATATGCCACATAAATTTTGTTTGCCTATATAATATCTGGTATTTTTCATATTTTAATACCATAATTTTCTGCAGAATTTATTTTTTCCATTTTTTTAATATGTAGTATTTTTAAAAATACTGTTTTTCATACAAGAAATACTTTTTAGATCTATATACTGTAGTTTCTTAAACTGCCAAGTATTTTTTTTTTAAAACCCAATCCATCATCACATTCGATATACCCCATTAGCTGTAGTGCTACAAACAACCAACTTTGGGTGCTTTTTTTCATTTTTTTTTAAATAGATAAATAATTAATTATATATGAAAAATTATGTTCCCATGTCGTTTAGTAGTTGTCAGACTTTCAAACCCTTAAAACCCACCGAAAAAAAAGTTGTAATCCTCCAAAACTTCAGATGGCTGATCTATATTGCGCTATTTGGGTACCCATTGTGTCTATAGTTTTTGTGATTCTGCTACTTACCATACTGCGCATAATTCGAGTGCGTAGAATGCGTTTGGAGGCGGCTACAGTGATCACCAGCAGTGAGTGGAATATAACTAAATACTAAATCTTTTGCTATAATTAGTACAAGTACCAGTGATAAGATTGTGTCGAGTGTTTTGGGGAAATCTCTGGGCGCCCCATACGCTAAGTGGCATAAATTATTTTTGTCATTTGCATTATCATATTGGCCAATTTGATTTAGTCTGAAAATTTCCAACGATTTCACTTTGTTGTTGTTGTTGTGTTATTAAAATTTGACACATTTTGTAGATTGTTTGATTGACGTCGGTGAAATTATAATGTTTGTAGCACTTGATCTCAAGTGCTAATAAAAATAAAATAAAACCTAGAGATCGATTATAATTTGTAACTGCGTAAGTTGGTAAAGTACTTAGATCTGAAGTTTTAGAGTCGAGGGGGGTGATTTTTACTATCAAAATAATTTGGACACGTGTTTTGAACGTGATCAGATTTTTATCTAATATGTTTTGCTCTAGTGAAGTTTATTTTGTTCATTTTTTTTCTGTTTTTCTTATCAGTTTTATGTATTTCTATGATAGCTAAAAATATTATTATATTTTTAGACCTTTAAATAGGTTTCCCAATTCTATTTTTACACTCATTTGAAGATTATTGTACTTAACTTTAAACCAAAACATAATATTTAATGTCAGTCTGATTGGTACAGCTGTATTGTGATATAGGTATAATTGAATAATGTATACCGTTAATCAGTACCGACGTCAGCAGACATAAAACCCAAATAAAGATTATCAGCGCTTGATACGAAAGAAGTTCACAGTTTCACATTGTGGAAATCTTCGATCCCTGAGGAAACCTATTTTTTGGAAATAAACAATAATAATAAATCGAAAGTAATGTTTTTATTGTATATATACAGATATCTGAATCCCATTGACGCACATTCTAGTTGTATAATTTCGGGACTTTAGTAATTCTGCTGGGGCAATTGAATTAATTCGCATGTTTCTAATCAGAAACGTAGCTATTGACTTCTATGTGTGATGTCATATCTTATCACACAATTATCATTTAAAGCCAATTTTACTTAAAAGCCATGAAATCGCTACCGAAGATTCATTAAGCGCCAAACGCAGAAGAAATGCACAACGCGTAGCTTTCAAAAGTGCAACAAAACAATCAAATAATATTCGAATTTATAGTTTATAAAGTTTTAAGTAGTAGTTAATACATAACAAAAATGGCTCACGAACCCACCGATTTGGATTTGGAAATCTCCACAATTGTGCTGCTCTGTCTATTTGTTCTGATACTCACCGGTGTACTGACGATCATAATACGCAGCTTCATCAAAAATCGGAGAGAACGACAAAAACTTGTCGAGTGTGCTGTATAAAATAATCTGAACTGGGTTCTTATTTATCTTAAAGTGTTTGCTTAGATGAACTTGATCCTATGCATATAGTTGATAAAATACTCCATAACATAACATGTTAATAGTTTAAATTGTTTATGTCTATAAGTTGATATTGTTATTTCAAATTGAAATTGTGAAATTAAATTATTATGATCTTTGTGTGCTGATCAATTATATATTTACTATATATATTATTTATAAGCATTGTGTTTTCTGCAAATTTCATTATCGCACTTCATGCAGTTTCGGTTCAGCGTTTATAGTAAAATAGTCGGTGATATCATGATATTTGAAAGTTTTCAACGAAGCTTACGACATTTGACATAACAAATTATGCTCGAATAAAAGAGTTCAGCAGTTAGATAAAAGCTAGAGCTATGAGTTTATGCTAAACGACCCTCCACAAAAGCTAACAAGGTCAGTTAAGTACAGTGTTTTAAGGCTGATGTAATGGGACACTTTTTTTGCACACAAATTATTATGTTAACTTAAGTCTTAAACATGTATATTGCCAATTATGCTATACATTTAACATTAACATTATCTAAAACAATGTTAAACAATTGAAATATCAAGGTGACGCAAAACCAGTTTGCTAAAGAAGACTTCTAGACAGTGAAAGCAAAGAATTCTGGTTTACTCTACTCTAAAAATGTATGCAAAATTTCGGGTTTTTGCGAGTGAAATACATTTTATTTGTATTTTAGTTGCGTTTAGCAATTCGTGTTCAGCAAACGTGTCCAATTTGAAAAATGGAATTATTTTTTGTACTACTTGGCTTTGTTGCACTGCTATTTCTTCTACCCTGTCTTGGTTGTTGTTTCAGTGGCTATTATAAGCGTTATACGTCTTCAAGCAGCAATGGTAGTTGTCTTAAAATTTTAAGTCATCGGCACCTTAAAGTTGTTTTTAAATGTTATTAAATAATGTTAAGCACTGTTTTTGCTTTTGTTGCGAACGTCTGTACTTGACGTAAAACCGGTTTCTACTAAAGAATTCTACACAGTGAAAGCAGTGAACGTATCTAACTTTTACTGTGTGCTAAACGTATATGTATGTAAATTCGAGTTTTTGCATACGGAATTGCGAATAGAGATTATTTTGTTTGTCAGTTGCATTTCGAAGCTCGTGTTGATCAAGTGTTGTTTGTCAAAACATGGAAACATTGTTTATAATTCTTGGCTGTATTCTAATGCTACTGGTTCTATCATGTATTGCCTATTGCAGCAATGGCGATTGTGACACTCCAACGAATACGGGTATTTTGATATAAATTTCGTATTTGAGAACACTGAATGGGCTATTTTTAACCCATTCAATGCCGTAGCTATATACGAAAAGAAACTGCTTATTGCCGCATTAAAATTGTGTCAATTCTTCTTGCACTAGACACTACTGCAACTGTTCTGGATCTAGCAAGTACAGTGGTTGCCGAAAGTAACAACTCCGATTGCGGATGCGATGGTGTATCAATGGGTTCGGATACCTGTAACTGCTGAACAATTCTGGCAATAACAAAATGTAATTAAGGCAATCTTACAATAATATAAAATTAAGACAGGTTTATGAATTCAGTTCAACACAATTGAGCTCTGATTTATTTTTAAGTGTACTCGTAATACTCAACATACCAGGTAGATTTTAATTTACTTATAAAATTTTGTTTGTTAAGTGTCAAAAAATAATTAACAATATTTAAAAACAGCTATAGCTTAGTAATAAAGTGAGCTTTAACATAAAATAATGTTTCATTCTTTCTTTTATCAAAGCATATCTTTCTTGATCGGCATCGATACAGTCAAAATATTATATTAAAAAATTTGTCATATACATGTTTTTAATATAGAAAAATTTTAAGTATCTGGTTTTTAGAAATGAGTCTTGTTTGCTGATTTCATTTGTAAGTTGTTTTTGTAGCTCATTTATGTAATTTGTGCATAATTTTTCCCATTGTACATATACTTCTTCATTAAGTAAGCTGAGCAGACGCATCATATTCTAAACTCACTCTTTACTGGGTATCTATGAATTTGCTTTTACTGAGCTACCTATTTTTATTGATGTTATGATTTGTAATTGCTTTAACAGTTTTCAGATTTATTATTGTTATATTTTGATAAGACATTTGCAGTTTTATTTATGATAAGACTTTGCGCTCAGAACTATCCTACGCTGCATAGTCGCACAATATTTGCGAATAATCAAGTATACGTAATTGTCTTCAAATACTTGAATCGATTCGTGTGCAAACGAACGATGACAGAATGTCTGCGTTTCAATATGACAATAACAGCTATAAAATTATGTAATTGTTTGCGGCTAGAAGAGCGACAGAAAAGATAATGCCTGTCAGAGGTCCTGTTTTTGATTTGACAGGCATTTCTTGGTGATTGTAAGTGGCATTTGCATTCGGCGGTTGCTGTTGGCCATGGTTAGCAGCAGAAAAGAATTATTTGCATTTGTGATTTCGATGTGAACGGAACGGGGATAATGAATTTGTAATGGATTGGCTGGCATTTCTGCCATTGGCCGTGTTAATGTTAACTCTCGTCTTCATATTTGCAACTATACACTTTATACGCTGTTGCTTTGTGCTCAAAATGTATGTTCAACTCTTTCAACATGCCGCCGGTGAGTGAATCAGTTTCGAAAACTTTAAAACTCTTTGAGCAATTAGATTGCAACATTTTGGTTTTTCATTACCTAATCAGAAAATTTGAATTTCCAAGAGATTTTTCCCCCACTTTAACAACAAACTTTGTGATTCACTGCAAAGCCGCTGCTTGGCTTGGGATTTTCCAATACTTTGAATTATTATTGTAAGCTCGCAAGTAAAAGCAACTTTTAAGTTTTTTTCAATGTCAGTTGCAGTTTTCGCGTCGTCTAAGTCGAACGTGTTCTTTTAAGTCTTAGCATGCATTCGTCATATGTAACGATAGATGGAGCGTCAGTTCCGGTTCGCGTAGAAGGTGATGTTCTGCATTTTCCACACAATGTATTTGGTGGAAATTATCCCAAGGAAACGAATGCATTCCCAAGGGATGCGAGTGATAGATTTTTCTGTGGTTTTGCAATATTTGTGTTTGCCATCATTTTCGGTGCCTGCTGTTTGAATTGTTGTTGCTCGTGCTTCAAGCGGAAACAAAAGCAAGATCAACAACCGCAAAGTGATTTCTATAACCGTAAATATATGAATTATTTTATATTATTTTAATTTTAAACATAATTCGATACTAACAAAACTTCTAAAAGGGAATTGTTTCAGCAACCCCTGAAAATAACCCAAACCGAACCGGTTTATCAAGTATACGCTTGAACTATTTTCTAGCCCACAACTTTTGCTGTTGCATACTTTTGCGCGCCAGGTAGAAAATGAATAAACATAGTCGCTCGAAAGTATGCAATATAAATACGCAATGCTCTAATCTCTTACTATTCAAGCCCGCATAAATAAATTGTGTACCCATTGATGCTGTGCACTTACTGATTAATCATACATTATTTCAGTAAACCTGATTAGCGCTATATACTGCTGTAATGAGTCATCCACTTTGTGTACAGTGTTCTTTCTTTTATTCGTTTTGTTGCTTTCAAAGTGTTCGTTACACTCTTCCATGGTTTTTGATACTACTAAACAGATTGGACTCTATTTCATAATTTTTGTGATTTTAATTGTTTTAATGTTTCGTTGCGGTACAAGTTGTTGTAGTGATGATAGAGGAGATGATGGTTATTCTGACCACTTTCAAATCGATGATTCGGATATAGAAATCTCTGAAGATGAACGTAAGTTTATAAAACTGTGAGTCCCTTGGGTTTTCCCCTTTAGCATATATTTCCATATAAATTATTAGCAATTCTTTATGTATAAAAACCCAGAGGCACTTGGTAATAAAAACAGTTGTGTCGGGAACATTTAGCTGCAGAGTTCTGTTAAAACTTAAAAACTAACCCAATGGATGATAATTGTGCGCTATCGTGTTTTGAGCCACTGTTAGAGTGTTGCTTTATTTGTTGCTTTATTTGTTGCTGTTCCACTAGCGGGAGAGAAAAAGCTGAAAACACAGGTAAATGAGTCTAGTATTAAATGCTTATTAGGCATATTAATCAGTTTATGGACTCCATTATATAGTGAGTAAATCATGCAGTAGTACGTCATTGGCATTCAACATGAATGCAACAATATTTGAGGTCGAATATTGGTCGTTTTTAACACGACGAATGCAACTTGATTGGAATTTAATAGTTTATGAACTGATTGTTTTAATTATGCTATGTGTTTTAATCACAATCTATGCCTGGTTTGTGAACAAAGCTGGACTGCAAGTTCAAGTGTTGAAAAGGCAGCAGAAATTAAACAATATTAGAGTGGTGGTTTGAGAAATATATTAAAAAATTGTGATGAAGTGCAAAGTATATAGAAGCTTTATAAGACTTATACGAAATAAACTACTTTATTGAAAGACAGTAAGTTTGTCTAATAACAAGTTGTTGAAAACCCTTTAATACATCGCTCATAACTATAATGTATAGTTAATAGCAAACCATTAATATTCATAGACACTTAGCCAAATTAAGTACTCCATTAGCTAACAAAGTTTCCTCAGAGCACAGTTTTTCGTCAGCTGCCCAAAAATGCAGAACTCTACGCTAACCATAGGGTCCAGTTATAATACCCATTTGGTGATAATTATGCACATATTAAAATTACTCTTTAAGGCTTTTTGCTATAGCTTGATCTTTGTTACGATCAGTTATGCTTTGCATTATAAACGTCAGCAGCGACGTGTGGAAACTTTGAATGATTTAAGTGAGTGTTAAGTGATATAGCTATGGCGAATTTTGTTATTGCAAACTCTTATCTATATGATTCTTCAGATTTCTCTTTGGCAGTTTTGTTGCAAACTCATTGCATGACTTGTGCTAATTGTGAATTTTGTTATCTCGTCTAGAATTTAATTTGTAGTTTTTGCAATTTTCTTTTAGTCGTTGTGCGTGGCTTGTGTTGTTCGTATCGACAGAATTTTGAATGCAGTTTTAGCCATGGATAATGCTAGCATCTATTGGATATTGTTCTTTACACTTTCCGTATTTTTTATGATCTCTGTGGCGGCTTTTCTAACACGCGGACGTAATATGCGCGCGAACCAAATGAAGGGCGCAGGTCTGTCAATTAGTTGCTACTATATACCATATATACATATATCTATAAGCTGTCTGTGTGTTTGTAATTGATAAGCCCTGATAACAGTGTTGTCGAAGTAAACTCCCTGCTATATTTATATCATATCAGTTTACGTGTAATGCTTTATCTACATTGAAATTCTACAAATTTCCACATGCTTTATTGAAATTAGTCAAGTTTGGAGTCTGTTTAGTTCGTGTTGCTATTGTCTTTTGGGTTTTGTATATTTGTTAGTATTGTCTGCTTTAATAATTTTTATAAAGTTATTTATTACTGCCATAAAAGCACGGTGAATAATCAATTTATTTAAGCTTTTAAGTAGACTTAAATTATGTGAACTGATAGCGTTGCGGGGAAAAACTGTGAAAATGAAATTTGGCAGGCAGTTGACTTTGTGTGGCGTTGAGTTGCGGATTCTTTAGTATATTTTGTTGTGTTGCAATGGAAGCGTTTCTTATTTGGATCATTTGTGTGATAGCTATAATGCTTTTCAATGTTGCCATTTGTAGTTGGGCATATTCCGTGAAGAGAAAGAAAAGATTGCTATTGCAAGCAAATGGTAAAGTGTGAAAAATGAAAAAAATTTTATTTAATGTTGGAGTGATTTGGGGTATTTAAATGTGGTTAGATGTCTGAGAAAGTGTGTAAAGTCCAAGTACTAATTAATTGTGCTAATTATAGACTGTAAAAACTATACAGTTGGGAAATTTCAGCGTTGTAGCTGTTTTTGTTTGTGATACACGCTGATCAGTGAATGAAACAAACAGTCAGTGGTGAAATAGAGCTACGTATATAAAGATTTCAGTTCGAACCCAGCAAATTGATTACAATTTGGATATTGCTTTTATTTCTTTTGTTTTTTTTTCTGCGAATAAACTTGTGAACGGGAAATTCTTGATAAAAAAGTAAAGAATAATACGTATACAACTTGTACTTGTGCTTATCAGTCAATATTTATATGGTACTCTATAAGTTTAGTGATTAGAGTGAATGAGTGTACTTGTCACGCAGTTGGCATTTCCAGTTGTCATCTCAAAGGCAACGCAATTCGATATTAACTAGAATGACAGCTGGACTTGTAATTGGTTTATCCTTGGGTTTCATTATATTCACAATTGTCAGCACTGTTGTCTGTATGAAACGACGGGCAAAAGCATCACAAAATGTGGGCTATGTGGTGAATGAAGGTGGTGCAAAGAAAGTGTTTAATAACAAGTTGGTTAATTTTAATTAATTTTTTTTTTCTGGCTTATTACAGCACCTGTGGTGGTGACATCGGCAACACACACAGCGCCTGGAGGTTATCCGGTGACAACGCTGCCAGCCACAACCTATCAACCGGCTACATATGCACCATATCCGGCACAGACCACGGGGTAAGTTTAACTATAGCTAAATTGCAACTGGATATTCACTAATAATCTACTTCTCCTTGTAGTCCCAATGTAACCGTGCAGACGGCCATGCCAATGCCTGTCGGACAGCCTCCATATATGCCGGGGTAAGTTGTACTTGCCACACATGTCAAGTGGCAGAGACTAATCGTTTGCTTTGTATTTCAATTGCAGCATGCCACCACAGGTGACACCCTATCCACCGAATCCACAACAGTATCCAGGCGCTGGCGCTGCAAATATGAATCCACCCTCATATGATGTGGCCATGTCGAATCCTGGACCCAGTGTTGTGCCCACTGGCTATGAGAAACAGATGCCCTACAATCCCAACTATTGATTCGATTAATTCCATCAGTTATGCATTCATTCATTCGTTTGTTCTGCATTCCAACTTGGATAACGTCTCACAAATCAAACCATCACATGTATTCAAATACAATATATATATAGGCATATATATATGTTTTAAATACAATATGTGTTAGATCCTCCAAAGAAGCAACGTGAACAGCCAGCCATTCATTGTTACCAGACAAAATACATATTTTTCTCCACTTTTAGTCATTATTATTCACACAACTATTTGTGATGTAAATATGCTAGGAACGACTTATACTTAATTTATATTATGAACTTAAGAAGAAAGTGTTAATGAACAAACCTCTGTGACTTGCAACAAATTATGTTATTTTAAGCATAATTTGCAGCATTTGCAAACTAAACCAAAATGTAATTAAATGTGTTAAATTTTTCATTTTTGAAATTGTTAAACTACAATATTTGGATTCTCTATGTTTTTTTGATTGAAAATATAAATAAATTAATTTATACAAAACTAACAGAAAACCTTTGTGCTTAAATATTTTAAAAAATTGTGAAGCAAAGTATATAATAGTTATTGTATCGTGTGATAGGAAAATTTTAGAAATTTCTTAAATTTGTTTAAGGCTTTCTTTTCATTGTGCTACCTTCTATTATAAGTTAATATACCCGCCTAGAGTATATTAAATCTAATTAATTATTGATTGTTTTGTCGTAAATTATTGTTGGCCATGACCAAGTGCTTAACGTGGCCAATTGGCTGTTAGTTTGATAGTTACGCTCGATGCCATTCCGCAACTCTATAAGAGAGTGTGCGTCGCTGGGAGTACTGACCAAATTGGCTGGGTAAACGAAATGTTGTGCACTAACTGGCTGCTGGCTGTGCTATGGCAGCTCTGCCTTTGGCTAAGAATCGTCACAGCCTTTGACTATTGTGATCCTGTGCTGTGTCCGGGACCCGAAAAGCACATAGCTTGCAATAATTTTGGTGTAAGTAAAGCAAGATTGTAAATAACTCTATTGATTTACTTATTGGGTTTGCTAGGAGCTGGCGGAGAGTTGCAGTCCGGATGCACATGTGGTGCGTATTACGCCGCAAAGACGTAATATGATTCTCAATGCCTTGAATGACTATCGGGATCGTATAGCGCGTGGTGATTTACTGGGCTTTAAGCCCGCTACACGCATGGCCACCCTGCAATGGGATCCGGAATTGGCCAGTTTTGCGGAATTGAATGTGAAACGTTGTGCTCTGGTCAATGATCATTGTCGGAATAGCGAGCAGTTTCGGAATGTGGCACAGGTTGTAGCCGAAGGTGGCTGGCAAACTGAACCGAGTGATGGTAGCACTGCAAATTCAGCACTTGAATATCATACTGAGGATGAGGTTATTAATGCCACATTGGCTCAGATGTTTGCCGAGTACAAGGAGTGCAGCATGCGGGATATTATTGCATATAGTCCGCCAATCAATAGGTATAACACAGCATACAAATACCCTGTAATACTGAAAACCTTTTAGAATTCGCTTCTTTCGCATTAGCAAGTGCATTGCGTATTTTACGCAACTGGTAAGGGATAGCACCACCCATGTGGGTTGCGGCATCTTACGACAGACGCACAATACTAGCGTTAGCTCCAGTTCCAGCAGTAGCTCCAGTTCCAGTTCCAACCATGCACAGTGGATGCTCAGCACGCATCAGTATATGACATGCAATTTTGTGCGCGGCAACGATGTGAATACGCCGGTTTATCTCAGCGGCGATAGACCGGCTACGGAATGTCGCACCGGACGGAATCCGGCTTTCATCAATCTCTGCTCCATCAATGAATTCTACGACAACACTGCTCTGCCCGGCTTTAGTTTCTACTAAGTTCGCCAATTGTGTAAAACGTTAATAAAATCGATAAAAAATAATTCAAATTATAAATTTGATAGCCAGCGTGATGAAATTTTGTCCATTTTATAGCTAGATTTTAAAATTTAATAATTTGCAAATTTCGAAATTAATTAAATAATGATTATTCTAGTGATTATTCTCGATTTAGAGTTGCTTTTTAAAATTTTAAAAGTTCCTTTCACTCTATAAAAGTCTATTAGTATTTTACATTTTTAATAAATATTAACGACTTTAGCTTAAAAAGTCAGCTTAAAAATCTATGCCTAGTACCTACACAATAAAATCTTCAACATTTGATTAAAGTTTCTTCAGTAAATTTGTTGCCCAGTGTTTTTGAAATTGAATTGTATTTTTATTATTATTATTTTACTGTGTGTCGTCGTCTTTTTTGGTATGCTTATTTTTGCAGTGATTGCTGCTTGAACTCGGTAGTAACTCAAAGGGCTGTTGTCCTGGTGCTCTGGCTGGTGGTGGTGCTGCTGTTAGTGAATGCCACTCAAAGTCAGCGGTATAAAGTTTGGTGGCAATTCCAGCATTCACGTTCGCCGTTGACAACTTCAGCAAACAATTTTTTATCGCTTTCCAGCCACACCTTCAACTGTTTATATACGTTTTTTTATATTTATTTGGTATGTATGTATGTGGTCGATGGGGTTTTTGTCGTTGGAAAATGAGGAAAAGAGCCAAGTAGATGAAAAATGCAAACGCAGCGTGAAAAGCGCGACAACCGCAAATGATGCGCAACAAAATGTGCGAGTAACAAACGACAAAAAAACAATATCTGATAAAAAATTAAATTACCTGCATTTTGAAATCAAAAAAATAAACAATGAACTGTTATTGTTTTTTCAATTTAATGAAATTAACAATTTTTTTCCGCCATTCAATACAAAATTTATAGAATTAAATCAGTTTTTGCCAGCTTCATTTTAATTATTTATTAAAAGCCAAACTATTTAATTACGTTGTATTTAAATACACTTTTTGCAGAGAATAGTAAAGATTTTTGTATGTGGTTTACTACAAATGCCACTAATTAATATTTGAATTCTACAAAATGTTTCTATAAAATTTGAGAGTAATTTTTAAAGCAGCCTAGAATCATGCTTCACTTTTGTTTGAGCTCGTAGTGTGGGCATAACTAGCGTATACGATGTTTTCAATTGTATATTTTAATATTAAATATAAGTAATAATTGTAGTATTTAAATAAAATTTAAGATATGTCATATTTAAGTTAACATTTAATTATGAAATGGGTTTAAATCAATGAAATACTAAACGCTAACATTCAAAATATTAAGAAGCAGCACAAAAGCATGCTACGCTTTTTGTAAAGTGCATATTAGCTGGCGTATGTGTAATTTTTTATGTGTTTGCCATTCAAGCGTTAAATATAGTTTATCTGTTGAAATTTATCGTGTTGAGACTAAAAAGTCTAGCATAACTGACGTGGTTATGTAGTGTAAGAAGTGATGCTCTAAATAGTTTATTATCAATTAACAATTTTGTAGCCAACACACACTTTTCACCACACGCTTTCAAATAATATCATTTTGGGCACTGCTGGCGTATACTTATATGTGTAATGTATACGTGCTGTGATGTTTAACCGTAGATACGTTTAAGCACCGTAAAGAACGTGTATGTAGTGTTGAGAAGGTTTTGAAACAGCTCCAGGGTGATGGGTCGTATGTTGCCCAAGCGTATCTGAAGTTACCAACGAAATAAAACGTAACGAAATGTCATTAAAAGCAGTAACTTTGTAATTAACATGTTTAAAGTCTCACCGAAGCTGGTCGCTGTGCCCGTAATATCATAAACAAGATATTTTTGCGTACGGCAATGTCAAAGGTAAACCATTCGGTTTCATAGGCCGCTATGGAAATGTTCAGGTTCTGTCAAAGGTAAATGCTTAGTAATGCAGTTAGAATGGGCAGAAAACAGTCACCTCTTCTCTTAACTCATTGGCAAACCAATATAGGGCCAATATCTGTGCCAGTATCATGTTTATATACGCACCCACAATGGCCACATGCGCCGTGGAATCCACCTAAGGTAAGGATGTAAAATTTTGATACTAGGCTGTAGCAGACACACTGTAATACACTTACCAGCAGTAGCATAAAGAGCAGAGCACACAGCAGTGCGCCAAAGGCCAAAAACTCAAAGAGAAATATATAAGTAGTGAGTTTATTGACAGTCTGTATATAGCTACGGAATAGTATACTGTTAGAGAGAGTTCCACAAAACAAAAGAAAACAAATCAGAGCAATTTCCATTTCGTATATAGCTTACTCAATGATCCGCTGATGATAGATAATACAATCGACAATTTCCTGTGATAGCTGCCGCCTGGTAAGCAGCCTTTTGTTCAGACTACGCAATCGATGCTGCAACGCCTTGCACATCACAATACCGAACATAATGAAGGCAACGCACAGACTCGTATACGGTATGTACATGCAGCAGCCCATCGGAGTGATGAGCATGTGAAAGACGAACAAAATTTGATAGTTGGGCGTGGCATACTCATTGACGCCAGGGATTTTGCTGCCAAAGGGCAGCACTGCAAATAGACGCACACAAAAGATGCAGCGATTAAATTAGCTGCAAGTAGCACTTAAACCAAACCAAATCCCGCATAAGATTAGTAGCCGATTAAATGCTGTAGTTAAGTTTAGAAATCGCGTTTTAGCTTAGTTTTCTTTCATTGTTTTCAATAGCATCATTATTTAAGTTAAGAAATTAATTGGAAACTTACCTCGCTCACTAGAGCTCAGCGGATACAGACCAAATCCTATGCAGGTTAAGAGTCCAAAAAATAAATTTCCTCGTGCCATTATTATTCCCTGTCGATTCACTTGATCCACAAGCTGTGTCACATACGAATCATTAAGATGCAACAGCTCAAAGTAGTAGGCTCTCAGATTGCTAATGAGTTTCTGGTAGCTCTTTTGGTTGTATATCAGTAAATAGGCTCTTAGCACCGTATTGATCCAGAGGACAAGCATATAAGAACTCCGTATGATGCCCGTAATGCCTTCGTTGGTGCTGAACATGTACAGCAGTTGGGTGAGCACATGGACAATGGATAGTGCCAGGCAGATATAGCGTTTCACATTCCTATCGTAGAGCAGCGCCCAGAAACGTAAGATCTTCACATTCATGTGAATTAAAGGTATATCCTCAAACATTGTGACTATCGACTGTTGTGCCATTGGTTGCTGAGAACTTATGACTTTTATATAGCTTCGATTATGGCCATTTTGCCGATTTGTGCTTAACTCATGCAACGTGTGGCAAAGACTCACAAGCCTTAATTTCACTGCAATTTTATTATTTGCAAATTGGAGTGCAAATGATTTGGCATTTTTATTATGAAATTGCCCACCTGAGCTTACCCAGGGCTATTCAATTTTATTTTGTGCATTCAACATCGTTTTTATTAATTCCCAAGTTGCATGCAAAAAATAAAAATAAAACTGATACATTTTCTCTTGTATTTTGTTTATTACAATATTGTACTATGTATGCAGCATTTCAATTTCGTTTACAAGCATGCCATAATGAAGTTCTTTTCATTTCAACAGCAATTTATTATTAAAAAAACCTTTCAACGAGCATTTTATTGATTAGCATCGTGCAGCTATCAGTTGAGCTTATCAATTTTTATCACACTAGTTTGTGTGCGAACAAGCGTAATCGTTATACGCTAATGCAATTATATAATTTATATCTATTTATTTATATTTTATTTGGACTGCAATCAAGTGTCTTTCATTAAACACTTCATATAGGTAAAACAGTGATTTTTGTTTAAGCTTTAAAGACGAACTTTATATACTCTAACAAAGATAAATACAGTTGATATTCTTTATAAAATCTTTTCATAGATGTATTTGAAAATTTTTCTATTTTTCACAAAATAAACTTAACTTTCGTAGCATATTTATTTGATTATAAGTGTATAAAATATTTCATAATATTTTTTTACACAAATTATCTCCACCATTGAATAGATAATTTATTTCTAATTGTCATGAAATAATCAAATTAACCTAATTTGCCTGCCTACACAGTTTAGTTCAAATCATACCTTTGCTAGCATTAGTTCAGCATGGCTCTAATTGTATTAGCCCTATTGTGCGTGCTGCTTGTGCTGCTCTACAAGTACTCCATGTCTTCTTATGGCACATTTAAGGAACGTGGCATCGGTTTTGAGAAACCCAAGCCGTTTATTGGAAACATTAGTGTGCAAGTGATGCTAGGACGTCGGCCATTTATAAAGATGCTTATCGATAAGTATCTACAGCATAAGCACTGCAAGATCTTTGGTTTTTATAATGTAAGGGAACCATTTTTTGTGCTATACGATCCTGAACTGATTAAGAAGGTGGGAATTCAGGACTTTGATCATTTTACCAATCATCGCATGTTGATTCCCGAGTTTAGTGAAAATCTGTTCTCCAAGAGTTTGATATCATTGAATGATGACCAGTGGCGGGAAATGAGAAATACGCTAACACCTTCGTTTACCGGTAGTAAACTTAAGGCCATGTTCGAGATGATCAACGAAAGCAGCATGGAGGGTATTAGATGTATTGATAACGAGTTGAGAAACTCAAATAGTTTGCATATCGAACTGGAGATGAAGGATTTTTTTGGACGCTTTGCCACCGATGTGATTGCGTCGGCTGCATTTGGCATTAAAGTCAATTCATTTGTGGATAAAAATAATCAATTCTATAAAACTGGACAGTCAGTGGCTCACTTCTCGGGTCTGGCGATGATTAAGGTCATATTATATGGTTTAATGCCGCGTGTGATGAAGGTAATTAAAATATCCTTTTTTGATTTAAATTATTATTATGTACTAAATAATATTCACCAGGCACTTGGAGTTCGATTGTTTGACATGAAAAAAGTAAAGTACTTTAACAGTTTGATATTCGATGCCATGAAATATCGCATGGAACATAACATTATCCGATCGGATATGATACATTTGTTAATGGAGGCCAAACGACAGTTTCAACAGCAGCAGAAAGATGAAATCAATGCAGAGTCTCTCAAGGAACATGCCGAATATAATGATGAAGATCTTTTGGCGCAATGTGTGCTCTTTTTCCATGTGGGCTTTGAGACCATATCCGTGTGTCTGTGTTATTTGACCTATGAACTCTGTATGAATCCGGATGTGCAATCGAAGCTATATGAAGAGATCCAGCAGTTGGAACAGGAATTACAGGGAAAACCACTTAACTATAATATGTTGGGCAAGATGAAATATATGGATCTGGTTATAGCGGAACTTTTACGCTTGTGGCCACCTGCCTTTAGCTTGGATCGTGTCTGTGGCAAAGATATTGATATATACGATGAAAATCAAGAGTTATTGGCCAAGTTTAAGAAAGGCGATATCATAGTTATACCAATTGTTGCCATACATCGAGATCCAGACTATTTTCCCGAACCCAATCTATTTAAACCGGAACGTTTTCTAGAAGAGAATAAGGACCAAATAAAGCCGTTTACTTATCTACCCTTTGGACTGGGCCCACGTAGTTGTATTGGTAAGAAAGTTATATATATAATTGAGAAAAGTGTAAAGCTTCAATTATTTTACAGGCAATCGTATGGCACTTATGGAGGTCAAGTCTATAATTTATCATCTGCTGAGCAAATTTCAATTGATGCCTGCTGAAAAAACAGTTAAGAACATGCTGGAGAGTTTGAACGGATTTGAAATGCAACCGAAGGATAAATTTTGGATTAAATTTGTGCGACGTGATGTTCTATAGAAGTATTTGAGTAAACAAAGTCAATTGCTTTATATAAATATTTATTATAGATATATGTTTGACTTGTTATCAAATTATCAGTGTACATGATGATAAGATTGTGTATAGAAACGGCTAATCAATAAAGCTAGCAACAAATGATATCGAATGCAGTAATTTAGATTTTTTCCCATTGCATATATGAAGTGAAACAATCTAGAGCTGTTTATTTTATCATAACTTAATTTTACATTTTTTTTTTTAAGTGCTTTAAGTAGTATTTTAATTAAAGCTTTTGTAAGCTCCTCACTATTTTTAAAGTTATTTATTTATAGGTCTAAAAGAGCACGATACTTTCATTTTAAATTAGTATGCATTATAGGTTTTATTTGGTTTTTAATATACAATTTAATTTACATTATTATATATAATTTGGTCTTTTTTAGCTTTTAATTTCATACTAATTTCAGCACTTAATCTCTTTGAATTTTGTTTATATTTACATTTAATGTTTTTAAGTATTTTATTCACCATTTACTTTTTGTTTCAGAGAGTTTTTAATATTTTCTATACTATAATTATTTTCTATGCTAGGCATATAATGATTTCATTCAAGTAAATGAATACTTTTAGCTTTGAGTTTTATTTGTTTGTTTGTTTATTAATTGCTTATCTCACTTATTTGTGAGTAAAAATATCAATGGTTGCCTTATTAACTTTTAGATACTCTATATGTCTAACAAGTGCAAAAAATATAGATTTGCTTCCTCCGCCAAAAAGTCCTCGACTACTAAATACGCTGTCTACTGACTTGAGTTAGGTAATAATTATATTAAAATAAATAGTTTCTACTTTTTCTTGGTATAGTAAACATAAAAAAAGACGCAGACAGAACAATTGATAAGTTCATAATAGCACCTAATTTTTTGCAATATTAGTGTATATTTGTTTGGTATTTCAAACATTATGCTCAGAGTGAGTAAGTGAGAGAATTCTAGAGAGAACAGGTTTGTAGAACAAGAGCAAATAACAACAGTTATTTCGTACATTTGAATGATAATTGGACAAGTCCGAGAGTAAAGGGAAAATGAGAGAGATAGAGAGTTAATGAGTGTATGAGTAGGTGTACGCCCTCCAATGTTTCTACTTAAATAGATATGGAATACTCAGAGAGCCTAGTCATATAGAGGAAGTTCTATATCAAATATTTACTTGATGCCGCTTTAGTTGTGATCGAACGTTTGAATCGCGCAGTTTATAAACAAAAGTGTGTCGGAAAATATAAAATATATATATATATATATTATATATGTAAAAATATCAATAATGTATTTAATAATCATTACACTTGTAATCGTATTACTGGCACTGCTCTATAAATGGTCTGTGGCCAAATATCAGACATTTATCGATCGCAATATACCACATGAGAAGCCAACACCGCTAATGGGAAATTTAAAATGGGGAGAACTAATGGGTTCGGTACCGACACTACAGAAGCATATTGATCAGCATAGGCAGTATCGGGGCTGCAAGATCTATGGTGTATACTTTTTGCGAGATCCCGTGTTTATAGTGCGTGATGTGGAAATGATTAAGAATGTGGGCGTTAAGGAATTTGATCATTTTATGAATCACAGAGGATCGGATGAGATCGAAACACTGCTAACAAAGAGTCTGGTACAGCTGAGGGATCGCCAATGGAAGGAGATGAGAAATATATTGACTCCAACGTTTACGGGCAGCAAAATGAGAGCTATGTATGAACTGATCAATGTCTGCAGTGAGTTGGGAGTGCAGTACATTCAAGGAGAAATCCAAACAAAAGGCGACAACTCTATAGAACTGGAAATGAAGGATTATTTTACTCGTTTCACCAACGATGTGATTGCTTCGGCTGCTTTTGGTATCAAAGTGAATTCGTTTGAGGATCAAAAGAATCAGTTCTTTAAAATTGGTCAAAATATCACGAGTATCAAGGCATGGATGATTATCAAGGGCATGCTCTTTATGTTTATGCCCAAGTTAATGAAGGTATGTCCTTAAATATCTTTAAGCTTTTCATACCACAAACTAAATATTTGTTTATTTTTTAACAGGCTTTGGGTGTTAGCGTTATGGATGAGCAGAGTATTAACTACTTCAAGAGTTTGGTTTTCGATGCCATGAAATATCGTGTGGAACATAAGATAATCCGACCCGATATGATACATCTGCTGATGGAGGCACAACGACAGGGTGCTGAAGATAAGGAATCGGGCAAACAGTTTTCCGATGATGATCTATTAGCTCAGTGTCTGCTCTTCTTCTTTGCGGGCTTTGAGACAGTCTCCAGTTGCCTGTGCTTTCTCACCTATGAACTCTGCAAGAATCCCGAAGTGCAGGAGAAGCTCTACGAAGAGATTCAGTCTGTGCAAGAGGGACTGGAGGGCAAACCCCTTGACTATGATACACTTCAGCATATGAAATATCTGGATATGGTAGTATCGGAGGCATTACGAAAATGGCCACCAGCTCCACAAACTGATCGTGTGTGTAATGCCGATATTGATTTACGTGATGAAAACAATGAGATTGTGGTATCTCTAAAGAAGGGAGATTTACTTTTCATACCCATCATGGGCTTACATTACGATCCCGAGAACTTTTCAGATCCCATGGAATTTCAACCTGAACGCTTCTCAGAAGAGAATAAGCATGAGATAAAACCGTTTACATATCTGCCTTTCGGTGTGGGACCCAGAAGCTGCATAGGTTTGTCTTAACTTATTAATTTTTATTTTATTTTATAATATACATTTTGTATATTTTTTAGGCAATCGCATGGCTCTCATGGAGGTCAAATCTATAGTGTATCATCTAATGCTAAATTTCAAAATATTGCCCGCCAAGAAGACTGTTGATAATATGATGAGCAGCATTCGTGGCATTGTTATGGTGCCCAAGGAAAAGTTTTGGATTAAATATGAGACTAGAAAAGCTGCGAGTAAATAAAATAAAGGGTTTTTTATGTGTTATTATGTCTAAAAAATCTGTTGAGTCAAAAGTAATTAAAGCAATTATTCAGTAATATGCATTCTATTTGTTTTCGTCTTGGCATTCATTAATTACTTAAAATTTTAATTAAAACTTTATTAGATTTGCAGCTCAACAGCATTTGTCATTTATCACAGCAAGTTGCATTTTTCTATCTTTATTTTCTTGTTGATAAACTTTAATTAATTATCTTCTTTATTTTTGGCTTTTGTTAATGCATCAAATGGAAATTTGCTTTTGCCATGTTACAAACAGATCACGTATTTAAAGTTTTCTGCTAAAATTAATTAAAGTTTAGAGCTTCCTTTTGTGAGTGCCAGCGACAACAGAAAGGATGAAGCACTAGGATTATCAAAGCAGGATTATGTAAAAGCAAAGTGAAGACGTGAAGTTTCCCAAGAGCTTAACATATTATATTATCAATATACGTTTAAGGAAAATCACATTAAATTATAATCAATTTAAATCATTGACAAAATGCAATCAGCTTGCAGAGCTAACAAATTATTACTTTCTTTTAATTAATTTATCAATTAGACTAAGCTGCATATTTCATCAAAGTGAAACAAGTTCTGGAAACTCATTTTGTAATGTCCGAATGGCAAATTCTATGAAAATCGCCGCAACATTTGCAGTTGACTGCGAAGTTTGCCGGGTTTAATTTGGTAAAGAAATTGTTGGCCAACAACTTTTTGACATTTCTTGTTATTTATGTGCTCGGGATTGGATGTTTAGGCAAACAAACTTTTTTGGCCGACTAAGCAGTTAATGCGATATTGATTTATACGCTTTCAGTTAGCAGCTGACGTTATTTTGGGTTCACTTCTAATAAATATTATGCACTTTTAGATGGGAAAAACTTTATATACTACACACACACAAATTGATTAAGATAAATAGTAGTATAGTGTTTTAAAGAACTGATTTCAACAGTTGGGCGGATAGTTATTAAAATGTGAAGAGTTGCAATTTAGTTATGTCTGAGCCAAGTTCACTAAGCTGCCAGACGTACCAAAAACCTAAAGCCAAGAGTCTCTCATATCAAAGTGGCACAGAAGACCAAAAACTTCAAGTTTCTATCAAAAGGCAACAAAGTTTAACGCTGAAAAAACTTGGACTTGGACCTTCTTACCATAAACTTGGACTTGCACTTGAACGCAACGCAGCCTTGGCGATAAAAAAGAGGCGCTACAAAAAAAAAGTAGCTGGAAAATTTGTTAGCTGCTGTTTTTACTGCTGCGATTTTCGTGTTTTTTTTTGTTTGAAGCCCCAATTTCAACAAAGTTGTTAATTATTTTCGCTGGACTGCTAGCGACATTTAAGCCATATTTTTCTATTTGGCAAAAAAGAAAAGCAGCAGGAAAATCGACTGTAAATGACCCTGTAATAGTATTGAGTGTAAAATGTGAGAGTATTGTAGATATCTCTGTAGGGCAATTTAAACCCATTGTGTTCCTATGTCAGCTAAGTTGTCTGATTTCACCCAAAACTTGCATAGACGAACATGCAAGCCATATTTAATGGCTCTAGCTCTTATAGTTGCTTATAGTAGAAGCTGATCAAGAATATATATGCTTTCTATGGTTGATAATAGTTCCCACTGCCTCTTGCATCTTTCTCATTGACAAACTTAAAATACCCTCGTAAATTTTTAAAATTACTGGGTATATTAAATGCTTAACTTAACTGAACATGAATGTGAATGTGAAGCGTTAAGCGTTAATGGTCATATTTTGGCCAACTGCATTTGTTAGAAGGGCTCTGCAATGCGGCTTAAGTGCTTGGCAAATTGTGCAAAACTTGTAATTTGTAACTGCTACCGACCAGCAGAGAGATAGACAGACAGAAGGACAAACTGAAATGGTAGTACTAGAAGCATCAGCAGCAAATGCCTTGTGGCATTTATCTGCTCGGTGGGATTTGCTTCAAGCCAAAAATCCTCTTTTTGGCCAAAATACTAGTTGGCAGAACATTTGGCTTGACCACTGGTTGACCCATTTGCATAATTATTCATTGCGCAGCATTATGAGCATAAATAAAATGATGGTTCAGTGCACGCATACACACACAGTCTATGTCTTACAACCACACACAGACACACATGCTGTTCGCAGATAATACCCTGTATAATATAATAAACTCATGTGAGCAACATTCTTACTTCCTTCCTTCCTTCCTTACTTGCTTCCTGTCTCACGCTTTTGCGCTCCCTTTTCTGGCGAGCTCCCTCTTTCTCTGTCTTTCTCCCTTTTTCTTTTGGACTGCGCTTTTTGCTGCTTATTTATTGTTTAGCATTTTTTATAGCTGCTTACACACACACACACCTTTACTCTCTATGTAACATATAACCCTGTGCAATACATATTACCAATTTACTAAATTTTGCTGGAATTGGAACGCATTTGCACTGCAAATGCAATTCAATTGGCAAAAACAATTTATTTTTGCAGCAAAAACCAATGCATTTATTATAACAATATTTTTGAAGATATAGAATTTTCTAGCTTATAGCTATATTAAGCTTTAATAAGCTTGCAAAGTTCGTTTAGTTAGTACAAGTGGTTGAACAACTTTTTAAGTTTAGTTTCCTTAGTAAAAATTGGATATTAAGTTTTGGAAAATAAAGGAATTTAAATAAAGATGGACAGATAAACGTACAGACGGACGAACAGATAGACGGACAGATACACAAACACCAACTAACATATAACATAAGTATAGAAATTGGGTAAATGTAAAAAGCTGATGCAAACCTGAAATAAAATGCTAAATTGATAAAACAAAATCGGTGAAATGTAGCAAGGCCGTAAAAGAGCAAAGATATCATAGCTGTTATCAAAAATAATACTTTCTACTCATTACGAATGTTTGTTGTTGTTTTCCTATATAATAATCGTTTTGTTGGTGGGTAAGCAATTAGTTTGTTCTGTTAAGTGCTTCAATACCGAACACAATATTATCCATCAATATTATCATTCATAAATCTTTTAACTGCTATAACTTTGTTAAAACTGCACCGATTTGCGAGCGGGATAGCATTTTGGACTCTATTTGACCACAGAATTAATTCTGTAACAAAAGATTAAAATTTTAAAATTTTTGATTTTTTTTCAAAATTTTGCATACATACCCTTTGACATTTTTTCAGAAAATTAAAACTTTTTTTTTTTTTTTTTTAAATCCAAAAAACTATCTTAATCGATTAGGCAGTTTGTGTAGGTTATAAATATATATACTTTATGGGGTCGCAAATTGGAATAAAGCTTGTTGTAGGTAGTTGAAAATCCGGTATTACACTTTTTTAAACTTTCCACTACGAAAACTTTGCCAAACTTGAATTAGCATTTAATTAAATTAAAAATTTAATTTTAAATTATTAAAGTAATAAAGTGTAATGAAATCAAGTCGTTGCATTTCTACAAATCATAATTATAATTTATGCTAAACTAGCTTATTGTTGGGGTAGCATTTGAAGCAAGTGCTAAAACTGATATATCTGAGCGCAGCTTTATTAAAATACTTCTAGTTCATATATACATATTTGTAGACAATAGGCAGCTCAGCAAGGAAAAGCAGTGACATACAAAGTTTTGTGAAACTCCAACAGTCCGTATAAAATACGCTTCTAACTATGTGTATATGCGTGAGTGTGTGAGTGTGTGGGTGTGTGTGTGTGCTACGATGACAACCTTAACACCGAAATACTCAATTAAATAAAGTTCTATTTGAAATTGCATTACATTTATGAACGTGAGTGCGTATTGCCCTCAAGTTGCTCTAGTGGCCTTTTTATTACGGGATTGCTCTGCTCTGCTCTGCCGTCTCTATCTATCTATCTGGGCTATAGCTATCTCACTCTCTTTTATCTGTACTCATAACCACAGGAAAACTTTTGCAGCTCATATAAAAATATTATAGTGCACGTCTCATCTTTGTATCTGACTGCTGTACTGAGTGTGTATATATGTGTGTCTCGGAGTGTGTCTGTGTGTGAGCATAAACCGCAGAAACAAGTGCTTATATACAATAAGAGAGCTGCACATTTCGTTTGTCAAGTGCAAATCATATAAAATGGAATTTTCCGTTTCCACATCCGGTTTGCGTAAAGTCCTTTCACACCTGAAGTGCGTGATCTCACAGTAGTTAGTTTCACCTGACATTTTACTTAGTCAGCTTACTAGGCAAAATACTTTTATGGAAGACAACAAACCACATTTAGTTGCATGCAGCAAATTGATTAGAAGTCTATAGTAACTTTACAAATATATGCCGCACAACAGCCACAAATAAAACATGAAACACATTCAACTTACCAACACTGTTTAGCAGTTTGATTTTTTATAAAAATGGTAGAACTTGAAGATAAGCCGTACATTTTAGTGGCTGAATCAATCAAGGCTTCAAAAAGCCATTAAATCGATTGTAGAAATATTTAAAAAAAAAAATAGCTTACTAAATTAACTATAAGAAACCCAATAATATAAATAACTTTTTATTATATCGCACATAAATCGGTTAACCCACTTTATAGCAGTCTTTAGTTTTAGAAATGTTTTTAGAGTTTCGGTAAAGTAGTCGATGAAAATCCTTAGTGGTTTGCTTTTATGGTCGAAAATAGAATGTTTCACACATTTGCACTAATTTAACCGCAACTTTAATGTGATATATTTGCACAATTTACAACACTGAATGCTTATATGGGTTTGCAATTATAGTAATTGTATGCACAAACTATATAAACCAGATGCGATTTATGCAATCCTTTGACACTCTGTGGTCTAGCAATTAATATAATTTACAAAATAATGCCGAAAAGCCTACATGAAAAGCCTCCGAATAGTATATGCAAGTTATGGCCAATGAGTGCAAGTGAATGCCAATGAATGCCAGTGAGTGAGTAGGTATTACCATCTACTGTGGATTAATATGCAGAGTGCTCTGCCCTGGAAGCGCATTTGAAATGCCAGCCAATTGTCGGTTTTTGTGGTTTGGCAAATGTTTAAGCTTTTCGGCTTATTCAACTCGGAATCGTTTATGTACTAGTACTTAGGTAAATTGGCGATGAGTGCTCTACACAGAATTGAATAGAGCGGTGAAATTAAAATTGTATGCAAATAATTCATATCAAACAATCAACTCTTAAATCACAATATGCCTACTGTTCACCTACTATTCACACCTTCGTTGGCTTTCGTTTTTAAGAGCAAGCAAATCCGTTTTGTACTCTCTCTTTTGGCTTGGCTCACTCTTTAGTCGTAGCCTAAGAGAAACAGTTACTAGGCAAACACATTCGGCAGCGCAGCAGTTGGTAAGAGCATTTTGAAGTTAAGCAAGTTGGTTGCAGTTATGGGTTCGTTTTCCCGTGGCTAGTGTCCATTTTGCTAAGCACAGATTTAGTTGTAATCTTTTACTATTCAATTAATATATAATTTGTCTAATATAAAAAGCTAAAATAATTTTGCTATAAACCGCAAAACTTATCTCTTAATTCACATAATCTTTACCTCAACCAATACTGACTTATAAGAATACTAATCATCTGGCTACTTAAGTTATTTTGTTAACATAAAGTGGTCCAAATTGTGCTGATAAGCCGAAAAAACCCGACAAATGAAATTGCATATGTTTTTATTGTTTTCATTTTGATTCTTTTTATTATTATAATTATTAAGAGTCATAAATACTGAGTGTCTTAGCCCGGCTTTGGCATTTTACGGCAAGCTGTAAAGTGCCTACTTTGGGAATCAGAAACATAAAAAATAATGTTAATTTCAATATTGGCCTTATTAAATGGGCATAAAAGACATGTGTGTCGTGTATATGTGTGTGTGTGTCTGCTGGCAACATATTTAAACGGAAATACGAAATTTGTTCATTTGAGCCTGTTAACGTTTTATATTTCATACTCCACCGTGAAATTTAAATAAAACGTGCCTTTTATATAACATATATTTGTGCTTTTTTTTTTGGACAGATTGTCGAGCAGCTGCTGCCGGTTACCGGAGTGACATGGCTTTAAAATTGGGCCTCAGTCAGCGACAGTCAGTCTGTCAGGCAGTTACGGGTCTGTGGGTGGTCTGCGGGAGTGAGTTTGTCTGTGTTTGGGTCGATTTGGTCGCGTCGGGAGTCACGCACTTCACACACATACGGGTTTTTAGTATGTTACGCAGAATGCCGACAGATGCCAGTACACACTCCACACTCGACTCACACACACACACACACACACACACACACACAATATGGAGTGTGTCGGGAAATGTGACAGGATGTCATTTTGCAACGCATCCGAAACATAAACACGTCTCGCGCTCTTCTTTTGTGTCTCTCTTTTGAAAAATTATGCTGCTAAAAGGCGGCAAATGTTTGTATTTCCTTCTCTTTCTCTCTCTCTCTCCAGTTGTTGGAAACTATGGACAAAATTTGCATAAGTGTTTGTCGGCTTCCCACTTCAGAGGCTTAAGCATAGTTTTGTCCCCTCCTCCCTCCTATCAAGGTTATTTAAAATACACGTAATATTCATAATATGACGGAAACGCGTGTAGCCCTCGCGTTCATTGCAAAATGTGTTAAATATATGCAAAACTTGTTGAGTTTCATGACAAGTTCTGACAAGTGCCTAATAATCCATTGAGTACAACAAACTTAAAGCTTTCGGCTGACACGGCAAATTGTTTTAAAATGCGTACAATTTTTAGTTAGTTTGTAGACAAAATGAAATTTAATTAAACGTGTATTTTTTGAGAAAAATTCCTAGTTTAATTTGTTTTTCTTTTTTTTTTGTGTTAAAACATAAAACCAATTTTCATAGCATACTTTTTTTGTGGGTTGCTTGACCACAATTCAACATTGTTCACAATTAATTTCCATTTATTTATCAAATTTTTTAGATGCATTTGCATATTTTGTAAATATTAGCAAATTCTTTGCGCAGTTAATTAAATTTAAATAGATAAAAAAATATTGAGAACAAGCGAATAATCAAGCATATTCTGGCAGCAGATTGATTTTATTTATTTTTAAATAGATTATTTAATTTATTTTCATTTGTAGCAAATGTGAGATAACAAAAGACTAAATTTCAATTCAGCTTTATATTTGATTTTATTGCAATTTAAAGCAAGTTCTAACCACAGTGCGTTGTGTAGCACATAATTAAAATGCAATCTGCTATCAGATGACAATGTAGTGTAAGCATACATAAATGTATGCAATTTATATCTCTAAACATCATTAATATAAATATTTGCATATTAGTGAGTTTATTTAAATGTCATGTAGAGTTTATATAACATGTTATTTAATTAGTTTATTGCCGGAAAACTTACAATGCCACAAATTTAATGTGTGCAACATGCTGCAGAACTACCATATAATTAACACAGAAAACTAAAATGAATTGAAATATCAAGTAAGATGGCAGGCAAGAAAAGCAATTGAAAAGGCTGTGCATGTGCGTGTGAGTCTGTATGTGTGTTAGCTCCAGTTGGTAAATACAAAGTACAAATTGCACAAATAATGATACAGTTGGTAAACTTTCGCTGATGTTGCAACATGTGATGATGTTGCATGTTGCTGTTTTTACTAACAAACCTCCGGCTTAAAATCAACACAACAGAGTGTGTGTGTGTGTGTGTGTGAGTGTGTTGGTAAGCAGGCCTTGTGGCATACTGAGTTTGTCATTTGCCTTATCGATTTTTGCATGCCGGCAGCTCAGCTGAGTGCATCTTCAAGCTTGTTAAAGGCAACAAACACTCATCTCGACTTATGACGAAGATTGAATACACTTTAATATTGTTAAAGTTAACTCTCTGGAAAAGATGAATGCAGCGTACAAACTAACACATACTGAATCTATAAGTCTTTATAGCCAGTTTGTTACCTTTTGGTCGAGTGTCTGCTGAAAGTTTTGTATCGCAGAAACTTGCAGCTCCCAAAAGGCATTCACTTTGCATGGTAAATAAATTTAATAAGCGCATCAAGTTTTATGCCCCACAGAAAGTTTTCATGCAATTTGTTTGTGGACCACACTATGTATGTGGTGTGTGGTGTGTGTGTGTGTGTGTGTGTGTGTGTGTGTGTTTGAGTGACAAGCTAAGCAAATTGTTGCTTAAATGATTTTTCTTTGTGCTTCTTTCATAATTAACCATACAAAGTGCTGCATACTTTCAAGCGCATACAGAAATTTAATGTTGAAAGGCAGTTGCAAAAAACTGTAGCATACTTCTAGGCAGCAGACTTAAAATTTATGGCCACTTTATGGCCACATTGCAGAGCTACTATATTAACAATCTGCAGTCAAATTTAATTTTTAGCTACAAGCATTGACCAGGCAATTCGAATAGCAGCACAAATGGGCAGTGCAAGAAGTGTGCTGCCCTTTTAGCTATATAACAATAGCTAGTTTTAACAATGCAGTGAGATATGTAGCTGTGAGCAGTATTAAAGCTTTTCTAAACTTTGTTTAGCTCTTTCTAGCTATTATTTTTTATCAGTCTGACAGCACTGAGGGAGTGAAACATACATATAATAAAAACAAAAGTTGAAATTTATGTGACAGCATTTGAAATTTATTTGGTGCAACCGTTTGGCGGTGTCGACGGCGGTGGCAATAGCGGCGGCTGCTCTGGCGATTTGTGTCTGCTGCAACAAAATAAAGTTCCATTGACCCATTTTGTGGGCACCAAGGCAAGAGCCAGAGTCAGAGTTAGAGTCGGAGTCAGAGGCAGAGTCAGAGCCAGATACGAACACGACAATACACATACGCCCCGTGACCGCCCAAAAATCGGTCGTGGCATGCAAAGTTTTTGCTAGGCAACAATGGGAGTGAATGAGTCTAAACAAAGAAAAAAGCAGGCGGCAAATGCGCAGACGATTAGTGTGCCATTTGGTGTGCTCTGTCTGTGTATTCACATGTATGTGAGTGTATGTGTTTTGTGTGTGTGTGGCTGGCTGCTGTTATTTACTGTTATTTGTTTAGCTGGGTTCCTGTTTATTTTTGGGCTTATTTGTTGCCATTGTTGGCTGTCATTGTTATTACTATGCCTCGGCCAGTTTATGCTGCACTTGCTCGGCCCGTCACAAAATGAAATATTTAAGTGCGCATTAGCCGCATGCCCCATTTGCCCCATATACCGCACTCTACACTCCACACTCCACACACCAATGACCATTTTGCAGCTGCGGCAACTCTGCTCTGAGGCTGCAGAGTAATTGCAAAAATTACCACAAGCACTGCAAGAGGCTGCAGTCCGATTCAATGAATGAGAATTGCAATGATTTTTGTGCTCAGTGTTCAGTGTTCAGTGCTCATCCTAGTCGTTATCCTAGTTGCATGCAGCCAACCCATTCCCTCTACCTGAGGTCAGTTCTGCTCTTCTCCCACAATTTCGCCATATGTTGATTTCAATTGATTCTTGCTTTGTGGCTTCACTGTGCTTCGTTTGCTTCGTTAACATTGCAATGTTGGATAATGTTTTTGGTTTGCTTTCAGGTACCGCATGCAAGTACGCCATGTGGGCGTGGCATCCGTCTGATACAAAAGCATATTATAAATACCACTAGCATCCGCACTATAATAGCAGACAATGATAAATTCTTTTGGGTTTTAAAGCGATTTGAACTACTTTAAAGCAGTTGTACTCATTACAGTCGAGTGTGTGGATTGCTATAGGCTCTATAAGAGCCTCTACAATCAATTTATTATATCTTTTGATCCTCGAAATGAATATTTGAAACACTCAACCCAGAAATAACGACACTTGCTTTGCTATTCACATGTTCATGTTGAATTTGTTCTCCATCTGAGGTAACAGTTCTTTTTTTTAACTTTCCATTTCGTTTAGTCAAAAATCAAAAGTTTTTGATGCCAGATATGCAATTTATGGCTACAACCTTAATAAAAACAGTTACCAAAAGTGCTGGCCAACTCTCTGAGTGCACTTCAAACAATAAACGAATGAAGTATTGTTGTTCTTGTACCTTTTTTGATTTTTTGTTGTTGTTTTTTTGTTCTTTCTGTCGAGCACTTGGAACTTTGCTTACATGTACTTGAATGTGAGCGAACTTTTGACCTTTTCACAGCCTCGTTCAGCTTTGTTCATATGCGGTGAGTGTTGTACTTGTGGTCAGCATTTTGAAAAATAACTAAATGCCGAGGGGTTTCCAAAGTTACGATGGTAATTGCGGGAGGAGGGAGTTGGGTAGCTGCAATTTAGCTTTGCAGCATTATTTAAGTACTTAATTAGCTGGTCGTTTAGTGTATTTGCGAATGCAAAACTCAAATTGAATTAAGACAAACTCGCATGAGGTTAACTGTAGTACAAAGGCATTTTCCTTTTGCATAATTTGCAAATGTATGCAAAGTGAAATAATTGTGGTTAATTAACATGTACAGGTAAACTTTGACTGCACTTGAGGTAGCTATATAAGATGGGAAAGTATAGTTAGGACTTTAAATATTTGTGTGTGTTGGTTGAGCCTTTAAAACTACATAAAATAGAATTAGTTTGAAGCGGAAATTCGGTTCAAGGAGCAGATTTTAACCATTAATGGGTTTTGTTGATGCTTTTAGCCATTTTTTGCTTCTAACTTTGAAAGCTTCTGTATTATTATAAAGTGCGCTCTTTCCGTAGATAACAAATTCTCTATGTAATAATGAAATTAAATCTTTTACAAACCCTAGGCAATATGTGCGCATAAGTTTCTATGTAGCTTTAATATGCTTTGAAAGCTTCTAACTAGAATTTCATATACAATAATTGAGCTCTTTACATTGTCAAAATGTTGCCACAGCAAACAAATGAAACATTTCGCTTTTGTGGTCGAGTCAAGGAGTCAAAAGTGCTGTCCATTGAAACGAACATTTTGTTTAATTGAAGTACAATATGAAATGTACACAGTTCACTGAACAAATCTAACGACGTTTCTGAAATGTGCTGTGGAAAGATATTGTTTTCTCTTTCTTTATTTCTGTGGTTATTCGTTGTTCTTGTTGTTTCATTTTTCTTTTCAGGGCATTTGTGTAGCGACACGTAAAAAATTGTGAACAATGAAAATGCATTTGGTCAAAGTTTTTCGTAGAGTTTTTCAGGATTTTTGATTTCACTTGTAATTGGAAAAATCAAAGCGAGTACTCTATATATACATACAAGTATCTAATATATATATATATTTATGTGTAGAAGTGAGAAATGCAATTATAACGATAAGCTTATTGAGAAAGTAAAAGAGGAAGTGGCATTGTGAGCGTTAAGTAGTTTATTTACTTGTGCCATAATTGAAATGCCAGTTTGTTGGAAGAAGAAGTAAAAAATCATAGCATACATTCGAGCGCATTGCGTTATAAATTGCATTGTCGTATGTTGACTGCGCTGGCTATGGCTTCCATTTGCTGCCCCATCTTTATTTTCTACTACTTTTGCTTTCGACTTTCTTCTGCAATGCCATTGTATCGCATTTCATTGCGTTTGAGGGGTAGAAAAAGCAATTTGCAGCTATCAAAACGATGCAGAGTTCGTGCAGTAGCGACAATTGATCGATTTGTTGGTATTTGCCAAGCAATCGTAGTTTGTCAGCAGTGGCAATAATTGCAGCTGCTCACTAAGCCAGCTAGCTAGAGCCAAGTTAATAATGCTTAGCGTTTGCTTTGAGCTTTAAGCAGTTTTTCTCTCCCTCTCTCTGTTTGTGCCCCCATGTGAGCGTATACGTGATTTCACATAGCTAGCATGTACTAGTAATACTAAAGTTTTGTGCTGATTATAACGATAGCACTTGATTAACGTCAGCGTCATGCTGAAGTAGGCTGTTATGCAAATTAGTTTGTAAAACCCACGCACAAATTTGAAGATGTTGGCATGGTCGTGGGCGTGGGCGTGGCATGGCGTTGGCATGATTGTGTGAAAAGGTGTCGCCTCACTTGACAGCGCTAATGAAGGCAGAAGGCAAAAGGCAGTCTGCTCTGGCGCTGTCAGCGAAGAAACCGCCACAACACAATCAGGAAAGCAAATAAGCAAACAAGCAAACAGTTAGACAGACACAACTGTCTGTCAGCCGGCCTCTCTACCCCCCTCTTCACTACCCCAAAAAAGCCAGTTACAAAACTGATCTGACAGCATTTCGTTTCGTTTTTGGTTACGATTTCGTTTCATTTCGTTTGGTTTTTTGGCCTTGTTTGCTGTCTGCTGCTGCTTATCGTTACTTTACTTTAGCTTAATTAAAATGCTTCCTTCAAGCGCTGCCAATTTGATTGTTGCTCTAACAATTGCAAAATCTTATATTTCGGCTGCCTAATTAGGCATATTACGTATGCACGTTAGTTTCTTTTTTTATAGCAATTTTTTGCGCTCTTTTCCGGCTGCCATTTAATAGCGTTTATTCAGCATTTTCTATTGTAAAGTTATGCTATGTCAGTTATTTATAAGCTACTGCAGAGCAGCAAGACAGCTAGACAGAGAGCCGGACGGACGGACGGATAGATAGACATTGTGCCTGAACTGACAGTCAGACAATTGCGTCTGTCTTTTTATGCGAATTTCGGCTTTGTAATGCCGTTGCCGTTGCCGTTTTCTCTCTGAACCTAAAGTATCATTAATAAAAAAAATAATGCCACAAAAAGAATAGCGCATGACACACACACACTCACACTCACACAGAGACCAAGAAGTAGAACAACAACAACAGCAGTCAGAAGTAAAGCAGCAGCAAACCTCTCTAATTGAATTTCTTATGGTCCATTAACTGTCAGTCCAGAAATCCGCAGAGTCAGTTGTGGGCAAAGGAGGCTGTAGATGACAGTTTGGGGAGGGCGAAAATGGTGGGCGTGGCCGTAAGGTATGATACTTATATAACACCGACTGAATGAGTAAGCAACGAAAACGTAAACGTGACAGTTTTTAACAATATTTAAGATGTCAGCATGATATATCGTTTAATTTATGTATGTGTCTGTCTGTCTGCACGTCTCGCTGTCTCACAGTCTCTCAGTATGTCTGCAAGTCCACTTCTCCGCATTCACTACTTCCTTCTTCTTCTTCTACACTGCTTTGTCCTTGTTGTGGCGCTTTTCGTGAGAACGATAAATTTATTAAAAACGTTTTGTGCGTTATATTCCATTTTTTTTGCTTTTTGATAAATGCCTAAGTAATATTTTGAGTGTGCTTCGTTTCGAGCACTTTTTGGCATATTATAATTAGCTTAAAGATCAGTTTAAATTTGCATAACGATTTGAAGACAAATTAAATTAACAAACTGTCATAAAATGAATAATGAGGCTAAAATGAGGCTTTTGAGTAATAGTGAGCTGAGCTTTTGATTAGCTAAAGCTTTAAACAGCTTTAAGCTAAGCTTTAATCAACACAGCTACTTAAGCTAGATTACACGGTTATTTATATGCCATTTAGAGCTAATCTTTGCTCTATTATAAGACACACACAGATAAGCTGACAGTAATGTGCTTTACAAATAGTACTCGTAAATTTGAGCAGCTTTTTAAGCGCCTTAAAACTCTGTTACGATAACTGTTTATTTACGACTTTATTGTGATGCTGATGCTAAAGACATCACAGTTGAATGCTGTAGTATTGTGATTTTAGCTGCGATAGCTGTTAAGTATACGCCGTGTATTCACATGCTGAATTTGCATTTTATTGTGCAGCCACTGAGAATATCTGGCCGAGGACAGTACACTACAAGCTAAATAAAATAAAAGGTAGTACAGGTAACTGAATAAATGCCGAGGCCGCTAGGCGACGACTTCCTGTTGTAGCCGTGTCCGTATCCGTATCCGTATCCGGTTTGCAGCTGACTTATTTATGCAAATATTTGCAGCATTCAAGTTGCTTTAAGTTTCGTTTTAATAAAAGAGAAAGCATAATTTTTTATGCCAGACTGCAGCTCAACAGTTGCCCGTGGAATTCGCTGCATTCTCTCACTGCATTCCTCTGTGTGGAATTTCTTAATTTAAAGCTGAATCTGCTTAAATTGCAATTAGCTCTAATATGGCGCTGCAGCTGTAGCAGCAGCAGTAGTAAAACAATGCGGCAAAGCCGACTTTGCTGCAAAATTTTGCCCCATTGATTTGCCATGCGTACAACAAATTGGTGGCAACGTGCCACATGCAACATGCAACATACAGAGTCAGCAATAATGACCTATTAGTAGCAATTAAGTATGACCAATACGATTTAGCCAGCGGCTGCCAGCTGTTGCGACAAGTTGTCCCTGGCAACGCGGCGTATGTGTAATGCGCTTCAAACGCAGCAGACCAAATGCGGCTTTGTAGGCAAATTGGCATTGCATGGTTTGCTCGACTGCAATTTCATTTCATTGATTCCCTACTACTGCTTTTTGTTTCCTTATTTTTTGTTGATGCCACCACCAGTTGCTTTTGCTGCTACTCAAAACTTTATGCCAGACACGTACAAACTTTATATAGCACTTATCTTATTCTACTACTACCGCTCGCTGCGCCTTTGGGGGCCAATGTCAATGGTGAGTGCTGATCTCTGGCACCCTGGAGCATAGTTAATAATAATTGCCTACTTTTTTTTTCTCCCTCAATTTAGGACTTATTGGCTGTTTGAGGTTTTTGCTTAAAATTGTCACGTCTTTTGTTATTGTAGCAAATATAAAATACATTGCTAGCGTCCAGCTTAAAAATTTATTTCTCATCAAGGTCAGGAAAACTTTTTAGCCAATGTTTGCTCATGTGCCGCTTCACTGACTTACTAATTAGCTTAGCTGAGCTATCTACATAGTATTTTTTGCTGCTAACATACATATATATATTCTGCACTGGCGTTTTAATAAATAATTATTTCGAGCTCAGTTTGGCAGCTGCTTTTGATCTGCTTCTTCTTCTGCTGCTGCTTTGAATTTCTTTTTCACTTGGCAAATACTTGGCAGTTGAAAGAGCATAATAAGTATACGCCCGCGTTCCGCAAAACGTTATGTGAACCAATAATTTCACCAAATTGCAGCTGCGGCTTGCTGCCTGTTGACTTTTGGCATCTTAAATGTGTCTAGCAATGTTAAGCTGAATTATCAGATGATAAGCAGGAGTAGCGAGAATATTCAAAGTGTTGACTCTAGTGCTGTGTTTTTAAATAATTTTATATGTGAATTTTTTTAATGTTTTCTTTGTCAAAGTAATGAAAATTACCAAGGGACTGAAATGTTTTATTTTCATTTAAATTTGGTAAATTATTTTTTTATTTATCTAATTAAATTTAAAGTAAATTAGAAACATCTAAAATTACCCCCAACTTTTTTTCAATAATTGGAACTCTTAGAATTCTGTTGAAATACAAATGATTTGAAGCGGATTATCGATTTGCTCAAAGGCGATTTGTCAGCGATTTTGTAGCGTTTTAGTTAGTGAGTCCTTGCTGCATATCAGTTTCAGATATGTGTGCAGAGTCAAGGCAATCAGGCATGACTTTCATTAAGAGCATGCGTACTTAATTAATTTCAATTAGCAACAAACACTCCTTCACACACACAGACACCCCCCTTCCCCCGTCTATGAAGTCATATATATGAAAAGCTTATTCGGGGTTTCATATTGCTGAATGTTTTCTATATAAGAAGAGTTTATTTTGTTCTTGTTTTGGTTTTGGTGTATATATTTTTTTATTGCTCTTTTGGCCTTTCATACATACATATGTACATATGTGTTGAATATGCACAAAACTTTGATGAAACACAAATTGATTGCGCTCTCTCACTCTCTCGCTTTCTCTCTTCGCTCTGTGCACGTGTCTGTCAGCGATTTCTCTGGAGTGTTTCTAGCTTAGTAGCCATGTTTTTTTGTGATATTAAAATTCCTTGTTGAAAAACAATTTAAAATATTCCATAGGATACTTTGAGGCGTCTCCTGCCTGCATCTTGCAGCATTCCATTTCTGCATGTGCTCTCGTAAGTAGTTGCTGCCGTTTCATTTCACATTGTTGTTGTACAAGTTGTATTTTATAGTTGTTGTTGTTGTTGTTCTTGTTGTTATTGCTGCCTTAGCACTTTGCCAGTCGATTCTCTAGAGCGCTGTCTGCTTATTTTTATGTGCAAACAAATAACTTTGGCAAGATACTGATATGGATAAAGATACAAATACCAAACGACTCAAAGTACTACTCGCTATCGGTATCCAAGTGTATGTTTGTATGTATGTAGGTATGTGTAGTATGTGTGTACTTTGATTTTGCTGTTGGATTTGCCAGAAGATGTTTTCCTCTTACAAGTGCAATAAACTTGCCTTGACTTTGATTGACAGCTTTGGGGTTTTTTTGCAGTCGTTGCTAGCATACAAATTTGCTGCACAACGAGAGTTACATACTCTACAAAGTATGTAGAATATGTAGTAGAATGACTGATTGTATGTAGCTCTAAAGTTGCATTATTATAGTATAAGAGACTCGAAAGTTATGAACAAAACAATTAAAATGCGCTTGCAGTGCCAAGAACAGTGACGTCAGCAGGCTGTTGCGAGCGCTTTTGCATCTGCTTGTGCTGTGTTGCCAATCTGACTGGAGGATGCTGTAAAAATTACGCAAAAATAAACGCTTTAAATACAGTTTAAATACCAATGACAGCTATTATTATATTTTATTTTTTTTTGTTATTCAAATTTGTTAATCAACTGGCTTTACTTTAATTTAATTTGATTGAAATTTTGATACAAAATTTAGTCGAGCAGTGGTAAACCACAATATTAATGTTAATATACATATTTATGGACTACTACCTAGCTCTCGCTCTATCTCTCTCTCTCGCTATTGCTTTCGTACTCACACTGATTGCAATGGTAATAATATGCAAATTCTAATTACAGTATCTCGTATCTGTATTTGCAAAATTCAAAATACATTCATCGAGTCGCCATGTGCATTGTTTATATTATGCAAATTTCATGCTCGACATCGAACATCGAACATAGCAAAGCAGAGCATAGAATAGATATGTACTATATATCTGAAATTTTGAGGCTTGATTACAATTCATTTGCTGTGGCTTGATTGTAAGGTCTATTGTCTCCCATTTTTGGGTGCTTGGTTAGAGTAATCAATTGTAAAGCAATCTATGCATATTGGTTATGCTCTTCTTTTCGGTTTTGGTTATGAATAAAATATACATTCTACTTCGTTTGCATATGCTTTGAGTTTTGTGCATTTGAATTTTAAATAATTATAAAAATAACAATCATTCAAAAGGGCAAATGGCAATTTGCCTTATAGGCTAAAGTTAAATCAATTTAAATATCACATAACATACATATGTACTTATAGCTGAAGCGAATAATTGAATTTTCCTTTATGCCTGCGGTCAGGCCACAGACGACACAAGTCTACAGTTGTCTTGCCCCAAAGGTGGTGAAGGAGGGGGAGCAGAATAAAAAGCATATGGAGTGCTGTTATTGAGTTATTCCCAATGGGACTAAAATTGCTTACAAATGCAACTCGTTGTAGCCAGTTTGACTGCAATTTGATTATATTTATTATATGTATTCTTGTCCAGACTGATCAGTCTGCTGTTACCTCATTTCAATCTGCATTTAAATTGTGTGAATTGTGCATATTTTGATTGGATTCGCAACACTGACTTTGTGGCTTACCCCACTGCTTAGCCTTAGCTCTGTTATAGTTGGCTCAAAGAGTATGCAGCCATGTTGGCTGCAAATGCAAATTCATCAAGTCTTGGTTAATTAAAGTCTGGTATTCATAATAATTTCTATTTGTTGAGTAGGCAACTGCAAGTTTTATGCAAAATTTATTACATTAAGTTTGTTTAATTAAAGTTTTGTATCCTTTAACAAGTTTAGAAAGCTTAAAAATATTTATAAAATGCTTCGTAAGATATTAATTTTGCAGACTTGCTTAAAAGCTGTTTTGCAAAGCACATGAAAGCTGTAAACTAAAGCTTAAAGCTGTTATTATTAAATTGTTTAAGGATGTTTACGTTAGTGGAGCTTTTATGAACTTTAAAAGCTATAAAAAGCTCATTAAATTAAAGAAATTCGATATTTAGCTATTTAAATTTAGTTCACAGAAAACAAATTTTAGTGCACATAATTTCCAAGTTTCGAGTTTTCAAACAACTTTCGACTGCTTACTTAAAACACATTAACTCGAGTAAATATAACTTTCTACTCAATGAAAAATAAACGAAAGCGTCTACTGAATGTATTAATATGCATCGTGTTTATATTTTTCGTTATTATAAATTATTTACGCATTAAATTTGCATTTCAATTTATTTGTGGCACTTAATTTTCAAGTTGTGGTCCGATTAAAATACTTATTTGGCGACATGGGAAAACTCCATGATTCTAAACAACAGCAAGAACAACAAACAACTGGAAATGCTATCAAAAGTTACTCGAAAGTTCAAAAAGTTGGTCAAGCATTTTGCAAATAGCCAAGCCGTCAGCCAATGTGAAGTATTCCCGGCTCCTAAGCATCAGCCATCATCATCATCATCAGTTGGCCAGGTTTTATATATATTTTATACATTTTACGTTTTTTTTTAGTATTTTTATTTTTTTGTTTGCAGGCCAAGTGCTTTATTACTTATTCAAGTTCCCATTCAAGCCGATGCTTGCAAAAGTTTTCATTAACTGGGCTGCGGAAACAGTTAGCCCAACAGGCTGACTTGGCTGTAAGGCATTGAGGCAGTTGGCCAGGCCCAGACCAAGCCAAGCCAAGCCAAGCCAGGTTGGTAGCAACGAGTGCTAATTGTTGAAGAGAAAATGGCAAAATTTAATAAGTTTTTAGCAGTTACTCGAGTTGCCATTTTCAGGCAGAAAAGTGCTGCTAAGTACATTCAAATGCCTTGCATTTACCAAGCAATTCTATATTCTATTTTATCTATATCCATTTAAGTGCATAATACCAGGGGAAAACGATTGCAGCTGTTAAATAGTTTGGAGAGCAGGAAATATGAAAAGCAACTGCAGGAAGTGCAAAATTGGAAAGAACTAGCTGCAGGGGAGAAATGCTACAACGAATACTAAAAAATACTACTAGTATTACTGCTCATTAAACTTGACCCAGCAGAGAAGTTGAATCCTGCTTTAAATCAGCAAATTGGCATCAGCTACCCTTTAGAGTAGTTTTTTTTTATCAACAATTCAGTTATTATTTGGCTTTCAAATGATTTTACATTTTAAATTGTTTGCCTACAAATTTGTATTCAATTACTTTTACGGTTTTGCCTTTTTCAGCTTGTTAGTCTGGAACAAATGTGTAATTTTGTTATTTTTACTTGGCACACAGCTGCTGTTAGCTTGACTTGTGTTTAAGCATTGTGTAATTTAGTCATATGTGTAATTTATTGTTAATTTCAGTGTTTAAATTAAGCATTTGGTGTAATTCGCTTGATTTATGCGCCGCGCGCCTGTAAATATGCAGCATGCAAATTAATAAAGCGTCGCGCATAAAACTTTAATCCTTTACACACCCATACAAACACACATACGAGCACACACAGTCAGACAGATATGGCATATGGCGCAGACAGAGTATTTATTGCTCCCAGTGACACGTTCACCTGACCTTTTATCAAGTACCAATCTCCCTTTATCCACTTTGTCCCCCTGCAACACAAACCTGACCCTTTTCGCTTTTCCCCTTGCGAGTTGGTTTTTCTCTCCCACTTTTCATAGCATTTTCCTTTCTGCCTTTTGGAGCACATTTTGAATTTATGCACATTTCATGGCATTAATTATGCGCTTTTCAGTTGTTGTTCACGTAATTGTTGTTGCTGTTTTTGTTGTTGTTGTTGTTGTTATTGTTTATTGTTGACATTAATAAACGCGCAATTAATGAAATTGCAAACGTGCAGCTACATAATTAATTATTTGCATTAATCATAAATGCTTTTAAAATTATACAAATTGTAAATAAATTTATATTAATGTTAGCTTTAAATATAATTTTTTTATAATTTATCCCCCCCTCCCAAAAAAAATAAAAATAAAATGAAATAATAATTATGGTGAAATTAAATAAAGTGCTGTCTGTTAAAAAAAAGTTGCGTTAAGTACTGCTTAAGTAGTTGGATTTCAATTGTGGGTGGCAAAGGTTGCTGGGGAAAAGGTTGAGGGTTTGTAAGTAGCAATGTCAGTGTGCAAAAGCTGTAGTAATTGGAGTAGTAGTAATTAAAATTACAGGTGTAGTAATAGTAGAATAGTAGTAGTTGTATTTGCAGCAACAGAAAAACACTAATTGAGGGAGAAATTTAAAGATTAAAGCAAATAGAAATAGTATTTAAACACTTTCAGTAATAATATTTGACTATAAAATATTAGTAGTTAATAATAGGTAATAAAGTTAATTATTAATAAATAAAGTTATAGTTGTAGTAGGTATTACTGAAATAGAATTAATATAAGGCAAAGTAGTAGTAGTGGAAACCACAGGAATTTTTATAGTCACAGAAAAGTAACTGCTTCTATAGTATTATTATGTATTGGTAGTAAATGTAGTTGACAGAAGTATTTGTAGTATAAGAAGATGAAAAAGTTCTAGTTATATAAGTAGTTATAACATTAATGAACATTTACAATAATTATGACTTTTAGCTATTAAACTAATTTCTATTATTTCAAGCAATTACATTTTTAAGCCACAAATCGGACAAGTATGTCTGCAAAATGTTTAACCTTTGACATTGTAGTTAATTGAATTTTGTTCATCGAGTGTTTTCGACATTCTAAAAGCCAAGTAAGGTTATTAAGTAAACCACAGAATTTGAACGCGGTTAAGCTGAAAGCTCAAAGCTGTAGGCTGCAGCCTGTAGGCTAAAGTTCGAAGTAGGGAAGTGGAAGAGTGTAGCGGAGGGGACCTTAAGTCTGGCTAAGAATTGGTGGCTACAACCAATTTGCTTTCATTAGCTGTGCGCTGGGCGTGTCATTTTCATGTTAAAGATGTTAAGTAAGTACACCCCAAAGTACACCTTGAGAAGTAATAGAGATTTACAGCGTACAATAAAGCGCACACAATGGAGTGCTCATGACATCAAAAGAGATTGTTCCCAAGATACATTTACCAACACTCACACACGCACACACATACAGTTGCAAGCACACAGTTATAGATACAGCTACAGATATACAGATAGACTGTGTGTAGCGAAATTGTAAGCCAAATTGAGAACTTTATACTAAGTTTTATGTTATGCTTAGACATTTGAGGAGCTTTGCTTTTTGCTCACTTTCATTAATCTGTGTCATAAAAAGTTCAGACCATGTGCCATGTGTCAGAGCCAGGCTAATTAAGAAGTGCTAATGAAAAATCCAACATACATTTGCAGTTAGCCAAAAAGTTTTGGCCATGTAAGGATGGTAACATCTTTTATATACGACCATTTTGCATGCGTGCGGCAAGTTTTTAATTAAATAAAGTCTTTTACTTCTTTTATTATTGTTGTTGTAGTTGTTGTAGATGTTGCTGTTCTTGTTGTTGTTGCATTTTGCAGACTCTCTGATTTCCTTTTTGTTGTTGCACTCTTTGTGCAGCTGTAAAAGTTTCGACAACTAAAATTAAGTCAAGCAACTTAAAGTTGCAACTTCTTCTGCAGAGTATGTATACTCTGTGCTAAGAGTTTTATAATTTAAACACGAATTATGAGACACTTATACACATGTATATTTTTATTAAAAGGCGAAAAGCATGAGCTTTAACAATTGATAGAAAAATACATAGATTTTTTAATGCTGATAGCCGATTTTTTTTTTAATTTATAAAAAAGAACGTGAAAATATAATTGATTTTGAAATTTATAGAAAGCTTTTTCTTATGCAGTTCTGTAGCGTATATACTTAATCCTTAAGCCGCAACTTTTTGGCTGTTTGTGTGCTGTGCGAAAGTATCTTAAAGATACTTTACTTTTGTGGACTTTAAGCAGCGACAGCTGGATTAACTTCAGTTCATCAGAAAGTACACAACAACAGAAAAGAAGTACAATGAGCACCAAATGCGAAATGAGAAAAAAATAATATGTTAAAAACGAAATAAACAGAGAAAACTAATAACAAAATACAAACAATTTGTGGCCGTATAAATTCGACGGTGAGTGTTGAGGAAGGAGAGGAGCAGTTTTTGAGGTAGAACAAGAACAACTCGGCAGGTGCCTGAGCACGCGGCTGGGCTTGAAAAGATAGGTAAACAAAATCACGTTGGGTAAATATTATTCCGTTTGCCCGACTCACAAGAGCCAGGAAAGAGAAAGCACGATTTAGGAGTGAATGAGAGAGCGAGTGAGAGTGAGAGAGTCGCGATGTTTTGCTGGAAAACCCACTTTGGGGATTTGTTTTTTGGCTGCCTGTTATTACTGTTGTTGTTGTTGTTTTTCACGTTTTTAGAAAACAAATTTCAATTTTAATATTTCGGCATTTCGTTGTTGATTGTTTTTTATTTTTTATCCATTGCTATTGTTGATATTCGTCTGGTGACGACTTCAAACACACACACACATAGACATATATATGAATACTTCCACTTGGCACTGGGGAATAATGGGTCAAGTTTTGCTTCAAGAAAATTGCCAAACAATTGACAAAAAAAATAGAGAAACATTTAAATACAATTTGAAGTACACAGAGTTTGCTGAACTTTGAAATAAAGCTTAAAAAGCTGTGTTTATAATGGTTTGTAGACAATACCCATGAAAAATAGACTGAAAGAGACAGCAGTATTGTTAAACACTCGCCTCTGTCAAACCTTGTAGACTACTTAGTACTGTTTCGAAGCTAGAACGTTATCTATTTGTGCCTATTTAGCTAAATTTGGACTGTATATAAATAGCTCAGAGATTTAAAAATACAACCTATATCAAATCAATCAGTCACACAGAACTGACAGAATTTTCCACAAAATTTCGCACTTAAAATGTGCAATCAATCAATTCTGTATTTTTTTTAGATCCTTAGTATCTAGCCTTTAATTGACATATCCTATAAATGGGAATGATAGACATAAAAGAATTTCTATCCAATAATGAATATTTTAAATAATTTAAATATAGAATATAGCTAAAGTTAATTCTTATTTTCTTCAAAAGTAGTATAATCATATGAATTAATAATTAATTATAACACAGGGTATTTCTATAGCTCGCAGTCTCTCGAACTTATTATGACTGCACTCTTTAAATTGCTGTTGAGTAATTGAATTGATTTGCTTGAATTTTATCAACTGATTTTGGCAATTATCTACATCACATAACACGATAACAAATTGTATTTTATTATTACCAAAATTATTGTAAATCTTCGATTGTGTGTGTGTGTGTTGGGTCGTAAATCTGAAATCAAAACTTAAAAATATGTACACGAGCATTTTTCATGTCAATAACTTTGCTTGAGCACGTTTCTATTGACAATGCGTTCAGCGTACAATGTTTTGTCGTATTGACAATATTTTGCCTTCATTTCGTGATCCAACTGAATACACACACACATACATAGTTTATCTAAATTTGTGTGTGTGTGAGACATTTTACTGTCCGGCCATAAGCAATATTTTGGAATGCCAGCTTGAATTCTGTCAAGCAGCTGTCAGAGATGCAGTGACTGCTTCCTGCAGCAGCAGCAGTTACTACTAGTATTTGCCCTGCTTTTCCTAACAATTTTCAACCCTTTTCGGCCACCTCATTCGATTGTCACTTGGATTTCGGAGAACACGTGTGACTCTATCAACAGTTTTACAAGGCAACAGACTGTGGCACAAATAATGCATACTGAAATTTCTTCATGTCAAAAGTTGAAAGCGTTTTTCTTTTGCTTCCTTGCATTTTTATTGTGTTGTTTAGTTTAGCAAAAATGCAAACCAAATTGTTATTCTGTAAATCCAACAAAGCAAATAAGAATTTAAAGCAGAAAGTTTTCAGCGTTTCATCTTAGAAAATATATTTTATTAAATTTCTAAGAAAACTTGCGGACAGTTTTCACTTGAATATCTCATACCTTGAATATTTTTTTACATTTTTCTGATTTCTTACAAGGCTCAATGGAATTCTTTGACATTCGACTCACACTTTTTTCCCCCAACTCTCTCTCTCTCTATCCGCTTTTTGCCTTTTACTTGGCGTATGATTATCATATCATAAGCCCAGCACTTAGATAATGATTTATATTTAATTAAATTGACATAAATTTGTTTAGAAGTCAGAGTCGTAGCATAACAACGGAAGACGTACGTTCGTACATATATATGTTGTATTGCTGTGGCACTCAATACACTAAGCGCATTACACATACGCTCCGTATGCCCAAGAGATATTTGTAGCTTAGAAATACACACTCACACACACATGCGCTTAGCTCGTAAAGCAGTCGTTCAAACAACACTAATGCTTTGAAATACCAACTGCAACAACAACAACAACAACTGAACAACAACAATAGCAACAAATAAGATCTAAGTAAGCTGCGAGTAGAGAAGCAAAGTGAAAGTTGAACTGAAAGATGTAGAGAAGCAATGTAAGTGAGCAAAATCCTTTTGGCGTTTCGCTTTACTCTCATTTTGATGGCCTCGAAACTGAATGAAGTGCAAAAGTGTAAAGTCGTAACTGAAATGGGGTTTTCTTTCTCTGGTTTGTATTTTGTAAGGTTTAAATCGCATGTCGCTACAATTAAGCCAGACAGCTTTTGAGGTTTAGATCTTAAGTTAGTCTTCGGTTTGTTTTTTGGCTCAACTCTCAACTACTTTGTAGTTGACGTCTAGCCGAAGTAGCAGAAGCAGAAGAAGAGGCCGTCCGTGTGACTTGAGTTATTTAAAACTCAATAGAGTTTGACTGTTAATTTTGTGCAGTCTTTAATATTTTATACGCCAAACCCAAAAGGAAGTGGAGACAAGCAGACACTTCTCTCTCTCTCTTTTTCGCCCTTGTGGCATGCTGCTCTGCTGCCTTCATAAATCAGACAGTCAGCTGCTTTTGCTCCTTAACTGGGACTCTACATCTCACTCTTACTGTCTCTCTCCCTGTCTCTTTCTCTGTCCCTGTTCGGTTGTAGCAACAAATTGTCGGTCTGCGGCCAGTTGATAAATATACGCTCCACTTGTTACTTGTAGTAGTACTCTGTGTGACAAGCATCAAAGTTGATGCTGGTCTGCTACTATTTGCTATATCAGTTGCCTTAATTATAACGAACTCTAGCAGCGACATCAAACATCCATTTTGGTTGCCATAAATATACCACATGCATGTGTGTGAGTGTAAAACACGTTTATAGCGCAAATAAAATAACTTGCAGCTGATTCTGCAATTGAAATTCCCCTTAATTACTCATTTGGTAGTCATTTTGCATACATAATACACTAATTTACAGAAATTGGTTCAAGAAATATACTTAAATTAGTTAGGCACTAATTCAATTGATTTCTATAGCTCAAAATCTTTAAGCAACTATGAAAATAAATTTTTTTTACATAAATTTCCACTACTAATTACTTACACAACCATTTGCTGAAAGGTAAGTAAATCGTAAATTTATTCTCTTTTTTTGGCGATTTACTGGCGAAAGTGAATTGGGCTTTAGCCAGTTAGCAATTGCTTACTCAAATGAACTGTTAGTCTTGCTTAAAGCAAACGCTATTTGCTTTTGAACTGCAACCAACTAATAGTAGTAGTGCCCAAACGCATGCGACAGAGACAGCAGCAGCAAAAGAGACAGAGACAGAGAGGGAGAGGGAGCGCTGCAGACCATGCCGGAAACATAAATTCGGTCAGGTTCGTTTGCGAAAATCCTGACAGTTAGTGGCAAAGCAGCAACAAAGTGGCCCTCGTGCCATCTTCCGTCTTCGTCTCCCCTGCCTCCCCTCTTTCTCTGCCCGCTAAAATCGCAGCTTTAGCGGAAATGCAGACCAAAACTTTAAATTGCAGAGAAATTTGAAGAGTTTACATTGGCGACCATTAAGTGCTACAAGTGCATTAAAATTATGTAAAAAACCATAAAGCTTGAGCAAATATTTCTAAGGTATTCGTGCTGCAAATACCCTAGGAAAATGTTGCAGAATTTTATGAAATTCACAATAGTTTATAACATTTAATAGCTCCAGTTTTAATTTAAAAAATTAGTTTCAACTATAAATATTTAATATTTATTTATATATATTAAAATTTGAGTCAATTATTTTAAATAAAATATTGAGAGCTGCAAATGCATAGAATATTTTAAGAAATGTTCAACTTATAAGCTGCCTAATTTGTTTATTTTTTTAAAACCGATTTTTATAGTATTTTTATTAACTTCTGCACGAAATTAGTTCTAGAAAATATGAGCAATGTTTTACATTTCAAGTCCATATATGCAGCTAATTAATTAGTGAAACCGTAGTTGTAAATTTAAAAAGCAGCTCTGAATCAATTAACATAATTAAACTGTCTTAATCTTTGGCTTGTTGATCATACCCAACCCTTTATAAAAATATTCAGTGGAATGCAGTTTTAAATTATCAACTGAATGGATTTCGGGACGAGACGCAGTGTACTCCAGTGGCTGTGTTAAGGGAGAGGAGGCGCCGAGTGACGTAGTCCATAGTTCGTTTGCACTCTCAATTCAAGTGCTAATTGCCGGAAATAAAAATGAAAATCACATCCTATGCTTCAGCTGGCGGAAACGAGAGCCGCAGCAAGCGGCAGCTTAAGCTACAACGAATGCATTTTCAATGCGTCTGGGTTTTCTTTTATTTTGCCTCTCTATATTTTTTCCATTTTTCTCATTGGTTCGTCGTAGTCGCATTTACTATATATTTTTATTGCATACACAATTATTGTGCACTTTTCTGCTACGTTTGCTCAGCTTCGGGGGAGTAAAACAAATGTAAAGATGTTGACCATGAACATTTATTATTATTATTTATATAGGGCAGAGCTTGGCATAAAGCATAACAAGGAACGTAACAATGGCAAATCATGCTGATGCGTAATTTAATTTGGTCTGCAACCGAATGCGTTCCACAATGTTTTCCAGCGCGCTGAACAATGGCCAAGTAAAACGCATTAATTTTACTCTGCATTTGATGCTGGTTTATAGTACAATTGTAAAATCTTACAACAAATGAATGTTGCTGCATTAAAAGTTCAAAAATTGTTTTAAATAGTTGAAATTGATTACAAACCTCAACAGAACCACTTGAATAGTGTACTATAATTGTCATTGCGCATACGCCACGTTGTCAGGCTTTTGACTGACAAGTTTTGGTGTGTCTGTCGTCTGTTTACTTATTGCCTAATTGCATGAATATTTTTGCATGAGCGCCAATTGTTTATTGTTGTTGATTTGTCCTAAAAGGACGTGGCATAAATTGTGTGGCAATTTCAATGCAAAATTGGTTTAAATATTTACACATAATTTAGCTCTAAACAACATAAATATACATAACAATTGTGCTCAATGAGCGTTAATTAAATGCAGACACTTAGTTGCGCATAATTTCCTAATAACAAACACAGTAAATATCCATAAATATTGATTGTAATTCAAAGCTGTTAATGTTCAAAACAGCTGCCATTTCATTCACACTCTTTTGTTTGTGCCTTTAGTGTCTCAATCTCCGTCCTCCCTCTCTTTCAGCATGTCAAAGCTGTCAATTTGCTAAACTTCTACTTTTACTGGACTTTTCTCATTGCCTTATTTTCTGCTTTTTTTTTGCATTTACTTATTATGGTAGCATCTGTTGACTGCCTTTGACTGGGCACAAGGAAAATGCATTCAACGCAACTCGACTGAATATCTTTAAGGACAGATGAATGCCAACCACCAACTGGCCAGCTACTCGTCCTTATCCTTGTCAACTGCACTCAGAGTCCTAGTGCTTGCGTTTTCTAGCTGTAATTCTAGCTGCCAGCAGTACGACTGTCCTTTGCACTATGCTTAATATATTCATGAAAACATAATTCCATACACTGACATACACTCTAGATTAGTGGGAAATCTTGAGTGATAGTAAAAAGTGTTTAAAGAAATATTTTGTATATGAAATATCTTAAAATACTAAATTAATTAAATTTGTCTGACAATTTTATGAAAATTAATGCAAACTTTTGAACTAATTATATGATACATGTTTAATGATTCTTTAAATATATATCCTAATACTTAAAATAAAATACGAAATTCTTTATATATATTGCCTAATCCTTACTTGCAACTAGTTTAAGTTGTAGTTTTGAGTGTATATTTGCAGTGTCTTTACGCCATCGTGGGTTAGCGCATTAAAAACTAACCTGAGGCAGCTTGACTTGTATTTATACAAGACTGAACTTCTATATACTTAATGTATATACGCAGTATATACTTATATACTCAACCTATCCCATTGAGTTTCCATGGAGAGCAACAAATTGCTTTTGATTTGCGCTGACAGTTGGCAGTTGCCTGCTATTTCAAGTATTATTTTTTTGTTTCTGCCTCTCTACCTCTTTCGCACTCTCTCAGTCTCTCTCTTTCTGTTTGGCAGTCCTTAACTGTCTGTGTCTCTGTGTGGCTGGCATTCATTTAAATTAATGTCATTAAAGTGTTAAAAGCGTCGCAAATGCTTGCACGTTTCGCAAATGTGTTTGCACAACATGAGAATAAAATTCTACATCCAAAAAAAGCTGATGAAAATAAATATACACATTCACATATTGACATGGGAAAAAATATATATGTATTTGTAATTAGTTGTGCGTGAGTTGATTTTTCATTTAAGCTGTAAGTAGTATTTCAAAAATTGCTCACGTATTTTGGCTAATTTATTGGCTGGTAATATTATTAGGCAAATAAATGAAATTCCCCTTAAAATTTATAAAAATAATATGAGAGAGATACGCTGTAAATAAATGTTAAGCAAGTTAAGTACTGGGAAAAATTAAGTATACGTTCTAAGCTAAATCAAACTATAGACATAATTAGATATATATCCTTTACAGCATACAAAAGCAATATAAATTTAATTTTGCATTTAATTACTTTAGAATTTTTTGGAATATTACATAGTTCGCAGGTTGTTAACAATACTTACCTATCGCCATTGTATTTCCGCACACAGTTGCAAAAGTTTTATGCTGCAAAATTCAATTCAATTTATGCAAATGGCATACTGACAAAGAATGGATCTGGCTAATTATTATCTTGGCCCAGTTATGAGCTGAAAACTCCATAAAAGTTGCAAACTTTTACGCCTGACATTTTGCAAAGAGATTAAGTGAAAGGGACAGAAAACAGAGAGAGAGAGAAAGAGAGTGAGAGTTGAATGCATTTTTTATGCATACACGTTATATGATAACTTTATGGCTATATAACATATTTAAGCAATTACGTAATATTATATGGGAAGAACATCGCGTATGATAGATAGAAGGCGTCTACGAAAACGTGATGTGCAGCTGTCGTCCTCGAAAACGTGTCAGCCATTTTCATATAAGGCCAAGACACCCACAAATCTATCTCTGGATATACTCGTAACTGTCTCGCGATGCCTCTGGGTGTATGTGCGAGTCTCCCCGTGGGTGTGTGTGTGTGTGTGGGTGTGTGTGTGTGCAAGTTAAGACCATGTCATGCATAAAATAAATGTACATACATGTACTGTCAAGGAATGTGGAAAAATGCGGTTAAATATGTACTATATTTCATTATAAACGTCTTTTGTCTACGTTTCACGACTTTGCATATGCAAGTACAGACAGCATACAATTTAAGCGTTGCGGTGAGCTTCAATCTTGAGTTGAGATTTCTATTCGCAGAGCTTTAAGCTTTCGGTTAGCACGATTAAATAAAAGCTCAATACTAGGAACTTTAAACTAATATTGAGCACATTTTATAGCAAACTTAAGTCTCTAAATCAGCTTTAATACGCTTTAATGTGCTTTCGAAGCTTTTTGCTTACTTATTTTTATGCCAAAGCAGAAGCAACTCCTCCACTTTTAGCATTTTATGCAACAAATTTCTATAAGTATGTCGAAAGTGCAGCGAAGTTGGAAAATAATGTGGAGTAAATATATATAGTACCAACGTATATTTCCCCTAGCTAAAGTATTTGCTAACTTTTGGCTTTTCCTTTGGCCTTGATTGGCTTTGTTGTAGTTGAAGTTGTAGTTGTAGTTGTATACTGGCTTGGGGTGTGCTCTGTTTCCCTGCTTGCCTCCTAGTTAACCCCCCCGCTGTTTGTCCATGCAATTTCGCACAATTTGTTGGCAATGCTATTTTATCTATCGAAGTTGTGTGCGATTGACTTGAAGTAATGCCCACCATCGCTTACTTCGTCGCCAGTTGAACAATCAAATAAAGCAAAACTTTTGTTCAATGTCAGCGCTTAATTTCTGGGGCTTTGCTTTTGCTGCTTGTTTACGGCTTAACTACATTTTGGTACTTATTATGCTGCTAATTTAACAGCAGCCGCTTAATTGTATTTGCTTGGATATCAGCTGCCCAATCGTGTTGGTAGCTTCAACTTCAAGCAGGACTACAAGTCGGAGCAAGAGTCTGAGGGCAAGTCCACTAATTAGGCCTTCGATTAACTTTGCCACGAGAACAATACAATATCAAAGTTCGCTGCTCAATCGACAAGCCACACAAACACAAACACATACACCACAGCACACAAAGAGCAAGAGCAAGAGAGAGTGAGCCTACATAATCATTGTCAATAGCAGCCATTGCTAGGCACGCCCACTTGAGCTTAAGCCCCCCCTGTCTTTAGCTTCCTTTTATAAACGCCGGAAGCTGCAGGCCAAAAGATTTTGAATCGTTTTGCAAATAATCGAAATATGAGAAACATTTCAAGTACTTTTGGTCTTCTCCACAAACTTTCTGCGGTATCAATTTTATTGAAACTATAGCCTGAAGTGCACTAAGTGCTAGATTGCCAAAAATTTCAACAATAGCATCAACTTTATTTGGTATGTGTATATGAGTTAAATTTAGTTTCACAACTGAATCCTTTCGGGCACACTTTGAGCACGGCCATAATGCGAGTATAATAGCTGGAGAAAATTCAGAAAATGCACAAGTTTCTATGCAGTTTTTAGAAAATTTAAAAAATAAAAGCAGATTTTTGCTTTCATTAATAAATAACTATTTAAAGGCAAGTTGTCAAGATAGAGAGTTATTATATGCGTAATATATCTATAAAATACACAAGCGTTGTAGATAACCAAATATAGCTTCAAATTTATCCATCATTTAATTTTTTTTGTGTATAGCTTAAAGAAACTTCAAGTAAACTAAACTTATAAAACACTTCCTAAAGCTTAAAGTTCATATTTTAATTATAGTTTATCAATATTTTGCTATTGTTCCCTATGCTTTAAGCTACATTTACTTCTAATTAAATTTTCTTATATTTTCCTAACAATTTATTAAGCAATTTTACTTTTAATTATTTCTTTTTTAATGTAATTAGATTTTACTACGCTTTGTAGCTGCTTCAAAAGTTGTCAGCGGAAACTTTGGACAAAGTTGTGTCTTTAATGAGAGCCTTAAACTTTTAAATATGTTGTTTTCCTAAGGCTTATATAGACCCTAAGTTTAATAAATGAGAGTGCTTAGCTTAACCGTTTTTGCTGCGCTGTTGTTGATACTTTATCAAATCCGTTTTGTTTGCGTGACATCAATTTCAATCAATTCAATCAATAGCTCAATTTGTGGCCGATAAAAAAGTAAAAAACAATATGATAAACAATATTTGTGTTGACGGAAATCCGAGTAACCGCAGCACGCGCAGCCAAACAATATATATGTAGTACTATATGCAAATGTATCTATATCTATTTGTATCTGTAGCTGTTTGCAGAATCAGCGGTTTTTTGCTTAGTTGTGTTTTGCATTTTTGTTTTTTTGTATTTTTTGTTACCGCTTGTAGCACTTGTGAGTGCGATAAAAATAAATTTAATGTAGTCACAGTTCATTTTGTATTCTTGCACTTTACCAAATTCTTGTTGCTCTCTTCCTCTTTGCTGTTGCATGCCACAATTGGCTGCAGGGCAATTGCCTGACCACAGCAACATGTTTCGTCATCCGTTTTCAAGCAGTTGCATTTGTGCTTGAGTGGACTTTAATCTATCAAGCGCACTACATATCTTCCTAGTACAGCTCCAGCTGCTGCTGCTGTTTTCTATCTTTCAACTAAACACACTCGGATACATTTGCCATATGAGTTATGGCTGGTCGAAATTTGATGTTGCTTTGATGGACTTGACTTCATAGTTGACCAGCTTCCATCTTTGGGGTTTACATACTGGCTGAGGAGATAAAATGCTTTTTCAAATATGAGTTATATTAATACGAGAGGAATATAAATTAGTGTTAAGCTAGTGTGCTGCTTACTACAATAAATACTCTTCACTATAATACTATAAACTCCACTGTCTTTTACAATGCTTAAATGCATTTAAATTCTTTAAAACTTTAACTTTAAGTAAACTTTTAAAGAATTTAAAAGCCACAAGTTTTATTTAATTCCCTTTACTCAAATTGTGTTAATGTTTTTTGCATTTAAATCGCGTTTAAAGCATTTTCATTCACATTCGCAAAAAGCAGAGCAACCGGAACAATGCAATGCCAATGCAAATATCGAAAAGGAAACACGTGCAAAGCGGGACAGCCAGTAGGTAGGAAGGGAACCTGCAGATTGTAGATTTTTTGGGTGGGGGGTGCAGTAGTATGTGAAGAAGTGGAGAGTAGAGTGGTGACAATCATTACGATGGCTATGAACATAAACAACAACAAGAACATTTGTTTCTGACAGACGGAAGTGCAAACAGACACAAATGTAAACACACTCACACACACACATACACATAGCTACAAAGTGTACACATGAGAGTGGGAAAGGAAGAGCTTGAGAGAGAGAGATAGCACATGTGCTATATTTACATACCACATCACGTGTTGCTATATTTTCATCACAACATACAAAAAAGCAAAGCAAATACAACAAAATATATACGCCACTTGAATACGCTTTTTGGAAGAAGTAATTATATATCTAGTGTAATATAGACTATTATAAATTAGAGTATTTTTAGGGGCAAAATTTAAAATGCCGTCAATTCTTTTCGCACAACAATCGCCAAAGTCTTTGCGAAGTCATGGTATTTCAAAATAGTATAACAAATATTCAGGAGTCCGAAAAGTTATTATTTTATAAAATAACTGCAATATAATTTTTGTTATTATATATTTTAATAATTATGCGAGAAAAGTAGTCTATATACCATAAGAGTATAGAGCAGCGCCAAAGTTGCTTAAACTTATCACAAAGTTCGGTTCAGTTAGCTTTACCGCTGAACTGGGTTACAAAATTGCTAATAAAATTATAATACCCTCGTTGTGAATGCATAAAAATAACGATTTTTAAATAATGTCAAATGTTTTGTTTGTCTTTTGGGCACATGTCAACGCCTTTTGTGCTTTAACGTGTTGATTTTAAATACAATTTGCAATGTGTAACAAAATGTGAGAGTGAAGCAATCAGAATTGCTAGTCTGCATTCTAGACTTTCTGGCACGTGTTTTGTTAAATAGAAAGTGTATCAAGCTGGCAATTGAGCTCGAAAATTAAACCCAAATCAAGGGCTTAACCCGACTTGGCTACAAAGTTAACTAAATCCGTTAGTCAGCAGTATTTTTTTTTTGCAGCAGCAGCTTCAACTTTTAGCTGCTTTTCGGGGTTACTTTAAATTCCAAAGTGTCCTTGGCTTAACTTGCCAAAATGGACTCAAGACGAGGATAAGTTTTGCGTGTCAGTAGCAGGAGATAGAGAAAGAGAGAGAGAGAAAAGGTGCGGTAGAGATAGCTGAAAGCAACAACACACAATTAGGTCAATACACTGTTAAATTGTTTGAGAAACTACAAAAGAGAGAGAGAGAGAGAAAGAATTCATAGACAAGAGCTGCTCAATGTGCTGTGTGTGTGTGTGGTCCGAATACAAGACAAAGTAATGTCCGATAGCCAGAAGAAACTCAAGTTTTAAGTACATGCAACTGCATGTTTTTCAGCTCCAAGATTCTTTTGTCTCAGGCAAGTTGTTAATTAGCATCCTGAGCTGCTAGCATGAATGAAGCAAGAGAGAGAGAGAAGAGGAGGGAAAGAGACGCAGTTAAGCCTCTTTGTGCCTGTATTCAATGTAATTCATTTGCTACAAGTATTTGTCTTAATATTCGGAAACGGAAGCTCAATTATGCAAATGCTAATAACTTAACATAACGCATACGCAGCGTGTGTGCATTGTCTTTTATGCAACAACTAACATTACAACTTCCTGCAATTGTTTGCACACAAATTTTGTGATTGACGGAACTTTAAGCAATTAAATGAAATAAATTTCACATAATCTTATATTTTTTGATGTAATTAAATTTAAACAAAAATATATTTGGTTTATTGTTATGCATTTATTTTGTTCAATTTACAAGTAAAGCGCTTAAAGGCTTTTTCCCCAAAATCAAATGTTATCAAACTTGCTATATATATTTTTGATGCTTTTCTTTTGCTTCGGTAGACTTGCGGCAATAAATCTCTGTTGTAAATTTAAAAGTTTATTTATTTTTCACCTGCTGTGCACAAAAGTGTCAGCCAGAGTCAAAAATAACATTTGAAAGTCTGTTGGAAGTGCACACACACACACACATATACAGACTTTACATTTATTTTCATCAGTTTAAGCTTGACTTGACCTTGACAACAAGGTAAGTAACATGACAGAAAATGAGACTAGGTTAAAAACACTATAAATCAGCTATGGAGAAGTTCGAAAGTGAAATGATCTGTTACGATTTTAAAGATTTGCTTCTGTGGGAATTTTCTATGAATTATTTTTGTTAAAAAACATAGAAAAATCTTAAAAATATATTCAAAACTATACAAATAAGTTGAATTTCTTTAAAATTAAGTCACTTAAAGTTTGTTATATCAATTATATATGTCTCTATTGCAGCTGGTGTGATTGCTGCTGTTTTAGAGCTGGCTTAAAAGTCACTTTGCGGTCATAAATGTTGGCAATTAAATGCATATTTGAGCTAAAACGAGCATGCTTTGCTATATGTATTATATTGTGTAGATTGCATATTAAATCATAGCCCCAAAGAAAGATAAACAGCAACACTGACAGTGCACACATTCACCCAAACACACATACGTACAGTATTATATGGACACCCCATGGCCCAATTATGCGGGTTAAGAGCGCAAAAGTGCAGACCACAACAGAGACATCATTAGTATGCAGTTTGCTGTTTGCCTTTACAGCTGTTTGCCTGTGTGTGTGTTTATTCTGGATGAACTTTTTTGGCCACAAGTGACTTATACGTTAGCTGGGAAAAAGGAATAAAATGCCAGCAAAAAAACATAAACAAACTATGCTCGTAAAATCGGCGAAACAAAAAGCCTTAATTAATATGTGAGGAAAACTGCTGTTTGTTATGTTTATAATCCGTATATAAAATCTATAGCTATAGCTATAGCTATGTATACCGTTGCGCTTTCTTTATATGCATTCAATTGCCAAGTGCACTCATTCTGTGGGTGTATTCATGGCAAACTCAAACTCAGTGAGAGAAAAAGCCAACGCTTCAATAAATTTGAAAAGCTTCTCGATATGTTCACATACTACACTCACAGTAGGTCAACAGTTTTATTTTATTTTTGTTTTCATTCTTTTTGTATTACTATGCAGTTAAGCAAATCCATCAGACATGCATATAAAAAACATCAACAACCATCAACTACCATATATATATTATATATACTATATGTTTTAGTTGAGCTCAATGAGTTTGCCAGGCGACTGCAGCTTGGAAATTCACACACTCACACACAAGTTACTCACGGCACAGACATGCAAATTCTTCAGTCTCTAGCAGTTTATTGAAATGTCAGAGTATAGTAAGTAAAATCGTTTGCTATCTGCTTAAGCGAATTCTTGTGTAAACTTTTGTGAGCATTCAGCAAAATTCTTAATTATAAGTAAACACACATATAATTGCATTTCGGTTGCCGAAACTTTTTTAAATGCATTATAATAAGAGCTAAAGAATTTTCAATTAGTTGGCTGTAGTTTAAAAGTAGAATATAGCTTTATATATATTTAATTTTTTATTATAACAAAGTTTTCAAGTTAAGTTCTCTTATATGTATATAGCAGATAACACAAAATTTAGTTTACAAAGAAATTATTATTTTAAATTACAGCGAATATTGCGTATACGTACTTTTTGAATAGAAAAGAGATTAGTTTAACACTGTTTTATATATTTTTTAATAAATAAATAATAGATTATGAACAATTTAATTATCAAAATTTAAATATTAAGTATACGTGTACAATGATTATTCTGAATAAAATATTTAATAAATTGAAATACATTAAATTCATAAACCAGCGCTCGAAAATGTCTTCAACTAAAGTAAAATAATGAAGCAAATTAATTCTGAATAAATAATTTATAATATTTTTATGCTTACCACATTAATCGCACTTGATGTCATAGGATGAGCATTGTCCGAAATCTGATTTGAAAGTAAAATGCAGACCGATACACAGAGCCACAAGTACCAGAAAGACACAGAGCCAATAGATAACGCGATATATTGATCTTTCGGTAAACCTTTTAATAAGTTTGCTATGTCTTCGTGTTCTGCCTGTTAATTCGTTGGTGTTCTTCATATTTAATTTTGTTGTATTTGTTTGCTATTTCAATTGAGTTACAGTTTTGTTTTGAGCTACATCAATCAAATGGACTTGCAGTGCTTGCTTTGATTCCCAAATTGCCAACACTTTACGGACACAATAGCTGAGCGTACAAAACAATGGGGTTTTTATTGTAATTTGTTGCCATTAGTGTTGAAATGCTACCTCGACCGTAACCAGATCCAATTTCGACAACAACTTTATCTGAATGCCACAAACTTTGGCTAATTATTTAAGTTAATTGTCCTGCTCGTTCTGGCCACAAAAAGTCAACAACAGGAACAACAACAGCAGAGTGAATTTGTAAAGCAGGCCTTTTGGTGGGGTCTCCTCACAAAAATAGGTTAAATATTTGTACAAAAGGCCACAAATGTCTCGCAAATTTGTTAAAATTACTTACAAAACAAAGTTATACAATTTCGACATCTTTCCAACATGGCAGGGGTCAAGGGTCGGGGGTGAGGGTGAGTCAGAGCCAGTTAATGCACACATAAATTTAGTTTTGTGCCCAGAAATTTTGTTTCTTAAGCTTAAAATTGAGTAGAACTGTGTTGAGGAATGCCTTGCGGTTGCGGGCCAAGTGAATAAATGAATGAATGCATGAATAAATGTTTGTGTGAGCTAATTGTGAATATTTGCACTCGAAACTCATTTGTGTAGCTATTATTTGCCAATGTAATTGGTTGCACTCTCTCCGGCATATTTGTTAAAATGGTTGAGATGCTTTGCATTCGTGGCAATTGTTTGCACTTCAACTTGTGGCCAATTAGATATGTTTGTGGCCAAAACAGTTGGCCCTTTTCAAAATGACAGCAGCTGAAAGCGGGAGCATAAATTATGCTTTAATAAAGTAGACGATTTTAAGCGAAAGGCAACTAACAAACTCTTGTGTATTTCCAAGTTTTCAAACAGCTTAAAGCTCCTTATTGACATGATTTGCTCAGCAAGCAGCTTAAAGCTCCTTTAGGTCGCTGTAAGCTTTATGTGTGAAAGCTTATGTCATCAAGTTATTAGTGAGGAACACTTCTGACTGCATTGCCTTATTAATCATTAATAATTGCATAAATGAACAATGCAAATGCCACTTAATCATGCCATTTGTACAAGTACCATATCATGTTAAATACATGCACAGCACATTACACGAAAATGGTAGTGAAATATATGTATGTGAGACAGCAGCAGCTGTCTTACTTCCCTGCTGTCTCTCTGTCAGACTTTCCTTTTGCCACAGTAGCTGTTTGATGTTAATGAAAGTTTCCGTCGTGCAAATAAAGCCAAAAGCATGGAAATCAGTAAAACAAATTGCAATCTGCTTTTTATCGCAATGTCGCAGGACCTCACAGTAAAAAGTCTGCTTGCTCTGCACATCGATTGTCTGTCTGTCTGTGTGTGTGTGAGTGCATATATATATCAATGTGTGTGGGTGTGTTTCTGTCCATGATATTGACTGGCTCATTATGGCCCTGTTGACTGCCGGCTTCTTCTATTACTGGTGGCGTGGTTGGTTGTTCGTTTCGCTTCGTTTTGGTTTGGTTTGGTTTTCATTTCGATACATTTTCAATTTGGCCAAAATGCCACAAAGCATCGTGGCACCGCCATACAATTCGTATCGTGGCATTGCAATCAGTGCTCATTTTACCATAAATTGATAATTTTCTAACGGATATTCAATTTCCTTCGTTCGGCAGGCAGCCTTTTGCTACACACAAAACTTTGACCCCTTCGGGCACAACGACATTAAAGCCAAGTAAAAACCACAACAATGCTCTGCGGCAACTTATATATAATATTAATTCAGCATTCAAAGACGTTAGAAAATGGTACAATAAAAAAAGAAGTAACAATGAGGGTAGCTAGCAAACTTTTAGCTTGGCCAAGACATTCAACTAACTATCTAACTATTTCTGCCAACTGTTTATTTTCAGTAGACTTTTTCGCTTGATGGCTTATTATGATGCTGGACGCCAGCTTGGGGCCAGCTACTCACTGGACTTGTCTGCTCATGAGAGAGTTATAGTGAGGCAGACAGACGGAGAGGTTTAGGGAGAGGCAAGTTTTTGCCATCAGTCTGAGGCAAGTTGTCAACCAACTTTGCAACAATAATCGCCTGCTACAGTTTGTAGTCGCAATTGCAGCGAGACAAGTCAAATTTCAACTCCCAGCAGATAAAAACGAGAAAACAACAAGGCTTCTAGAAAGAGAAGGAGAACTAGAGAGTGAGGGAGACAGAGTATGCATTCTCAACGCCCCTTTGCAATTGAATGCAATGTGACTTTTCGTAGCGTTTACACTGCAGCTCAAGTCAAAAAAACAACAACAACAAAACAAAAGAGGATATTCCACTGGCAGGCTGAGTTTGAAAGCCTTTTGAGGGTATAAAAGAAAATTGTGCATTTTTTGGTTTTGGAGCAGAAGGTTTCATGATTACTTTAGCTTTGTGTATAAGCTAGCTTATTTGGGTATTTTGGGTTTTTCTTTGTTTTTGAGATCAAAGTACTATGAGCACTTCGTATATCCGCTGACCCAGTAATGCAAGTATGCATTCGTTTGATTTTCAACTATAGACTTAAGTAGTTTGCTTGGCTTTTGTGCAAGTCACTTGACAGTTATTTGACAGTTTGGCTTGGCATTGTAAAGCACAGCATTTTTGCATAAATAAGGTAATCAATCAAAAACTTCTTTTACTAAAAACTAACATGGTCAACTAAATGTTACAAAATAAAATTCTATTTAAATAAAGCAACAAAATCACTGTAAAGTCAATTACGTTGAACAGCAAACGTTTGAAATTCTCTAAAAATGTTTTATAATTGTTTTTATTGCTTAAATATGGTCATTTAACTAATAAAATTCTATACTCTTGTGCTTTAATTAAAGTGTATTAAATTTTGCAAATTCTGTAAACTGGAATTAACACCAGCAAAATTGTTGTTTGTTTTCATAGCCGGTGTTAATCAATCCAACAAATATTTAATTCAATTTTAACTAAGCGCAAATCTATTTATGGATTATGTTTTAAATTTCTTATGGTACTCTTTAATATGTAAATTTGTTTAAATTGCAATTGGGGTTTTTGTGTGCGGCCATTAGTTATTTGTGAATTATTAAAATAGTTCACGCACTTTCTGCTGGCAATAACATTTATAATTGGCCCAATTTGCTGTGACATGTCCAGCAAAGTAACTTAATGCTTATGCTGTCAACTGGCAAACAAAAGATACTAGTCTACTTAAGTACTTATAAGCATAGTAATAGTGTGCGTAGCATATGTAAATTTTCCGCTAATTAAAATTAGCATATTCCTCTTTTGCAGTTGAAGCTTTTGCAGACGCTCAGCTGGTGGCCAAGTGGGCTTGGCCAGGCCAAAACCACATTAGTTGTCAGTGGAACTTGTGACAAAAAAAAGTATGATATGTGATGGCAGATGAGTGTATTTTACAGGATAGATACCCTGTGAATTATTTAGCGATGCCAAAACACTGCTTTTCAAATTTCGTATGCGAAAAAAGTGTAGCATACTTTTTGGTGCTGTTCTGTTAATCGTATAAGTGTGGAATATATTTCAAAAACTACTTATATTTATTTAAGATTTTGTTATACATTTTCTGCCACTTAGATACTCAAGTAGACTAACCAACTAACAGGGTATCAGAAAAAGAGAAGAACGCATTGCCAGCTGATTAAAAGGGAAAGCTAACAAGCGTTTGCTCTTTGCTTGCGGCTCTGTGTCATTTCAGCGCCACACACACATTAGAATCGTAAAAGTTTATTGTTTTTTTTTTGTGTGTGTATTATTCGCTTTTTGTTTTTTATTTGTTGCTGGTGTGGGTTTTCGTTGTTAGCGTTGTTAGTGGCTGTACGCTTTGAGCCTGCTTAAGCTTTGGGGGCATTATGCTTTTTAATTAAATTGTTGCCTGCTTTTTATTACCCAAAGCCCACAAATACACACGCACACGTGTATACTAAAATGTACATAAAATATACAGCAGACTTTTTAAACAAAATGTACTTCAAAAACTTTAAAGCAAATCGATTTGAAAAGCAGCGCATAATTATCATAATTATGGTTGCATATTAATTGCGTATACGCCCTGATGGTTGCGTTGCATAAAATGCTGAAAGCGCATAAATAATAACGTCGGAAATTGTGCATATGCATACACACACTTGCACACATATTTAAATATAGTACTTCGATATATGCAGCTGTTTTTAACTCAGTGCACTTGAATTGTTGAATCCGAATAGCTCGTGGTTTTTGGTTTGTGCTCGGCATTCGGAAAACAATTATTATATGAAAATAAAGCAAATTTTTTATACTCTGAAACTGCTGGTAAACTGGTTAATACATTTTTAATAATTATGGAAGATTCAAGGTTTTAGAAAAAGGTTGCGCAAATTTTCTAGGCAGAAAACTTCTGTTAGTTTCATTTCTACGAAAAGTTAAGTTCCTTTTAGTGAAATCCTGTTAACATTTCGATGACTTTCACTTTTAAGCAGACCATCTTTCGGCTAAAACAGTTTGCCTTCTCGTGGACTCATTGTTAATTGCCGGAAGTGCGAGCCAAACGGGATGGAGACTCCGTTTCCGCTTACGACCACACAACCATGAATAGATTTGCATTTTAAATGCGTGCAGCAGCTTTTCGCTTTTATTTGTGCCCCTTTTCATTTAAGCGGTGACCTTTGTAAATACTTTTATATACCAACAGAAGAAAAATACAAATAGAAAAGGAAACAACCTGAAGGTAAGTTTGGGTTTCTCGTAATTTCCTCTTTATTTTCCATTTTCGGCTGTATTTCATTCGGTTCACACTAAATTTGAGTTGCTTGTGAAAGATGTTCTTAGGTTAAATGGTGCAGAAAACGCTGGGCTGACTGTTGACCGACCTAAGTAAAGCTAAAAATATATTTAAATGTCACTCTTTGGGCATGTCTCGAGAGTCCAAGAAACCGAACTGCCAAATTCTATTTGCTTGTGCTACTTAGCAAAAAAAATTCTATACTTTATATATGGAGAAAAAATAGAAAAAATAAAAATAGCTATGCAGAACTCTCGTTTGGCAGTTTTTTTCAGCTTCAAGTGCGAAATGTGTCAACAAAATAAATGCATAAATAAGAATCAGAGCGTCAATCCACAATGGCATTAGGGGCAAGTCAAACATTCAAGTCGATGCTGCAAAATATTCAATAGTAAAAAATGTGCACTCTTCCATTATTAAGGCGTGTGCTCTCATGCCTGATAAATTGCAGCTGAGCTTTTACTGCAGCTTCTCTGGTGTGAAAATGTCTTATGCTTCGGCAGCCAATGATATATAAGACAGGCAGACTGACAGCCAGCCAGACAGACAGCTGGCATTTCCAAATGAAAATTCACAGCACTCTCATTTCTTTCTTCCCTAACTGAAGCTGAAATTTCGTATGAGAAAAAAAGTGTAGCATACTTTTGAGTGCTGTGTTGTTAATCGCCTAAAGTTTGGAGTATATTATGACATTATAGCTTTAAATGGCTTGGCCAGCATTGATTGCCTCTATCTGCTGGCCAACCAGTCTGTAAGCTGGCTAAAACAATAGGGCCAATCACAACAACAACAACAACAATAGCAGCAGAGATAACAACAACTGATAGAAAAGCCAACCAGAGCAGCTGTGGCATTGTTCTCTTGACTTGGCTTATTTTTGCTCGAGTTTTCTCATTCTCGCTATATATTTTTTTTCTGTCTGCATCGCTTGCAGCGAATCCGCTGTATGTGTGTGAAAATGCAGCCATAAATCTGCGCATTCAGCATGATTCTGGTTGCTGTGTTGTTGTTGTTGTTGTTGCTGCTCTCATTGTTGCCATTGACAACAGCAGCTGTGAGCCGCTGCAGTGCGTCGTCATGTTGTTCATATGCAAAGATTGACTTTTCTTTATAATCTGCTGGGTATTGTGATTTTCTGCTGTAAAAGGCTTTCAAGACACCAGAAAGCATATAAATTCTTTATCAATCTGATGTACTGAGAGTGGCATAAAAGCTGAGCTGTAACTGGTATTCTATGTAAGAAATCTAGAATAAATAAACAGATTTGCATTCGGAAAACATTTTTCCACTAACAAAAACTTCTATACAAATTAGATAAGCAAGAGTAAAATCACTAGCATTTAATTAGAGGGTATTTTGACTTCATCAACTTGCTGTAACATATAATTTTCGATTGCTCTTTCACTTTCGGTCGTCGTGTGTCGTAAATGGACTGATTTTTGCCAGTCACTAGATGCCGAGTAAGATATTGATGCAGCTGCAGCAGCTATTGTTTTGTGTGTGCGTGTGTTTTTCTTTTCTTTTTATGAAGCAAGTAAGAGTAAGGGAGGGAGTGAGTGTGTGAGAGAGAGAGAAAAACCTTGCTGAGCAAAATTCACATCAATTCATTTATTGTAAAATACGCTGGCTATGGCCAGATTTTCCATTTTTTCCGAGTCACTTAATACGTAACGTACATAAAATTAATGTATACAATTATATATACGCGTACTTTACATGTATATAATCTATATATATTTATATATATACCATTTATTGACTTATGTTAGCCAACAATTTGTTGTTGTTTTCTTTGTATTTATTATTATATATATATTTAATATTTTTGGTATATGCAAAACTGCAGAAAATAGTTTGTTTGTTGCTTCTCGAGTTATATAAATTATTATAATAAAGTGTATGTGTATGAGTATGCGTATGAGTATGTGTGTGAGTATGTCTTTGGCATATATGTATAAATGTAAATTGTAGTTAAGCTTGAATGGTGTGTAGTGTAGTGTAGTATCTGTGTGTGGTTCAAGAATCGACTGCTGTTTTAACATTTAGAATACAACAATTTCGAAAATACCAACATTAGTACTATGTAAATATATATATATGTATGTGTATAGTATATACTTAATGACTTAAATGATCAAGTCTACACAATGTACTTGATATGGACGCTTAGAATTTATAAACTAATTCTCTCTACACCGAAGCACACACACAAAGTTATTCACAAATTTATTTGTGTGTTTTTGTTTATTAAGAGTATGTTTCTATATATATTTATTATTTGTCTGAGATGCCTACACTAAAGACTGGCTTTTTGCTTAGAGACTAACATAAGTTATTATTGGAAATAACTGCAGACATGCACGCACTTATTTGTTCTGCTCATGATATGCTCCGTATAGAGTTTTGGATAGAGTTCAGGTTTTAAATACAATTACAATTACATTTGTGATAGAATTTGGTTTACAGTACTGTTTTTTTTTGCGAGTGTATTGTTTTGTTTTTTTGTTGAGCTGCGTGAACTTATGTCTCTATGAGATCTGCTGAAAGACAAAACAAATATGTACGCTTGGCTTGCATACATTTCCATGGACAAGTTTTGGTTTTTATTAGTACTAGAATTAGATTTAACTAGATTACGCATACGCCTAGTGTACTAGAGTAAGCACTTTACATTATGTGTTTTTTTTTTTTGTATTGACGAGGCTAATAAGCTCCATTGAAGTAAATATTAACTACAACTTAGACAAAAGCTAGCTATATACACATTATAATTCTCTGCCGCTATGACTCTTTTTTACACATTTATATACTATATATATATATATAGATTTTCTCTTCTATCTTTCTCTTTTCTTTTTTGCGCGTTTCACACGCACGCACTCCAAACTATAGTAGGCATGGCTCTGGTGGTTCACTGTAGCTTTATAGCTAAATTAATAGCCAGTTTTGCTTACGCCTGCGCAGCGGCAACGAACTGCACCACAGTGTTTGACCGTGTGCTGCTGCCGCTGCTGCTGGGCTCAACAACAACTGTTGCTGTTGTCGTTAATGCTTCTGGTGTCGTTGCTGTTGATTTTGCTGCCACTGAAGGCGCCTCATTGCCAATGCCAATACTTGGCGCACACTCATCGCTGGGCAATCGCTTGACCAACATTTGGCTTGATCTGACCGCAATCCATTCATTGCGTCCCGCATCAAACCAAGTCAGGCCAAGATTGTATCGTCCATTGAGATTGGCGTGCTGACAATGAGAGAACCACCAGCCACCCTCATAGTTAGCAGCACAGTGCGTCTGTGATATATCGCGATCATCATCAATGGCCGAGAATTGCATACCCTGTTGATAGTTCAAAGCATCCGATGCATTGCCACTATACTCGCCAATATGCAACCTATAACCATCTGCCTTCGATGAGATATAGAAATGCCTATATTCGGCCACCCAATTGTTATCATAAATATCCTGCATCTGTACACGCAACTGTGTACAATTGTTCAGCGTCAGATGATGCAGCTGCTCATTGCCAATCCAATACTCGCCACCAGGTGTACCAAAACCATGTGCATAGTCCGCCCACGAACGATTGAAGTCCGCACTGCCGTCAAAGCGACGCTGCACTGTCGTCCAGCCATCGGCATTGCAGTGTGTCATTAGTGGATGATGCTGGCCAGCGGGTGCAATTAGATGCAGTCCATCCACCTGGTTGGACAACTCGCTGCAATCCTGCGGCAATTTATTTACAATTGCCTCATATTGCGCCTCAACATTTTCCAATTCGGCCACCAGTGTTTCGGCCAGGTCATTATCCCCCTGAAAATCGCTTAACTGCAATTCGGACTGTGGTGGCTGATGCTGTGTCTGTTTCTGGTTATGTGGACGCTTGTGGGGTTTGTTCAAATGCGATAACTGCAAGAAGAAAGCAAAAAATAATGAATAAGTTAATATTTAGCTTAAAAATTGGGTAAGTTTTAGGTATGGAAAACGTTTATTGCCTCTCGGGTATCTAAATTTTCACCAAGTAGTATTAATTTCAAGTTCAATCGCCACTCACCTTATTATGCAGTTCAGTGTTGACCAGTGTTTGCATGCGATCCACATTGGTTTGCAGTTGCTCCACGTTGCTGACCAGCTTCTTGACACCATCGCGCTCGTCCTGCAAGGCGCTAACACTTACGGCCATGGCCTGCAGCGAACGTGCCGCATTTTTGCCCTCTTCGCGTACCAAATTCTGCTCGGAGCTAATTTGTGCATTTGCAAACTCAAGCTTGGAGATTTCGTGACGCAACTCGGGTATGTTCTTGTCCATTTTACTCTGCAGTCCCTCCACATCCTCGAGCAGTTCCAGCATTGAGGTATGCAACTTGTCCAGTGTCGCAATTTGACGGCTTAAATTGAAATTGGCATTCGCGATGCGATGTTGTTCCAGTTCAATGCTCCGCACACGTTCATCAATGTGATGATATTTCAGTTCGTTCATTTGACGACGTAGATTGCGTTGTGATAACTGCAAGTTGTGGATTTGCTGCTGCTGGAAGCGGCAATGGCGACGGCGGTGGTCGGCTAGTTCGCTGCTCGTTAGCTGCTGTGACGGTGACTGCAAGGGAAAAACAAAGAGTTGTAGATAAGTAAGGTGTAAGAACTATCGATAGATCGATTTATTTAGCTCAGTTTTGCGAAGTAAGAAATCGATGATTGTGGAAAATAGTCTGGAGTTAAATTATTTAATTTTGTAATACTGGTTTTAACTCAGAAAATCTTATGTTAGCACGAAACTTCGAAGCTTTAGACAGAATTTTAAGAGTATCGACAAAACGATTATTTTTAGTAGCGATTAATGAGTTCTTAGCTTCTACACTTTTCGGTCAAGAAGCTATGGATAAGGACTTTTGAGTTAAATTAACTAGTCTTAAGACTTAAAAGCTTCAAAAGTTTCAAAATTTTTTTAGCGATTCAAAATATTTCGATTTAATGATATGTTTGATAAGTTTTTAAGTCTACGATATCTTTTGTTTTTAATTCACTAAAGCAGCATTTGAGCAAACAGAGCTTAAAGTATAATTTAGTTGAGCTTTAAAGCTGCCTTACTTAAAAGCTTGCGACTTATTGTGCTTATCTTGGCGCACTTGTAATATGCATGTGCTCAGGATTATGTGCAGGGAATTGAATACTAAATCCATTTATTATAAATGCATTTCATAACCCACCGCAGCAGTGCCAAACAACAACTTTGTCACGCACACACACACACACACACACACAGAGAGGTAGACAAACATGTCGTAACATGCAAGGCGTGTGTATGGCTGTGTGGGGGTGGGTATGAAAGGCGTATGCAACAATAATGCCAACGACAGCAAACGCGTTTAAATCCCGTTGAGTGAGTAAAGACGCACACACACACACAGCTACACACACACACACACACTTGGATATTTAGTTGTGGCAACTTGGCAGTTGTCTGTATAAGCGCAGCACAAGTTTATTTATGACTTTTTCTCATATCAAAAGCGAAAGAGTGACGGAGATAGAGTGAAGGAATTAGAGAAAAAGATAGATAGAAAGAGAGAAGGGCAGAGAGAGATGGGGTGTGAGCAGGAGCAGAAGGATATACATAGTATAATTTTAGTGAGTGACAAGCGTTAACCAAGGTAATGTCATTTGGGTCACAGTTGTGATTTGTGAATGGAAATGTAATGAATATGCTAGCAACACAGTGCTAAAGATACAGATACAGCTGGAGATACAGATACACAGATACAGCTATACAGCGCTACAGTTAGTGCTACAATCTGCCAGTTTTGTCTATGCTTGCCATTCATTACTAAGCATATATACTATATATGCATATGTATATAGAATGTTATGCTTTTGTCTACGGCAGATGTCCCTCATAATTGACTAATAAAGTATCTCACAGAAAGTATCTCAATGGCAATGGCAAGCAAGAAATGTGCTACTGCTGCTGCTGCTACTGCTGCTGTTGCTAATGAATGAAAGGCAAAGCATAGAAGAAAGCAACAACGAATGTTTGCCATTTAATTAAGTAATACCCCAAATGAACTTTTCAACATAAAGTACAATAAAGTTATTCAACAAGCTTATAAATCAGACAAAAAAACAAAGTTAGAAAAGTGAGTGTTTAAATGAATGCCAGACACATGTTTATATAGAGCACTTTTTTGTGTGCTTTTTGCTACTTTAAACTAAAGTTTTTATATTATATACTATGCAGCACTTTTAGTATTATGGAAATTTGACTCGAAGACCATAAAAATCTTGGCAGCTGTTTAAATTCTGTTTAATAATTTTGTGCTTCACTTTTTGAGTGCTTATGTTGTTGTTTTTTGTGTGCTTTTTTAAATTCAATTATTAATGACGCAGCGTAAAAAATATAAAATGAAATGCACGAATATTTACGCGAAACTTGTGCTGCCAATCGAAGCGCAACTTAACGGTATTTCCTGCCACAGCTACTGCTACTGCCACTGCTGCTGCTCTTTCTGTTTGTGTTTGCTTAGCCGCCCCGCCCCGCATTCCGCCCCGCCCATCAAAAGCACATTGCTGCGTGGGCGTTTTGGCAAGGACATTGCCAAAAAGGAAGCGTCGTTGCTGTTTTATGCAAAAGGTCACGAACATTGCTAATACGCCACGTTCGACAGGCAGCACAATACGCACACCTATACACACATACGGAAGTAAGCACACACTTACATATATATTTATGTATATATAGCTTACAGGTGCTGTGTATGTGTGACGCTATCAAAAATGGCCAAGGTGATATACGATTTGCAGCTGGCGACGTCAACAATATAATTAAATGTGATTTATGCGTTTTGTGGCACAGTCACAGCACACAAATGCCGTTTTAACAATTAACAGCTAAAGGCAAACAGCAGCAGCAGCAACAACAGCAACAACAACAACAGCAGTAACAACAAATAAATAATTTTTAAGACATTGACAGCGTCGCTAATTGAAATCGAAGCTGAAATTACAGCATAAATATTTAACGACTGCGTGTAATTAAGAAACACTAATCAGGCACAAAGCGCAGTTGCCAGATTAATTAATTTGCGAATCTAAAACAAACACAAATACACACCCAAACACACACATACTTACACATGTTTACAGAGAGTTGCTCATAAAATGCATAAACCGTTTTGGCTTGTAGCCAGGATTAAAGTGAAATTTTTACATGTTGTGCTCAAGTGAAGGCTAACAAGGATTTGCTATTAGCGTCAGCTATGCAGGCAGCAGCCAGGGAATATATATACATATATACCTAGGTATAGCTATAGCTGTATGTGTGTGTGTGTGCAGGGAAAATAGAAAATAACTTTTGCTGCTGCTGCTGCTGCTGTTGAAGCTCCACGCTGAATTGTCGTAAAAATTTAATAGGACTTTTGTGTGCCGCTCTAAAAAGTTACACACTGTAACACTCTGTGTGTGTGCGGGGGTGTGTGTGGCCATTAAGTTAATGCGCATTTAGGTGGCCCGCCATTGGGAGCTAGCTTTTTTTTCTTTTGCCGCTAAATGGCAAACGTGTGCATAATTTGAAACTAAATATGCGCCAAATGTTGTCAAACAAAAGTGTTGAGCTGCTTTTTCGGGCAATTTAAAAACAAATACCAAAATATATGCATATTTAACTGAAATTTAAGAAAATGCTTAAAGCAAGCCTTCGCCTAAATTTACTGCTAACAAGTCAAAGGCATAAAACTTGAGCTGAGAGCGGTGAGAACTGAGGCAAACGTAAAGGCAGCAGTAATAATATGCATATTTTTAGGGAGCACGAGCACTAGAAGCAAAGTTAAGTTCAACATGTTTACACTGGGGGAAAGAGCAGCACAGAGCGAGAAAAGGAGAGCATGAGAGTGAGATAGAGATATCATATTTCAATACAAGATAGCTACATGACGTACTACACACGAATCTCAAGTGAATGCCAAGTTTCAATAAAGGTAATTTGACTCATAAAATAAATATCAACTACAAGCAGCAAAATATATGCATACATATGTATCTATATATATAAAGTTATATATTTCATTTTTTTTTTTGACTGTCTGTGGCCTATGTACATACGCCAAAAAAAAGAAAAGAAAAATACAAGCACTTCAACAATCAAACAAATTGCCAGCCGCAAAGCGTAGGAGGCTGTGGGAAGACAAGGACGAGACGGCACAGAACCAAGGAGTTTGGTTAGGAAGGCAACATAAAACAAAAGGCAGCACAAATATCAACATAAATAAGGTAAAATGCTGGGCCCACTCGAGAGCACACACACACAACACCAGAAAAAAGCAACAAAATATAAAAAAAAAGCCAGAAACCAGAAACAAAACAAAAATTTTGTTACGCCTGAAACTGGAGCCTCTGTCTACATGCCTTACACCCGCTCCCTCTCCCTCCCTCCTCTCTGGCTATCCCGCATTTGTTTGCCTGGCTAATTTAAGAGCAAGTTTCTCATATGTACACTATATAGTATGTAGTATGCCGACTCGCATATACATATAGTATTTGCCTTGCTTTGTCTTTTGTTATATGATTTTTATTTTTATTTTTTTTTTTGTCTTGTTCTGTTTTGTTTTGTGTGCGTTGCTGCTCCTGTTTCCTACTTGTCTGTATGTCCTGGCAATCGCATCAATAACCAATGATAAACATTTGCGTTTAACTGTTGCTACTGACAGCTTCCATCATGCCGATTTGTTATGTTATGTCTTGTCAGTCCTACATATGCCGACGTCCTGTCTCGTCCTGTTTTATTCTGTTCTGCACTGTGCTGTCCTGTCCTCTGCCGTATATATATTGGCTTTGTTATAAATCTGCACACATTGCAATTAGAGCATCAGTTATTGTCTTGTCAGTGGCAGCTGTGACTTGCCTGCTTTTTTTTGTACTATATATTGGCCTCAAGTTGAAAGGTTTTGCCATCAATTTCAGTTCAATTAGTACGGTCAATTCAACTAAGTGCCAACATCAAATATACTTCAGACATGAAAAGGTTACACACGAAGGGTCTGTCACAAAAAATGTCAATTAGACGTGGAAATTTGAAAGTTAATTACTACCAATTTAGAAAGAAAAATGTTTTGCTATGCAAATCTGTAGGAAATGAATTTATATTTTATTTTTGTAGTAAAAGCTATTAGCAGAAGTTATAATTTCTTTTATTTAATTCATAATACAGAATTATTTAAGCTGCTCTAAAACCTTTTGACGCTACTTGCAAAATTTCTGTCTTTTGTTTTAGTACTAAATACCTTTATAAATTATTTTTTAAATATTTTTAAAACACTCTTGGCTATATAAAAACAATAGCTTGTTTTGACTAATACGCAAAGAAATGTTTTTCTCACATTTTTTTATAGAGCAACCACAATGAAAATTAAATTCACTGGTTTGCTTTTGTAGTTTCCCTTGGGGTTGTGCACCGCCAAATTCCTTTCTTTTCTATAAATTTTAATCAAATAAAGTAGAGTTGATTTAATTCTAGCTCACGCATATACAAAAACGAGAATATATATATATATATATATCTTTATATATATATATCTTTTTACTGAGCCACCTGTGCAATATATTTTTATATTTTTTTTATGCGCTTTGTTCTATTTGAACCTAATTTCTGCTTTGCTGCGCTTTTATAATAACAATTTTTAGAAATTGCTTTTTGGCATTTTTGGCTCTCATTGTTTTTTGGTGCTTTTTTGGCTTAAACTTCCAACAGAAAAACAGGTTCACTGATAACTGCTCTGGCTGTTGTTGTTTGCTTGCTCCCAGCGCGTCAACTTTGGTGGGAAATGGGAATGAATGGGAAAGAAATAATGAAAAGGATCAAATTGTGCTGAAGCATCGCGCGCATCATAAACGCACGCACACCAACACACACATACACTGCGCAAAAAAGCCAACTGGTTAATCTAAATTGCCGACTCGACTAGCAGCTACCCGTTGCACCGGCTTCGCTTTGTATTAAGAACGTTTGCTGAAAACTGTTGCATACTTTTAGGTGCTTGCGTTATTAAAAGCACTAATACATTTTGTTAGTTACATACGATCTTAGTGAGTTATAAAATGTTTACGTACGCCAAATTTATATGAATTTATTTTTATAAAAAAGTAAGTTATAAATTTAAAATTTTGTATGTCGATATAGACAGATTTTTATATAGATAATATAAGTTTAACTAACATATTTAATGCGATTTATTTTTTGAAGCAGTTTTGTTGCCCAAAACTTTTACCTTATACCCGTGCTCTTAACTGTAACGGGTATATAAATAAACACAAATACATATACGTATACAAAACTGATTATCAAGGCACTCAAGAGCATCTGCTGCTTTTGGCTGCTTTTGGCCAGCCGAGGGGAACTTGCCAAATGTTGGCAAGACAAAAGACAGCAGCCGTCACTCCAGTTTCCCTCTCTCTCTTTCACTCTGACATCAGCAGCTGGCGTTGGATACCCAATTTCTGGTTCTTCCTACTTCCCTACCCCTTCTCTCCCCCTCTACATTTCGGCTGTGTTTGAATGCTTGAGGCGATTAAAAGGTGATTTCCTGCTTTTTGTTTGCAATTTTCAGCAATTTCATTCTATACACAAAACGTACGTGTTGCGTATTGTACCAAATACCAAAAGGGGGGATATAAAGCCAGGCCCTTTAACATTACACACATAAATATCGCTGTATGTGTACATATTATCCTGTCCTGCACTGCAAACAGATTCAACTGAAAGCCGCTTAAACCGCCTGACTGCACGTTTTATCGCTTTCATCGGTTTTATTGGTTTTGTTTGGCTTTTTTTTTTGCTGTTGTTGTATTTTTAAAGCAATTTGTGGTCAAAAAATTTTTAGTGGCTGCTCGTCTGTCCGACGTAATTGCTTTGTGTTTGTGAGTGCCGTCTCTCTCTCTCAATTTATCTGCTCAACGAGAAGAGGTTCAGTTTTCAATCAACCTCAGCCCCGAACCTCAACAATCTGCACATTATCCCTAAGCAAGCAAATTTTCAGCTAAGCAACTTTTTACACAAATACTTCAAAGCAAAAGAAAAAAATAGTAGAAGCTGCTCTCAGGCATAGGGCGAGTTACCTCAAAGCAAGAAAGAAAAAAAGCAGGTGGCTCCCAAAACCAGTTTTTCAAATATCCCACTGACATATTTTCGGTGGCAACCGCATGCATATGAGAGTCGCATAATCCTTTTAATGAAGCACAACGCTCTATATCTTCTCTTCTTTTTTTCACCGTTTGGCCCCCCATATATTTTGTATCCTCATTTTTTTCTCTCGTCTCTTGTTGCTTTACCTGTTGGCTGCTGTGTGTGTGTGTGTTTTCTTTGGCAAGAAATGTAAAGATTTTTTTCTTTGTATGCTAAATTGATACGCTTGTCCCGCAAAAATGAAAACTGTTGAAAAACTCGAAACTATCAACAGCTTTAAAACTTGTTTAAAATTTAATTATGCTGCGAAATATAAAATGTAATTAGAAAGAAGTGAATAGCAAAAGAGTTGCCTTTTAAAGCGTAGAAGAGTATTTCAGCTTAATAATAATAAGTGTAAAACCTGCATAATATTTCTAAGCAAGGCTTTGAAGTACCCTAATAAACCCTTTACTTTGCTGTTATCCCAAAAAAAACTTCAAGCTCCAATTAACAAATCCACTTTCAGCAAAATTTCCCTAAAAACTTTTCACTTTAAACCTAACCCAAGGTATATCTCAGTACAGCAGACTCTTTAAATGTTTCATTTAACTTTCACTTTGCCTTTGCTGCCGTTTATTGACTTTAATTATAATGAAAAGTTGTTAGCATGTTGTCGCTCAGTCTGCGGCGCTTGTCTGCGATTTGCCTGACCTTAATGTTAATGATTCAGTTAGGCCAACAACATTCTGGAGCTGGAGATGGTTTATGGCAGGTTGGGATATGATTTCGAGAGTGGGGAGACTGGGCTAAGTGGCTGCCCGGGGCGAGGAGTTAGCATTAAATATTAAATATGTTGACGTCCTGCGGTGCGTATGAGTAATTTAAGCAGCATATATGAGACGCCATTAAAAAAGGTAAAGACATAACACAGCAGACACAACACACACATATATATACCTGTGTGGCACTCGGCTCGATATTCGTAGAGCACTCGGCTCGTTAGCACATCGTGGCTCAGATGGCGGTTGCTTTAAAAAACAATGGCCAGACCGCCGTGTTGGCATAAAAGAAGGCATAAAATGCCCAGATAATGGCAATGATGTGGGCAGGGTAGCTGTGGGGGAGGAGAGCGGGTAGGCTGCTCTCTTTATGAGCGCACTTAAATAGCAGCAACAAAAAAAAAAGCAACACACACAAGCAGAAATTTCAAAACCATAAAAAACTGTAGCACTCCACCTGAGAGCAATTGTGTGAGTTTGCGACTGTACGAGTGTGCGTGTGCTTATCTGATCATTAGCATAAAGCTAACTGTCTACACTGCGCAAAACAAAGTTGTATACCAAAATTAAAGCTAGAAAATTCTTAAATTTTCTAAAGTTTTGTTATTTACTCCAAACATTAGCGCTTAATTTCTAACAGTGTACTATTATGGGTCATCTGGTAACTCACCTCTTGACTGACTTCCTGACTTGCGCTATATTCCTCAATGCTCGCGGACTGTTCGACTGTTGTTTGCTGTTGATGTTGCTGCTGTTTGCTGGTGATTGTATGCCTAATCAGTTGCTTATTCAATTGATGCTTGTACTCCTGCTCCTGTTGCATTAATTCCTCACGCATTTCCTGTACAATGACCTCGGTCTGCTGCTGCCGTTCCCGCTGAGCGGCCAGCTCCAGTTTCAGCTGCTGATAGTCGGTGCGTATGGTGGCCAGATCCTCGTAGGCACCACCGCCATGTCGCACATCCTTGGCCATGTTGCCGGCGGTGCGTTGCAGTTCGACCAACTGTTTGCGTATCTCCGATATGGACTGTTGCAGCCACTCGACGGTGAGGCGCTCCTTGTTGCCGCTGTGTGTGGCACGTAATGTTTGCACCTCGCGTCTGCAATGAGCAAGAATTAACATAATTTTTAGAAAACTCAGCTATATACTATTTGTGTAGCTTGTTTAATTAGCCAGGTAGAAGGAGAGAGAGAGCTGACAGCGGGTAGTTACAATATGCAACGCACACGGCGTATGCGTAACATTTTAATTGACTTTGAAATGGGCAACGTGTGGCATGGCGTGGCTTTGGCATGCTGCGGAGCATATAGACGCTGCCAGAATCTAATTTAAATTGACATTTTCAGGCTAGCGGACGGCTTAATTGCCTGTGTGGCTGAAAGCAGCGCGTTAATGGGATTTGCGCGTGAGGTTTACATGAAAAAGCAACGTCATTTTCATGCACTTTTTCAATTAAGCACATTCAAGTTTTTTGACAGTACCCAAAAATAAATTTAATAGCAACAATAGACAAACAGAGAGGGAGAGTGTGTGAAGGAAATCGCAGCCAACTGCAATTCACTAAATGAAAATTAATGCCGAAAAAAGCCGAAAAACTTTGCCGCCGCAAACAAGCAGCAACAGCAGCAGCAGCAGGAAAACATGAGGCAAATGCGTTGGCAGCTTTTGAAATTATTGTTTAAGTGTGGCAAAAGTAAATTTTTGTTTAGCTTTTCTCGCACAAAAAACAGGCGTAAAATGAAAATGTTGTAGCACTTGTGGCAGTTGGCAGCCGCCACATCAGACTCGCAAACTTCTCTACAATTTTTGTGGCATTTCAGACAATTAAAGCAGTCAGTCTGCAGAGTTAGAAGTTTTAGAAGCGAGAGAGACAGAGAGAGATAGAGCGGAAGCAGAAAGAATGGGGCAGCATCTTTCAACTTCCATTTTGAACATGAAACAAAACAAAAAAGAAACTTTGTGCTGACTTCAACTCCGACTTCAACTGTGCGCTGCTACTGTGGTTGCTCTGCAGCTGTGGCTGCTGTTTTATTTTTCATTTTCATTTTCACTGTCAAAAGAGCAAAGCTACATGAAATTTTCATAAAAACCAAAACAACAAAAAAACTTTCATTTTTACTCCGACTGCTTTTTGGGGTTTGTTAGCATTGTGTGTGTGTGTGTGTGTGTGTGTGTGTGTGTATGTGTATGTGCTGCGTATACGTAATATTTCAATTTGCGTGCGGTTGACTGATGCACGTGTGCATCACAGCTGTGTGTTATAAATTTGACGACTGCAAAAACTATCCACACACACAGAGATAGTGAAAAGTTCTTTAGTTTTTAGCTGCAAAGACTTTAAGCAAAAATTAAGTGCGTTAAGTAGAAAAGTTTTTAGCGTTTTGGCTGTAAAATCTGGCTTATAATTAACTTTTCACTTGCAGTAAGATTTGCAGCTCTCTATAAATTTTGTAATTTATACAAAAGCTGTGAAATTTTCCATTTGCAATGACAAACATTTCGTTGTTGGCTTTTCTAATGATTAAACTGCAAACCGACTCTATTCAGTCGCAAATACAATGCACTCTGACATATCTGCTCTCAATTAATCTAAACATTGAATAGAGCTAGAAAATGCACAAAGTAAGCTATTGTATGCGTTGTAGCTATTCAAACACAAAATTCGCATACCAAAATCAACAATTTTTCGCATGGCTGCAACAGTTTTTCTTCTCTTTCTGTTGTAAACAGTAACAGAGAAAACCCAAAAAAAGAGAAAAAAATGTATAAAATTCAGTAGAATGAAAAGCTGTAAATGTCATTCAAGCAAAAATTGGAAATGCTGTCAATGACATGAAGCAAATTGAAAATACGCAAAAACCGAATGACGAGCGTACCGAATGAGGTACTGAGCGTGTGACAGTCTGAGATCTGATTGCATTTTAAGATGTTATCTCGCACATTTTAATTATCAAATGGAGTTGAGGCTGCAGAGGCAAATGTTAAGAAATTTAATGCACAAATAGGTAACGTCAAATGATTGTGGGTTTAATATGGGAAATGCATATCCCTCTATCTTCCTTTACTCTCTCTTGCTTGCACTGTAGTCCCTATGTGGTCGATGTCATGGCGCAATCAGATAACGACTTGGCGGGGTCACAATAAACCACAGTTGACATGACGTTTGACTGACCCTGGCGAGTTGTTCAGTGTGCGTGTGTGTGTGTGTGTCTGTGAGTGTGTAAACACGCGTGTGTTGAATTATTTACGGTGTCAGTGACAAAGTTTACGACGTACACGACAGCAGCAGAAGCAAAAGCAAAAGCAAAACTAACCAAAGCTATTTGTACAGTAAATTAAGAGTGCGCCATTTTTGTTGTCCTTTGCTCTAGATCAACAAAACAAACGTGTGCACATGTGAGTGTGTGTTCTAGTGTGTGTGTGTCGATGAGACAATCATTATTAGTCAGCCGCTTGGCAAAGACAACAAACAAATCACGATACGCAGGCTAGTCTGCCTCTCTCTGCCTCACTCTTTGCCAGCATTTGGCTTTGCCCGAAAAGAATAACAGCTACGTGTTTCCGGCCAGCGATTTCTTATCAGCTGCTTGAGCAGGGGCCTGGCTAAGACAGCTTCTTATTTGTTTAAATTAACTTGGCAACACATACTCAAACACACAAGCACACATGTAGGAAAAACGACAATCAAAATTTGGCGAGCCGTAAAAGTGTTGCCTACTTTGAGGCGTCGCTTAATTGGCTTAGCCTAGCTGAAGAGTATGTGTGTGTGTGTGTATGCTTGCGTGTGTGTGCTTTGTCTTGGTGAGCTCTTAAAATTAGTAGCTGCCACTCCCACTTAATTAGCTGCCACACTATCTATGCGCCGCATGCCACAGCCTCTAAAACTTTTGCTGGCCAAAGTTGCAGCTGCCACATAAAGCAATTGGGTTTTTGTGCCTCCCCCGTTGCAACGCTGCAACTAATTAAGCCAAAAACTGTATTTGGCTTGCTGCCATGCAAAATCACCTTGAAAAAGTGAAATGAAAACCGTAATACACACCTCAATTGATCCAATTCGCTGCGCATATCCGCATCAACGCTCGCTGCATTCGTCGTTAGCCTCAGGGATTTGCGTAAATTATGTTCGAGCAATTCGTAATCCTCGCGTCGCCGTGTCATCAGTGCATTCAATTGTTTGGTCAACAGACGCACCTGATCGCTCAATTTGAGGCCATCATTATCGGCTGCAATGGGTTTGATGCCATTCGATAACATATCTAATTCATCTTCCACGGAATTGTCATCTGCATCGTCCAACTGTTCGCCATTGTCTTCGTCGTTGACAAAACGTAACAGTTCAACACTGGATGAGGGTACAGTGGTTATTGCTGGTGTTGAACTAGTGGCTTGTGTGTCGCGCAAGATGTTGTTCATATCACTGATGATGGCAGTGGCGCCACGCGCGCTTGCCACCGCAACGATCAGCAATAAAATAAGCCGCAAAATGTTTGAGAAGGCCATTATCAAGTTTATTTTGTGCCTTTTCCGTTGTTTTGTAAAAGTTGTTACTTTTTTTTACTTGTGTTGTGTTTTTTGTGGCGAAAATTAATCAAGCACAAAGCGGTTATTTATGCAAATGTTGGCCACGTTTCATGACGGCCTAAACACCTTATAAAAAGCGACGCAAACGGTATTACAATTAAACCAGGCGACCACGACGGAGATGTCGACAAAGTCGGAGATGACTTCTTGCCACACACTTTGACGCACTTTGTTTAGCACTTTCAGCTGTTTGTTATTTGCCACTCGAGGACTGCCCTTTTTAAGCGGCTTTCAAAACACTCGCACACACACTAGCACACTCGCTCAGTAAACACTTGAACACTCGCTCAACGCTCTAAAGAAATTGTCAGACATTCACTTGAGTTGGGCTGCGAACGAAGTTATCGACGCGGCGTTTGTCGTAGGACTAAAGCGGCGCGCACCAGCATCGTCCTTTTTATACACGAGCTAGAGACGAACGAATGCCGAGAGAGCGTGCAACACGAAGCAGAATTTTTGAAGAGCATGCAACAAGCAAACAGTTGGCCCTTAAACAGGTTGCCAACAACTCAACTGTGACCAAAAGGTAAGAGAGAGAGTTTACAAAGAGAGCGTGAATACTCTCTTAAGTGCACTTTAAACTCTTCATTCAGTTGTTGCTCGTATTGTGTCTTAGCTACCAAAAGCCTAACTAGCTGTAATTGATAGCATTTAATTGTTGTCTGTTATAAAACAAATTGTATTCATTAATTTATTAAATACATATTTATATGTATAAGCACTTACTATATCTTACAACTGTTAAATGTCTTGCTACAAATTTGCACTGTAAATGATATCCTGCTGGCACATGGCGTGTCCTGCGGTGAACCAACAAGCAAACAACAGCAGCTGCCAGCTGCCAGATCTTATAGAGCAGACGTTACAGTTTCAGACAAAAACAAGAAATAAGTATTTTTTTAGTGGTCAGTTGTATGTTTAGGGTTTGCTTTAATTAGTTATAACTTTAACTAGTAGATAGGCTATAAAAATAAGTAGGTTTCATATATAGCTTTATAATTTTGTTTAGATTATTTGATATTATGTTTTAAATTTTATTGCAAATAACTAAAAATTTAGTTAAGTTCTAGAAAATTCTAAATAATTCTAAATCCTGAAAGTTTCAGGATCAGTTAAGAATATTTTTTCGAAAGCTCATGTCAAGTTTGAAGAGTTTACGATCAAGTTAACTTGTGAATATTGTAATATATAGGTGAATAAGGCATGATATCACTAAATGAAAACAAAATTGTCTGTATAACTATTATGTTGCTAGTCCTCAACATATCTAAGATCATTTTATTCATACTGAGTAGTTCATTTTCTCTCCTACTATTAACATTTGTTTATGTATATTTAGTATATATTTTTTTTTAATTTAAAATTTATACCCGAAATGGAGCTCAAAATTTATGCAATACAATTCATTAGCTTTCAGTAGTTTTCTTCAAATATTCATACAAATCGTTCAAGTGTTTTTTGAAATATTTTATGAGTTCCATTTCTGTTTTTGCTGACCATTTGCACTCATGATGTGCTATAACAGCAATGCAATTGTGGCATGTGGCAAGTGCATAAATTCATAGATATTGTATGAATGCTTTCAAGTGTTTTAAAGTGCGGCACAAAAACTAAAAGTCGTTTTCTCGGCTAAGCTAAAAGCTAAAAACAAACGGAAATAGAAATAGAAAACAAAACACTAAAAAAATGCATGGAAAAAATCGTCAAACTGTATGAAGTTTATTTAGCGGCATTGTTGTTGAATTTTCAACGTAGGAATATGCCAAAAATGGTGCTTTTTTTTAGCAAGGCTTTCTATAAAAAGGGGTGTGTGTGTGTGTTTGTGCGTGTGTGTGTGTGTGCACCTCAAAACCACCAAGGAGTATAAGGCATGCAACCCCGACGGGTTGGGTGGTGCGCTTCGTTGCACACGCCGCACGAAACGGGGCACAGTGGCAAATTCTGCACGTTTATATATACGTTGACTGCAACAGTTTGCTATCCAGTCACACTCCCTCTCGTCACTCACACATACACTCCCTCTCTCTGTCTCTCTCTCCAGTTATGTGGCCTTTGTTGCCATTTTGTCTGCGTTGTGTATGGCAATTTGCAATATTTTCGTTTTTCGTTTTTATTTTTCAATTCTTTTAATGCACTGCATAATGGAGAACAGGGAGTGGGAGTGGAAGTGGAGTGGAGTGGCATAGCAGGGGTGAAATTGAGTGAAGGGTCAGCGCTGGACAGGCAACAACATCAATGGGCTTATAATCAACTGACATTGCCAGCGACATGAGTTGCTGTTGTTGCTGCTGTTTGCATATTTTGAGCGTTGCATGCAGTTTAGTTTTTAATTTTTGTTGCCTTTTGTTTGTTGTCAATTTGCGGCGCGGTGTTCTAGCTTGTTGCACACAGCACACATTAAGGCAGCCAACTCGTGCGGCTAACAGCGCATCCGGCAATTCCCCATACCCAACTGCAACTACAACTACTATTCTCTCACATGGTGGTTGCTCTCTGTTCTCGGTTCTCAATGCTCGATTCTCTATCTCTCACTCGCTGCCCTTTTAACCCGGCAAATTGTAACTGCTTCCATTTGCATTGCTCTGCATGTTCACTATCCACTTTTCCCTTCGTTTTTATTTTTATTTTGTTTTTTACAATTTCCATTTCATTGTCGCCAGTTCTTGTCATTGTTGTTGTTGCTGTTGCTGCCATCGCTGTTGCTGTTGCTGTCTGTTAATATTGTTATTGTTATTGCTGCTTTTTATAGTAGTATAGTATAGTAAAGTGTTGTCTCTTGCCGTATGCGGTACTCGTTATGGTCAGAGCATATTAAGCTAATGGCCTGGAAGTAAACCTTGGCTCCTGTTATTGTCGCTGCATTTAAGCCATTAACTCTCACTTCGTGGTTACTTTCACACATTTCCATTTACTTTACACATTTAGAATTTTATACATTTTATCACAATATCGACACTATATGTACCATATGCAGATGTTGCCTAAGAGCTTTATAAAAAATGTATAAATTTTGTAATAAATTGTATTCTTTTTCAAAGTTTTATACTTTAAGTTCTAAATTTTTATCTAAGTACAATTTATTATAATTATTTAGTTAAACAAATATGTGCTAAAAATAATAAAATTGTGAATAATTTAATACATTTCAAGCAATAATTTTTTGAAAGTTTAAAACATTGATTAAAATGTTTAAAAAGTTATATTTAAGTAGATTTATTTTTATGAGCAAATTTCATACAAAAATTTGGAATGTCCCATTATATATATTTTTAATTAAGTTATAAGATGATGTATATATTTATTTATTCAAATTTATATATATACTATCATACAAGAATAATTTATTTTATATATTCTACTTTTATATTAATGTTTTTATTTATTTTATTTATTTAAAAGTTTCATTCTTTTCTCATATATATATTTTCCAAAATCTTAGTTACAATTAAAACCAATTTAATTTCGTGACTCTAAAGCAGTTTCCAGTTTTTTAACTCAATAATTGGATGACTTGTGAAATGTTCCTGCTTTATCTGTGAATTTTAATTAAGGAATATTTATGCTTGTTTCAAATTAAGGCAAATAGCAATCAATGCCTGAAATTAGCGCAGGTGTTTTTGAGCTGTTTAGTGAGTGCTTGTTTATGGATGAGGGCACAGAAACGCCCCGAGGCTATTGTTGATTCTTTGGCATTAACAAACACACGTTCACTTGAACTCCGGACACACGTACATACGGACACACGGACACACAGCCATTCGCACAGTTTTGTTGACCAATTTGCAGGCGGCAACGCCTTGGAAACAAGCTGCAATGCGTGGACAGGTTTCTGGTTTCCAGATCAAACGACGCACGCGATCTGAGTTAAACGAAAAGAAAACAAAAGCAAAAACAACAAAAAAAAAGGGAAGATTGTAGAACGGTGCGCAGACGCAGCTTGAAGGCTGCACACTAATCATCTGAATGACAACGTCAGGAGCAGCAGCAGCAGCGGCAGCAGCTACAACAACAACAGCTGAGTTGAGGCTAAAAGCAAACCGGCTGCCAGCTAACGGCAGGTGCAACCAAAAATTCACAACACAAAACGAAAACGAAAAAAAAATTTCTTACCTGATTTAATCTTTTTGTTTTCGCTACTTTTTTGCCTGCTTCACAGAAGGTGTCTGTCTCTCTGCGTCTCTGCCTCTCCCTCTCTCTCTCTCTTTGTCTCTCTTTCTCATTCTTTTGGCCCAGTGTTGAGCTGCTGTTGTTGCCTTGTTCTTGTTTCTACGCATTTCGCTATACTCCGTTTTGGTTGCCAAGGTTTTTTTGCTGCTGCTGCTGCTGCTGTTGTTGTCGCGGCTGTTGCTGCAGTTTCTGGGTTTCATCGGCTGCTGCTGCTGTTCCTTGGTAGCATGGCATGTTGCCAACATGCTTCGCTGCTTTCACACACACACACACACACATGTGATGATGTTATCACTCAAGGCTGTTGCTGCTTGGTTGCTTCCATTGCGTATGTATGTATTAGTGTTTGGGCTTTTGCTGTTGTTGCTGTTGCCTGCTTGCTTTTGTTTTCTGGCCAACACCAAGGCAGTCAGCAAAACAGGCAACGAGTTCTCTTCTTCGACTCCTGCTGCTGCCGCTGCTGCTGCTGCTTTTAGCCAGAATTTCGTGCTGCGTTCCCCTAATGAATGCCCCACGCGAAGCACAACCAACCAACGCCTGACAGCTGCCTTTGCTCTGATAAAATGAAAGAAATACGAAAAAAGAAGAAAAGAAAAACCAAAAACAACAAGAACAACAAGAACATCAAGAACGTGAACCAATTGAAAAACCATAAAAATCCTTTAGCTATGGCACAGACTTCTGTTATGTGTGGCCATCTTCTCTCTCACTCTTTAACACACTCTCTCTCTCTCTCTCTCGCTCTTTGTTTGCGTATGCGTGTGTGCGGGTGTGCGACTGTTAATATGTGTGCGTATTCAGAGCCTGTCTGCACGACAGCTGCAACTACAGCGCATATCCTAGACATATAAAAAAAAAGAAACTGAAATACGAATAGTAAGAGACACGATTAAGACTAGCTGTTACCCTAGAAATAATATTTTTTAAGCAAAAATTAAAATATCTTAATTTAATTGCATCCAATGTAATGCTTAGTAATAAAAAAAAGTATTTCGCTGGAGAAACGATAGAGTTTTACTGAAATTATAAGCAAACAAAATTTGTAACATTCAAAGTAAATAGAAAGTGAGTTTAGTAGGTGACAAAGTCAGTACGGCCTGCCGTACCGAAATTTTCTTGTTTCGGGTCCAGTGTTTCCATTGATTTGTTCCCTAACTAGTCAGTTCTAATTGCTATTTGTACTCAGAGCGCTGAAGTGCCTAACGATTCCGTGGAGATGTTTCAGTTTCCTACTGAATTTTCTACTGAATTACCACACGAATGTAAAAGTGATGGATTTATGGCATTCATTGCTGATTTAGGTACATTAAATCTTTACACGTTTCTAGCTTACATTTACCACTATGCTGTTAAAATTTTATCAAGACTTCTACTCTAATTCATTGTCTTTCTGCACTCACTTTGCTATCTTCCCTCAAATCTACCTGTTGATGCTAACCTATTGAGTCTCTTGCTGCAGCTACAGGGTATATTTGAAAGGATGTTTTTTTAAAAAATGCTGCTGCCTTCAAAATCCAAGCAGCTGTCGAGAACTCGCCCCATACGGCTATTCGGCCAGAAAACCAACAGATTTTCAACAGCAGCAGAAGCACCAGCAGCAGCAGCAGCAGTTGCCAGTTAATGGACAAGGTGAAAGACAGCTATGAAACTACAACAACAACAACAAGAGTAGCAGCAGCAGCAGGACGACTTTTGTTAACACACACTGTATGTGCTATGCTATGTGTGTGTGTGTGTAGGCGCGTATTTAACAATGCAAATGCACATCAGGTTTCAGCTGCTTGGCATATCAATCTCTAGCATTTGAGCTCTAGACGAAATGCATCTGATTTGGCAATGCATATATCATCAATAATGATTGAAATAACTGACAGACTAGTTATGAAAATGCATTGCATATGTATTTTCCTAGAATTCCGGTACTTTAGTCAGTAAAAAAGTTATTAAAAATCACTTAGAAATGCAGCTTTAAAATAACTGCAGAAGTCAAGTTTAATTAAACAGTTAAAACATATTAAAACAAAGCTAAATTCATACCTAAGATACTAACTAGATCACTTAAGACTTTATTATGTTATGTGATCAGATTTGGATAAAGCTTTTGTTAAGGCATTCACTTGAAATTGACCAACTGCCTGATATAAATGTCGCTTGAGCTATTTGCGAATTTACAGCAAGTCGTTTAAATCACGTGGCAGGCGACAGCTGCCTGGAGTTGGGCCAAAAAAACGGTATGGGCATTCGAAAGAGTTAATAACAACGCTGTAAACAACGTTACCATTTGCCCCATGTGACCCATGAGTCGGCAGACTCACTACCCCATGTGCCCCATGATCAAAATTCTTTTTGTCTGCTCGAAAAACATAAAACAAAAGACAAAAAAAGAAAAGAAAACTCAAAATGAAATTGTCGACGAAATATTGAATACGCTGCATACAGCAAAATCTGCAATGTTGTTACAGTTGTTGTTGTTGTTTTTTTGGGGGGTCAACGGAGGTGGCACATCCGAATGCAGCACAGATGTCGCTCAGATTACGAACTTAATTGCCTCAGTACAGGATATGAAACCGTTGCACATGCAACAGCAACAGTAACAGAAAAACTGAAACGAGGAAAAAACCTACTAAATGGGGGATAGTGCAAAATTTGTTGGCCGTAACTGCAGGCTAGGCTAAAAGCAAGAAAACAAAAAGTATATATAGTAGCAGTAAAAAGTGGAAAATACTACAACTCTGATGGTACTACGAAATGTCCAAAATCCGATTCAATTCAAGGCGAGCGAGAGAGCGAGAGAGAGAGAGAGAGAGAGAGAGGGAGAGGGGCAAACGCTTTGGGACAAAATATATACACCGAATCGGCTTTTGCATATTTTATGGACAAACGAGCTAAAAGCGTTTCTCCAGCAAATATTATGGCAATTGATATGTGTAGAAAAATAACTACAGTTTGTTGTTGTTGTTGTTGTTGTTGTTGTTGTTGTTTTTTGCTGTAAATGGAAATTTTATGGATATTAAAAGTTGGCTATCAAATAACTGCAGGCGAATGTAATCAATATTCAGTTTTTATTTGCGCACGAGTTGCAACCAAAAATTTTCAAATGATTTGCTAGAGTACTCAAAATACAACAAAGGGTGTTGCATTAAGAGGTGTGGCATAAAATATTTTTAAATAATATTTTTAAGTGCTCAAAATAACAAAAAAGTAGAGCGATAAATCTATTTTAGCTTTATTGAAAAGCATATTTACTCACATTTCTTTTCCATACTGCTCTAAACGGCTCATCCTTTGTGTGTTTCTGCCAAAATAGAGCACACACTGAGTACTAATAGTTTATGCTTGAGTGAGTGCCAGGTGAGAGTTGTATGCTGGCAAGTAGCTTAAATTTATATTTGCAAATTATGTTAGCATTTGCTGTATAAATATAAAATAAATCTTTAACAAAACTTTAAGCTAGCCAAGGACTTAAAGCTCTTGAGTTGCAGTGTAATGCATAATTTTTTCAATTTACATAATGCTTTCTTAGCTTCAAATACGTTCTTGAGCCTATGTGAGCCAAAAAAAAAAGTGCTCGTACTCGAACTCGTACTTGTGTTTTGTTTTTGCGGTTGTTTTCAATTTCGATATGCTGAGACGTGTGCACTGTAAATCTTTCCAATTTAAATCAACCTAAACGTTTGTCATTTTGACTAATGGCTTATCAAACAAAGAAAAAACAAGGCAAAAACAAAGCGAAAACAAAGGCGAAACTCCTTTGGGCTTTGACTGCTTTGGCAACTTCAAATGTTTGACAAAAATTTATTGTATCGTAAATTTCAAATAGCAGCAAGCAGAAAGCAAAAGGCAGCAAATAAAATGAAAGAGGCAAAATAAAAATAAAAAAACATATAAGAGGGAGCCAAAAAAAAAAAACAACAAACTTCACACAGCTCGCAGCTCGTAAATTTTCATGAAAATTTATGCAAAACTTTTGTGAGAAATTCGTGATGCTTTTGGTCCTAAGGTGATATTGGCACTGAGACATGCAAAAATGCCACCCCTGAAATATATACAAAAAAAAAATACAGCGGGTAGTTGGGTATATAATGAGCAGGACATGCACAAGTGGCCAATGCTTAAAGCCAAAATGCTATCGAGGCACAATATAAATTAAGAAGGCGCAACATAAATATTTCAACGTGCAACGACACCAATTCAATGCTCCTTGTCCCCGTCACCGTCCCCTTCCCCCAACGCAACAACTGAAAACGCTAAAGACGAAAGCATTAAGCGGGAAATGAAAACTGCGCAATGATGAAGCGTTTAGTGGTGGCCCAAGCTCAAGAACAATAAAAGCCGGAAATGCTTAACAGCAGTGGGATCTGTAAGACCAGGAGGGAGCAGCAGTAGGGAGCAGCAGAGGGGAACAGGAGCAAAAGCCGAGACCCACAAACAACCTAACAATGACAAAGTTTCCGTTTTCTTTTCTTTCTATTCTTTTTCATTTCAGAGTTTTTTTTTTTTGTATTTTTGGTAAACCCAACTTCAGTTTAGGTCCTGTCTACGCCCACCTTGTTGTGCATTGTGTCAACTGTAGTACAATAAATGCCAACAATAACAACAACCATAACAACAACAACAATAAGTAGCATAGAATATACGGTAACAATAAGCAGTCTAGCATATGAAGAAGACGACGCTCTCTTTTCCCAAGACCCTGTACTAAGCACAAGCTCAAAGGGCTTACGAAGTTAATTAAATGAAAATAATTTAATAAAAAAAAGCCAATAAGATTATCTATATACTTGACAAATGTGCACAAAAGAAAGTGATTATATTAATCAGTTGCTTTAGGCACAAACTTTACAAATTATATGTTTGGTATTGAATACGGTTGTTCTTTCTAAAAAAAAATATTTATTGCTCTTAAAATACTTTACAAATTCTCATTTGCTGTGTTTGTGTTAAAATATATCTTTGCTGCCATAAAGTGCAGGGTCTTTTATAGTCGACTCACTAGGTTTTAGTTCTTGCTAGCTAGTTTTTTCATTTTTATGTTTGCCTCGGAAAAATATGAATCGCGTGTTAAGGCAAAAGGACGAGCAAGAACAAAAGCGCACGGACAACTAAAAGTTTTGTTGTGCCATGCTTGATGCCATTTGCTACAATATACCCTAGAAAATGTGAGTTTTAAAAATAGTTTGAAGAGCTGAATAAATGTTAAATATAAACAAAACTGGCAGCTGTTAGAACTACAGAAGCGCTGCAAACGAGAAATTTTGTTTAAAGTTGAATGCTTAAGTTAATTTATTTTAACAGCTTTACAGGATATGTGATTGGTCAACCAATTTTTGTCTGCTTAAATATTTTCGCTGTACTTTTTTTAGTCTGCTTTGCGTGCTATTTCTGTACGGGTGTGTGTGTGTGTGTTTGTTTGTGTCTCTCTGTCTGCTTTTGTTGTGATTTATTTATTTTGTTGTTTGCCGCTTTGTTGTCACTTTATGCTTTTATTGTGCCCAAAACCCAAGCACCCAGCACCCAGTACTCCCTACAATCAGCCCACAAGAAATAACAACAAGCATACGCCGCGTTAGCCAGTTGTGTTCTGTGCGCAAAGAAATCATAAAGTTAAACTTTTCTTATTACCTGTACACCAGCCCTGCTTTTGGGAAAAACTTCAGACTGCAAGCTCAAGTGCCATTAGAGTTATTAAACGGCAGATCACATAAATAACCTGAAGGGTGGAGCGAGGTAACGGAGGAGCGAGGGTAGGCTTAGGTCAGGTCAATGGGTTCAATTAATAAGCCTTGAGTTGTTAAATTGGCTAACAATGCAGAGAACTTTAACAGCTGCTCATGCAAAATCCAGCTATAATTGATGAGGGCTGAAACGGTTTGAATGGGGGAAGAGTAGAGAGCGGTGGGGAGGCAGGGTAACACATCAGCAATGAAGTCAAATCATAAGCCGGAAATCGTTAGGTATATCACCTGCTGCTGCTGCTGCTGCCACTCTCCCTCTCACTCTCAGTTACTGGCTTAAAGGAAACAAATGCCAAGCCCAAAGATGAATCGCAATTCGAGGGCAAGCAGTGTACGAGTGTGTGTACGAGTGTGTGTGTGAGTGTGTTTGTGTATTTGAGGTTTCCTGCGCATATCCGTTCGCAAAAGAAATGAGTGTGCGAGGATAAGAACTGTCAGCTGCCAGCCAAGCTGAGCATACAAAAGGAGTCTTGTTTCCGTTTGCCAATAACATATGCCTCTGTTCCTACTACCTCTGCTTCTTCATCTTATCCTTTTTTATATATTTTTGCATTCACTCATTCATTCATTCATTTATTTATGCATTCATTGTGGCGACTGCTGCTGCTGCAATTCTTTGATTTTTATTTATTTATTTTTAATTATGAACGAGCATTTTTGTGCAAACGAAAAATCACTTTTGTTGACGTTGAACTTTTGATTAATGCAGCTGCAATAGCAGCAGCTGATAAGCAGAGTGGGGGGAGGGGGAGGGAGGGGAGGGAGAGAGAAGAGAGCTGTCTACTGTTGGCAATAAACAATGCGGCATATGCACCACTGTGCGTGTGAGTGTGTTGGTCGAGCAACCGCACATAAAATGCCAACTTCATCAGTTGGAATCAGTGTAAGCAAGCGTCACCCACACAGAGAGAGAGAAAGAGACACACACACACACCTGCAGCATGTAAATCAACTCACACACACACATACACTCATATACAGTGGGTACACGGAGTGTACGTCGTCGTCGCATACGGCTCGGTTACCGCATTGTCCTGTCAGCGTCATTGAGAATGAAATATGAACAGCACAAATGTGAAAAGTGTGGACATTGAACGCTGTTGGCCACTGCACTGCACGTTGTTCATTTGCCGGATTGGTCAACGTGGCTGGACAGTGTGCAGTCAACAGTCAACTGTCCACAGTCCATGCACTGTGTCCTACTGCTGATGTACGGCAAATTGTATGCGGTGCCGTGATACTGCTGCTGTTGTTGTTGCTGTTGTTGTAGCTGCTACTACATGGAAATCATTTAAAATGTTGCATCCGAAATGCAGTCGCTCCACTTATTCATTTTTGTCGTTGCAACCGCAATTTAAACGTTGACAAGCACTGCCACGCCCACACCCAAACACACTCATACACACACTCACACATACATACATACGCCTACATGCCCACAGAGCAACACCCACACAGTGGTTAAATTATGGTCAACTGTTCAACTGCTGGCCATGTTTTATGGCCCTCATTGCAAATCTGTTGTAAGCTCTGCCATTTAATTTCCAACGAAAATGTTTTAATGAGTTTAGACTTTTTGGCCAAATTCCATGAAATTAACTAACTACCTACGTCTGCCCGTTTTTTTGCCTGGTGCCAAGTAATCTCGTCTCGTCTACGCCTCAAACTCCATGCGGCTTTACAGCTTTACAGCTTGTTGTAATACGAGTAAGCGCCATTGTCAAACGTACATTAAATGCAAGTAAAATGTAATTTTTGTACCCTATAATATATAAGTGAATATTGGCATGGGTTATGAAAAGGTTGTGTTAATTTTAGATAAGGACCAAAAGAGCTGTTGGGCTTAGCATAGAGATAAATCTGAGTACTTTCCTACGAAGAATTTTCTTTTTATGTTTTAAAAGTATTTAAATGCCTATTTATTTATGTATTTAAGTTTGAGTAAGTGCAGCAGAAATTGCCTGTAGGAAGTGTATTTAAGTTAGCACATTTTTGGTAGCATAAAAAAAAGACAAAAGTCTTACAGATTTATAACAATCTAAAAACTCAGCACTGTAGAGAAAAAGAAAGTGCTCAAAAACTTTTATAAATAGGTATTTACAATACCTTTATTACTCTATATATATTTTTATTTAATAGCCGCAAGATTGCTTTAAATTTTCATATTTTTTGCGACTTCCTAGCTTAAAAATTGCCTAACAAACTTTTGAATAAACATATAACATTAAAAAAATAGCAGGCTAGGCAAGCAGTGCATTTGCACAAGTAATAAACGTTGGGTGATCTCAAAGAGTAACTGCTAGCCGAGCTTGTTTGCTTAGTTTTAAGCATACTTCTTGTTGGTTTTTTTTTATGACTTGCCGCACGCAAGTTCCACTTCGTTAAGCAAAAAAACGGCCAAGCGAAAATTTTATTGGGGTGCCAAAGGACTTGTGTATCAGCTCAGCAAATAAAGTATAAACAGAGAAACGAAACTCAGACACAAAAAACAGACCCAGTCAGAGAGAGGCCAGCTAGACACGCTGACTAAAAAATGGAATATCATATAAAAAACACTCCGTTTTTTTATAAGTACAGTAAATGCTTTGCTATAAATTATGAATAAATGAAAATCCATTTGTTGTTTGATTGTTTAACGCATTCACCACTCAGCAAACTATACAATTATTTTGTTATCTTTGGCATTATTTGTGCTGTGATGTGCTACAATATTTAATTTGATATTGCTATTGTTAGCTGACATGATTTTCTGTTTGTTATACAACATAAACATTTAATATATAAATAAACAATTAATAATATCAATGGGCAATAAGTGTAAATACAATACAATACAATAGGTTTTAAAGAGTTGCTCATATTTTCAATTATATATTAACACTTTTTAAATGGCAATACAATTGTTTGAGTATGTAATTTAATTTGTGTTTAAATAGTTTTTTTTTGCAACTCTTTTGATAACTACTGTTATCATATTTTATTTACTTATGAATATGTTGAAGCAAATAATATTTTTTCAATGCGAGTTTACACACAATTGTTGCATTTTTTATGTAGATTTTTTGCTGGTTAAATTTTCTTTTTAACTGTACAATTTTTACGAGCGCTTAATATATTAAAATATTTTTTATAAATTGATTGAAGTGCGCTTTTAATTATATATATGCCTGCTGTCTTCACTGGCGACTCTCTGTCACTGTTGATGTCGATTTAAAAATTGTGAATAATTTAACATTGCACCCAGTATTGCTGTTGCAAGCGTGTAGCAACAAACCGCAGACAAATAGTTTCCACCAGGTAACAGTTAGCAGCCAAAGGGCTACTAACGGCTACTCAGACTACTCTGAGTGTGTCCAGCCAAAGTTGCTTGTCATTGAACCATATAAACTGTAGACAAGGGCAGTTGGGTAGCAGTGAAAGGTGGAACTGAAGTACTCAACAGCTCAGCTCCAACGATGAACGTGCAACGTGCAACATGCAGCAGAAACCTCACGTGTTTGTGATGAAGCGGCGTATTTGCTTATGCAAAAGGGACAGACGTTGAATGCGCAGAACTCTTGCTGCTGTTTGATTTGCAACACGTCACAAAGAGAGACAGAAAGAGTGTCAAAGAGAGAGAGAGAGTGATGGGAACCGTGGTGGACAGCTGCAGGTGCTGTTAAAAATGAGCATGTGGCAAATACTTAAATATTTATATTGAATTTACATGAAATCGTCGAAGCGGAATCGCAACATCGTCAACAGCAGCATTCAACGTGCAACGCAATTTAATTAAGGATACAAAAAAACAATATACGAAAACAACAAATAAGCAAACGAAACGAAGTTTTTGTATCTTTATATGCTGGTCAAAATGAAATTGGCAGCAAATGCATGATTAATGCCAACTTAATGGCAATTAAATGAAGTTCAATGCACGTTAAAAATTAAATGCCTAAAAATGGCAAAAGATCACTGGCTGTGACAAGCAGTGCAAGAGCTGCTCTGCTTGCAATGCACTACACACGTAACAAGCAGTGCAAGCAGTTAAAGTGCAGCTACTGTCAAGTTCATTAAAGCAAATTCAATAAAAGCCAAGGGAGAAGAAAGGTTTCGCAGTGCAAACAACTTTGTAGCTGTATCTGCAAGTATTATCTGCAAGCTGTTATCTAAATTGCATTGACTTAACGCACATTTATGCGGGACGGGCGCACTCATACACAATTACAGCCAATGCAAATACACCCCAAGCACACAGCCTGAGTAGAGTGTTGTAACAGAGTAGAGGGTTGTGAGAGAGCGTGGAGAGGCGTGTACTGTTGCTATTATTAAAAGAGCATTTATATAATGGCAGTCCGAGGCACTTGAGGCACTTAAAAGCGGTCAAGCAGCTTGCAACAAAAGTTCGAGTGCAGCTGCTAGTTTAAGCCAGGCTAACGGGGCGTATGAGCTATTTTAAGCATGTTTGACTTGCAGTGCAGATAACGAATACCTTTGCGAGTGTCTGTGTCTGTGTGTGGCACTTTTAATCGTTATGCACTTGAATGAGTTTGAATATTTAACGCAATGCGCTTGAAATTGGTGTAACCATAAACCGTTTTGTGTGTCGGTTGTGTTTGGTTGTGTTGTTTTTGTAACCCGAACTCATTGGCCAACTGTGCCCAAATGCACATCGAAGGCACACTTCAAACAGCTGACGCACACACATAGAAGCACACACACACACGACTCGCTGGCCACACGCAGTGTTGGCCCTTATGCTCCACACTCCATATGGTCAAATAGTTACTGGCCACAAGCCTCAATTTCGAGCCCACAATTTATGAATATGACACTCTCTCGCCTTTCGCCCTTCGCACTTCGCCATTTGCCTCTCAGTTCTCGTTTCTCATTTGTCGTCCGACCGCCTGCAATTAATTGCGTTGAGTTTTTGGCCTGCATTATGGATGTCTGCACAGTGTGAAAAGTGTGTGTACTGTATGTGTGTGTGGATGCAAATTGCCAGCCAGTCAGGTAAATGACGTAGAGTTTTCAGCTTCAGCACAGCGAGAAAAGTGCCAATTCTATAGGAATGTTTGTTTGTTCTTGATTTCAAAAGATCGTTTTCCGAATTAACTGCTTAATTTAAGTCGCAATTACTTGAAATAAGCTTTGTAATTATTAAAACAGGAGACAAATTAGCTTATTTAATAAGATAATTAGCAACAGTTTTTATTTACTTGATTTGAGTGTGAAAATTCTTAATAAAAGTTCATTTTTCACTATCAATATAATTTTATTTAGTATATGAAAATAGTTTATTTATATTATTGTTCAAATTACTCAAATTTATTCACTTTTAAATACAGATTCTTTATATTTAAACAAACAAAATTTTGAAAATTTTTAAAAAAGGTTTGTAGAAGTTTTTAATGCTCCGATAACTTGTCGAATGAATCGAGTTATCTGTTTGGTAAGCTGTTCCAAAAGCCATTTCAACTCTCGAATGGTTTTTATAAAGCAATGTAACAAATAGAAGTGTGAATTGTAAAGAAAATGCTATAAAACAAGACATAATTTTATGGAAAAAAATAGATTTTTTCAGAGTTATCAATGATTACAATTTAATAGTCTTAATATTTATTTAATACTCCTCCTCGTAATAATGTGATTTGCATTGACATGTTCTTTTTCGATAAGGTTATCACAGTACTTCATCCTGTTTGCAAAAATTCAAAGACCTTAGATTGTTAATTTCATATTATAAATCAATAATAAATAAACCTAAATAATGCTTGTCATATACATAAACTAAACTTTAAGTTAACTTATAAAACTCTATCAATTTCAATCGTAGTGCCAATTCAGCTAGGTTCCATTTAAGACTACCTAATTCTAGATTTCTTTCGCTCTGTGTAGTGATACAAAAACCTCCTTGTTTGGGGCGTGTAGTAGGAGTAATTGCATTTTCTGAATATTGTTTGACCTGTTGACCTCCGCCTACAACTCCACACGCTCTCCCCATTCCCTTCCCCCTGCACTGCTTTGGAAATTGCATGCAAATGTCAAAGGCAGTAAAAGCGCTTAACGTAATTTGCAGACATGCCATGTGCCAAAAACTTTGGTTGGCTGCAACTTGCAACATCCAGCTAAACAGTTAGCCAGTTAGCTGTGTTGGCCAGGTTAGCAGCACTTACAAGCCATTGACAGGCCAAATGGTTTTGCGTTGACTTCAGTTGAAAGTTCTATGCCTGCAGCAGCAGCAGCAGCAGCAGCAACAACAGTAACGGCAACAGCAAGCAGAGGCAGCTGTCAATAACAGTTGCACGCAAAGGCAGGACTTGGCAAAAGTTGCACGTTGCAAGTTGCACGCTGCACGTTGCACGCATGTACTAATCCATTGCTTGTTGCAGCTGCAATCTGCCAGGATCAGTGTATCCTGTGTATGTGAGATGCAATACATCAAATTTGGCAGCCGGTCAGACCAGCGATCCTGTCGCGATCTGTGGCAGTGGCAGAGTGGCAATGTGGCAGGTGTGTCCCTGCTGCTCCCCAAAAACTTACTGATTGTAGGGGCCATCAAACAGATTGCAAAACACATTTGCAACATGTTACGTGCCACGTAAGCTGCAATTAAGTTTTGTTAATTTTAATGAAGCTTTGTCGCATCTGCTGTCTGCCGCTGCCCCTGCCACTCCCTGGGGCATAGAGGTAGAGAGAAAGAGAGAGAGACAAACTACAAACTGACCACAGCCGTTGGCCAACCTTTTGTAGGGATTCAACGTTTTGGTTTCTTTTGCTTTTGCTTTTGCTGCTTTTATTTCATATGCTGCGCTCCACTGCGCTCACCTCTTCACCTGTTGGGCAAAAGCAATGCAATGGCTACAAGCAACAGCAGCAGCAGCAACAGCTGCCGTTGTGTGTTGGTTTTAAGGGTTGTTTCGCTCCGTGTTTTTCTTAGCTCTGCCTTTGGGGGCCAACTTATATACAACTAGCTTTTAAATTAATTTAAAAACCACGTAAAGAAAAATATAAAACCGTTGATCATTATTTGGATTTCGGTAGCAAAGTCAAAACAGCAAAAGAAACCGACGATTAGCAACTCATTTAAAATAAATGTAGAGATATACAAATATATCTATAGAAAAATGTTTAAACTTAATGAATTCATTCATTCAATCACTGATCAGCTGCTGGACTTAAAGTTTTCTATAATTATGGCAGATAAATATCGGAGCCAAACAAACAATCCATAATATCTATTAGATATTAGATTCCTATATAGAAATTGGCTTATAGGTTTAAAGTTTACTAAATCAACACTTAGTATAAAGAACTTTTCAGCACTTATCTACAAGATCTTTTAAATTATTTCAAGGATGTAAAGGTTAAAGGTATTCCCTGCATACAAAATAGTACAGATAGGAAGTTAATAGACTCATTAAGGGGCAGAAGATTTGAATTTGAGATAGTGGATAATCTTCTGCCCATTAATGAGTCTATTAACTTTTAAAACCATCGCGTTGTACAGTTAACAGTTCTTCCTTGCAGCATACCTGCCAGTTGTTTGGTAATAAAAAGGTTTGTTAAACTTTTTTGTGGCAAAAACTTGAGTCAAATGTTGCATACAAGTATCTGAAGCTGCAAGTCCAGAAGCAGGAAAACCATCAAAAGCATCCGGAACAGACATAAAATTGCCGCATTGACTACAAAGTGGTTAAATTTTGTATTTTATATTTTGTATTTGGTTTTGTTTGCTTTTGTTTCAAGTAATCGCTGAAGAAGTCGTTAAAACTGTCGTTGCCTGCAGATTGATGATGCTTTCACGTGTCCAAAACGCAGCTACTCGCCGCGTTGCAAGCATGTGTGGCATGCGTGCACTGCAAATGCATTTGCTTCTACTGCTGCTGCTGCTTCTGCTATACTCCTCTTTACTTTTTTAATGAGAGTTATAGCAAAGAAGAAACGATCGTCTTTAATATCGAAACATGATGCACGTCTCACTGATTTGCTGCCAAATGCTTTGACATGTAAATGCGGCAAATACATAGAACGTGGCAAGCAAAAGTGCTGTTGGCGTGAGTGGTATATGCAACACGAGTTAGAAAATGCGTAATATATTTTCATAAAATTTTTCTTATCTAAATTATAAATTATATTTAAGTATTGTAGAAGTTCTTAATTGCAGTATTGAGTAGTACACATTTTTGTATTAACTTTAGATATTTAAAGTTCCAATTTATAATTTTAAATAGTTTTTCTTGAAAGATAGAAAAGTTCAGTGAAGCTGCCAGAGGGTATTATATGGCTTCCTTCTGGTTTTTATATCGATTTTTTGACTAAACATCAGTGAAATCTTAAAAATCGACCCCATTAAGTATACTTATTCGTAATCTACACAAAATTTCCCATAGAATAGAATAGTTTTTAAAACAAAATACAAAAAAAAATTTTTTCGAAATTTTTGAAAAAATGTAAAGGGGTAAGTATGCAAAATTTGGCAAAAAATGAAAAAAAAATAAATTCCAGAAAAGCTAGAATTTTAGATGCAGATTTAATTATGCTGCGAAATACTGTTTAGAATGGTATTCCGCTTGAAAATAGCTGAATTTTTAGCAGAGATATGATAGTTTAAAGATTGAGAAAAGCTTCAATGAGATTTCAAGCTGTCCTAACTGCCCAACTGTCAAGCACGCTAGACCGTGCTATACCCATGTAAGCTGCCTCTTATGCTTTGACATTGTGTTTATAAAAAAGTTCTTTATTATATGTAAGACTTTTTAAATCCTTTAAATGTGATTTTCAACAGGCAGAAGCGGTCAGGTTCAGCAAAGGTTCATTTGCTACTTACAGCGTGTTCTGCTTCGTGACACGACTCACGTGCGCAGCTCTATGCAGTCATATTCCCAGCAGACGGAGCATATGAGTGCAGTCGGAGTTGAGTGTATGAGTTGCTTCTGCTGCTGCTGTTGTTGCTCTGGTTTGAACTCTATTTAATGTGCTGAAGAAAAAATGCTCTGCTACGCGTTGTGAACTGAAAGCTGAAAGCCGTTAGCCCAAAAGCCGTAAGCCGTTAGTAGGAAAGCCGTAAGGCTGCATTCAAGCGTTCTGTCTTTGACACTCGATAAGTGTGGCGCTCTCTCTCTCTCTCTCTCTCTCTCTCTCTCTTTCTACTCAGACTAGAGTTATGTGGCAGTGAAATAGCTGCTCAGCTCATGTTTGTAATCAAATATGCAAAGCAAATGAAATGCTTAAAGGATAACGACTGTGTGTCGCATCTAAGCGTAGAATTTTCCTTTAACTGCCAACACGGTTAAGCACAAATTTTCAATTAACTTTGCCTGCAGGGCTAAATGATTCTGGCAGCCCACGTGGGTTGGGAGGCAGAGGAGAAAATGTGACTTAAACGGCGCAGGTTATTGCCAATAAAAAGGTCAGCAATTTTCTACATGTGTTTGCCCTCAAGGAATTAACATAAAATAAAAGTTGCTGTTGTTAAAGACGCGTGCAGCTGCTGTTCTGCTGTTCTGCTATTATTACGATTATGAGGCCACATCATATTTAGTGTGATTTTTATGCATAATTTCGAGTGTTTCATTGTTTAATAGCAACTAACGTGACTTGAGCCACTAATGCTAATGAGCCCGATAAGAGTCAACACTTTTGGCTTAATTGTGTGGCGATAGCTTCAAGTGGTTGCGAACGTCTTAAGCACATGTAATTCAGTCCAAACCAAACACTCAAGTCTTGTGGCTTAATTGCAGCTATTCGATTACCAGCATTAGAATGTGCTTCAACTATTTTGTAGTGTTTTTTGGACTAAGAGGCTTTAATTTACACTAGAAACATAAAATTCACATAACTTATAGTATTTACTTTAATACACAATTAAGTTTCTATCCTTTAAAAGACTTTTTCATTTATGTTTTTCAATTTTTAAAAATGTTTGCTTGAAAGTTTCATTTAACATTTGCTGAACAGGTGCTGTTAACCGTTAACTGTAAAGTGCTTAGCCAAGACATGAACCAGCAAGCAGTCGTTCAGTTTGAACTGCTTACAGCACTGCGTTGTTGCAGCAGGCAGTGTAACTGCTTGTTAACTGTTAGCGCTGCTTGCTGCTACTAAAACTGTAAGCCAACTACTTGCTAATAAGCAGTGCGCTGTAAATTCAAATATTACGTATACGACGTGTAAACATAAATGCTTTAACTAAACAAATATGTATTTTTGTTGCTAAATAATTTAAATGTTAACTAAAATATAAATGTACATTTAGGCTAATATTATGCATGAGGCGTATAAAATTGGTACATTAAGAAAAAATATATATTAATGCTAACTAATAACTAAAGTTTTGCTCAAGCAGTGCTCAATCGAAAATGCCCTCTTCGGCCGCTTTGACAACTAGAGATTTGAGACCCTCGGTGACCTCAACGCCCACTTCCGTGATTTGATTGGAAGGCAGGAAGAAGCCAAATGTGCCCTTATCACGCAGCTCCACAGTGCAGGTAAATGGTATGTTTTTAACACCGTATGCCCAGTCCTTGGCAGAACCAGATACTGGGTCTATAGACAAATCACAAAAACGCGGTCAATAACCTTATTTGCTGATTTAAGAACTTAAGCCGAGACGAATCGTAGCGAGTTTGAAGTACTTACAGTTCAATAACCCGCTGGCACCATAGGTGAAAACGGAGCCATAGGAATCCCGAGCACCATCGGCAAAGGCGGCCGCAATGCGCATCATTTGATCATAGTTGGGCGGAAATTCAGTATTCGAATGTCCGTAGGGCAGCAGGACATACTGGCCATAGGCATGGAACGCCATATAGGCGCGAATGTAGCCATCATCGAATGAACTGACAAACTTCTGCAGGGCCAATATCTCAATTTCCGTGTTGGGCTCATCGCCGCCAAACCAATGATCACAAGGGTCCTCCAAATTCCAGCCAGCACTGTTCCATTCAAAGTCAAAGTTGCGATTCATATCGATGCCGTAGCATGGGCCCGTAAAGTTCGTGTAGCCATTGGGACGACGATTCTTGCGCCACAAACGCTCAACTTCGTGTGTGTAGACAAAACCATCGGGATTCACCATGGGCACCACAATCCAATCGTACTCTTGCGTCAGACGCTGTATTTCCTTATCCGGCGAGTTGATAAGCTCATTTAAAATGTAGGTAACTGTTGCCGACGATATCCATTCCAAGGCATGAATGTTGCCCTCAATTAAAATGGCTTTGTTGCCTTCACGCTTCGATAGGCGAATGCTTTTAATGGGACGTCCCTCATAGGAATGACCTATGACCCTACAGTCAAGATAATCATGAGCTGCACACTGCTCATCGACCCAATCGTAGATTTTCTCCAACGGATGATAAGTTTCCCAGTCCATGGCAGCATCTGGATCATAGGCAGACTCATCTAGTAAACTAAAGTGGAGCAAAAACTTTTCAATAGTTTGTTAAAGTTGATTGTGTACCAAACTTACGCCTGCAAATCCTCTATGACAACGTCGTATTCAATATCAAGGAAGCTGAGGGTCTGCTCAAAGATATACTGATATGCTGGCGCAACAATGACGTTGTAACTGCGATTCGCACCGCCAATATCCTGCAGCATATGTATCTAAAAGTGAGAAATATGCTATTTGAGACACAGTTCGAATGGTGCTTGGGTGGTTCACAAAACCCACTTCAAGGTGCTGATGGATTTTCTTAAACTCCTCCAGCTGCTCGTTATCCTTGATAAAAGCTTTGTACACTTTAAAGTTGTCATAGCGTGCGGCCATTGGTTTTCTGCACATGGTCAAAACGACGAGGCATAGCATAGAAGCCACCACTAATACAACTGACACTTTCATTTTGTCCTATGCTCTCGGTTGCCTTTTTAGCAGTGCGTCTTGTTTGTTTTGCGAAACGTTCTGTACCATGGACACTGGCAGCACACGGCCTTTTATATCGAGCACTTGGCTCTTGTGTCGATTAGCACAAGTGAAGTGCATACTCCAAAAGCCAGTCAGCCAAGAGTCTCAAAGTACAACGACAACTTCTACGACAACGACACTGTGTGTGTTATCTAATAAGTTATTGATATGGGAAAACTTTTGATCAATCATCTGTTATTCTTGTGAATTGCTCCGTGCAGTGCCATGTGCCGTTGCATTTTTGGTTTTTCCCTTATCTATGTGTGCATTTCCTTTTAAATCCAGGCAGCACTTATCAGACAATTGTCTAGCAGAACTTGCTCTTTAATTGTATATTATTTAATATTAATATGGCTGACACATCGTTAACAAAATAATACAATCTGAACATCTGGCATTACTGCAATTGTTTAATAACAATTTAAACAACAATTTAATCGAGTTCTTTATGTTTGATAACATTTTGTAATTTGAGATTTAATCACACATTATTAACAATAGAAATTTAGCTGTTAAATACAATGCAATTGTATTATTACATTTAATTTAAAATATTTTGCTGTTCAAGAAGTAACAGTCGTTTTTTTCATGGAAAGAAAATATTATAAATATTATTTTGCAATTATTATTTATTTATTTTAATATACATAATATATATTTATTGAAAATCATTATTATTATTATTATAAGCATTGTATTTAAAAATAATAATATTATATATTTTATAAATTTTTCTACTAAATTGCTAATAATTTAGCTCCAATTTGTGCTCAATTTTATATTAGTTCTAAGTTTAGATTAATGTTTAATTTATTTTTAGTAAAATATATCTATTGATTTGCAATTAAACCACTTAAGATAAGCTGCCAACTCAAAGTGCTCTACAAGACACACGTCGTATACATAATGTATAACATCTACACAAACGTACATAAATATATGTATAACTTAAAGTCTGCGCGTGAAGAAGCACAAATTGAAGTGCCAAAAACTGCACTTGACAAGGAGCAAATAGTCTGTGAGTGGATGGGTGAATAAGTGAATGATGAGTGAATGAATCAGTGAGTGCCAATTGCCAGAGAATTGTGTAACTGGTCATTGTTCGTAAATGCATTTTTTATTTATCGAAATCAAATCAATTCAATTATCAGTTATCAACTTTCAATTGTTTAAATAATTCATTGCAATTTAACTGTTGTTTACCCATAATCCAATTAGTGCAAACAAATTTAACGAGTGCTTTTTAATTGATTATGCAAATGCATTTAAATTTAAGGCTAAACAGATTTGTCAACATGTACAGTGTGTGTATGTTATAGTGTATGTGTTTGAGCCTTTTCAATAGCTTAGCCTGCCATAATTGTTATATTGTTGCACACAGTGTGTGTGTATGCGTGTGTCTGTGTGTGTGTGTGTGTGTACTAAGCTCAAAAATATGTAATTAAATGTTACTGTTCATTGATTTTGACATTTTAATTAAGTGCACTAAAGCTACGAGCTATTATAATTGAATTGTTTTTATCCCTTGCGGTTGCATTTAATTGTCAAACATTATAGTACACACACTTTAACAGACTATGTTACTAACAGTTGAAGCCTTAACAGCAACTGAGAGAGAGAGAGCACAAACTTTGCGCTGCCGGTCTCAATTTAACAGACCGAGAGAGCGGGATTCATAAATGTTGCTAAGCAAAAATAAAGAAAATAGAAATTCGTTGATTTGAAAATTGTTGCTGCTCGTAAAAAAACCTGTGCACTAATTTAGAGCCTAGACTTTTATGTCTAATTAAGCAACGCAATGATTACAAAACTGAAATTTTCTGGCATTTTGTTAATTAAAAGCAAGCAAAAGCAACAAATATGCCCCCGAACCAAACAAAGCTGCTGCTAAAACACGTGCTAAATAAATACGCCAAGTTGTTAAGTACCAGCAGACTGTCTGTCTCTCTTACTGTCTGTCTGTCAGCTCCCCCTCACACCAAGCTGTTCACGAGTGTGTCGTAAATTTATACGCGCTTTTCGCTCAGCATGTGACTCCTACTTCCACTTTTACTTCACCTCTCACTCCATCTGCCTCTCTGCCTTGTCGCGCATATAAAGAAATTTACTTTGTTTATTTTACTTGAGAAAATAAATGCGTTTTATTGTCGACAAAGTTGAGATGTGCTCATAAAAATGATGTTAATTAGCTTTTCTCGAGCGTAAAATTGTGCGGTTTTCTGTTTACATTTTCCAATACGTTTGCCAGCAAATTGAAAATTTTGCACAATTTATAGCTCATACGCCGCGTACGCGTATGCAGGCTGTCCGTCACATCACACACATGAAACTTTTTGGCCAAAAACGCACTGTGTTGTTGTTTGGCTTTCGCTCAACATGGCTTCAGGTGCCATGGCCATAACGTCTGTCTTGCTTTTGAGTGAGTTTTGGCGGGGGCAAGGGCGGTATAGAATGGTCTGAGATGTTTACTCCGCCGGCGATGCCGTGGCACAAAGGCAAATATTTGCAGGCAGTCAGTGTAGGACAGCGGGCAAAGATGGGCAGAAAGTAGCATACTCTGTGGGGATTCACAAGTTTGTGGCACTCGTGTGCATAGTTTTCCACAGTTTGCAGGCATATGGGAAAGTTATGATCGGCGCGGGTGACAAACGGCGCATTTTAAACAGTCAGGAAACTTCATCAAAAAACACAAGAGCAACACAGCAACACACAAAAAATAGTTTGTCTTTTACCACATTTATGAAATGTGCACCAGCTGACAGTTCAGTGGGTGTGTGTGTGTATATAGAGGGGTGTGTGTGTGTGTATGTAGTGTGTGTGTTGTTGTTAACACACAATAACTTTCACTTTGGGGACCGCTGCTAAGCGGCTTAAAAACTTGCACAAAACTGTTGAGCTGGCAAACTGGCAACTGGCATTTTTTGGCAAATATTTGCACAGATAATGAAAGTAATACAATAGCACTTGAAGCATATACTATATATATACATAGTATATGTTCACACTGATTTTTGACTCGCAATTCACTTTGCAGCGGTAATTGAGCCTAATGCCTCTTTCCCTCGCATTTTGGCCTTGTCACACTTGCCTTTAAATCAATACAACAACATTTTTGGCAGCAAAATTCAATTTGTTAACAACACACACAGACGGACAGACACACACACACTCACGTGCCTCACACACACACACTCTCACACACACACATGACTAAATGTCAAAAAGGCACGTTTCAGTGTTTTGGGATTTTGTTTTTGCATGTCATGTGGCGCCAACTTTGAACTCTCCGCAATTTAAGCTATGTTTTGTTTTTATTTTTCTATCTTGCTCATTGCTGCTGTTGTTGTTGTTTTTTCTTTTCTACAGTTGCCTGTCATTGTTTAGCAGCAACTACGTGACTATCATCAAACATTTACTTTGTGCAATAAATGTCAGTCGAGTTAGCCAAATAAATGTAATAACCATAACAATAAAATGAGACACATCAAGCTAAAAATAACTCACAACTTATGTCGTTTCTATTTCTATATAAATTTATATAGAACGGTAAAGGCATTAAGTGAAAACTGGGCTTAAAGCGAGGATAAATCAGAGGGAGAAGGAATAAAAGTTATACTTCTAATTAAATTTTATAAATTAAATTAATGTTTCCTTAGCTATACCAATTACACTTATTAAATTAATTAGTTAAAGAAATTTTCCATGAATTTATAATCTGAAGAAATGTTCTATAATTTCAAATTAAAACGAATGGCATAATTCGAATATAAATTGTTAACATCAATAGAAATTTTGGAATATAGTGAGGCAATATATTCGTTTGTTTCTTTTATAAAACTTATTTGTTTAAGAAACTTATAAATTCAGCCTAAAATTAATTATAAATATTTTCAAACAAATTAATAAACTATTCTATTAATAGACAAATCTTTGGCCACACAGCAATTTTTTATAGACATTAAAATTTAAATTGATCAGAGTAGTCTTCTTTTATTTGCCATAGGAATAAGCTACAGCTTTTGCTTAATAACAGTTCAAAAGCAACTTCTTCTAGTCTCCTTGAACACTCACATTTACTCAAGTTACAGCTCATCTCATTAAACTAGTATCACTTTGGTTTTCTTGCAATTCAATTAAATCAGTTTATAGTTTTGTAGACAATACAATTTGGATGAATGGCAAAAAGTGTTTTACAGCCACAAATCGATTTGAATGGCATTAATGCATACCAAGAGGCATAACAGGGACTTATAGCAAAATTCTCACATATCCACAGAGACGACGATGCGACGAGTCCTTGTTTCCAGCACATTACCCCTTTCGATTTCTCCGCCGCTCCTCCCTTTCCGCTCATGCTGCATTCAGCATTGTTTCAGTGCAATCGTCTGTGGCTAATCTGCTGCTATTTGCTCTGTGCCTGTTCCAGTGCCTGTTAGAGTAGAGCAGCGGGGGAAGTATGGAAGCGGTCTGTCTGGACCAGCGCTTTCAGCCAGGCCCATAAATTAGGCAGTTTCACAGCTACACATGGCTAAGTGCTTCAGTGTTTGGGCTCCGATTGTCTCCAGCTGCCAATAGCGTGCATTGTGCCATTGTGTGTGTCTCTGTGTGGGTTTTGGCCAAAGATTTATACTGAAATTCGCACTTCCACATGGCTCCATTTTAAAATGGCCAACAGCAGAAACCACGTCGAATTTGTTTGCATTTTCTATTACGTTTCCGTTTTAGAGCAGTGTGCATGCACAATGGGTCTGGCTTTGAATTCATTTATTGAAATTAAAGCAATGCAATAAATTTAAATATTTCTACAGTAGACAGCAATCTAGGCAAATTTTATGCATGTTTTTATATAACTTAAATTGTTTAAGCCACACAGAAAAAATGTAGAAAAATATTTGTCTAACAATTTGTTAAATTATTTCAACTTTGTTTTGCTTTCTCTAACTTGAATGCAGTGCAATTTGTTCTAGAACTATATTCAATAGCCAAAAACTCAATTATCACATATGCCATGTCAAACTAATTTACAATGCTCGGAAAATGCAAGCAGACAACGACATAGCTCATATGGCCAGAATTAGTAGTTGGAGTTGACTTGGCCAGTTTATGTTGGCCAAATGTTAATTAAAAAGACCAGTCTATTTCTGCCTCTCTCTCTCTCTCCCATACAATTATTTTTCTTTTACCTGACCGTTTTCCATTTGAGTTGATAACTAAGTTCAAAGCAATGCCTGGCCAGTATGTCCGGCTTATGATGCTTAACTAGGCCGCCTTCTCATAGACCAAAAGCCGCCAGCAATCATCAAGCCAACTGAGAGTGCCGAGAGTTTATATTTCTGAAAATGACCCACATGCCATACATAGCAGCAGCAGCAGCACCAGACAGAGATTCATAAACACAACACAACAAAAAAATGGATGAGAACAAAAAGACTTTAAACACTGCAAAAGCATAGTTTAAGTTCAGCTGACGAAGCAGTAATACACTTTATAAAATAATGCAAACGAATTTAATACATTTAAAGCTGTAAAATAAAAATTTTATTTATTTGATTTGATTTGTTTCATAAATTTAATACACTTAACATATCAAACAAAAGCTGCATTTGAGCTGACTAAACCTAGCTATATGTAGATAAAATACTTTAAAAAATATTTAAATAAAGCTGAGTATTTAATACACTTGACAAAACAATTAAACTGCTTATTTTGTTATATTTTATAACATTTTAGTTATTAAAAATGCCAAGCAGCTTGCTACAACAAACTGCTTAACCAATAACTAAACAAGTTTATTAAACAAAGTAAACATTTTAAACATTTTCTGCACTTAAATTTCTTACACTTACTCTTTGTTAGCATTTAAATATGCAGCACTTATGTAAATAAATATTTATTTGCTCTCAATGCAAACACGAAGCATATTGGTTGATATCAAATATTGTATATTGTACAATATATTGTGCAAATTTAATTGCTATTAGGTAGTATCAATAGCAAAGTAACTAGTGTTGCATAAATGCCTAGGTGAGCTGTGGAATATCCTTTGGTTTTGTGGTAAAGTAGTTATATCTATGACAAGGACATTATATCAACGAGCAGACAAAAAACAGGGTATTTTTGCCAGAGCCCACAGTTTGCGCTCCTCTTTGATTTCTTCTACTTGCTCTCTCTATCTCTCACTCTTTCTATCGTTTCGTTTGCTTTCTCTTTTTATGTCATTTATGCTTTCAATTGCTGTTGCTGCTGCTGTGTTGCATGCAACCTGCACACATACTTTTAATTACACTGCACATTTGCACTTCAACTGCAGACCAAGCAGCTTGACAGCTACCTTATGTATGTGTATGTGTGTGGGTGTAGCTGTTAGTATATGTATGTGTGTGTGGCAGGCTAACATTCATGCCACGTTGCACAAATACAAATAGAAAAGCATACGATACGCATAAGAGTGCAAAACGTGCCACATCCTTGTGCCACACAACCTTGGCTCTAGTTCTTTTTATTTTTTTTTCGCTTTTCGTTTTCTAGTTCTTGTTCTGCTCAAATATTATTTTCAAAATTTTGCCGATTTTCGCTATAAGCAGCTGGACAGCTGCGGTTCAGTTAGCGCAGACTTAAAGGCCAAAATCTGGCAACTGTTGCCGGAAATATTTAAAAACGTAAACCAATTTGTTTGACTGAGCGACTTAATGCCCGCACCTGCTACTCGCTTTAAATTCATTTTGCTCTTATTATACCCACTAAGCAAGTAACTGCACAGTAGGGTATAACAAACTGCTGTAAAAGTGGAAAAGAAATTATAGAAAATTAAATAAAATTAGAACTTTAATAAAGTAAAGCTACTGCTAAAACTGAAAATTTAGTTTAATCAGTTAGCTGTTAAAAAGATTTTTCCATTAGACTCTTAACTATTAAGTATAAGGTAGAAAATATATATACTTTAACTATATATGTAGGTTTATCTAGCAGTTATTATCTATATCTATACATTAGATCTATATTACACACTCTTATTATAAAAAACCTAGACGAATTAAACTGCTGCTGGATACCTACTATTCGCGCATACTCAACTAGAGCCTTGCAATCATTTTTTAATTTTGTTTTACGCGTTTTATATATATAAATATAATTTTCTTTTTTTTTTTGAGCTGTCGTTCTCCAGCTCAGTTGTCCGTCTGTTTTGGCTGCTCGCATTTTTCTTAATTTTCAACGTTTTATTTTGATGAGATCTCATTTATTTTCATTGCCCTGCTGCGTTGTGTCTGTGTGTTGTCTGTGTGTGTGTGTGTGTGCATATTATTTAAATGAATTGAATTGAAGTAACTGAATTTGAAATGCAGCTGCTAAAGCTAACTAAATCTCATCAACAGTTTATTTATTTTTTGCTTTGAGACACACTCATTAAGCTCAGCTGGTCAAGAAGTGTAACAAATTGCTTAACCGACTGTTTATTCATAACATTTTGCATTGCGTATACGCCGCCTAAGCCGCAGCAATTGAATTAATTGAACAATTTGGCATGTATTTGTGTATTAATTGTGTTGCACCTGAGTGAAATTGTAAATATTTAACATTTTATGCAAAAATAAATGAAAAGACTGTAGTTTGGTTTATACTTGGAACAGCATAAGACTATATATTTCTCGAAGCATTTGAATCTAATAAATTATTTAAATTACTTGTGAAGTTTACTTAAATTTGTAGCGTATTTGTATATCCTATTAAGGGTATGATTGATTTGTTAAACACCTTTTCTTAAGCATTAATCCACGATATCTTTAATAAAAATGCAGCGATTATCAAGCGATTGTCTATTCTATACTAAAATTCAAACTTTTCCGGAATTTGCTCGACTTCAATGCGCTCGATATGTGTGCAACAATAGCATTGTGTATCGAATGGGGAAAACAACAAAATACACAAATATGTAAGAGCTGCCGTTTTGTGAGTATAAGCGACTGCCAGTTACCCTTAGATTGGATATTTAGACATTATGTATATGGAATGTTTGTAGAACCACTCGATAGATTATGTATTCTATGAACGAGCTCAAGCATATCGTCTGCTGTCTACAAAATATACTTTTTTATGTCTGCAGGATATGAATGAAACATGTTAGCTGGTAGTGCTGGGGAGGAGGGGATTCAAAAACATCTTTATCTGTGAGTATAGCTGCTCTCTCTGGCAGCTAGTCAACCTTTGACTTTTGATCCTAGCAGCAGCAGCAGCAGCAGTGGTGCATTAGTAAATTGAAAGCAAAGTACGTTGCCATTATGTAGACGAGAACAACAACAATTTGTATGCGTGCAGTCAAGACACTAACATAACTACCCCCACATAAGTATGTATGTGTATGTATGTGTGTGTGTGTGTGTGTGTGTGTAGTGTAGACATTAAGTTAAGTAAACGAGTTGTTGAAGCTTTTCAGCTCACTCACCATTCAATCAAATCAGGCACAGCAGCTGAATGCTACTTGAACTTTACACATTTACCTGATAGCATAGATAGACCCAAGCAAAAGAAAGAGACAGAGAGAGAGAGATAGAGATGGGAGAAAGCAGAGGGTCTCCGGAGCATAATGTTGTGCTCAGTGACCGCGTTTCACAAATGCCAACAGCTTAGTGTTTGAAAATCCAACTGCAATTGCCTGATGACTCTATGAGAAGTTTAACATGTGCTTCACACACACACACACACACTTTGACCTGAACTCTTGAACTTTAACTCTTTACTGCATTAATTGCCCATCGCCTGTCAGCATGTTTGGCACTTTTTCTCAACTTTTCGCCAGTTTTGGGTCACATTAAATCAAGTGTGCCTAATGTGCACTTGGCCAACTGTCAAACTTAACACTTTGCTATTAAACATAAATGCTAATATTATAGAAAAATGTTCTAAAAAAAGTGAGAAAAAGAAAACTCGGCCTTGCAACGGAAATTAATCAAGCGTGAAAAGCGTTTGCTTTCCAAAATTTGCACCGTCATTTGTTTTTGCTCTCTTTTGGCATAGAACATTTTCACATTTCACATTACCATTCTCATTTCCATTTTCATTGCCATTGGCTGCGCTAAAAAAAAGAAGAAAATTCCTAGCTTGTTACTGACAATTAGGCGCAAGAGTCAGCAGAAAAGCAGCTAAAAGAAAATGTTGTAAAAGTGAGAAAAGCTAAATGAAAAAAAGTAGAATCCCGTTGTGCATAAAGAAAATTGGAAAATTTACAAGACTTACAACGCTCTACATGTGTCTCTATGATAGTATTGAGGGTCAGGATTTCATGGATTTTGTGTTCTTGGCGGACAAAAAAAGAGAAAAAAAGGATTTTCATGAGCATTAAGATGCTTACAAACACGCACACGTTGCGTATACTTATTATATAGGGACTAAAACAAAAGCTCAGCGGCAACAAGTTGAAGCCAGCTATTCAATTACTAATAAAACTGTTCAATTTCAGCACATTTCGTAGTTGGCAAATGAAATTGTCAGGCATAAAATTGAACCGACACTGCTCACAAGACAAAAGGGTCAGGCAACAGGGCTCACAAAGGCCCACAACTTGGCTATAACGGTGTGTGTGTGTGTTTCTTTTTGGCAGCTTAGCAGCAAACAATAAAGTAAACTTATAGCCACTGACAGCTGACATTAGGTTCATGCCAAGCAAAGGGAAAGCAAAGAAAATCGAAACATACACATGGAAAAGCCAATTCATAAGCCTTGACACGACAATCTTAATAGCAAAGTGACTGTTGAAAACAGTTTTGATTAGAATGAATAAAAACTTCAAAAGTAAAAACAACTATTTAAATTATGTGGATATGAACATAAAAAAAAAAAAAAAAAAAAAAAAAACCACAAAATTTAATTTTATTTAATAAACACACGAAAATTTTTTATTAATTAAACTACTCATAAAATCACAAATAGTCTATATATATGAATCATTTTTTAATAAGTGCGTAAAATATTCTAGGATTTTAGTTAAGCGCTTCAAAAGCTCGTTAAAAGCTGCTAGTTTGCTAAGTTACTTTTTTAAGCTATCATAAAAACAACTAGCTCTCTTTTTAGATAGAGTCATCGAAGTGTCTGTGTCGGTGTGAAGAACAAGAGTTACTGCATACAATTTTCAGGCAATCAAGTCTGAAATGAAGTGCCTTAAATTTAACATAATTTGCAATGTGATTTTGTAGCAATTTGCGTTGATGTGGATGTGGATGTTGGATGCTGATGTGGATGTTGATGTGAATGGTGTATATGGTGAAGGCAAAAGTTAATGCCGCATGACCGCAAAACTTACGACGAGAAACTAATAATAAAAATGTTAAAATAAATCTTTTTTTTTTTGGCTTTTGCTGTTGCCTTTCTTTCATTCGAGACGAAACTGAAGTGAAGTGAAGTTTCAATTTCTTGGTCTTGCATGTTCGCTTCTGCTCTTCACTCCCCTCCTTCCTCCCCTCTCTTTCTCTAACTATGTTACTGTCTCTATCGCAATGTTGCTGTCTCTGTCTGTGTGGGTTATAAAGCAGCTCAGATTTATGCTTTGGCTGTGTGCTGCTGCATCAGACGCCGTTTCTATTGTGTCTTGGATATGAACAACCCTCTTATATTTTATGCGCATAATGGCCAAACTACAGCAGCAACAACAACAACAACAACTACAGTGGCACACTCATAAAAAGGCAAAGCAAAATGTTAGTCGTGAGTGGTTTGTGGGTGGGTTACTTGCCCCACACATCCAACCCACTCGCCTGAGGTTGTTTTTCTTATTTTCATCTTATTTACACAAAATTGCGCCCGGGGTCATTCTCGGTAGCTGTCATTGAAGGTGTTAAAGTTCAAATTGTGGCGTTGTATATATATATGTGTGTCTTTGTCTTTCTCTCTCTCTCTCTCCTTCTCTCTCTTGCTCAGACACACACGTATGCTCTGTGCATCTCTGTCGGTTGCCAAGTGTACGCCATGATTACTAAACACAAAGAAATTCAAGTTATTCAGTCCTTTATTTTTAAGTCCTCACATGCAAAATAGTTTTTTCATGTGTAAAATTTATGCAGCTGACAACACGTTATGTGGCTTTAAGTTCTGAGTGGAATACACACACACACACACATACAACTTTTCGTACTTAAAATCATGTATACGTTATTAAACCTAAAACCTCAAATCAATGTTGAATGTCGATTTTGAAAACCAATGCACAAAATCCACAAAACTCACACACAGACACACACATAGGTAAACTGCTTTTCATACATGTCCATTAGTGCTGCGGTTCTTTTGGATTTGTCAAAACTGCAACACCGACAACAGCACAACAAAAACCAAGCAAACTCAACATTTTCAAACTGACAAAAACAGATTTTTCTTATGATATCCTGCAAAAAGATTATGACCTTTGAGAGGTATTTTAAAAAGAAGATTCAAGAAGTTATTAAGTTCATAGATAACTATATGATAGTCTAAAAAATAGTTTATGAAAATAAGGGATAAAGACTTAATACCCTTGCAGAGAACTGCAAATTTGTTTATACTTTTTCAATCGGTTCTTCCGATGTTAGAAGTAGTCTGATTTGGTTCAAAGTGTTCAATAAACAGAAATGTATTCCAGACTATAAATTTTCAATCAATTTTCAGGAGTATCCTATAGTACGCCATCTGCTTTCCAGGGTAGCTGCCTAACACATATGCTTTACTTCCATTTTTGCTTTTTTGTTATTTTTCATCAGCTTACAAGCTTGATAACATCAGACTTTTGGCTGTATAAAATGTAACACAGAGTGCTATAATCATATGCTGTTTCAGTTGGCTACACAAATATGAAATATGTATAAACATATTACATTAAAATATAGTATATGTGATATAGTATAGTACAAACTATATATGTATGTATGCATGTAAGTGTGCCAGTTGGTCTGGTTTAAAGGCCAATTAACGTATTCGGCCGTTCAAGCTAATTGAATTTATTCGTCTGAACGCACATGACTTATGCATGCACATTTCCATAGCATATTCATGTCACAATACATTTGCAATAAAATGTTGAATAAAATGTTTAAAAATAAGCATTTAATATTGCAAGTAAAACAGCAATTGATAGCTAAATGCTTGTTGTTGCAACAGTTTTACACAATTTATTTGCAAGTTGCATGTTGAGACATGTTTGCGGGCGTTTACTGTAGTTGAAATGGGCGTGGCAGTGCTAGTAGAAGCACTGCTAGTCGCCCGCTTTAAGTATGTGGAGCTTACACATGTTTTTTGCCTGACCCTGAAAGTAGGCAACACATTTTTCACATACGCTGTAAATCGCATAAGCTAAACGGGGTATAGGTTCAAGGGGTAAGATGTTTATAACAGGATGATTTAATTGTTAAAGTGATAAAAATGAATTCTCTAAAGACAATTTATGCATTTGTATGATATAGTTGTAAAAGTGATCGAATACCAGTTTCTAGAGGGTATTTGTAGATTGTCCCACCTTTAATTTAACTTTTGAGCTTATCTCAATGGCAGTAAGTAGAATACAGGGTATTAGTTGAATGCTGCTGCTTTTGTTAAGACTATCAATATGTATTTACTTTCAATTTTGGAATAAAAAATCATTTATTATATCCAAAAGCAAAGACCAAAGCAGATACCACAAACACACACACCTACAAACTCTCTCGCACTCACACACACTTATGGCCACAATAAGCAAACACACGACACCCACGCTGGCATTTGCCGCTTATCACTTAGGCAGCATTCTCGTACAATTTTCATTTGCAAAGAGATTCCAGAGACAGCAAAACCCAAGACAAAGACACACACAGAGAGTGGGAGACTGGGAGAGGGAGAGAGGAAGTGAGCGTGTGAGCGAGACAGTGCCTTCCAATACTGGGTGTAGTAGTACAACAAAAACGAAACAGCAGCATAAACAATGTAAACAAGTGTTTGGGCCAGAAAAACCAAGCGACTGCAAACAAGGCCAAGACGTTGAAACGCAAAAGAAATTTTCTTGTTAACAAATTGCAAAACATTTGCTTTTGAAGACAAATTACTCGGTGGCAAAACAAATTGCTTTGCAGCTGCTTTAGCTGCTGTTTGTTTCTGCTTAAAGCCAAACTCTGGACAGATATTTAAATTTGCACAAAGCAAATTGATGAACTTGAACTTGAAATGTGTGTCTGGAGATTCGTCAGCATTTCTTTTAATATCTAATATGCCACGCCCCCTATAAAGTATACTTAAATTGCTTAATTGGCTGACCGTTGAAATGTGCTGAGAAACGAGAGAACCTTAAGACAGCTGCCAATTAAATCGATTAAAATGTGCTTATAAAACGCAAAAACTCTCTCTATATATACAATGCTGATTAAACTTAAACTACAATCTGAAGTCTGCGCTAATGAGATTGCAATCGAGCTGCTCACGGACCCTTTTATCCTTTGACACCATTGTGCCTCATTAAGCTGCTAACTTTGCTTCAACAATTTCGCATACAAGTCAAGCACTCGCTCTCTCTTTGAGAGTATTCAACTATAAACAGTTATGAGGTTTCGGGCAAAAGCGAACTTTATTGCATTGTGGGTTTATGCAGTGGCCAACGGTGCGTATGAGCAACGCGCCATATTCGAAATTTTGCATAGTTTTACAGCATAGATATATTTGGGCTACCAATTTATTTGTTAATTTCTGTCATGTTCTATGTCCAAATTGAGTAATTATTTTTGCAGTTGGTCAACCGCAAGCCCACTTTCCATTCCCCAAAACCGCATAAAATGCAGTTGGAGGCAACTAACTAAGCGTTGCCCCGACGACAACTGTGGTTCACAGAGTTTTGCTGCGAATACACTAAGTGGTTATGGCCACGCACCACTGCCAAATGGCAATAAAGCTCAAACTAAATTGGCTTTTTCAGTTTTGTTTCAGTTAAATCGAAAACTGCATAAATTGCAGGTTGAAACTCAGCAACACAATAAAAACAATGCCAGCTCTGACTGAGTTTCAGTTTCAGCTTCTGTTTTAAATTTGAATAAGGGGTTTATGAAATTTTGAATTTTATTGAATAAGTTTTGTTAAGAAAACTTTAATTAAATCAGAGCATTAAAAAATATTTAACAAATACAATGTACATTTTATTTAGAGCCTTTTCAAAACACATTCTTCATTTGAGTTTGAAAAGTTACAAACGGTTTGCTTATTAGCCTCATATACTTGCCAAATACTTTGCCACTCATTTAGCCTAGAAGAAAGGTTCATTTACTATACTCAAACACAGGTGTGATGTGGTGGCGGTGTAACTATTCCCAGACACTTGAAATATGCCAAGTCAATGGGTAAAATCATCTTTCGGATGCCTGAGTTCCAACATGCACATAAATTTAAGGGCTAAGTGATCTGTTATGTGTGTGTAGAGTGTGTGACTCCCTCGACTGAGTTAACCGACAAATGCCATCCATTTAGCCAACAGATTTTCAGCTGTTAACAATGGGGCCAACTTATACTGGACTTTAAAGAGCTGGAGGTGAGAGATATGCCATGGATAAAGGCAAACAGCTGGCACTTTTTAACACTTTGGTCCACTGGAAAATGTTTACGTGTGTGTGTGTGAGTTAAACCTTTGATACGCCTGACATTAATAAGGCCAGTTGACTGATTGGCTGACTGACAAGCAGAAAGTGTAAGAGAGAGAGAGAGGGAGAGTAAGAGAGCATGCGAGAAAGAAATTACATGGATCAACGCATAACTTGGACCCCTTTGGCTCTGTGTGTGTCTTGCATAATAAAGCATATAGTGACTGCAAGAAATACTCGTACTCGATACTGACAAAACCTCAATTCCAACGGGGACGCCAATATGGGCCACAAACTGCGGTAAACAATGCGGCTGGCATATGCAAATGAGAATATTGGTAAAAGCCGAAACCTTGAAACAGAATTTACATAATTTTACGTGTTGCGAAAAGTGTTTTGACTCCCCTACCACTTTACTGCCTCAAAATGATTCAAGCGTATGGTGAACGGGTATTCGTAGTATATTTGATTATCTTGGCTAGTTAGTTGATTTGCTTAGCACACTCATAGATACACATTAACACCACTCGCACTCGCAGTCACTGAGAATTTATATTCCAAACCCGCAATGTGCATGCATAAATATAATTTTGCTCTCCACTCCATTCATTCGCTCTGCTATCGATTTATGCCGAGCACGTGCTCAGTACGGACATCCTTTACTCTACATTTCGCTCAATTCTCTCTTCTCTGCTCTGCTCTGCTCTTGCACGCTGCATTGAGTCACGATCTGCACGCTTATTGGCATTTGTTGCACTTTATAAAATCCTCTTAACGCTTTTTACTGCCTTGGGTGGCGAGCATAAAAGAAATCAAAGTAAAAGAAAAACAAAAAAAAAAAATTACAGCAACACCATAAGATTTCATCTCGCATCCATAATTGTTGCACCATTGAAATATCAATTATTTTGTGCACTTGCAACATTGTGAGTGGCACAGCAGTCGAGCATTTAAATGCTGCTTCATTGTGTTGCATGCTCGCCAGAGATATAAATTCATATAATTAAATGTATATGTGTGTTTATGTGAGCTACTTATTCACTGTATGTATTAAATTATATGAAACATTGAGTCAGTAAGTCGAACAAAGCTCATTTGTCTATAATTTATAGCATACTTTTTGGGGCATTGCAGTTAAATAACTGCATTAAGCAGAATACGTCGTGTGCTGTAAATCTTGGATATTTAATATATAAAACATATAACAATTATGTTTATGGACTCCTCAGTAAGTCTAATTAAGCAATAGGTTAATAGATAAAACCCCAGTGTAATCGGCTATTGTTATAAATACAACATAAATCACATATTTTTTATTTTCCTTAAATTCTAGCTATACCTTGTATTCCCCGGGTATGCATTTAATTAAATCAACAGCTTATGTACACAATTGATTTTATATTTTAATACAAATTAATTAAAACTTTATAGCTAGTGGCAATTGCCATAATAATCACTGCTTTGCAGACATTTTAATTTGATTTATGAGCAGTTTTTATCAACAACTTTTCTCTCTTCAAAAGCAATCAACTGCTATGTAGAAATTAAAGCGGTATAAAGTAAGCACTGCCAGCAGGCTTTAGCTTTGACAATTATTGCTTTTTAATCAACTTAAGTGGCATTAAAATATGTATAAATTATTCAGCATTACATATATTTCTTTTTCATATTTTTAAAATCAAGATTGAAAGTGTGCGTGATAATGAGATTTGACTGCCGCTTCACGATTTGATCGAAGAAGTGGAATTCATAAATATTCTATTTACACTTTAGACCTTTGACTTTATGCTTTACACTTAATCAGCACATTTAATAACTGACACGCGCAGTGTCATACGGTCTGCTTCGGCAAAAGTTCGAGATTGAATTCAATATAAAATCGCATCGTCAATCACAGCCAGAAGCGGCAGCATGTGATTCAAGGGGGGAGGCGGGAGAGGAGCAGAGCACACAGCCAGACAAAATAAAGGCCCAACAATGGTGCTGCCACTTGACGGGCATTATTCAAATATGGCGAGTCGAGACTGACTTGTGGGAAAAGCGAGGAAAACACGGAGCGGAAAACGAGAAACAAACAAAAAAAAAGCTGGCGGGGTCGCTTGTCACAGCCGCCGAATGTCACGCGCACGCTTCAAGTGGCTGTCAGCACAGGTGAATGGGTGGTTGGGTGGTTGGGTGGTTGAGTGGTGCAGAACCTTGAAGAATTGAAAGGAAACGATGCTTTTGTTTATTGTATGAAGCTGCAACTTTTGCACATGCAACTCTCGGCAGCTCTTTTCACATTTTGTCAACGTTGCAAATGCAGATTCCTTGCTAAATCACATTACTTGCATTGCTCTGCACTGCATTCTACCCAGTTTGACATTCCACTTCCATTCTGCTTCTCTCTCTCCTCTCACTCTCTCTTTTATAAACCTTATAAAAATTATGAATATGCCTGGCAACGACAACGGCACAAAATGAACAAAACTCGTTTAGAGTTAAGCAATTTATGGTGCTTTTTAAATGCTTTATTAAATGACACAAGTTAAGCTCAGAATTCTGCTTATGGCAAATGCAAGCGACATAAAAAAAGTGGAGCTTTAAATACAAATGATATGCTTGTAGCTTTCCTGTGAAATTTTTATATGAAAAGAGATGAAAAGCAACAAATTTGGCAAGTAAAATAAAAAACAAAACACAATTCTTTTGGATAATCTGAGTTTGCTTTGGGATGTTATATTTATATTAAAGTTTAAGAAAAATATACAAATATTTTATTTAAATATGCAGCATTGTTTTCGACCTATTTTAACGAGCAACATGCGAAACTGTCGACCTATAGCCACGACTTTTCACCTATATGAATTTTCTGTGTATTGTTTAAAACTTTTAATAGTTGTTTATGGCTTCTACTTTGTTAACTAGCTTACATGTACCTTTCTTATCTCTGCTCTTAACTCATTAACTTTCTTCGAGCACTCTGTTTATTTATAATACTCATTTCTTATACCCCTTTTTAAGAACATACAAAGTACTGAGTATAAATGGGTACTTATCATGCAGTTCGCACTGTGTCACACACACACACAGAGCACCCTTACTCACACACACACACTTTGGCGGGCATTTTAAATGAGTTTTCAGCTGACTGCTGGAATTTACAGCTGAGCAGAACAAAACCAAACCAAGCCAAAAAAAAAAATAAGAGTAAAGGGCTCTAAACACTTTTGGGAGCCAAGAGCTTGGAGCGTTGTAAACTTTTTTATGGCCCCGTTATTTAATTTATGGTTGCAAATACATTTCAACAACAAAATGCCAAAATGCGCACCTGTTACACACTCACACAACAGCAACAACAACAACACAAATTACAACAATGGCAATTAGACGCCGCACACAAGCAACAATAATATATTCATAGCTCTTACTCACTCACACACAGACGCGCTCTCACTCGCACACTTGCCGTCTCTTTCGCGGCGAGTGAGTATGTGTGTGTGTTTGTGTGTGAAAATTGCTTTCAACCTTTTCGTTATTATCTGTTGAAATATGAGCTGCGAGTTTTTCACCAAACTTTTCTCACACACATTTTTTCTCTCTCGTTTTTCTTGTTGTTGTTGTTGCTCATGTGTAATTAATTGTTAACAATTTTGTTCTTTTCACTTTTCTCTATGTTGTTGTTGTAATTCTCATATTTTGTGTATTTGCAAACAAAAGTGGGATGCAATTAAACTTTTGCTTAACTGCTGCAACTGCAGTTGCATAATTGATATAAAAACTGCTCCAAAAATTGTGTGCCAAAAATTTGCAAATATGAAAGTTGGTTTTTTTAGCTCCCAGAAAGTAAGAGCAGACAGGGAAAGCATAGGGTAGTGGAAGAGTAAAAGCGAGAGAGAGAGGAGCAGAGCAACAGCAGCAGACACTTTTGGCCCAAGCACCACTTTGACGTTGAAAATGTCAACGAGCAAGTATTACACAAAAGCAACATAAACAACAAGACAGCAGCCAAAAACACACACCCACACACACACACAATTCACTCACACATATAAAGATGTCAACTGCACATGCATTGTGTGAGTATAAAACTTTTCTCTTGCACTGTATGTGTACATAGTACAGTAAAATAAAATTTAATAAACGCCAACGGGTTTCATATTAAACCCATACGACAACAAGCAGCAGCAAACAACAATAACAACAACTTGACTTTGAAGCAAAGCAAAAAAAAAAAATTAATACAAAATTCAATAAAGTTTTTTCTGGGGAATTTCATATGACAGACAACGCACAAAATGTTTAGCAATAATCCTTATAGACAGACACGTCAAGAGTTTTGCATTCTACAGCAAAAACAGCAGAGCACACAAAATATATTGTGCATAGAACAGAGCTGAAGACAGCAAGAGAAAAGCTAAAGAAATAAATTTAATCAAGCGCTGCACACACTTATATATAAAGTACAAAAAGCTTAATTGTTAATACACTTTAATTAAGCTTAATAATTAAATATATTATTTTAAGACAGTTTACTTTTAGCTGCTACCTATTATTTCAGTTATTTCATTAATCTTTGCTGCCGCAAAGTATGCAATAAAAATTTGCAGCTTGTTAAATTGATCAAGTATCAATATGAAGTCATGCAAACCTTTCAGCAATAGCGTATGCAAAGTGCATGTACCGAAAATCTGTACGCTACTCAACCCCATCCAATTTGTCTTTATATCCTCCAACGTTGCTTACCCCTTACAGCACTTGCGCCATGCCTTCCCCCACCCCGTTTCGTCGCCCATTTTGCTATCAAAGCAGCGTAGAGCAAAATTGTTGGAATTTCATTGTGCGCTGTGCGATTTATGTTATTATCGATTTCGCATAACACAAAATTCACAATCATTGCAGACATCGCGTGTATAGCTCAGTGTGTGTGTGTGTGTGTGTGTATGTGCACCTCAACTCAATTGATTCAAGCAATTTAATATTCATTTGTGCGTGTAAATCAGATTTGCGAATTGCAAACAGCCAAAATCGACGGCAAATAATTGATTTGTCGAGCAACGTAATCAGTGCAAAAATAATTTTGATAATTTTGATTGTAAATACGTTAAGCGCTAACAGATTTCTGGTATTTGGCATAAATAGATGATTGCCTGGCGAGAGTGGCTAAAAAGTAATTCGTGTGTTAAGCACGTGTGCTGTGTTCTGTGTGTTGGAAGAGCAGGTTGGGGCATAGAGGCAACTTTAACGCTGCGTGCTCTTGATTTATTACAGCAAACTGATTTATTAATCAATTTCATGCGCCAGCCTCAACATAATCAGAGCAGAGCACTAATTTGATTATGATTTATGGTAGAATAACCCTGACATTTTACCAAGCCTTACACGGTGGTGACAAAATTGCTGTGCCGAGTGTATGCATGCATGTGTGTGTGCGTGTGTTTGTGGTAGATTAAAGCGAACAAGTTGCAGGCAGTTGCATAGTTGCACATTTTGTTGCAATTATCAAACCAACGGCGCATACAAGCAAAATGCTGTTAAGCAACTGTTAAAGCGCTGTAAAGTAGCTCTCTCTCACTCTATCTCTCTCTTTCTCTATCTATCTCTCTCTCTTTATCTGTGACCACTGATAGTTTGTGGCCCATGAATATGCATAGTAAACAGCTGCTGGCTGACTGGCTTGGATGTCTGTGACCAAGTTCCTAGCATAACAAGTTATTACGTATACGACACGTTATCACAACGACCTCTGCATTATTGAAAATTATGATCTCAAATGCTCATAATGCTCTTAACGCACAGATATGAGTAAATATGAGTTTGGCATGCCCAGCTCCAGTCTGACTGGCAATTTATGAGCTCTGCTGCCGACACTAAAACTCCACTAATTTAGTCAGTAGTTCCTCTTCCCCTCTGGCCACTTCCTGGCTGTATACGAAATGTGTTAGTTGTTGTTGTTGTTGCCACTTTGTATACACAGCAGAGCCGCGTTTATTTTTGGCTTTATTTATTTGGTCGTATTAAATGTTTTCATGTCGTTTCTGCCGTTGTTCCTGCTGCTTCCTCTTCTCTCTCAGCTATTGCCATGGCTTTCATACTATTTCCTGCTCTATCATTCGCAGGCAAACAAAGAATCCATTTGAATTTCTGCATATGTATGAGTGTTTGTAACTGTGTGTGAATGTGTGTGTGTGTGTTAGTCTGCTAGCAAATCGCTCTTTGTTGCCACAATGTCCGTGTCGAGGACAAGAGCAAGCGGCATTAGAGCCACTAATACTACGGGAAGACCACAGATTTGAATGTGTATCTGTAGCTGTATCTGTATCTGTATTTCTAGCTACTATCTGTGTATCTGTATAGCTGCGTATCTGTGCATTTGTGTATTGTAGTTGTAGTTTCAAAGCGCGTTAACTCACTCAACCAAAATCGGGTGACAACAAATAGAAATAATAAATTTAGTCAAAGGTGATGGACTAGAGTTTATCCTAGAGAATATATATTTGTAGAATAGATTTATATAAACTGGTCTTTTGTATTAAACAAACCTATTACATAAAGTAATTAAAATTAACAATAAATAGAGCTGTTAATCAACTGTTGGTTTCACTAGCTAATTAATGGGTTGATAATTTATTTAGCACAAGAAACAAAAGTAGTTACTGTGTATATAGCTATACAAAATTATGCATACTTCTTGATACCCTTCGTAAACTCTAATCATTTTTCATAAATTTCACTTCAATTTCTTTCTGCCAACCAACCCACCCTATCCGCTGCACTGGGTATACAAATACAGAATCAATTTTGGCTTAGAGTGACAATTCAGAGGGCCCGCAGCTTCAAGGTTAAACCTTGTGCATTGTGTACGTGTGGAAAGTACATTCAACTTGAGCTGAAAACAGCAAACAACCCGCATCGCATCAATATGCATTTGCCACAGTCTCAATTTCAGTTGAATTGTTGCGAGTCAAGCTAAAAAGTTTGCTCATTTGTTCTTATGACATTTTGTAGGTACACGAAATGCGTATACGTATTATGTTTGTCTGCTGCTCTTGTGGCATTATCTTTTGATTACTTCATTTCCTTTAGCAGTCCGTGCTCCTAATGTGCCACACGTGTCGTCAAAACAGCAACAGCAACAACAAACATAGCAACAGCAATCATTTCAATCAGAATCAAGTGTGCCATTCACAGTTTTTAAAAGTTTTCTCTTCAGTTTTTGTTTTTGTGGTTTGAAGTTTTCTGTGTGTGTGGGCAAATTATGAAAAGCCTCAACTATAAGTCACATAAGTCTGGGCCAAGATTTAGTGACTGACTGGCTGGACTCTCTAAGCAGTCAGTTGATTCTCGGTTTTGAGTTGCTCTCTTTCACTCTGTCCCTCTCACTCTGTCAGTTCCATTTTCCGTTTAGCCGGCAATAAACTTTGGCAACTCTTTCAATTTACTTAAATGTGTGTGTGTGTGGGTGTGTGTGTGTGCTTGGGTCTTTCGAATTGACTTCTTGTTTAGTTGGCAGTTTTGCCGAACATATCAGCAGGACTTCTCAAAGCGCACCTTTTTGCACAAATTGCTTACAAAGTGTTCTTCTTGTTGTTGTTGTTGTTGTTGTTGTTGTGTAGGACGAAAAATAAATGGCTGAGCAGTAAATCTTTGTCGGTTTAGGTTATTGAATATTTCATGCTCCAGCTGATTTATTATTTATTTCTTTTTAATGCCCCTGCCGAAGGTCAAGCCAGAAAAAAAGCGTTATTCGATGAACCTCTGAACCCGTTTTACGGCTCAACCTCTCTCCTACCCCAACAGATTTGCTTCATAAACGTCGCAATTGCCAAAAAAAAAAAAGGCAGTGTCCTGTGTCCAGTCGAAAGTTCCGTATACTTTGCAGCATTTCCTGCTTGCAGCGGAAATACCAGCTACGATTTCCGCCGCGCCATTGTTAATACTTCAGCCTCCCACTGACGCTGCTGCTGCCACTTCCGCTTTCTCACTCTCACGCAGACAACAAAAGTCCGTGACAACTACCAAAACACCACACTCTCCACTCTCCCGCTCCTACTGCCCCTCTGCCTTTGTCTGCTTTTGGGTCGCATAATTAGAGCGCGACCAGAGAACCCAACGCATGCCTAATGAGTTCTTGGTTGGCTTTTAGTGCTGCATTTGATGGGCACACATACAAAGTACATCTCTGTGCTGGGGGCGTTGCTAAAAATTACCGAGCACCCCTGTCCCCGTCTGTGGCACAGCTGCCGCTTTGCCGCTCAATAATGCAAGTGTCCTTTCAGCTATCCCTTTAGCCGCCTGCTGCATCGGGGCTTCATTGTTTGCTCCTGTGGCAGGCATAAAGTGCATATAAACCGCCGATATCCGACGGCAGCCCACACTGGTGGCATTTTGCATGGCCACAAAGTGCCCCACAGGCTGCTGGTTTGCAGCTCACTGGCTCACTGACTCACTGCTACTGCTGCTCCTTTCCGTGTGTCATTGGCGCGTCCGCAGGATATTGAAGTTCTGCCAACACTTTTTGCTGCCAACACATTGCTGCTGCTGCTGCTGCCGCTTCTGCTGCCGTCACAACTATTTGCTCTGGCAGGCCAACAAGTTATAAAGTCAAACAAGCAAGAAAATACAGTCGAGCTTACAGGACTGTTTTGTACCTAGTATACACGTTTGTTTTAATGCAAACAAGTATGTGAGCGAGAGATGCCTTGGGATTAAAAAATTAAAAAATTTTTTGTGAATTTCTTCTTTGTTTTTAAACCAATGTTTATGAAATTTTTAGGATCGTTAATTCATAATGTTTTTATAGATTATATCAAGTTTCACCAAACTACAATGTGATATACTTGTTAATATTGCGTTATAAGATTGTTGCTGATCATAAATATCTATATTTTACTGCTTCTCCTACTGCCTCTTACACCCTTTTACTAAGCACTATAAACCCTTTTCACAGTGTGGTACAAAAAATCGCTTCATCTTTTCGTTTACTTCCCTTTTGCTTTTACATTCACAGTGTTAACTCCCGGTACTCTTTTTGCTGCGCTTCTAACGAGATTGTAAAGCCAAAAAAGAGGCAGCAAGTTTTTAGTTGCTGGCTACAATTTTATTTTGCACATTTGCAATTATTAAGCTTGCATATTTTCGACATTTTTGCCTTCAATTATTTACAAATCTTGCAGTCAAAGTTTTTTTATTCCAACCGAACTTTAGTATATATTTCCATACCACTCTCTCTCTCTCTCTCTCTCTCTCTCTCTCTCTCTCTCTCCTATGATGTTGTTTTTCTTTTTTGCTATCGTTTGCTGTTGTGTAAGAGTAGTTATATGTATGTGTTGTGGGTCTTTATGTAAATCGGTCGTTGCGCTTTTCTGCTTTTACTACCATTACTACTACTCAGCTGCTGTTGCTGTTGCTGTGGCTGTTGCCGAGTTTCTGCTGAACTGCAAGTGTTGAGTGTTGAGTGTTTTGTTATTGAAACATATGAGTATTTTTAACATATAGTGCACATTTTGTTTTGTATACCCTGTAATGTGTGGTCTTGAAAGGGTAGTTGCAATTTGTTCAAAACTTTAGAGAAATTATGAACTGGTGTTAGTAGCGTGTATGTTTTATTTATGAATATTCAATTCTTACAAGAAAATAAGTTTAACATCTAGAAGAGCCTTGAATAATCTAATTGTTAGTATACAAAACAACCGAAATAAACCTCCTTGTTTACCCAGAATACTGTCCAATTGCCATAAAACTGCAGTATACACAGTACAGCCATTTGCAGCACATTTAACAGTTCGGCATTGGCCAAGTTAATGCATTTTAACTCTACAGCTTGTTCATTTCTCTGGCCTTTTAACGCTTTAGACATTGTACTTTGTCTTGAAGTGGCAAACAAACTTGAATTGTTAGTTAAACAACAACAACAACAGTAACAAAATATAAAAAATGTATATAAAGGCCAACACGAAACAGTGCCAAGATGTGTGTTCAACTTTTGCCCGCTGCCATAACGACAGTTACACAGAAAAAATAAAGGAGAAAAGTAAAAGAAAAAAAAAAACATTGAGAAAGCAAAAGGAGAAAAAAGTGAAATAATGCTTGGTTTTAATGTATGCGCTAAAAGCCCGAGCAGCTGGCTGGCTGGCTGGTTGGCAACAATTGTTAGGCACTGTATTAAAAGTTTCGAGGCTTAAAGTTTCGTGCAACAAGGCGGCTGAGGTGGGAGTGGCAATATGCACGGCAAAATGTCTGGCAAAAAAGCAAAGTTTGGCGGCATATAAAAAATGTATTTACCTCTTTTACAGGGCCTAAAAGTATTCGGTAGATACAAACACACACACACACATACACACACGCACGTACACCCACAACTTAACACACAATTGCGCTTTTGCATAACAAAAAGTAAATAAAAAACCAAAAAAAAAAATAAAAGCGAACTAAAGCAAACGGCAAAGCTGCTTTCAAGCCAAGCCAAGCGAACCAGGTCAAGAGCTGTTAACTTCAAAATTACACAATTTTTGCATTTTCCAATGCGTTAAACTTTAAAAAAAAATGTGCGTTGAAATGCACAAAAGCCACATGCAACACATGCAACATGCTGTTGCAGCTGTTATTTGCAATTGCAATTACTGTTGTTATTGTTATCATGCTGTTGCCTTGATTTGATAGTGCCATATAAACAGTTGACGCACAAATTGCACAGTTTAATCAAAAAGCAACAAATACATAAAAAACAATCAAATTTATATTTGTTTACTGTAATTAAGCGTGCAATCATTCGCGAGTCCTTTTGGAGTGTTAGTAATACTCAGCAATATATAATAACAACCGCAAAAAACCACATCGAAATATGTTGTATATAAAAAAATGCATTATTTTGTTGGAAACACAGCTTAATTGGATACATGACACGTACTTCAAATTGAAGAGATTGAAAACATCATCGAAACAGAATTTTTACTAAAGCCATGCGAACATTTGAGTTAAAGTTTGCTTTAAGCTGATAATTTCCTTTTCACTCTTTGGTTGATAAAATTAAATAAATTGAAATCGAATCACTGGATTGTGAAAAAAATTTATTTTAAATTAAATTTAAATATTTGAAATGTTGTAAAATTTAAAAAAATATAGTTCAGAGCCAATTAGTTTGTTTGGTTTTTCAATTAATTTTTTATTAAAGCAAAAAAGATTTTTTTCGTCATTTCCTATATTTAAATGATAAATTAAAATGAATGTTAACAGTGTGAAAACAATTTTATATTTTATTTCTATAAGTTTTTTGTCGAGCAGATATTGATACCCGAAATTTGGTAGGAGTTTGATGGCTTTCGTTACGATTTAGTTTATAAGCGGACTTAATTTAAAGTATATTCTCATTATATCCCTGTCCTATGCTCCCTGCTCGTAGTTGATATATTAAAAACTGACAGATCAGCTCACTATTTCTAGGGTATCTAGGGTAGTTAGGGTATCAAGTCTATATATATATTTTAAATGAAACTTACTACATTTTCTTAATGCATTAAATACGATGTACATTTTTAGACCATTAGCAAACTAATTAAAGACTACAATAGAGTGCTATATTTAATTTCTATGTGCACTGCACAAATTTGCGGACAATGCGTTTAATTGTCGCCTTGGTAAGTGGCAAGTGGCAAGTAGAAGGTAGAAAGTGGCATGGGTATGGCTATGGGGTATGGGTATTAGTATGGGTATTTAAAGCTGCCGTGTGGCTAGCTTTTAAGTAAGTGCCCCACAAATGGCAAACTTGAGTTGTGCCTACGGCAAATGTGTGCAGATGAAGATGAAGATTAATTTGTATGCTCAGGCAGCTTGAGAGGCAGCCACAATTCAAGACTCATGCGAGTGGTCCATGGACTGACTTGGACTTGCTATCGTCGTCGTCTCGCCTTGTCGCTCAGGTCTGTGCGACTAGCCTAAGGTAAGAAACAGACACACACACACACACACAGCTGAACAATGAGGAATTCTTTTTTTGTTGTAGGGTATGATAAGGGGAAGAAGCAAAAGAGAGCAGGGAGCAGCACTGTGGGGCGTTGCCAAATGAATGATGAATGCTTATAAATGAGCGTGAGGGCGACGTGCGACCTTTTAGTGTTGCCATTGCCTAAGGGCCACAGCCAGAGGGCACTGCCTTATGCAGGCACTGTATGTGCGTATGTATGCGTGTGTGTATGTGTGTGTTTGTATGGGTGTTGTGCATATTTATGACCCTTTAGACGGTCTTCAATTTGTTGCCGTGGCATTGACAGCAGTTAGCTTTCGAACAGCTCAAACGGATCAGTCAAACGGCTTTTATTAAAACACAACTTTCCAACTGCCTTTCAACTCCTCTACACTGCGCCCCCTCGTCACTTTGGACTCGTCAAATTAGCGCAATAAAGCTGGCCTACGGCTCGTATGCGCAATGAAACATCTGATTAATTATGATGCCATTTAAATTGTCAAAGGACTCGCTACACATGCGGTTAATGCAACAAAATTGTCAGCCATGGGGCAACACCTAATGCCACACTACACCTACAAACACGCACACACAAACACCTGCATAACTTAACAGCTGCATACCTGAGACATTGGTGTTATTTTGACCCAAATTTGCGGGCTGACATCTTAACGAAATGAAACCACACAAGCCTGCGGAAATCTTCATTTGATGTTCCTGAGTGCTTTGCTTCGACTAATTAATGTCACCTGATATCTAAGCCACAAACAGCAACCCAACGCCCCCACCAGCCCTCGTCACGTTTCCGTTTATCATTTAGGCGGCATTAAAAACTAACTAGAAACTTTTTGCTCCGCCAAATTTCATAGGCAACACATTTTGCAAAATTTTTGAAGCTAACACGCCAACGCCATCATTAGTTCCAACGCGCTGACGGCTGCTGTTGGCCGTCATTAAAAACAGTTTATACAGACGGCTTGAAACTGTAAACCCTTTTCCTTTTTTCAGCCTTAAATTTCCCCGAGAAACTAAGCAGCAGCAGCAGGCCATGCTAGAATTTCTCAACTAAACACTCTTTAGGCACAAAACTAAACTATCAGTTGAAACATGTCAAATATTAACAATCGTTTTGTGGAGCAAATACATAATGTGCCACTCGATGAGGATTTGAGTTCGTTTCAGCTGCAAAATATAAATAAAATTGCCTATTTGCGGCACTTGGAGCAAGAACAGCGACAGAGACATGTTGCGGTCTACAAAAGGTTTCGTGCCGAGTCTGACGAACTCTGTGAACTTCTGACAGTGAGTGCGCTTAGTATGCGTCAGCAGCAAAAGGAGCAAATGTGAGAATGTCAGTGGTTGGACATTATGAATGTTTTGCCAGCATGAAATGCCTTGTCTGCTTCTTTTGTATGCCCCAAAATTCTATGTAAGACACTATGTATTTAAATAGTTTAAATATATACTTACATATGTTAGTCTATGTACCATGACTTTTGCGCTGCAGTGTAGCTTGCCCAGACAATATTTGACAAGGAAAAACAAAGAGGATTGCAGCTTTATAAATGTGGATTGTAAGGTTTTCCTATTTAGTTATTAAAATGAACTTAAGAAGCTTTAACAATTATAAATTTATGAATTTTGTTCTATTTAAAATGATATTAAATATATTTTTAAACAATTTTCATTGCAAATAATATATAATTTATTACTTAGTTATATAATTTTAAATTACAAATCAACTAAAAACATATTTTATACATTATTTTAATTAAAATAATTAATATCTTTGAAAAAGTCAACAATTTGCCAACAAAATAATATTTGTATATAGCTTAAACTATAAAATATGGTGTTAATCTTATATATTTAAACTATAAGCTCGAAAAAATATTCTGAGAGTTTATGAAGAACAGGCACACATTTTTTTTATACATTCGTCCTTAATCAATGCTAAATTATTCAGCGACTACTTAACTTTGCAGCTGCGTGAAGAGCGCCATCTAACGCCAATAGCTGGCAGCTTGTTTGCTTTATGGCTGAGTGTGTCACAGTCGAGCACTCTCAATTACAGTATAACATATATGTTTTCTTTCGTTTTTGGTTTGTCGGAATTTTTCTACAGTGCCCGCAAAAGTATGCTATGGATAAGGCAATGCCATTTCTAAAGCACACACAGCACTATTATGCAAGTGTGTGTGCTTGGTGTGTGTGTATGTATGTGTGTGGCATATAACGAGGTCAGTGCTTTGGCACAAAAGTTGTCAACTTGAAAATTACACGTACTGCAAAAATCAGTATAAATTCACACACACCACTTGTTGTGCGGGTGTGTGCTGGTAAGTGTGAGTGTGTGTGTGTGTATATGTGTCTTTAGAGCTGCAACTGCAGCGCAGCCAACTGTTGCCCTTTATTTGAGTTTATCAGCGTGTAAAATGCGCAATTCAAATGCAAATGTGCAGCGTAATTAAAAATGTGCAAATGCCTGCATATAGTAGTAGTTTTTTTTATTTTCCATTCTTTTTTTTCATTATAACATTTCTCGTTGACTTTTGTGCTCGATTTTCTTTGCTTACTTTTACGATTTTCCCCCATGACTGCAAAGCCAATTATATATAGTATTTTACTCACTTTTATTTAATTTTTTTGCCATAAAAGTAATTTTATTTTACAACTCATTTGTCGCAGCATAATCGCTATTTGTTCAATACCTTTTGGTTTTTTGTATGCCTCATTTTGAATGCGATTGAGAAATACTTTTGATTATATTTTTAAAATATATTTGAGTTTACGTTTTATATATTTATACCCTCTGAAAGGAATAAGAGGCAGATTACACTGTGGGGCGCGCTGGACAGTTGGTCAGTTAGGTTAGGTTGAAGTTCCGTTATCAGCTTTTCTCAAATTTTAAGCTGCGATAACTCTGCTAAAAATGCAGCTATTTTCAAAAGAAATACCATTCTCAGCTGCATTCTAACTCACAATCAATTCTGCATCTAAAATTCTAACTTTTCTAGACTTTGATTTTTTTTAATTTTTTCGCCATTTTTGCATACTTACCCCTTTACATTTTTTCAAAAAATTGAAAAATTTTTTTTTTCACTTTTTCCTCCAAAAATTGGTCTATCCGATTGGAAATTTTGTGTAGGTTAAGAATATATATACTTTATAGGGTCGATTTTTAAGATTTCAGTGATTTCTATTTAAATAATCGAAAATAAAATGTGTTTCCTAAAACATTTCTAAAGAGTTTTGTTATAAAACCAATTATTTAATATGTTTCTTAAAGCTGCTTAAAATTCGATAGGTTTTAGCTGTAACTAGTGCTGAAACTGAAGTAATCTGGCAATTTTGAGTTGATGATTTGATTGCTGTTTGAATTATTCACAATTCAGTAGCTTCATAATGCGAAGTGGGGAAAAACACATGGCAGAAAAGCCAAATGGAAACCGACAAAGTTGCACACACGATGTGGCAAAATATGGTAGTTGCCACAAATAAAGTCGTCGTTCATATTTTGAAATAACGCTGCCGTTATCACAAATTGACAGCAAAGTACGAGCATTGTGTGACAGCTACTAGTGCGAGTGTGCGAGTGTGTGTGGCAGGCAGTGTAGTTTAGGGCAGCTGTGCCTGCTGCGTTGGTTCGGGTTTAGAGCTTTGACTTGGGCTTGTGTTATGGCTTCATGCGGTCAGTCAACCAGGCAAAACATTTCACAGGCTTTGCCTCACTTCCGTTTCCTCACACGCACACACACACACACACACACACAGACACATGTATTTATAGAGTTATATAGAGAGAGAGAAAGAGAGTTTGGCACACGCATACAGTGAGTTAAGTGCTTTGCGGTTGCTGCCAGCGCGTTGATTGCGATGTGGTCAAAAAATCTAATAAACCTCGTGCATATGAATTGGCAACTATTTTGCAACAAGCCAGCAGATAGAAAGAGAGCGCTAGAGTAGCTGTGTCTCGGCTTGCATGCCACACATGCCAATTTATGCTTTATTAAATCATATTAACAGGCAATCGACAACAGAATGCGCTCTTCATTTCCGGACACAACTCCACTTTTAGTCCTATATAGCATGTGCCAGTTGTTGAACTTAAATTCTAAACACACATTCATATTTTGAATTGACATTCTGATATTAAAAATTCTAAAAAATATATATTTAAATTCAGTGTGCAAACAAAAAGTCGTGCCATAATGGATGGAGGTGGTGATAATCAGTTAACAGCGCATTATAATCGCAGACCCACAAATCGGCGTATCGAACAAATCTGGCAAGAATATCAACGTCTGGAGCGTCCCATAGTTATCTACGATAATCAAACTGAATTACATGCTGTCTCAGAGGCAGCAGCAGTTGCTGCTGGCAATATGTTGAACAATCAAGTGCTCAGCCCAAGTACCATAGAAGATGATTCCGGTTTTGAGTCGGGCAGTGAAAGCGATCTGTTATAGCCTAAAGTTTTCGATAGTACTGCTGTTCAGAGTTTCGTACCAATGTTGACATAATAAATTGATTGAAAATGTGCTGCAAATGGACTTACCTTAATGCCCAAAACAGTTAGCTATCCATGTTTTGCTGTAAATTCAAATTTTGGCAAGATATCAGTCTCATTTATCATATGTTGGTTTATTCATGTCAATTTGATTTGTTGTATTCGAACACACTAAATCCATTTTACACATAGTAGATGTAAGACATGTGTGTGTGTATATGTTTGGGTGTGTGTGTGTGTATTTGTGTGTATGTGTGTCCTGTAAATATGCATATATGTAAATAGATTAGTTAAGAGATTTGCAGTTACATTTACTTTACACATACAAGTACAATATATACGTAAATATTTATTTTGTATACATTTTTAAATACGTTTACGTTTTACGATTTACGATTACATGATTTCAATTTATTTGTAGTTGAACATTTCATTGTTATTCAGTTATTCCGTTATTCATTTATTCATATTTTGTCTGCCTTCACTCGATTTGAGTGCTCTTTTTGTATGTATACCCAAACACACATCAGATTTTAGATTTTAATTTGATTGCAGGGTATTTAATCTTCGAGTTTCCGAAGTGCATTTCAGTACATAATATTTATAAATATACACCGTTTTTTTATCGAGTTTTTCTTATAGATTTCCACATGCATTTAGTTCATTTTATATAAAATTTTGAGTTCCTATTCACTTGTTATCTAATATCCATAATTGTAACTACTTTTCAAGTATGATATCCATATGTATTTTTGGGGTTTTGTTTATATTTTCCTTAAATTACATTTAATTTTTAAGTGAATAAATTGTTATCACGCCTAAAATTACATTTCTTGATACGGAAATACGAAATTAAAAAATGAATGTTAATGGACTAGTTTTGTTTTTTTTTTTAAATTGTTCTTTAGCACTACAGGATATGGTGTCTTTCTTCTTCTGCTTCTTTACAAAATAAACGCTAAAACTATATGATTGATTTTAAATATGTTTATTAAATTATTACGTATCTTTTAAATGCCTAGAAGCAGCAAGAAACATTAATAAATCAAAAGAGATGAATCAAGTATTTAGTAGCTTAAACTAGTCTGCAAATGATTATACATAATACATTATTTGTCATTGTTCAGTTTATACGTGGCTTAAACTACGTTTCATTTAATAAGAATTTAACATTTGATCAACTCAAAAATGTTATAGTTTTAATAGGTATACTATATGTACTATATGTAGGTATTTAATGTTACACAGTGTGGGCTTTAAGTACATCTATAAATTCTTTAAAATGTATAATCGTGTATGCTTTCATTGAAGTGACTTGAATGCTTTAGAGGGTAGAGGGTGTACTAGTTTTATGGAATACACTTGCTAACAGCTTTCACTATATATAGCGCTGCAAGTGTATTTTAAGTTCGGCTTGCCGATAATTCATTTTTTACTTTGAAGTTTGCCACTTTTTGCTTTTGTAAATTGCATAAACTTTTAGCTTAAAAACTAGAATTTGCTCTCAGCAAATTGCTCTCTGTAACACACATACAAACATATATATATATTAATGTGTGTATGTGTGTGTGTGTGGGTGTGTATATGTGTGAGTGTGTGTTGATAGGTTTCACTAGTACTATTTGTTTTAGTGAGTGTGAAATAGCACTCATGACACAGGGAGGGCTTTACATTGAAATCCATAAATTTATGTAGCGACTGCTGAGTTAGTTGAGTGTATATATATATATATATATGTGTGTGTTTGTGTGTGTGTGTGTATGTGTTTTTGTTAAATTAGTTACATGCGAGTTGTGTTCTGGCTGCAGTTGAGAAATTTTAATGTATGCCCACATTTATTCAATTAAAATTCAATTAAATACATATACATATATGTAAGTATATATATTTTCATTTCCAATTAATTTTAATATCATTTTCATTTTCATTTTGAATTTTATTTTATTTTTTTTTCATATACTTTTGTTGCTTTACTTTATCGAATTGGTTACAACTTACAGCACATACCCGTAACCTCAGTAACCAGTCGCATCGAACAGATCCGGCAAAACGAGCGGCGGACAATTGTGCGGACTGCAGGTGACACTGGGCAGCTCATCAGGTGTAACAGCATCGGTGCAAATACACTGCAAACAATTCCCAGTATCCTGTGGCAGTATTTCACCAATTTTGTACAATTTGCCTGAGAAATGAGAGGGAGAGAAGTAGTAGGTATAGTAGCATTCGGAGCATTCAACTTGAAGACTGTTGTCGTTGTTATTGTTGACTTGCCAACTTACCCAACACATTGCACATACGCCCCGTGGCTAATGGCGTTGTTGTTATAATCGTTGTCAACGTGTAGGGCGGCACGCTGTGCTGATTGCTGCTGTTGCTATTGCTGCTGTCGCTGTTGCTGATGGCCTCAAATGGCAACGGCGTGACTGTTGTTATTGCTGTTGCTGGCATTGTTGTTTGTTGTCGTTGAGCAACATTCATGTCTGACGTTTGGTTGTCATTTGCAATTAAATCCGTTTGCCCATTGGCAGCAGCAGCTGCATGGTTTGGCCGCTTTGGATGCACATCGACTGCAGTTAGTGTAATGTCAATATTGACAACGCTGCCATTGAATTCACTGCTGTAATCATTGTAGGAGCTACGAAAGAACACAGCATCCGCATTGTCTGCTATGTTGTTGCCGTGCCTTTTGCCATTGTCTTTGGATTTGACAGCACTACTACTACTGTTGCTGCTGTTCCTATTGCCGCTGCTGCTGCTGCTGCTGTTGCTGTTAACGCCAACATCATCGATTATTGTTGACGGCGGCGTTTCCTGCTCAACAGCAATGGCTGGCATGTTATCGTCAAGCGTGTTTGTACTGTCAACATTGAGTTCCGTCGATGTCAGCCAACGATGAAATGCATCGTCAGTGTCCTCAATTTCCTCCGCTCGTTGCTCCTGCTGCTGTTGCTGCTGCTGCTGCTGCACTTCGTCTGCCAGCTACATAAGCAAGTAAATACGTATACGTAATTTAATGGTTACCCACAGTAGAGCAGTGTTCTTTCCCACACTCCCAACAGACTAATGGATACTAAATATTCTTCATAAACTCGCCAACGTTTTCATTCTATTTTGCTGCTACCTGGCATCTTTCTTTCATTGACATTAAAATGAAATAAATAATAAAACAAGTCGTGCATGAAAAATTCAATTGCAAAAAGGCAATGGACTACAGATTGTGCCACAGCCACGACTCCATAAAATGGACTGCAAATTACGCTTATTATGATCAAGCCACAGCAAAAATACTTATACAGTTTGGGCCAGGAAATTTATGGCTTGAGATAATTATTAAAATAAGCAAGAAGGAAAATTATGGTAAATATCTATTGAGTTGAATTTGTTACAACAATTATATATAAATAATTTAGATACAATTTTATAGTATAAGAGAAATAGGTTTATTACAAATATGTTACAGACAGTAGAAAACATTAAAATATATATTCATGATCAGCGTAAATAGCAAAGTATAAATAGCAATTTCCACCAAAGAAAAAGATCTCTCAGTTGGTAAGAGATTGAAGCAAAACTCTTTTTATTTGCACGCAGTACAAGTAGAATTATATATCACGCTACTTTGCCTATTTATACCTATATAAATAAGTAAACCGAAACGTATTTTGTTCAAACTTAGCACAAACGTTTAAAATATTACAAATTAACAATCCTAAAAATTTCAGCAAGATCGGTTACAATTCAAACCAGCACTTCACAAAACCTATTACATATTAAACCCTAAACAGTGCTGTAGCCTTTTTTACCAAGAAAACTGCTGTATTCGCTGTTAGAGTAGTTGAAGTGATAAAAGAGCAGCCCTAAAACTAAAACGGCAGCAATCACTTGACACCAAACTGCAAAACCCAGACTGAAATTTGCTATTGCTTGAGTGGTTTAATACTCACATTTGTTTGGGACATGGCAGCCACTGTAGTTGCAGCATGTTCGCTGCGTTGTGGCGTTGTCATCGTTTCAATTGTTGTTGCCACAGCAATTGTTGTCGCACTGCTGCTACTTCTAGTTGTAACTGTCTTCGTTGTTGTCGTAGTTGATGTTGTTGTTGGTTTTGTGGGTCGCTTTGTTGGTGGCTCGGGCAAAATATCGCTGTCAGTTTCCGCCTCATCAAAGTTTTTATCTTTACCCAACTCGCTTCTGTTGAGTTCAACGTCTGGCTTTGCCTTTTGCAGTTGCTGCTGTTGCAGGCGTTGTTGCTGTCGCTGCTTTTCATGCAGCAAATGCTGCTGATGATGCTGATGCTGATGGTGTTCATGCTCCTCGGTCTTGTAGTCATAATAAAGTAGGGCTGGCAAGTTTTCGGGAAAATTTAAAATCTTGCTGGACGAATGCGGTTGATGGGTGTGCAAGTGTTGTTGGTGTGTCTGCTGTTGTTGCTGTTGAGACGCTGGCAATTGGTGCTGATAATGTGCTGCCTTTGCTGGCTGATTAACAGCTGTTACAGCCACCACATGAAGTTGCTGCTGCTGATGCTGCTGCTGTGGCTTTGGCAACTGTTGCTGTTGGGACGTTGACGTTGCCAACTTTAGCTGCTGCAGTTGCTGTTGCTCGTGTTTATGTTGCTTGATTATATTGTAGTTGGTGGTGGAGCTACTGCTGCCGCTGCCACTGCCGCTGCCAATGCTCTTTTGTTTTTGTTGCTTTACGTCTGGCTTTTTATAATCCGTCGCCTGCTGCTGTCGGCTGTGGTAAACTTCATAGTCATTAAAATTCTTTTGATTCTTATGATGCTTATGCCGCTTGCCAACTTTTCTCTCCGCTTTATGCAGTTTTGTTGATTTTCGCGTTGTGGTCTCATGCCGATACGGATCTGAATAGTCTCCCTCAGTTTGTGCGCTGTTTACATTCGCCTTATCTGCAAAAAGAAAAACTCCAACTTTCATCTAGCTTTGTGTTTTAACTCATAAAACTCAATTCGAAAAACTAACCGCATTTCTCCCACCAGCAAAAGATTTCACCGTCCATGCATAAGCAAACCTCACAGGCATCCAAACGCGGCACCTGCCACAAAAAAAAAAAAACCAGAGAGAGAGCGAGAGAAAAATAACAGAAAATATAGTCAAACTTGGGTTTAACAAATCTCGCCAGCCAAAAAAAATATACATATATGGGCAAAATGATATTCAAACATGTCACGTCGCTTTTAAAGTTTCATATGTATAAATTTAGTTTTTGGTTGCTGTTGTTATCAGCCAAAAATAGTTGAAATGCTTCGAAATAAAAACAGTAACACGTGTTCCTGCATTTGGCTAACAATATGTGTCTAACAAGAGCCAAAAATGTTAGCAACATAATCTCTATATCCAGTTGAAATTAAAGCTTAAAAATTCTGCAGTTATATGAACATAGAGTTAACTAAACTAAGTCATGTTTTCTTAAAAAAGTTATTTGATCTTAAAAATATTTTGACTATATAGTTTAGTTAATAAAAATTATTACAGCATCAATAAAGTATAAAATAAAGAAGAATTTAAAGAATTATTTAAACTTATACCCAAATTTCATTTAAATTTTATATAATGCTTAAAATACTTTTAAAAAATCATTAATTAATTAAAAAATATTATTTTAACTTACAAAAGTTTACAAAATAAAACAAATATTTGTTTTTTATATATGTTAGCAAGTTTACAATAACAAATATTATTATTTTTCATTAAAACCACTAAATATTTCTTAATGAAAGTTAAAAAATGTTATAAAAATGTTCTTTTAATTGAAATAATTTTATTTCAATTAAAGAAGTTTACTAAATGAATTAAAAATTTGATTTTCCACATAAATATGCTGTAGAATATCAAATAATATTTTTTTTAAATTTAATAACAGCTCTTCAAGAAGTTTAATCAGTATCAAAGCTTACAAAATACTATAAAATACATAGCATTAGTTCAAGTGAATGAACTGACTTTAAGAAAGCTGTGATAAAACGTCTAAACAATGTTTTTTTATATCATTTTTACAGCTTAAATTTGGAACTCAATTCCAAAGCGAATGCATATAAAAATGTCTTAATGCTGTGCTTCAAATAACTGCAAAACTGATTTCGCGAAATTTATAGCTATTTTTAGCTGTTGCAATAATACTAAACTTGCCATATAAATCTAACAATAAAAGCCAACAGACTGCTTGAATTGTGCTGCAATACTAAAGCTAACCGCAACCGCATATGAATATTCGCACAGGTATTACACACACACACTCGTACAAACAGGTGTGGCAAATGGTTGCACAAGCAGCTAAAAGGGGAATAGAATGATAGACACACACACACTAATACCGCTTACCTTCTGTCCGTGTGTGTACTTGTGGCCATTTGTAAAACACGCCGCAGCTCTGCTATGTGGCTCCAAGTCATCCTCAGCTGCTGCAGAGTCAACTGAGCCAGCTGCTGACTGCTGCGTTGCTGCTCTGTTGCCAGTGTCAGACGGCGAGTTCGCATTGGAGTTGGCATCAACGTCTGAGTTGGCATTGGCGTTGTTGTTGGAGTTAGAGTTGTAGCTGTTGCCAGCTTCGATGTCTGCTCTTTGCTGTAGCTGTAGCTCGGCGTCGCTCAGCATTTGCTCGGACAGCAGACGTGCATCGTATTTGGCCTGGGATTGTGCTTCGTCCAGGTCGTAGTTAAAGTCATCCTCGTGCTCCTCAAAGTACTCAAAGGGCAAAGCTAAACGAACAAGGGGGGGGTTGAATGTTGAAGGGGAGAACAGAAAGGCAAAAAGGCGAAATAAGCCGTTGTTGAGTTGGCTCTTTGGTATTTTTGGGCAGCATTAAGCATTCAAGTGATGTTTGTTACTTAAAGGTTTTACGCAACTTGGTCTAAAACCATTTTGTGGCATATTATGCGGGGCTAAGCTGCAATCAGCAGGCTGTTGCCACCTTTTTTTACAGCGATATGCAATAAACTGCTCCACGCGAATTCGTTTGCTTGATAAATTATCATAAAAAATGAAAAGCACTTGCAAATAAATCAAAAGCGCACATAAAACACAAATACACACACACACCGTCTATGTGCGTGTGTGTGTGTGAGTTTGTGTTTTATGGCAGCCCATGACATTTGTCATTAAATCAAAAGGCTGTGCGCTCATTATGATATAAAATGTTGAATGCCAAATCGCACAAGTGGAGTAAAATATAATATATAAAACACAATTCGAGTTTTGACACAGATTTCATTTTGAGGCCATAAAATAAATGTACAATATAATATAAATGTACGTATGTATGTGGAAATGTCTTAAAGATTTAAGCACTCACCCTCAACCAGGTGCTGTTCGAGACGCAGTAATCCAAATATGTTGCAGCTGTGGCAGAGCAGCAAACAAAACCACACGCAATTGATGCTTGTCATGGTTGCTGCCACCACCGCCAACCAGAGCTCACTCTTGGCTAATAAATCCCGCTGGAATTTGACGTTTACTTTAACGTTTTCTCCTTTTTCACTTTTCGTTTCTCGTTACCGTTACCGTTACGTTTGGTTTCTCTTTCTCACTGTTATCTTGGATTTCATGCACTTAGTCGCACATTCTTTACAAAACAAACACGCAACCTTTGCACAGACACACGCGCTGTTTGCTGTTGCCTTTGTTGTTGTGGTTGTTTATTTTGATACAAGTGTTGCAGTTGTTTGTTAGCTGTAAGATTTTTCTTGTTATTTTTATCATTTAGCACACTCACACGCTCTGTAGAATTTATAGCCCCAACAGCAGTTTTTTGTTTTATTTTATTTCACAGTTGCCCGCGAAAGTAGGCAATGCTTTTTGAACTTGAAGCTATTTTCGGTTGCTCTCAACAGCAGGCAGCACTTTTTGCATTTAAAGCAGCCATTTCGAAGTGCCCTCAAAAGTGGGCAACATCGTAACTAGGCAACTAGAGCCGCCTGCCGTTACTTTAATGTTCAATTACCATACCCATTGCTTATTTACACACCCACATACATTCATTCAATTCATTCATAGTGTGTTGGTAATCGCACAACTGTGATTTACCCGCCTTGCTACGTGCCAGGCAACCCCAACTAAAAATCCCGAGCAATACCAATCTAACCAACAAGTGTTTTTCTCGCCTTCACTCTTCTACGTGCCTTACGTAACTCGGACAGAAAATTGAGGCAAACAACAGCAGCAGAGCAGTGGAGCGGCAGCTGCCAGATTGTGGCAAACAATTTGAAATGAAATAAACGCCATTAACTAATCAGCAGCAATCGTCTCTTAGATTCCGTTTTGTACCAACTACTTCAAGTATTACTTCGCCCCGAAGATGTTAAATAACATGAAAAGTATTTGCCAAGTTGCTTTAATCATCTACTTGGCAAACAAATGAATGAAACGATTATGCCAACTAATTTATGTACTTAATTTACAATTTTTGTACGTTTATTTTTGATTTCAACTCATCAAAAATTCCCTTATCTACTGTGTATTGAGAGAGAGAGATAGAATCTTTAATTATCTGCTCAGACAAATGAGTGAAATGAACAACTCTGCTGAACTCACGACAGTCATAACTCAACAAAGCGTTACGCTGAATGGATTGTCAGATTCAGAGTGGGAATCAGAGCCAGAACGCTAATGCAGAGCTCAAATTCGCATAAAGTGTTTATCGGCAAACAATGCGAAGGTAAATGCACTGTCAGTGTGCTAAATTTATGGCACAAGAGGCAGGACAGGACTACAAAACAACAGAGATAGGCAGGGAAAGGGATGAATTAAGGTGCAGGAGCAGATATAGAGGACAGAGGCAAACACAAAACACTTGAGCTAAACAATTCGCCAGCGGCATGCGGAAGTAAAAAGCTAAAAGCAAAAAGAACAAAAAGCAGAGCAAAAAAAAATAGCAAAAAGCAGGAAATCAGAATGTGAGCGAAGTAAAAGCATCCCGTAAAAGGCAAAACGGAAATTCATTGCCAGACGTTTGAAGTGTGAGAAATTAGCGCAATGCCCAGACACACTCCACTCACCCACACACACATGCAAACACTCGATTGTGTCGCTAGAAACAAAGCGTTGAGTGTGTAGTTTAGTTAGTTTTGCAAACTTTCAGCTAAATTGCCAGACATAACTCCATTAGTTTGCTGGCGTATGCGCAATATTTGATACACTTTTATAATTCTGTCACAATTTCCGCTACAGCTTAAAGTGCAATACATATGCACACTGGACACACACACACACACACTCACACAGACACGTACTTTTTGTGTGCATTTAATAAAAACTTGGTGTTAACATTATAAACGAATGCATACATTTTACGCATGTCGAGACGCTTTGACGCACTGTCTGTCAATTGGATTATATGTGGCTGTCACACGCGCCGGATACGTAATAACCGAGTGAACCGAACAAACCGTCACACAGGCTCAACGTTGCGTCGCCCACTGTTGCCGCTTGATGCTGTGCACTGTGTATTTATAAAGCAACAGCATCCAACTTGACTTTCTCTCTCTCATAGATTCACGCTCTCTCCTTTACGCTCTTTCAGGCTGCTTACGCTCTCTGAGCGGCTTTGATTGCTCTCTGGTTACTGCTTTTTATGAATGAGTTGTGTGCGTTGGAGAGCAACGCTGTTAACTGACTGTTAGCAGGCACTGTTAACTTTTGACATGTAAATTGCATTAAAATGTTTTGTGCTTAGTGCAATGGGAACTTTTTTTGGACGCCTTTAGGCTTGCTGCCACACATAAATAACTGTTGAACGAGTCTTCAAGCAAGTTTAAATAGAAATCCTGTAAATTTGAACACATAACTTTGACTGACAGCCAACGTGAAGACAGAGACAGCGACAACAACAGCAAACTGAAGCTGAGACTGACGCTTGTTAGACATGACAATGCGTGTTTGTGTCAGGATAACTGTCAACAGTTGCTGCTTGCTATGGCAGCCCTTCTCTCTCTCTCTCTATCTCTCTCTATCTTGTATTCAGCTGCTAATTTCTTTTATAAATTTCATTTACATAAAATGCTCGTAACAATCGCTTTCATATTCATCAAGTGTCATCGCTGTCATGTTCCAAAAATATAAATTTATGCCATGCCAAATCACATACGCAACAGTTGGCACATAGTACAGTACTAAACATTTGCAGCAGGATATCTAGGCATAACATATAATATATGGCATAGATATGTCATAAATATGTAACAACACTCTGCCGCTTCATTGCCAACATCGATCTCTTTCTCCTTAAAAGTCACTCAACTAAACGGAAATCAATGTGCGCCTTGACATCTGAAAAATGTCAATTGCCAACCAGAGACAACAACAACAACAACTAGAATATATATGTATATAGAGTGTGTGGCATGATGAGTCATAACAGCTTGACATATTTTGTTGGGCATATTTTATGCCCATCATAATTCAGCAATAAATATTTGCATACAATTTATCAAATAGTATAACGCCTTAAATTATGAAGAAAATTCAATTATCTATAAATTTTACATACAAAACATGGACAATTTAATAAATTCGATATATATTTTGTACTTTATGAGTAGAAATCTGTGAAATCTTTACGCTCGACCCTATAAAGTATACACAAAATTTCCAATCGACTAGAATAGTTTTTGAACGGAAAATTAAAAAAAATTTTTTTTTTAATTTTTCGAAAAAACGTAAAGGGGTAAGTATGCAAAATTTGGCAAAAAATGGAACAAAAATTAATTTGTGGAAAAGCATTAATTTTAGATGTAGAATTAATTATGAGATAAAATTCAGTGTAAAATGGTATGTCGCTTGAAAATAGCTTAATTTTTAGCAAAGATATCGCAGGTTAAATCTCTCAAATGCCACATGCTGTTAGCCCTCAGAGGGTATAAAAAGTATATAAGGTTTATTGCTCATAATTTGTTACATATTGAACTAATTCAACATTTTGCGGCATATACTTATTTCTATAAAAATTGCTAATAAATAATAGAGGCTTAGTTTCGCTTAGCTGCGCTCAAAACCAGGCAATGTACTTTAATATGGGCACAATACAAGTGCAGCCCAAAAGCATGCAACACATTTTTATTTTCATGCATAAATTGCCGAAATCAATTGTTTTGTAAATTTTAATACTTCAATTTTTAAGCAGAATCAATAATTTTTTTGCTAATAGAAAAACTCTTAATAAATATCTTTATTTATTTCCAATATTAAACCGATACAAACTGATTTAAAGCCTGTCAAAATCGCATTAAATATTGAACACAAAAAAAATGAATTGTGTTTTTCTTTAAACAAAAAATATAATATACGCTTTGCTCTTTAATCTACAAATTGAAGGCCAGCTTGACGATTTCTTTGGAAATTCGAAATGGGATTTGCCGCCGGCTGAGACCGCAAAAAAAAGCACAACAATACAACAACAAGAAAAACCAAATCACTTGAGTAATTGTTTAAAAGCAAGCAATTCTAAGAAACGGCACACTTGCTGCTACTCTCTCCTCACCCACACAGTAAAATAGGCGAGTAAATAAATTTTTGGCTATGAATTACTTGTAGGTCGAGTTTGGGTGAAATTTAATAAAACTGTCAACTGCCTTTGTTTCATTTTATTAGGCATAATAATCGTATTTATTATGATTTTCATTCAAATCCTTTGCTGAGACCCCAACAGCAGCGGAGAATGTCACAAAGTTATGCCATAAATATTAAAATAAATTTGTTTCAAACCTTGTAACTTGCCCGAAAAGATTTATAAATTAGCTAAGAAACTCAGCTGCTGTGTGAAGGTCATAAAAATGATTCATTTAACTGGACATGTGCAGGCTTTTGTGCTCGTATATATTTGCTTTCGAGCTCAAGGGTTAAACAGGTCTTAAGTTTATGCAAATTAAATAACAATTATAAATTCTAAAGGACATCCTTTGTGTCTCTGCTCTACGCTTTGGGGACGAGGTCAAGAGCTAGGGCCTGTAAATGCAAATTGCCGTATGTAAATATTTAAAATGTTTAAAATACGAGTAGAGTACTTGGTTATTTGATACACACCTCCTCCTGTCTGCCCCACTATGCAGCAGCACTATTCACTTTATGCAAATTGGTTAGCAAACGTTGGTTGTGGCTGCCACAGCAGACACTTGTCGATGGCATTGAATGAGCTAATGCCAGATTTGTCCGGTTGAAACAATGCAAACAATACAAAACACTTTTGCATGCTGCATTCATTTTTGGCCAGTTTTAGGCCAATTTACTTTTGGCCAGCTTACCGCAAAAGCTGCATTTGATTTAATTAACACGGTCTCTGCTGTTTCACATTTGCACATTGATTCAGCAAGTGAAAAGAAGCAACCACAACGAATCGTTGCAGACAATATGTTTATTTATTTATTTTCCTATTTGAAATTGAAAACAAAAGCTTGGAGAATTCTGATAAAGGCGCATAAATGGTGTGCTTAAAGTGTGGCAAGTTTTCCGCAGCTTGCAAAGTTGACTAACAAACATTTCGAAAGTTTTGTGTAAACTTGCTACAAAATGGTCATACACCAAGTTGTATCATACCAAAAAGTTTTCATTTATTTAACACAAAAGGCATTTTATCGCACTTTTCTTGTAGTTTTTGTTGTTGTTGCCTTGACAATGACCCGCAATGAGCGTGATTAAAAACGAGAAAAAAAGGCGCATTAAAAGTGTGTAAACCTGAAATCAAATCATTTGCCCATTTTAATTACAAAGAAAAAGTATAACAGTAATTGCAATTCCAAGAACCAAAGTGAAAAAGAAAACTTCTCCAAGAGTACCTGCAATTAAGGATCACGTTAAACACTAAAGCAAAGTAGCGAGCATTAGATGAGTTGGGAAAGAAAAGAGTTTCCAAAGCTAGCAAAAGAAAAAGTATGAGAGATTACTAAAAGCAATTTGATAACAACAACAGAGCGTTTGGTAACTAAAGACAAAATGCAAAATGCAAAAAGTTCCAAGTACCGCGCGTTGCAAGCTGCAAACTGCAAGTTGCAAGTTGCCATGGCAATTATAAGCGAGCAAGCGAGCTGCCAAGTGGCAAACTGGAAGGCTAAGGCATTGGCATCGGCATTCAGCCGTCATATCAGCCGTATCTGCCCACGGCGAACAGTTCCAATTTAGCTCACAACGAGAGGCGTTTCTAAAGTTTCAAAAGCTAAAGAAATTTATTAAAAAAATTGGATATAAAATAGTAATATTGTCAAGAAAAGTATACATTTCGCTTAGCTGCACGAAAAAGTAGGCAACGCATTTTTAATTAAGGCACGATATGACTGCGCGCAAAAGTAGGCAGCATTTTTTGCTGGCAACAAATTAGTTAAAAATCAAACAACTTTCTGAGTAAACCTCGTGGCAAGTTTAACTCTAAGACAAAGCGTTACTTTGTGCGGTGTAAAGAAGTTTATTAAAGTGCATTTTTAGCACAGCTGCGGTTGCAGCAAGCACTCGACGCAAATACCTAGCTACAGTGGCACACCGTTGTGGCATAGTATACGAATAACTCCGGGTGGAATATCCAATTTGGTTTAGCTGTCGTTTGAGCTAAAGCTCTTAGTGCTGGGCTTATAAAATATGCATTGAGCATAATTAGAATGTCGCCAGGATAATAAAAAAAAACTCAAACACAAACAGCAGCAGTAACCCGAAGGAAAATGACCAAAGGGCAAACCTTTACATTTTTTTTCTGGTTTTGTTTAACCTCCACTTGGGGCTTAATGAAGGGACGGTCCATAAACAAATAAGCAAACATTTAGCGGTACACCTGTACGCAATTAACTTGGATAAACAATAAGGTTTTAGATTTGATTCAACTGTGTTTACTTTGCATTAACGGGTTTGCATTAAAATTAACCAAATGCGCAATGCTAAGCAAATGCAAAGCCCAACAAAAGCAACAGCAAATAACAACAATTATTGGCAGTTACATAAAGCATGAGCTGGTAATAAATGTATGCCTGTATGCGAGTGTGTGTGTGTGTGTATGTAAACAAATGTGCGACTTGTTGTTGCCTTTTTTTATTGGCAGCCATAAAAAGGGCAGCTCCATTCAACAGCATGTCTCATAGCTGCTGCTGTGTGGGAGTCTAGTCCTGGTTTTATGGCGCATAAATCTGTGTAAATGTCACAGATACAAATGCAATTCAATTGCCAAGAAAAGTTATGACCTCAAGTATGTACATACAGTAAATACTTGGCCCAAATAAGATTGAGTGAAGCATGCAAACAATTGACAGTGAGGTCTGAAACTGAAATTGCCAATTGCAGGTAATTGATGAATTTATAATTAAACTGACACTTTGTAGTGGTTAACAAATTTCGTAATGGCTTGATTAAAAATCAATAAAGTGGTATGTACATACAATGCAATATAATACAATACAATATATTAAGCATACGCCATGCGCTGCATTGTTTGCGAACAAAACAAGATTATAATTGTTGTTGTTATGCTGCAAGCGTTGCATGTCTGCTTTAATGAATGCCTGTGCTTGCTGTGTTGCCGATCTGCTTGACAGCTAATAAACAACACGCTGATTCAATTAAAACAACAGCAAATGGTAAACTGTGTTTGCATTTTTCTCTTTTTCATTCTCTCTCTCTCTATCTGCTTCTCTCATTCTCATTTTGATTGGTAGCTTGTTTAAACTTTTGACAATGCGGCTGCAATTGGAAAACTGAAAACTGGCGTTGCAATTGTGACATTGGCCATGTGCAAACAGCTTTAATAAAAGAAATGCTTGGCATATGGCAACCAACTTCGATAAATTGCATGCTCGTAAATAAAAATAATAAAAAAAACGGTGAGTGCAGAAATCACAGCGAAATCACAGCCCGGAATTGTGTCAACAACAGCAGTTTGCCACGAAAGCCATGAAAAGTACGCATATGAGTGCTCAGACTCGTACTCACAGTCGTACTCGCACTTTATCCATGCACATGATACTATATGCGCAATGTACATAAATGTATCTACTCATTTTGCTGCAAACTGTGTGTATTCAAGTATCGCAGCAGCGTCATAATGATGTGGTGGCCATCGCAACTGTGACAACTCACTGCAATAACTGTGGCGACGCTGATTAAGCGCCGTAAGAATGCACTTTAGCATTGAGTGCACGACTATCAGTTATCCTGTGCGACTTACTTTACTTATTTTAAGACCCAGTACTTAACAAAAGTTAAAAGGTACGTTAAATGTGTTGAAAATATAAAATGCAGACAGCTAAAAACATCTAATGATACAAGAAGTCGTTAAGCATGAGGTGTGAAAAATTAGAGCTTAGTTAAAATCTTCTAATTAAACACAGGGTCTATATTAGGTGTATAACAGCAAAAGGAATTGTTGATTCCGCCATTTTTTGAGTAAAAATGGCGTCTTTTATTAAATTATGCTGCATACTTTTCTGCACAACAATTAAAATTGCTGAATGGCAGCGCTACAATAATCATTGCATACTTTTGAGTGCCACACAAAAGCAGCACTCAGCAGCATTATATTGCACACTTTGCAATTGAAGGTTAGTTTTGCATATAATGTATAAAACGATTTAAGTTACAGTTGGTCAATTAAACTGAAAACTCATTCAAAATAATACATATTGTTTTAAGCTAAACATTAAAATAACATTCTTGCTATATCTCTTGTTTGATATTTATACATTTACAAAATGTTTACTCATTTTTCTAGTTGTTTTGTCAGCCTCTGGACAGCATGTACACTTTTCAGTTAAATAATTGTTTTTGCAGCTTAGTGCTGCAACTTATGGCAGGGTGGGAGCTGCAGGGAATCGGTTGAACAAAGAGCAGCAGCAACATGTCTGTTAAATAAATGATTGCCGTAAATAATAAACTCGTTGAATTTTGTATAAAATTCATTAAATATGAGCACAAAATGTACACAAAAGAAACTGAAAGTCAATGACAACATGAAAGCAGAAAATGTCCATCAAATGTATATAAATACAATGTAAGCAATTTTCAATCAGTTTAGTATCATAAAAAATATGTAGCATTTTAATTATAGATGCTGCCTAAACTGTAACTATATTTTATAGAGAATTTATCAGCACAAAGCCTTTAAGCGCGATAAGTTGGCTAAGAGATACATTTCAATTTCAATTCATTGTTGTTTAGCAAAAAGTTGGTCGTAAATTTCGCTGACAAAACTGAACTCGAGGCACGTTTTATTGCCATTCTCTCTGGCTCTTATACTACTACTACCACTACTGACGCACTTCTAAGCGTAATTGATTGATTGATGGATGGATTGGACTTCACTGCATGTGGAAATGCTGTCCAGCTGCTATTTTCTGCCGCTGCTACAGAAACAATCAGTACGAGAATTAAAGCCAAGCCAAGTTTTTTTCTTGCTGCCGCACAATTTAGCACATTTAATCTTTAATTAAGGGAAATTCTATATAGGACTGCTTTGCACTCGCCCCTGTGCTCTCTTGGGTCAGATGTCAGCAGCTTAAATGATGCGTTAAGACCCCTTAAACTGGCTTGTGGCCGCTTTAACCGCAACGAGAACTTCAATATGCCGAAAGCACTGAAATATAAATAGAGAGCTACATGCTACAAGCTCTGAAACAAAAGGATGGAGAAATCTTTTCACTTTTAGCCCAAAAATTGGCGAACAGTGCAAATAAATTGAATTACGAGTGAACAAAATAAGTAAAAGCCAAAGGGCGCAAAAGTTGCGCAACTGAAACGACAAATATGCAAATGGACACTTGACAATCGACGGTAGAAAGGGCTATGGAGTGGGGAGTGGGGAGTGAAGAGTAGAGAGTGTAGGACCGTAGACAGAGGTTAAAAGCAGCTGCAAGACTACAATACAACGTGGCGCTAAAGGCGTCAGTTGGCTGGCAGTTTGGGCCAAAGCGAAATCCTATTAAAATTCAATTGCCTGTAAATGAAGAGAGAGCCAAGTCGAACTGAAATAGGTATGGGTATAGGGACAGGGACTGGGACAGTTCACAACGTTCCAACGGATGTTGTTTGTCACTTAATTAAGGTTAATGTGAGCAAGAAAGCAACGTACTGACTGACTGACTGACTGAATAAGGATTAAGTTTGGATTTGTAAACAAGTTTCATGCGTAATTTAATTTTCAATGAAAATTTTCACTCAACATTTATTGCATTTGACTATGGCATTTAGGCACATTAAGACAAAAGGTCTCACAGCAGCTACCCTTTCAAAATGTGACAAGTTTATTTTATAATAACCGCAATGCAAACACATTTCGCACATGTGTGTTGTGTTGGTTGAAGCTAATGTGACCACAAATGTTTGAAAATCAATTTTAAAGTTTACTTACTTGTCGCCCTCAAAGCTTAACGGACTGTAAAATTATCTTAAAGTTGGCTAACTGCAAATTTAATTACGGCCACAACTCAAACAAATGCCTCTAACTAAGCATTGCCCCCAACTTTCTTGGTTGTAAATTTCAAATAAAAGTTTCTGCCAGTCGCCATATACATACAAACACATATACATATATGCGCATAACTAATGTTGATTGTTGCATGTCAGTTGTGAGCATTGTTTGCCACATTGTGTGGCACAGAAAACTTGGCATACGCACTGAAATTGTTGGCACTACGCAAAATGCGGAGCAAAAAACAAGTCAGAAGTGACTGCAAGTGGTGTATAAGCGACTAGTAGTTTAATTTGGCGCTCGAAAGTATGCTATACAAATTTGCAAGCGGAAGTTCAGATTTATTATGTAGCAACAAAAAGTATGCTATGAAATTTGTTTCAGAAATTTACGAAATAAGGGAACCTGAGCTACCCTTTAAGCATTTTACTTGCAGCATTTACACAATTAAAGCGACAGTGAAACAAACAACAGCTGAAAATTGTAGTCGCGTGCCGTCACTGGGTCCCAGCATCCCATTTTCCCCAGTTCCCAGAATGCCCATAAAGGTCGTCGGCAAGTTTTGGCCTCCATATCGTTATTGCAAAATACTTGGCCAAAGTATTTGGATATTATGAGCGCCCGCTCAATGCTTATCAGCTACAGTTGAAGTTGTGTCAAAGTTTCTGATTTTCTTGCACTGATAAGTGTTGACAGAGGCGAAACAGTCAAGAGAGTCAGGGGTCTGGGTAGAGGAACAGTAACAGAGGCATATCAGTTGCCAAGCACATGGGGCGTATGATTTTCATGTTTCTACCAACTTTATAGCTTTATGGCGGGTTTTTTTGGCGAATTGTTAAAGTGTACATAGCTGTTTTATTTGCAATATATATTTTATTTGACTTTACTTACGTTTCCTTTACTTTTTGGCCTCTTAATGCCGCTGCTTACAAACTTTTCTCATTAGTCACTATTTTTTAGCTACTGTTTAATTGTTACACACCAACACTCGCACACTCGCACACACCCCAGTCCAATAAACTTTCTTTTTGAGTAGTTAAAGTTGTTTTCAATTTTTCGTAATTTTATTTTCTTTAGCATTTTCGCCATTTTTTGCTCGTTTTTTGAGCTGAACTCAAACAAAATGCCACTCGCTGTGTGGCAAGAATTGTGCAAACAAATTAAATCTGCTACACGCTTTCACCTTCAAGCTAAAATGGCAAAAAAAAAACTTGAAAATAGCTAAGGTCGCTTAGCATGAATAGTAAATGCACTTTTTTTTAAGGACGATGAGAATTTCGCACATATTTCTAAAGTTTTGAATAAAACTGTTACTATAATAGTGTAATTTATGCATATAAAAATCGTTGTTTTCCCAAAGTAACCGATTGATCATTGTTAAAATCTACAGGGCTGAAATTTGCAGATGTAAATAATTATAAATTCTAGACTCTATGGCTAATCATCGCGACAGCTAAATGTTAAGGATTATGAAAGAGAAAGTTGTACAAATTCAATTCAAAATTCAAAACTTGGTTTTGCATATAGAACTCTTAGAATATGCCGTTGAACTCGTTTTATCGCAAAAATATATATAACCCCTGCTTAGTTGAGTTTTAAATAAGTTTAGCAACAATTTTCAGCAAATTTTAATTATAACAAAATTAGTTTACCCCTCGTAAGTGTATATTAAAACTAACGAGCGCTTGGTTGCTCGGGTTGCTTGCTAGCACAAATCTAATGAGGCCCAAATAAATTTCATTTGCAACTGCTGCACACAAAAAAAAAAGCAAATAAAAGAACAAACAGAGAGAGAAATGCGAAAAAATGGAAAGTTTGTTCTTTTTAGTTGCTTTGGCTAAAATAAAAACGAGTACGACTCTATATTGGTCCCAAAGCGCCCCAAACAATTAAAGTCAGGTTGCAATAAACACGTAGAAAGAATGTCTGCTGTAGAAGTGGGCGGAATGGCACTGAACGAGTTACCAGAGGGGCTCATTCAGTAATTACAGGTAGAGAGAGAGAGAGAGGGGGAAAAACACGTGAGCAATGCCTTTAATGTTGACACAGAAGTCAAAGGGGAAAGAGAAGCCAAAAGCGAAGCTATGCTATTACCCTGAAGCTCTATGTTTGTGCCTCCATCCGTGGCACACTATAAGTTTAAGCACACTGCAATTTCATCTATTTTGCAAGCAATACCTTGCCCCAAAATGTAGCAAACATGCTTATTCTCTCAGTCAGTCAGTCAGTCAGCAGCGGCTTTTAATTAAGTGCGTGCCTGTCTGTCCTTCTGACTTCGTTTAAGCCAAATATGAACTTCTCAACCAGGATCCTTTACATACAGACGTATTTGCAGTCTCGTTTTGCATTCGCAACATTACATTCATTTGCCTCAACTGGAATTCTGTTCAAATTGCAAAGTGATATGAAATTTCCAAATGAAATTGCCAGTCAGCCAGCAGAATTGTGTCTTCAGCTACAATACATTTTAATTGGTATGCTGTAAATCTGTTAATGAGTTTATCAGACGTAAAACATGAGCCACAAGCAATTAGACAAGTTGTAAATGTTTATAGACAAACAACACGAATGATTGAAGCTTAAAATGTAGTTAAATTTAATTTTAAATTGATTATGAATAATAATTTATTGTAGCATACATCTCGGCGGCATTGAATATCTTGCATTTCTATTTTTTGATAGCATGCTTTCAGGCAGCAGTGGTAAAGCTACATGCACTGTAAATTGTAATTATAGTTTATTAATTGAATTTCACACTATTCCATAACTAAATTTGATGATATGTTACTTAAAAACTTTTAAATTTTCTTGGTGCAACGCATTTATTTGAAATTTAAGAAAAAGAACTGCAAAAACTGTATGTAAAAAACGGCAACTTATACAAAACTGTCTATAAATTTCACTTTCACATGCTTTTCACATAAATTTCAGTGGAAATTCTTAATCGAAACAGTTGTTACAAAAGTTAAGTAGTAGGTAGATAGTTAGGTATACAGTATATACTTATTGTGTACAATAATAATAGTAGTTAGTTGGTATAACTAATTAGATAACTATTTTTTGGATATCCTTTGCTAAACTTAGTTTGTGTTTTGTGTTTTCGAGATATGTTCAATTCAAATCTATTTTCTTTAGTTCACTTGAATTCTCTTTGCTATTGTGCTTCAATTATAAATAATTCATAAATTGAACTTAACTTAAGGTTTAACTTAATAGTTAATCAACTATTTAGCAAGCATATGGCTTTAGTTAAGTTAGTTAGTATTAGGTTTATGCCTATGACTATAATTATAGTTTAGAACGTTATACAAAAAATGGCAAAAAAGAACAATTTAAAATTAAGTTGCAACTCGCTCCCTCTTCTCGGTAAATCATAATAAATATATATAGGACACAATAGTTGATAGACAGTAACTAACTTAATCTTGTATATGTACAAATTCTACTTAAGACTCTTTGCCCAACTTAGGATTATTATTAGACTCTTATATGCTATAGCCTAATCATTTCTTCATTAAGTTTTTAGTAGTTGTTAAACCTTTTTTGTTCCTTTTTAAGGCACTGACATTGTAAAAATATTTACACCTGACTTGAACCTGAACTTATGACTATGCAGTATACGGTTTTAAGGCTTTCGATTCACACTCTCTCACTCTCCTCCTACAGCTCTGTGGTTGGCGGCTTGCCATGCACACGAAAACGATATAGACACGTATAGTCCGGCTGTCCATGATTCGTCTCGATGCGCAGCTCAACAATCTCGTAGGGCCGCTTGATGTTCACATTTTGTACGGGAAAGTATTGCAGCGAAGCATCATTGTTCTGAAACTCATACTCACCAAAGAGCACGGGTTCCTGATCCTTTTCGTGATCGAGAGCCTGCCGATCAAAGCGAAAAAGATTTAGTAATGGATAAGTGAATGGTATAGCATAAACTTACCCAAACTGTAAAGTTGCGTGGCGCTGAATCAATGCGTCCCGTGGGCGATAAACTTTTGGAGATGTGCTCCAGTGTAAATCCGGTTACATAGACCATGGAGTTAAGCTTCAGCACTGTGCACACATGAAATTTAGAGAATTTTGCAAAATAATTGTTTGAACTCACGTTGTGCTACGTACCAAGAAAACCGGGAAAACCCTGAAAGGCCCAACACTCGCCTGGATGCACATCTGGTGAAATGGCCACCCTGGGCGTATTGCTTGGATACCACAGAGGTATGCCAAATATGGAGATCTGTGCGGACTTGGTTTGAAAGCTTTCCGTGCAACGTGTAGACAATATCTGTCCACCAGCCGATTCCAAGGCAAAATCAACTAAACCCGTTTTATCCGCATCATAAATGGCCAGCACAGACTTGACAATCTTCAGCACTTCCGTCTCTTGCAGCTGTTGCTTTTCCAGCTTACTGCTGGCATTCTGCTGCAGCTCCACAGCGTGTAGTATTTCACGCTTTAGCCGCTCACTGATGTCGGCCATCAACATACTGCTCGAACGTTCAATCTCTGCACGCACATGACTGTCGGTGCTTTGGTGCAACTGCAGCAGCTGCTGCTCCAGATAATCCTTGGCCACAAACATGCTGCGCACCCAATTCTGCAAATCCAAATCATCCAGCTTGCCATGCTCGGCCTGCTTGAAGCCCAGAATCTCCACTAGCGTTAGCTTCAACTGTTTGTTCAGCTGCACAAACTGTGTGTCATTCAATGCCAACAGTTTGCTCTCAATTTCGGCCAGCAGTCCGGTGAAGCGTTGATCCTGCGCCAGCTCATGCTGTTGCATGCGTGCCAACAGATCGTCCTGACTGAGTTTCAGGCTACTAATGGATTGCTGCAGATCTGCATTCTCGGCATGCTTATCGGACAGCGCTAGCTTAATGAAAGCAATTTCACTTTGCAGCTGTTCAACTTGTGGCATAACTACAGTTGTTGCTGAACCCTCCTGTGGCAGCTGCAGCGCTATGCGTGCATCCACAAACTCAGCCAACTCCCTGGCGCCCAGCAGTCGCCGCAGCAAGGCAGTCAAATCAATGCGCTCCAGCAGCAGCGTATAATGCGATTCCTCAAGCTTCAACTCAGCCTGTATTAAAGTTTTAAGCTGCTGCAATTGTGCTTCAGTTAACTGCTGTTCTGCCTGCCACTCGCCTGCCTCTTGCAGCTGCAACTTGAGCTGCAGTGCCAATTTGGCCAATTCCTCAGCACTAAATTGTGTTTTCTGCTTTACCGCAAATTGCTGCAGATTCTCACGCATTAGCTGCACAATGATTTGCGTTTGTTGCGGCGACAACTGTTGCGGCGACAACTGTTGCTGCTGCAGTGGCTGCTGTTGCTGCAGTTTGAGTGTAACCAGCTGTTGCACATAGCTATTCACATGATTCAAGATATTCTCATATTCCTCAGCTGTCAACGATTTTTGCATCTGCTGCTGCACTTGCGCCATTTGCAGCTTAATGGCAGCTGCTTCCGTTTCCGTTTCCGCTGTTGCTGGCTGCCACCAGGCTTGTAGGTCAGCGCCTTTCTGCCTCAGCGTGGCAAGCAAACCCAGTGGCAGCGGCAGCAATGCCTCCGTGCGTTGCACATACACCGCACGCTGCTCCAGCGACAATTGCGACCAAGCTACAAAACAAGTAAAGAAACAATATTAATTGATTGAACAACAACATGGATATATCCTTCTACATCTGAGCTGATCTTAGGATGGAGTCTAGCATAGGGGTTATAGGGTTTTAGGGGACGACGCCAAATGCAGAAGGATTGATCGTAGTGTGCTGTTCGCTCAACTAATATTGTACTTTACATATATTTTACTTACCCCATTTTAATGTTTCAACAAAACTAAACTCTTTTTTTTTTTGAAAAATGTTTGCTTTTATTATATGTATATATATTTTTAATAAATTTAAGTTTGTATTTTAAACAATTACACAAAAGGCAAACACAAAAAAAAGTGATGAAAGCATTACACACAAAAATAAACTTGAAACGTTGTTTGACAACAAAAAAATTTGATGCTTACTTTTGTTAAGAGCAAAATTAACTAAATTTATGTTGATAAATTTGCAGTATTTGCTTTTAACAAAACAAAAGAATATGTTGAACAAAAAGTATGATTTATATATATATATATATATATATATATATATATAGATAGATTGTGATTTAATTCTGCAGATTCGAACAGCGCTGCGATCTCTATACTTCATTTCCATCTGGCGTCATTAAGAGGTCGAGTGTGGATAGGAAAAAGGGTTTTGGGGGAAATTGAGAATGAGGATTAGGATGGATGGTAGTATGGTATGTCTGTGATGCATATAGGTGGGGTGTTTTATTGGATTTGTTCCTAAACAAAATGCTATATAATTTGTACTTGAAAATTGTTCTTTTTTTTTTAGTTGAGCAACTGTTGCAGCAGCTCGTAAACGAAACGATGGCAAAAATGTTGAAAATATTCTTTAAAGACGCTCATAGTATTGCTCATTATTGGACTGAAATAACTGACGTCCACGATTTGCCACATTCTGTCCGATCTTTTGCACATATAGTAAATAATCATCGGCCCAATCGCGCAATTTGATGGCCTGCTCAACGGTCTGAGCACGCCACGAATCATATTGTTCTTTATTCAGATAAGAGCTGACATTTAAACTTGGTAATTTGGGCAAATCGGGTAGTGTAAATGTGGTGGGAAGTTTTAGGGTGCTGGGTGGAAAGGTTTCATTGGGATGCAGATAATAGAACACACCTGAAAAATTGTTGCACAAATCAGCATATGAAGAATACAAAACTCAGTATTTAAAAATTCAGCGCAAAGTCAAATACATTTCGAAATACTTGACTTTACCTTGAATATATAATTAATCTACGCTCTTTCTTCGCTCTCTCAACTCACCGGTTAGCAATAGTAGTGGCAACAAGATCAGCAGCAAGATGAGAAAACGTTTCTTGGACTTGTTCTCCTGCTGCTCCACACTGCTCGATTTCAATAGCCACGTGTCCAGACTGAGCACTGTGGCAATACCCATATAAACATAACGATATAGACTCAAAAAGCTGCTGACTATCATTCCATGTTGCTGCTGTCGCGACTGTTTGGCATAATAGTTGTGATATGCTGTGGTTTCCGTATCCGAAATGTGTGTCAAACGATTCCAAGTGCTGCTCACGCTGCTGACAATGAAGCTAATGAAGCGTAGCAGCCACCAGCTTTGCTCTTGCTGTTGTTGCCCAAAACGTGTTATGTCCACCTCATCCGAGGAATCGTAATTCAAATGCGTTGTGGTCTTTGCCTGATAGCGACGACGTATAAACTCCTCCTGGGCGGGATTCTGTTGGACCATAAAATCGACACGTTCATCGTGTATGGCCAGACTGCGACGTGACATATTCGGCATGGCCACAATGCCGGGCGCAAGCTGACGACGATGTGGCGACAGTTCCGAGTACGTGTAATCCGTTTTGGGTGTTTTGCTGCAACGTAAAAAAAACGAAAATTAATCTTTGAAAGAGTAGGGTATAGTAGCTACTTACTTCCAGTATTCACCCGCATCTCTGTACTCAATGTAGGCAATATGATCCTGGCTTAGATTAGCTTCACCATTCGCCTTCTTGCTGCTGCTGCTGCGCTGCTCCTGCTCCTGTGCCGAGTTGAGTGCGTTTTGTGTCGTCTCCAGTTGGCTGCGCGGTGTTGAAGTGGCGGCAGCGGTTAAACTATGCAAAGCATTGCCCAATCTCTTGCTGGTGTTGGTAAACATGGTAGTCACTGTGGACTTGGTGGTCCTGCTGCTGCTGCTGACTCCTTTGCCCAGCTGCTGCTGCTTGGCATCGGGTGTAAAATCAGCGCTGCTCAACTGAGCAAATCCCTTGGAGCGTGTGGCTGCTGTGGATTTGCTATTGTTAGTGGTACTCCTGCTGCTGCTGCTCGTTTGGGTTTCCACCACGTGCTCCTCCACAATGGTTCTGCAAAATTGGAATATGTACATATGTAAATATTTGCGGAAATCATCACATAACTAAATGTGAATCAAAACAAACTACGAAAATAGTTTGGAGAGGTGGGGGGGAACGTGTTCGTAAATGATTTACAAATAGAAACTTGTCTGACCTTCATTCGCAAACGACAAAAAAATAAAATAAACGGCATTTCAGTTCAGTTTTTTTGTTGTGGCTATAAACGTGAACACCAAAATCTCTCATGGCCAAGTTTACCTCCACCTTAACTTTAACGTTGTGTGATGTCGTCATCGTTTGAAATGTTCAGCGATCCATTAAAAGCGCCGCAAAAACCGCAGAAGCCTCAAAAACTCAAAACAAACGTTCAATTTACGCGCCAAAAGCAGCAAACCACTATTGGGAGCACCCTGTATTTTAAAAGCAACTCGTCAAAGTTGTGCATTTGCATTCAGGGTGAACGATATATGATTAAACTGTCAGCTAAGCTGAATTCTATAAATAGCAACAAATATTATTAAATATTGTCTCATTACCATTTTAATCTAAATAAATATATTTAAAACTTTCTAATAATCTAAAAATATACTTTTATATTCTTTAAACTGTTACCATATTTAATGCAAAAACAGTGACTGCTACTCTGACCTTTCTGAAGAGCAGCAGTCTGCACATCACTGACACTACTAATATTATATATTTCTCATTACCATTTTAATTTAAATTAATATATGGGCATTTCCGCGGTCACTTACACGACTTTCGTAAGCAAAATAAAATTTTAAATGTTAAATATATCAAACACTATTAAATTTTTTACAATTCACCACTAATAATTTTTTGTAGTATTTTGAGACTACTATAATTGGTAAAAAAATTGAGAGCCTCCAGTTTTTATCTTTTGAGATAAAAGCCACAAAAGAGCGGTCACTCACGCGACTTCAAATATACATGACTTTAGACATCATTGCTAATAATCGGCAAACTCTGCGAATTGTGTTAAAATTTTAAACTTTAAATATTTTTGACATAAATAAGAAATATCAAGCTTTATTATTAGACTTATGATTTTTCAATATTTGGTCTGTCCTTTTTTTGCGAAGGATTCTTCTAGGTCACTCACGCGACGTCACTCACGCGACATTGTTCAAACTGCAGTTTTGTTTGCAGTTATATATACAGTTATAGTCATTACATTAGTATTTAAGCTAAGAAGATAAAGAAAAAATACAAAAAGAGTTGTCCATGAGCTGCAAACGACTAAAAAAACTCTATATTACAGAAGAAATGAAATTTTTTTTTGGACTCTTGGTTGACCTTTTCGCGGAAATGCCCATATTTAAAACTTTCTAATTTTTAATTTTAAACTTTTAAATTATTTTTATATTGTAACTTTAATATTAAATATGTCAACTGATCATAATCTGACATTAAATAAATAAATAATAATCTAAATAAATACTCTCATATATCTCTCTCTCTCTCTATGCAAATACAGTGACTGCTCTTGAGCAAGGTCAGAGTAGCAGTCACAGTGATACAGTTTGCGCATCACTGACACTACTTGCGATTTCAGCTGCTCACATTTTTGTTTTTTTGTTTTTGTTTTAAGCAGTTTTCGCTGAGAGTGTGAATAACATGCCGATGACGTCAGGGCTACAGAATGACACAGACACTGAGACAGGGTGACCATGTGCTGTGCTGTATTATCGCATAGTAGAATTTATGACGCTCAAGTTGATATTCAAAATTAACGTTTGTTTTCACAAGTAGCAGACGAACAGACTCTTGAAAAGGAAACTTCATTTTTAAATTAGAGATAAGCTGTAGCTATTTTAGTAAAGGGGAGTGGCAACTGTGGAGTGGCTAGTGGGGTGGGGGGGAGTTCAGTTACTGTACTTACTGCACATTTGGCGCCAACGATTGCTTCTTCTTCTTGTGATGCACATGTCCCTCTTCCCCCGCATGATCGCAGTTCTCATGATCGCAGCTGGAGCGCAAAAATGGCGTCTTGGAGCGCGAACGCCGGCGCGTTTCTATCTGATAAATATCTCCACTCATTGCTTACTTAAAAAAAAAGAGAAAAAAGAAAAGACAAAAAACACATTACGGTTATATGTGTGTGCGGGGGGGGGTGGGGCGGTAAAATAGATTTCCCAATTTAACAAATGTTTGTTTATACACACGCGAGTGTGTGCGTGTGTGTGTAACAGGGAGTGGGTTGTTTACAATACAGCAACAGTGGCAGGGAGTGAGAGGGAGACAGGGTTGCTACAATTGTTAATGAAACTCGCACTGACGAAACTCTGGCCACTCTAATGCTTGCATGCATGCTTGTGTCTATGTATGTATGTATGTGTGCACGCAATGCGCCCGGTTTTTTTTTTCTTCAATGCTCGAGTGCTTCACAAACACATAAATAATTAAAATTAACATTAACATTACAAAATTATGCAATGCGTGCGTAGAAATGAGCACAACAATTGCCGTTGAGTTTTAAATTAGATTGCAATGAGAGCAGAAAATCTAAAAATAATACAAGAACAAACACGCATTGCACAAAAATTTGCACACACATACATATACACATGTGTGCAAAAAGGGCAGAGCATAAAAAACGCAGCAGCAGCAACAACAACCACAGCAGCAGCAATGCCGACAAAACAGGGTGGCCATGCCATAAACAAACACGCTACAATGCTGTCTGTTAATCGATAAGCACTTAAACCCCATTCAAACATTTCTCTTTTCATTTTTGGTTGAAATGTGTGAAAATCCAAACAAGTTTTTCCGCACCGCAACTGCGTCACCAACGTTGTTGTTGTTGTTGTTGTGGGCTTAAAGGAAAATAGGCAGACACACACACAGAGAGAGAGCCCACCGCACAGCGTACACGTATACACACACACGCACAGTCGGCGCAATAGAAATATGAAATTCTCTTACATTTTACTTGTACACATTCAATTTGTGTAGCACGAAAATACAGTTTATAATTTTTCTTTAAATATGTGCTCTTTTTTTTTGCACTACTTGTGCTCACTAGCGGTCGCGGCGCGCTTTATAAATAGATTTTAGCACACACGCCAATCAAAACACGTCCGATGCCAGCGAACAAAAAAATACGAATGATGCGAGAGTCAAGCGCAAACGATACTTGTTATACAAATAGTTATCGATGTATTCACAACTATTTTGCTAGCATCGATAGTTTGAGAGAGAGAACAGCTTACTAGCCGCGCAAAACAGATAAACGTATGCTGATACGCGAAATAAAATTCATTTAAATAATTTATTAGACATTTATTTGATTAGAAAACTTTGTAATTGTTTATAGCTAAAAATATGCAGTTGTTACAGTGGAGCGTAAAAAAAAGTTGCAGTATAAAACTATTGATAGTAGAGCTCCAGATTCATGCCGTCGTGTATTTCATCTGCAAAAGTTTAGATTTGTTGGAATTTGTTGTATAGTTTTATTTAAATGCTACTACTTACAATCGGATAGGCGTATGGGATCCTTGTAGATTGTGTACCATTTTTTCAACACAATCTTCTCGTGCTTTGTGCCCGTCTGTGCCGCAATCAGCTTCTTGAGGTCACCAATTGTGTCATCCGGATTGCATTTAACGCGCACCTGCCAGACACACAGCTGATGATTAATAACTTAGATTTGTTTAGCTTATTAATATTACCTTTTTGCCCAGACGATCGTTGCAAGTGATTTCAATCATGGTTTGTGTTTGCTAATTTCAGCTATAAAACTAAATGTTTCGATTGCAGCCGCATGCAGCTTATCGATAACACAACGTTGCCAGACTGTTGACAGTATTTGCCTGCGCAAAAAAAGAAGCACATAAACAAAACACACAAACTACGAAAACTATATAAAATAAAAATTGTAAGCCCAAAATGTCGATGATACCATTTTTTCCCAGTCTAAAGCCATCGGTGGCCAATCGTTTCTGGTTTGACATGGCCAATGACGATGAGGTGCAGACAAAGCGCTATGAGGACGAGCGCAGAAATTGGGTGAGTATACAGAAACATAATTAAGGAGCTTTAATAAATATTAGTGGTATGCCTTGCAGCGTGAGTCTCTAAAGACAGCCGCTACCGACTTGCAGCCATTGGGCAAGGTGCTCACCATGCCTGGCATTGAAACAGACGATGAGGACGGTAAGTCTACGCGTGAAATATCGATTAAAAGCACAAAACAGTATGTTGTTTGTTTTGTAGCCAACGATGACAGCGAGGACACTGATAGTCACGATGAGGAGGACGACGAGACTAATGATCGTGTTATACCCGTTACACAGGATTTCTATTCGGCCGATGATATACAGATGAATGATGAAACCTCACCCACAGCACCATAAATAATAAAGAGAAATTACAACTTTATAGATACACCATTTTTAGTTAATTACTTTTTGCGACTACAAAGGTTCCCTTTACAAACTGTAATAACAAATTGTGGTTAACTTTAAGCTTAAATAAATTAGAAACATAATAAGCCAGCGTCCGTTAGTGATTAACTATTACCATGGGAATTCCCCACTCACTCTCTACTCGTCTACTTATGCAGCGCTGCTGTTTCCAATTTGGGCGCAGGCTTCGAAGCCAGACCGGAGAGGAGTTTCTTGATTTCTGCGATAGCACGTCCCGGATTCAAACCCTTCGGACAAGTGCGTGTGCAGTTCATGATGGTGTGACAGCGATACACGCTGAAGGGATCCTTCAGCTTATTCAGACGCTCCACGGTGTTCTCATCACGTGAATCAATGATCCAGCGATAGGCCTGCATCAGCACAGCTGGACCCAAATACTTCTCGGCATTCCACCAATACGAGGGACAGGAGGTGGAGCAGCAGGCGCACATGATGCACTCGTAGAGACCATCCAACTTGGAGCGATCCTCCACAGACTGCAAGTACTGTGCCTTGCCCTTCTTCTCCACAGCTTCGTTTCTGCCAAAAAGAAGTACAACATATTAATAATCAATTAATTGGACACTACTTATTGTTCTACTCACTTGCGCTGCAGCCAGGGCTGAATGTTCTTATACTGCTGATAGAAATTGTTCATATCGGGCACCAGATCACGCACCACATACATATGGGGCAAGGGATAAACCTTCAAGGGCTTGGAGCTAGTTGCATCGATTTTGCTAATGCAGGCCAACGTGTTGATGCCACCAATGTTCATGGAGCAGGAGCCGCAGATGCCCTCGCGACACGATCGGCGGAACGTGAGTGTGGGATCCATTTCGTTCTTGATCTTGATCAACGCATCCAATACCATGGGACCGCATTCACGCATATTAACCTCATAGGTTTGCATGTATGGCTTCTCTCCAGCATTGTCGGGATTCCAGCGATAGATTTCGAATTTCTTAATCTGCGGCTGCTGCGCTTCCTTCGGTTGTGCCTGCTGCTCCTTTTGGGTTGTGTTGCTAATCGCACGCAGCTGTCAAAAGTTATCGATAGATAATTAATTTGCAGAAAAAAAAAACGTTTACATAACATCGTTTGCACAACTCAATTTTAGTCGAGCATTTTATCATATTATTATCTTATGTTTTGGTAATATTTTCGTTAAAGCTTATATAATTTTGATACTACACAAACAGCTGCCGCATATACACACAGCCCCACACCGCCCCCGCAGTCTAAAGGGGCAGCATTTTAGTGCTCACCTGGTGACGTGCCGCCAAGGAGCTGGCGCGGCTTAGAACTTGTCTGGCTTCGTTGACCAACATTATTGCGTTTTAAATTGAAATTGAAACGTCACTGCGTCTGCAATTATTTGTCGTTGAAAATTAAACAATCGTTGTTTTCCCGTCTGGAAAATTTAAGCTGCAATCTAGAAATTGCACGGGTAATAGCGATGGCCAACACCAATCGATACTCAGCTTGCGATATTTCAATATCACCACAACGATATTTCAAGTTCTTAATACCACACATATCGATATAAGACATCAGCCCATGGGGAACGGTAATTAATATAATATTAAATCATTTTATAATTTGACATGAACGAAAAAATCCGTTTTTTTTATTCGAATATTAACATTCATCAACTAATTGCCCTTTTATCATTGAGGCACATACAAATTTATCCAAACTATCGCGTTTATCTAAAACGAGCAGTCTGGCAGCGCCAACAGCAGTACAGACTTATCGATAGTTTGATAGCAGCTGGCTAGAGTGGCCATCTTTGCCAGTTTTACCGTTGAATATGAATTGAGTGAAAAGAAAATTATGTGCGCGTGTAAAATTTATAAAATCGTTTAATAATATGTTTAGTATCGGCTAACTGTTTCCACAGCTCCCGTGAGAGTTTGTGGCATGGCGCGTTTTTCATCATTGCCTGGCAGCACGCTCAAATTTGAAGCAGTTGCGTCCACAGTGTCTACGCCTCTTGGCTGCATGGCGGGCGGAGAATTCGGTGAATAAGTGCTAAAATTTAAGTTTGGTTATGAAAACTGTTTTTTATTTAAGAAATAATACTTACGCAGGCGATGCGGTCAACTGCGCTGAGTGTAGGCTATAGAAAGAGAAAATTGTAGTAAATTGTTTAATAATGCAGGGCAAAAACGATACGCTTCGATATATAATCGATAGTTTTACTACTCTATAATGCTTACTTAGATGCTGGATAGGAATTGGTACTCATTTGATAACTTGGCGGTGGAATATGTATAACACTGTGTGAATATTGTGACATCGGAACTCCTCCTTGTGTATAAATCTGATTAGGGACTCCGCCATGTTGGTAATGTGTTTGGGAAATTCCACCTGGTGGTACTGCAAAGACAAGTTAATAAAAATTATATTAACTAAGTATATATGTATGTACATGTATTTGGGGCAAATTTGAGCAATGGAAAATGTAAATATTCAAAAATATGCTTCATATACATACATATATATATACTGTAGTAGATTGATTTAATAAAAAATCAACAGTTGATCCAATTCAGCTAAAGTATCGATTATTGATTGATCTACTATTGACTAGTCGGGCGATAAGATTGGCTAAAATACATACTGATGTATATTACTCACCTGATGTAGCATTTATAATATATCCAACATTTTGGGTTGCCTTTTGTCGTCTTCTTATCATAACCACAGCCGATGTTACAAAGAATATGGTAAACAAAATCGAAAAAAATATGAAAACTTCAATCATTTTAAAATGTTCTTTATATTACACAATTGAGCTAAACAAGCAAATGCTTTACATTTGAAGTGCCAAAGTAAACTAAGCAACAGACTGTTTTGATAATCACATTGAGTAAGTTCCCCCATGTCTAATCAGTTGATAAAATGAGCGTCGATAAGAGCCGATAATTCTGGCTATTCGGACAGATTGTATAGTCGATTGATACACCACAACAAAGGTACAGAAATTAGTCATAAATATTTAAGAGTTTTCAAACCAATAGAGAAATACGTATTTGTCTTTTTAATTGAAATTGATTAGAGTAATTTAATGCAATTGATAGGATTAACATGCTTAAATATATCATAATTTCATTGATTATCAATGGCTATAACCCATTGAACTCAATATGGGTAGGGGCTAGGGCTATGAAATTTAGTAAACACTTTGCTAAGACAATTCTATTTGTGTTTTGAAAATATTAACAAAATCCGCAAACATATACTTGAGTTAGCATCGTACTGTGCCTAAGAACCTGAAAAACTTAAAGGACTATAATAATGAAACTAAGTGCAGAAGTAGTTAAACCAATTATACTTATAAATAACAATTTTCCTAAAGATTCGCAGTATAGTTTCTATTAGAAAGTATTGCTAAATGACCAACTTTTAATTGGGCGTGTGCTATAAAAAGTAACGTTGTAAACTAAACTGTTATCGCTGTCTAAAGTAAAAAGAAACTAGAAATTGCAAAGGAATCACCGCAGTTTTAATGGCACTTCGCCAAGTGTCGACAAACTATAGCATAAAACTTTCTTAAATGCTATTTATGCACTAAAGTTGAGAGCAAGAAAATGCAACAAGACATTGTCAATTGTGCATTGACCTTTTGTCACTACGATATAGTATATACTAGTAAATAATATAAATATTTATGAAGTATATAGCACAAATTGTATATGAGAATGTGAGAGGGAAACTTTAAGCGTCGTTTTCACCTTAGCAATGAGAAGGTTAAAAGCTGAAAAGAAATATAAAAAAAAAGGAAAAAGTTGAAAAGTCCATCGAGCGCTTTATGAGTCCGAACCGAACCGCCGAACCAAACCGAACTGAACTGAACCAAAATAAAAAGTTTTTCAATGTTAAAGTAAACAGAGAAGAGCATCGCATAAAAGTTGAGGTTGAAAATAAACTGAGGGTTGCTTTTTTTCCAACTGCTTTAAAGGCAAATATATAAACAATGCAAAAACGTGATGTGAAAGTTGGGGGAAAGCCCGAACTCACCTGTGCTTTTGCTTGCCACCTCCCTCACAAGCAGAGTATTGTTTACAGATGAGGAAAAAAGCAAGAAAATGGCAACAAAATGTGCCATAAGAATTGCCATAACAAAGGGCTAAAGTTTTTGGGTATGAGGGAGCAGCAGACTTGACTCTAGTTGGGGTAGGTTGAGAGGGGGGTTCTACTATTCTAAGTGATTGTAAAATTGAAATTGGATAAGTTCTGTATTGGTGGCATGGATGCAAATGACGTCAACGATGTGCGTCAAGTAATTAGCGAAGCGTGCCAAAGTGCCTTTAAAGTTTTTAGCAACAACAAGGCCTAAAAGTAGACTAACTGTTTTTGCCTTCAAGCCGAGCCACTTGGTCTACCAAAAGTTGTTCTGGCATCTGGCAAAATCAATACAAAAAAGAAAAAAAAGAAAAATTGTATGGAAAACTGAATCAAATCAAATGAATAGACGTTTCGAATTGCCAAATTGAGCGAACCACTTGATAAATGTGCTTTTTTCGTTGTTGTTGTTGTTGTTGTAGTTGTTGTGGATGTGGTTGCGTCAAATACACATTTTCATCAAGGCAAGCCAACCATTGAATACAGCCAGTTAAATACTAGGGCTGGCAAAACAGTCTAATTTTTAGCAGAAGCGATACTTTGAAGGTTTTGACAAGCTAACAACGATTAAAACAATTTTTTGAGTTCGCTAATTGAAAACTGCTATTTAATATATCATAATTCGATAATTTTGTTAAAAATTAAATCGGTAACAGCTATTAGCACCAGTAATTGAATGATATTGAATTAAGGCAACATTTTTAATTATAAATAAATATTAAAATATTTTATATTGAATAGTTTTGTTGTTTACAATTAATGAAATCGGAAAAACCTTGTTGCTTCTCGTTTTTTCACAGCCTCGATTAATCGATTAAATTATTTGTGCTTTAGTAATTCAATGCTATTGAATTAATTCATTTTCATGAATTTGCTTTTATTTCTTTATATATTTTATTAACTTCGTAAGCTTCTAATAACTTAATAGCAAGAATCAATCGATGTTTCTCGATTTTTTTTATTAATTGTATTTATGGTGAAAATTTATGTTATGGAAAATTAACTTAAACTTATTTATTAATTATTTAATATTTTTTAAATACTTATTTTAAGAAATCATTTGTCTATTAATCACTGTTAATGATTTTACATCAAAACATCGATACATCGATTACAGCATCGATGTTTTTATCAGCTCTACTAGTTGCTCCACGACCTCCACCTCTCTAGCTCTGGCTCTCTTTACACCCACTTGCGCTCTGCCGCATTCTCTCCCTCTCTCTGTCTGTCTTACCAGTTGTTGTTGTTGTCTATCTAAATAACAGTTTTGCGTGTGCCATTTCAGACATGACGCAGAGTCACTCTCCTGCCACAGTCACTGATATCAGTATGCGTATGTAAGTATGTGCGTATGTGCAGCGCACAGTTAGTTAGTTAGACGTTCATACGTAACAGCTTGAACATTTTTCGCTCTGTCTATCAATAGACACAGGCGTCACAAAAATAGCATTTACTCATAGATTTGCGCCCAACTGTTTAGCAATATTGCCAAAGTTTTTCTCTTTTGTATGGAGTGTGTGCGTGTGTATATTGAAATGACATTCATAAGGCGTCATTTCCCTGGGGTGCCATAAAGCGAGCCACATAACATAACGTACATATCTATAGCTATATCTATAGACAGTCGGCAGACAAGTAGGGGAGCATGTTATTCAATATCCTGAATTATTTATGCTCGCTTAGAGGCTGAGGGTCAAATGTTGTAAAACATCGATTGATGATGGCTCGTTATGTATGTGTTTGTGTCTATCTGACGTTTAATATATGGTATCATTAAAAGTGCACCACTTGGCATCACTTTGCACCACTCGAGCCCCAAAAAACCCACATTTAACACGCCCATTTAGTGCTTGTCAATTGGCCACAAATTGTTTACAAATTGTGTTTAGCCTTTTCAATTATTACGCATACGACACGTGGGCGGGCGAGAAAACTTTTGATGTCTGCCTGTCGTAAGTTGAAAATCACATACTAACTGTAAGTGAGCATTAAATCAATTCACCAAAGTGAATAAAAACCCAAATGACACTCGCTGCAAGTAGTTGAGCACACGAAAGCACTTGAAAGCTAAAAAGCTCTTAAAAGTAATTAATAACTGAAAAGCTTCTTTAACTTTTGTGTTGAAACGTTTCTAAGCTCTTTGAGCTTCAAGTAGCTCTTTTGTTAATACCTAAATCTATTAAGTAGTTTAAAGCTGGGATTTAGATTACTTTAAACACATAAAAGCACATTTTTAAAGAAAAACTTAAAGTTCAAAGTGCAGTTTAAAGCTCTGTTAATAGCTGCATTTGACTGTAGCTAAGTTTAACATAAACCAAGTGACACTTTCGCATCTTATAAGATTGTAAGCACTTGATGACAGCACTTGAAAGCTCACAGCGCCCATTAGAAAGCTGTCTAGCTCTGTCAGCTTGTGTCATTGTCTACATTTGAGAGCTTTTGCCTATTTCCCAGACGACGACGACAGGTGTCGAGCTGTTTGTACATTTCATTTAACGCACAGAGTGTAAAATCTTGTTGTACTATAATTTCAACAAGACAATCTTATATACAATACATACTATGTTACTTGCCACGCTCTACTTCTGTTTGATGTTCATTTTCATTATTCGCTTTCAAGTGCATCAAATTTTATGTGGCAGCCAGAAAGCAAACGAAGCAAAAATATATAAATAACATAAAATGAAAGCAAACACAAATTTAAAGAGCTGGCGGCAAACATTGTTTAAAGCGGAAAACGGAAAAGAAATTATCAACCGCAGCAGCTGGGAATTTTTGCACCTGTTCGCTGTGGGTGTCTTTCACTTTTAGTAGAAAATAAAAAATAAAATAAAAAGCCAAACAATTGTGTCAGCTGTGTGTGTAGCTGTGTGTAAAATCGTTGAGCTTGTTTTTAATTTCAATCAACTTACGGTTGACAGGCGCGTGTAATTCCAAGGCTCTCTAGAGCTCTACATATTTCCCATAATACGTATACGTACTGTGAAACTATTTATCAACCTGATGGCTTCAACTTGTCGCCAAGTCATGCCTACAGACGCAAGCAAGAAAACAAAAAATCGTTCTTAGTTTGTTGGCAAGACACAAAACAAGTTATCAAAAGCACATCAGTTGAAGGCATTGTTATAACGTTCGTACGTACGTTCAGTCTGGATACTTTGGTCACGCACTGTGAACCAGATAGCAGCACGTACGAAACTCAATACTTGACTCCTTTGGCTCTCTGTCTCTTATTGTTTTTTGCTCCTTTTTGGGCTTTGTATCTAGAAGACAGTCCACCAAACCAAATGGTGTCAACTTTAATCTCATACTATCTGGCAAAAAAAGTTGGCACTACTTAAATATGCCTGGAATCTGCATAATATCAAGCTCTAGACAGTCGAAACAATGTGTGTGTGTGTGTGTGTACGTCCTTTTGTCTGCTTACCTCATACAAATAAACTGTTTAAAGGACTCGACTCGGTTCGCCTCTGACTCGACTGCGATTGTGTCTTAACTTGGCTTAACTTTAGTTGCAGGTTGCGCTGCCATAAAAGCAGCTTACAACTCAATTTCGTAACAAGTTTTGTGCTTAAACTTTAATTTTGTGAGCTTCATAAATCTCATATGGCTTTTCCTTTAGGGATCCCAGAGAAAACACACACATAAAAGGGGTTCAATTAATATTGCTGGCAACGGAGACTCTTTCAACCAGCACTTAATCAAGACATTATAATAATCAAACAATGTAGTGTTTTATCGAACTTTAAACAACTGCCAGCTAAGTGTACACTAAACTATAAAAGCTCGTTAAATATTTATGAAAGTTAGAACATTCATTTCAATTACTATTACACTCATTAAATGAAGATATGTAATGTCGTAAAAGCCAAATAACTTGACAACATTTTTATGGCACAATTTTTAGCACCATTTGGAACGGTCTTTCTATGACTGAGATAAATATACGTATGTATGTTAGCTGTCTGCTCTGTCTGCTCTGCTGTCCTCTGGGAAGTAGACAGCAAATTATTCAAATTAATTTACATATTTTAGCTGAAAAGTTTTCATTAAATTCTCATAAATAAATGAGGCAATAAGTAGGTCATAAAGATAAGCAAAAGAGCGTCAACTAAACTTATGCAAATACTACGTGGGAGTAGTATGGTCCAAAAGTAAACTAACCTTGAATATGCTTACAACGTAGATATAGTTATATATACTTACAACCATACATGTGTACATGTACAATTTGGAGCAGGCCAGTCCCAAATATTTGCACATTTAACGGCCTTTGGCGACCTTGATTAAATTGCCCAACAAGACAAAGCACAAAATCACTGAGATTTCAACGACAAACATACACACATGATCGAGGGCTGTTTGACAAGTTCACCTAAGTTATATAAGATAACCAATTAATAACAGAAAAGAAAAGTTCAGTTGAGCATTTCCGATCCTGTAATACACTCTGAAATAGCTGAAATATTAAAATTCGACCCCATAAAGTATATATATTCTTAACCTACACAAAATTTCCAATCGATTAGAATAGTTTTTGGTAACAAAACAAAAAAAAATTTTTTTTGTATTTTTTAAAAATATGTAAAGGGGTAGGTATGCAAAATTTTGGAAAAAATAAAAAAAATCAAATTCTAGAAAAGATTAAATTTTAGATGCAGAATTAATTATGCGATGAAATATAGTGCAAAATGGTATTCCACTCGAAATTATTTGCATTTTTAGCAAAGTTATTGTAGTTTAAAGTTTAAGAAAGAGTACATTATATTATATTTATATATTTTATAATTGATTAATACTAGAACAGAAATGATCATCATTTAAAATTATTCATATAATTAATCGTAAAACGTAAACTGAATTTCTTTAATAATACTATCGGTTATTAATCGGTAAATAAAATGTAAAAATCGACTACAGTTTAATCGATGTTCAACAAAGCGGCAACAAACGCCCCTAGTGCAAATCACAGAGGCAAAACGCTGCTTAAATATGCAAAAGTTATTAATTATGCGTGTTAAACAATTTGTTAAGCTGCCCTCGCATGTGTATTTACTCTTGCGACATGGCTGACCGGGCTAATCAAACAGTTGCCAACAAAACAGTTAAGCAAAGCCAACACAAGACGCCCATACAATGAGCTATGTAAATAACCAAGAAGCGGCAGCAACAAAAGCAACAACAGTGGTAAAGTGTGACAGTAACGACAGCAGGAAAATCACAGTTATGGTACGGCATAGTATGGTGGTGTTGGTTGGTGCTGGGTATATGGCTTTATGTAGGCGCCTTAGACTCCCTTTTAATGCGATTTTCATGCGAATGCGATAAGCGTCGCATAAACGCAATAAGCTGCAAATAATCAGCAGTAAGACAAGAAATCTACACAGTCAACACACACACACACACACACACACACACTTACGCACATACTATATAGCCACCTGCGCCAAGTGGCCATAAAAGTTGGGCGCAGAAAAGTATGCTACGTTTTTCTTTTCGTTGCTTTGCTTTGTAGAGCTTTAATGGCGCAACGCTTGAGTTGTTATTCGGTTGTTTAGACACTAGCTGCGAGGTCGTTTGTTAAAGCGTTGACTCGTCGCTGCTCTTGTTGTTGTTGTTGTTTATGCAAATGTATGTAAAGTGTTGAAACGATGCCAAACAATTTAGCTGAAACCCCAAATGAAGTGAGAAATATAAAATTAAAAGCCCAACGAATCAAAGAAGAAGAAAAAAATATATATATACACAACACCTGTCCAGCTAAACCGAAAAGAGTAAAGAAAGTGAAGCGACTAAAGGTAAACACAAAAATGTAAATTGCTTTGGTGGGTTCGCCTCGCTGTTTGTTGGCCATGATAGTCGATAACGTGCAATGCACCCGATTTGAATGGTTTTTCGGCTCGTTCGGTAAGCCTGAATGTGTGTGTGTGTGTATTTGCTTTTTTTTTATGCGCAGTCAAAAAACCCATTAAAGACGCCATCGAACGCTATTGAACCTGCCAGCAGAAAATTTCGCTGAACTTGGCATGAGCCGCAGGTGACGTATACGCAATTTATTTTCAAGAGCACACTCAAATTTTGAGTACGCATAAAATATTTAAATTTTCGACTACTTTAACATGTACAAAAAACTATGCAAATATTTGAATTAACCGCACAATCTGTTGTTGAACACAAATCAAATGCTTGTGCAAATCAAATGTAAATAAAACGCAATGTTTTCAACTCATTTGAATAAGCCAAAAGTCTGGTTTGCTTTTGGTGGTTTGCTGTTGGGTGAAGGGGGATGGAGTCGTCTGCTTAATGTGCTCAGTGAAATGTGTTTTAAAATTAACTTTTATAGCTAGCAACAAAAACAACAGCGACGTCTTTCGTTTTTTGTCCTTGACTGGCAGCTGTTGCTCATAATTGTGCATATAATTTGGCAAGCAGCTTAACACAGCAAAAGGGTTGTCTTAGCGATAGTGCCAAAGAGTGAGAGGGGGAGAGTGTGTGTGTGTGAAACAGAGACCGAGCGACTGGTGATTACTTCAATAATTAGGGCACTCAAAAATCAGAATCATGCTACAAAGCAAGACTCTCTTGAGAGAGAAAGACCGTAAGAGAAATTGCCTGATACAAAAGACAATGTTAGCCAAGCCAGGCATGAAATTCATCAGAGCATCATGCATTCATACACACACACAGAGAGAGACGCACAGCGGGGGTAAAGAGGCCGAGTGAGTGGGCTTTTGGGGCATGCCATTTCGCGTTGGATGAAATCCTCATCTGCATGCGGCAAGCTGCAAACGATGCGACTCGTTTTTGTTTGCCAAAGCAGATGAGGGGCATACAGGGCGTATGAAGGCGGTGCTGTTAGCCTCCTCCTACAAATAACCAGACATGACAGCGTTGACAGCAGCAGCAAATGTAGCTACTAAAAAAACTAATTTCTCGCCTTGTTGCGCATAATTTTATGCAATTGTTTTTAGATTGAATTTTCAGCAACTAAAAGTTCACAGAAATTTTGTCGAGCGGTCACTCGGTCAGTTTATTTCTAAGCCATAAGCTTCATTTTCTATCTTTTTCTCTTTCTCTCTCTTCCAGCAGTCACTTTTAATGGGTATTACTTGGGTATCATTGCAGTTGACTGTCTGCATATTACAATTAATTATATCATATATTTTTGTGTTGTGCTCACTTAAATCGGTTAATTAGCGCTGGCTGTGCGCTAGACCACATGTCGTATGCGTTATGCTGTATTAATTTGTTTTATTGAGACACAGCACAGCAGCTTTAAGTGTTTGAGCTTTAAAACTGGTTTTACATGATTAAATATTTGGCAATAAAAAAGAAGTTGCTTGTGCCATAAATTTGAAGCATACTTTGAAAAGTACTTAAACAATTTGCCAAGTATTTGTAGGAAATAAACTCAAAGTGAAGCCGTTTAAATTCTTTTTACAAGTACTTTTGTAAACCGCAAAATTCTATTTGAGCTTAAACAATTCCACATTGAGCTGCACAAATATTTAATAATTTGATTTCAGTTATGCTTTAAATGCTGCTTTTAATATACTGCAGACATTTACGTTTTGGCACACAGAAAAGTCAATATTCATTTCATATGCAGTATTGCGAGCATTTTATTTATTTTCGGAAAGGAATTTTCATATATATATTTTTGCTGAAATGTGAGCGAATTTTATTTGTGACTCGACATGAATATTGCATTTGTGTTTAAAGTATATTTAATGCAATTGTTATTAAGTTCTACTAAAGCCGGAAATTATTTTCAAATATTTTAAGCTAAAAGTAATCAAAAGTAATTTAAAGCATGCTGTAGAAATATAACTCGAATTTTTTGTTTTAAATCAGAATTAATTTTATTTGCGCACAAAAGTATGCAATGAAAATTTGCAAATTGCTGCTGGCAACAATTTGATTTACCTGCCACACATGCTACAGTCTATTGTCTTTCACTGCTATTGTCTGTGTGTAATTGCGTTGAACAATGAACAATAATTTTAATACACACACATGTACATCAGCAGCAGCTAAGTGTTTGATTACTGCAGGGCATTTATCAGCCACGCTTATGGTCTAATCAAATTACTTGGCCATAATTCGCAGAGATATGTGTATTATTTGGCTCGATTTAATAGGTAATTTGCGTTAAACGTTGATTGATTAGGCATTGAGTAAAGTGTTAGAGCCAACACACAGACATAAAACACACATGCACACATCCACATCCACACACACACAGCTACACACTCGCTGTTAAAATGACATCAACTGGCAATCATGGCCAGAATACGTGCCTTTGCTAACTCGTTCATCGATTGAACACTTGACTCTTTGCTGTCCAAAGCTGACTTTTCACCTGAACGACAACGGCAACAGCAAGTGCAGCAGCAACAACAACAACAATCCCAACAACAATGACTACTAACGTCATTTGGCCGTGCTAATGGCCAGTTGTACAGGAAATGCCATTAGCACAGTTTTCACGACAAGAAAATGCATTAACGTGGCTCGGATGTTGGCTTAGAATGTTAGAACGTTGTTTAAAGGTAAAGACATGGTCAGTATTATGAACCTGATGACAGCAACACAAGACTTTATTAGAAGCACATTTATCATAATTAACGCCACACCAGTCAAGGGAATATATGCCATAACATTATCCGACGAGTATGATGTTCCCCCCACCATCATCAACAAACAACATTGTCTGCTGATAGTATTCAACAGGCAAAAAATACAAGTAGAGAGGTTCATAAAATGCCTGGAATTTCATTGTTAAAGCCGCCGAAAAATACCAACGCCAATGCAGTGGAGTGTAGACTCATGACAGCTCATAAAAATTGTCTACAGACACACGCTCGGGGACAACATGCCTACAACGACTGTCAAGTAGGAAAAACGGAAATGGAAATGGTTTGGCACGCAAAAAAAAATAATAAAAACATGGCATTTATACGCAGCGACAGCAACAGAAAAAGCAACAGCAACAGCGGCAAATGATTCATGCGGAAATAAAAGGCACTCGTGAGTGTTGTAAATATTGCGTATACGTTGACCACAGCGTGCACATATTTTTCGCACCTTTTTCAACCGTTTTTCATAACTGATGGTCCAAGGCATAACTGACCATATAAATGATACAATTTCCCTTTGTTGTTGTTGTGCATATTTTAATTGACACTTTGATTGTTTCGCCATGTGAATTTCATTTTCGTGTGCAATTCACGCATGCGATTGACAGACAGCAGGCGGCTGGGGAATGTGTAGAGGGGATGGGCAATTGCGGGAAGAGTATATGATAGGGAATGGTAGTGGTGGAGACGTGGAGGCGATTGGGTAGGGATTGGGCGGGTAGACAAGCAACTGTTGAAGTGCTGCTCTAATGCGTCGACTCACCAAATCAACACTCAACAGTTTGTTGCAAAGCAGCAGCCAGAGAAAGAGGGAGAGTGAGAAATTGTACAGCAGTGAGTGCCAGCAACATGTTGCCAAGAGAATTTGTAAATATTTCTTAAGTGCAAAATAAATATATAATGAGAAGTAAGCAAAATACATTTAATATCTTAAATAGAGAATAAATTATAGAGTTAAAAGTTTTTAAAATAATATTTTAATTGAATTTCATCTTTATAATTAAAGAAGTTTAGGTTTTAAACCTTCAAAATATTATATATATTTATTACTTGTAGAATTATTTATCAAAGTCACGCCTCAAAAAAAATTGAAAGAAAAAATTACCTTAAAGTTTTCATAAGATATAGCACATTCAAATAAAACTACAGTGTTATCAGCAAACTGTGCTTTCAACCACTGTGCCAAACTGCTAAACTTGTTGCTAAAAACGCGCCAAAATACTTGGAGTAAAAGAAAGAAAAACAAACACGCACGTAAAAAAAGAAAAACATAAAATAACAAGAAAAGCGACCAAAATGCGCACCGCAACCGTCAACACTGCAGTCATCGCAATGAGTAATTTTCACCACCCAAAACAGAGAGCAAAAACGCTCGAATCTACACAATCCGCAGCACCTCTGCACCACCCGCAGCACCACTTGATTGAGGGAAAAAACTCACCTGTTAGGCGCAGGATGCCTGGCCCCGAAACAAAGCGAAACAATGGTGAATTCAGTTGCTCGGCAAATTCACAGCATGGCTCGTCGCTCGGCCAAAACAGTTGCGACGCGACTAAGAAACGTAACGGACGTGCGAGTGTGCTCAGAAAACCACAACAAAAAGTTTCTAAAACAATAGAAAAACATAAAAAAAAATAATAAGTTAAAAAAAAAATTATTTAAAAAAAATAATATAAAATAAAATACAGTGCAATAAAAATTAAAAACAAAATTTGTTAAACGCGTGTCGAAAAATTCAAAAGTCAACGAATTGGCGTAAAATTTGTGAAACTAAAAAAGTGTTAAAAATTAAATACATTTTGCGGTAAACAAATACAAGTAGCTTATCTAGTTACATAGTTATGCTCTAATGAAAGCTGTATATATATATTTAAAAATAATAATATTATTCTCTTTGCCATTAAATAATTCCAATTATTAACCATTTTGCACGCAATTTCCATGCCTTATACAAAATTAAAACCTACTAACAAGTTTTCAACTACTACTTACATTGTAAATAAGTTACTATATATACTTACTATATATATATTTTTTGTTAGCTTGTAGTTCTTGAAAGTTCGATATATACATTTCAATTCATGTTGAACGAGACGCTTTATCGCATTCTAAACGATTTAAGTTTTCGGCTTTATTGCTTTACACTTCTGATTATCATTTTCACTATCTATTATATCTGCCGGTTTTGGCCAATGTCGCCCAGGATCGAGCTATTGCCACGTAAGTATGTCCAAACATATCTTTGCTAGACTTTCTTTTCATTTCTTTATTATTCGCTCTGTCAAGAGTATATTTAGTTTGTTTAAAGTATGGAGACAGTAAGATCAGGAGTTCAAACAGAGACGATGTAGCCATGTCCGTGTGTACGTCTCTCCGTATGAACGAACAGATCTCAGACATATCTCGAAGTTTTAAGCGAATATCTCAGGAACTACAACATATAATAAAGACAATGTTAACATAGGTTTTTTGATGCCACAAGAAATACAATTAATTGTAAATAATTAGAAGCAAAGGGTATTTCGTGGTCGGGTGTGTTCGACTGTACTTTTTTGTTTGATTTCAATTACTTCAGCTGCTGTTGACAGTTGAAAGTTAAATTACATTTGGCAAAAGTTGCAACCAATCTAATTGCATTCGGTGGGCGATGTGACGAACTCTAGTACAGTGAAACCTCAGCAGATTGTTGCCGTCAATGATAGTCTCTATATGTGTAGAGATTTGATAAGAATGTTATCATCAAACACCCACATATGCGTTGCTTTGATAACAATGATAACAGCACTAGGCAAGCGTACATATTTCCAATAGTTTTTCCGAAGTAAGATACAAATTCAATCAGGCAATAAATTGAAATACGCATACACACACAAGGGCGCTTTGATTGTGCTTATAAAGACAGCAGTTTAGCATAGTTGAGGTTAAGTCGTTTTGTTTTTTTTTGGTCAGAATACGAATTGATTAAGATGGAAATAAAAGCATTACATATATAAGCATTGTATATGTTTGGTATTATATTACACAGATGCTCGACTTTGTTTTCAATTGAAAGTTAGTTAAGCGAACAGCTTGTGGTATGCATTGCCACATGCCATATCAAGTATACGCAATGTGAAAAACTAACGTCATATGCGTCATACGTCAGCTTCTCTTGTTTTTTCAACAACAAGAGCAGGGAGAGGGCAGGAAACACTCATACAATTGTGATAACAGGCGAAACATTTGCTTTTGTTTAGACGAGCCAACATGCATTAAGCCTTTTCAGGCAGCTGCCACATTAGCACACACACACACACACAGCCCTTTTTAGCACACACAATAACAATAACAATGGGCATTAGTTTGCTTTTCATTTGTAGTAAAACAAATAGCAAATAGATTTGTAGTTGCATTCGTCCTGCTTAACTATTTTGTAGCCTAACTTTGTAGCTTTTTGTTATTACACACACACAATCGCTAAGATGCTTTGATTAGACACACCCATTAAAGCCTCTGTTAACAACTTCACTTACAGCTGCCGCCAAGCGAGCCGAGAGCCACTTGAAGCCATGTTTATGTCACGACGCATTTAAGCCAATTAACAAAATGGCCAATGAATAACGAAAATTCACTTGCAAAACGATACGAAAACGTTAAAAAACTCTTTTCTTTACGCGCGTGTGTAAAACAATAAACCAACAACAAATAAAATGTGTGAAACTGTGAATTAAGAAAAACAAAAACAACAAAGAAACACCAACCGAGTGCCGTTAACACAATCAGTTTTTGAATTGGGCCACAACTTTTACGGCATTTTTTTTTTTTCGAAGCATTTAAAAATATGCTACATTTATTTAACATCAGCTATTTGTGTGCTCTTTGGCCAAGGACATTTGGATATCCTTACACTTACAATTTGCGTTAATCATCTTCAAAAGTTGTGGCGTGGTCGAGCATTAAAGTTTTTTAATTTCGATTTTGAATTTAACAACAAAATTCAACGAGTTATTTAATAATAAATTTAACTGTATTAAAAATACATATAGCAAAATGGCAATGGAGTGGATAACAGCCATGGACAAACGGTGAGTAATCTTATATAATCTACAATTACTAAAGGGATAAACTAACTTAAACTCTCTACAAAATATTTCTTACTATTTCCATAAATTTAAAGTCAGCTCCAGCACTAACACCTTAGGCTACACACTAATAGATTTAGTTTCTCACATTGTAAAGTTATACAAAAAAAACTAGTAGTAAAAGGGTGCAGTCAAGCGCACCGACTGTAAAAAACTACGTACGTTTATAATATTACGTTTATAATATTATTCAGCGATTACGATCAATGCTTTGAATCAAAACGTTTAATTTAGATATCTCCGCATAAGTTTTCCTAAAATATCTATTACCTAATAGACACCTGTGCTTTATTAAAGTTCACAGTCTAAAAACACCAACTTGTCTCTCATTATAAGCTAAATTTAATTGCTTTTAACTTTGCATATATTTTTTTTGCAAAGTTTTGTGATGTATAAAACTAAAATTGCTAAACAAAAGTTACAAATTATTTGAAAAGTTCTGGCAGAGCGTGAAACATTACTATAAAAGGAACAAAAAGTGAAAATAAACAATTTGACTGCACAGATATTTCAAGCTTGAAATTATCAAATTAATTTAATTCAATTTAAAATTCAAAACATACACAGCACAACTTTGTGTAGCAGCAAGAGAAACAGCAGCAAAGAAATGTAAAAGTACTTCAACGTATGCGTATGCGTAATATTTGTAATGTTTATATCATGCTCGACATCCATCTGTCAAAGAGCAACAGCTGTGTTCTCCATTAATTTACGCTTCAACACAGCTGACAGGCAGTGAAGGCGAAACCCAAAGAGGTCCTGTACTGGCAAATCTAAATCCAAATGCAGGACACGGCTTGCTACAAATTATACGCTTTATTAAATTACAATGCCAAAATTTTAAGCTCTATTCTTTGGGCTTGATGCAATTATATTGTAAAGCTACGGGTGGTCACTTTTTCTCTCTCTCTCTCTTTTTTATTTTCTATAAATTTTGTTTTTTTTTTCTCTTTGAGTCTAGCATCTCGAGTCCTGTCAGGGTCCTTTCCAGTTGATTAGCGCACTGAAGCAGCGAAAATTGAGAGGCAGCAAATAGCTCAAATAGAAATTGGAGGGATTCAATTTTTTTTCAAGAGCCGCACTCAAGCGAAAATTGTGCTCATTACAAGCTGTTTGCGTGTGCTTAAATCTTGATTGATCGACTATTTTAATACCCTTTGGAGTAGAGAAGTAGTTGGTGGCAATAATCAAGTTTTAAACTCTTATAGAGACGGTATACAATTTATGTTGTTGGAAGGACTGTAAACGTTGTGCTGAGTGATCAGCTAACAGTATACCCTATAAATTTAATTCGTTATTTGCTCGCTTTAATTTGTTTTCTTTATGTTTGGGTTCTCACAGCTGCAACTTAAGTTTCTTTACTGTTTTTCAGACAATTATGCTCTCATTTTATCTTTTCAATCTAAGATCCCGCTACCCAACAGGGTATTGTCTGTACAGAGTTTACTACTCAGACTTGTAGCAGTTTGAGAGCTGGCATCATTAATACAAGTGGCTGGTTGGGTAAATGTTCTAAGCCTTGAGGTTTCAATAGCGAAAGCAGCAGCTGTTCTATAAAGCCAAAGCTCGCACTTGTATTACAGTGCAAAATGCTGGCACGTCTCCAAAAAAGAGCTGCAATAAAATGATATCTCTATGGGCGTGACAGGCCTAAGCGCCACGCCCACACGCCCACTGCAATCAATCAGAACTTTAGCCGCTGGCATTCGGTCTTAAATGAACAGCGTGTCGTTGTCGTTCATGGCAACCTGCCGAAATCAAAAGGGATACACTGGGTCAGGTCAGCTGGCAAAAAGGTCAAGAGCAAAGGGCTCTCAACACACACACACACACACTCGCTTACATGTGTGTGTGTGTGTGTGTGCACATACTCATTGTTTGCTTTGTGATTTTGTATGTATTTCTAGCAAATATTTGTATTTGCCGCATTTGTTGAACTCGCTTCTTTTTAGTCAAGCTTTGCTAAAAGTTAACGCTGGGCTTATCAGTTTGTGGTAAATTTTAGAGAGTTAAAGAGTTAGAACAAGCTAATTGGTTTGTTAAACCTTCTGAGTAGTGCACGCAGATCAAGTATATTTTAGAAATGAGTCGTGAGTTTAAAAGAAAATTGCTTTAAATTTCTTTTTAAATGTTTAATAAACTAAGAAAACTACATATTTTATTATAGTCTATATTTAATTTATGGAACTTAGCTAAAGTTTCTAAAAATGGGCGATAACTGGGCTCAGAATAGTCGATCAGCTGGACTGTAGCTTGATTTCTTGTTTGTGTTTAACTTTTGCTGGGAAGCTAACAATTTTATTTGCACGTTTCGGGAAATAAACATCACGTTCGGCAATTGCAACTTGCAGCTTAAACAAAATAATTTACAAGCGCGGTTTTTTGTTATGCATAATTAAAGCGTTAACAAAATTTGCATATAGAAGACAAGTTAATGTTAACATAAAACGGTGGGCAGGATGGGGCAATAAAACAATGTCAAAGTGTCGAAATTGTCGCACCGCAATTGCCACAAAATAAATGATTTAATTTGGACTAAATTAATGGCTGCAGTTGCAAAGTCACGCAAGCAAATCTTTTTGGCTCGTAATGCGGCAATTTGGCAAGCGTAAGAGAAGAAGGAGAAAGAGAGGTAGAGGGAGAGCAAGTAAAACGGATATCCATAGGATAGCACCAGCTAGTAGCTGCTGGCAATTGATATTGATGATGTGATGTGGTCTGGCATCGAAACTTGCCCTAGTCCCACAGCCTTTGTGCACTCTGCACTCTCTCTCTCTCTCTCTGTCTGACTTTGGCTGAGGTTGAGCTAAAGCATATTTATCATACGCCACGTGTGCCGCTCGATAAGAGCTTGCTGCTTGCATATATACGGAACTTGACTCAACTTAAAGTTAAGTTATTTATGCCAGTTTGAGGGTTTTTTTTTTTTGGGGAAGAACCTTGCTTACATGGCAATTATAAAAAAGCAGCTTTGCATTTTGTAAAACCTCAAAATGCTATTATAATAAACAACAAGAGAGACCGCGATTGTGCGCCTCAACGCGCTTCCGGTTTTTGCCAGTCCTACGAGCATACTACATGCGTCTTCTTCTTCTTCTACTCATTTCCCCATTTACACAATTCAACAGTTTTACATCCTGCCTGCCATATAGACATGGCACTTAGCCGTGCTGCCGCTGCTACTGCTGCTGCTACTGCTGCTGTTTGGTTAACGACAACAAGCAACGCCCAGTCGCTGTGGGCCCTTATACAACCGTGGCCCATAAATTATGTATGAGTGGGCCAAAACGACAGCCCTATAGTAGCTCACCTTCAAAACAGTGGCTGGCAAAAGTTACTCAACGCCAGCAACCAAAAAAGTAGACACTACAAATATTAAAGTAGCATTTCTTGCACAGCGAAGAAGCTAAAATAGCTAGTTTTCTACTAACTAGCTATAAATGCGCCAAAATGCCAACTCTGCTTGCACCTAGAAACTGCTGCTGCTGTTTGTTGATTTTGATTTAGAGTAAAATTTCACTTGTTTTTACTCTGACAGCTTTATGGAATTTTTAATTAGGCAAAGAACACAAAGATTCCAGTTACAAGCAGACCAAAAGAGCAAACACAGACAGAGACAGCTATATAGCAGGGGCAACAGAGATAGCAAGAAGTACCGTCTGTCGATTTGCGCTTTTCAATGTTTTCATAAATTTTACAAATGCAGTTGAGGCACAAGCAATAAGAAAGTGGTACTTAAACTTTATATTATTTTTGCATAAAGAAAGCCGTAAAAAGAAACTCTACAAATTGCAGTTAGTTTAAGCTTGAAACCGTTAAAGGAGCTGCTAGCTTTAAGCCATAGAACAATGTGCTCTTAACAAAATGTTCGAGCTATATCCAAAAACTTACGCTATTAAAGCTTACTTTGCTTTGTAGACTAATCAAATGCTAGAGTTGCACTTACAACAGTTACTTAAGCTGGCCGCAACCGAAACTGAATACGTGCTGACCACATTAAGCAGATTGCCACAATTTGTGGCAACTGAGTGCGGTCGCGAGTGCCACACCCCGAAGCAGCCAAACAACAACACGAAAGCGAAAGTAAACTTGTCTAAAGTTTGAACACTTGGCAATTAGTTGTTAGTTCTTGCCGACTTTCACCTTCATCGTCTTTTCGACAAACATCCCTTTCCGGCTATGTGGCCAACATTTCGCATAAGTATTTATTTATGCATTTTTATTAAAAAAAAAAAAAACAATAAACAAAATGGCAGAGAAAGGGATAGAGCAAGACAGATATTTGCATATTTAATTTGAACACAAGCCATTGCCAAATGGCATTCAATTTGTATATATAAAGTCTATATTTTTTTATAATTTAAGCATTGTTGTTTTTTTCCTTCATTTGCATTTCTTTCGATGGCATTTTTTCATATTTCTCTGGCCTTGTCCGTTCTCAGCAAATACCACAAATGTCCTTTGAATGCCAGTGATTTAAAAACTGCAAATACAGATTTTTGTGTTTTCCATTTCGCATTTTCAACCTCATTTCGTTTCCTTATGACTTGTGTGTCCTTTGTGCTCTTATTTCTGGACACAGTCTATTAGATTCTATTGTTCAGACAGACATAAATAGCTTACAAAGCTCTTCGAAGTCTGAGTGGAGTCTATGAAATTGTATCAAGTGCAATAATACTTCATGTTGTGTTACTGAGTGCATCTGTGGAATGGAGTAGGAGTTAGATATAATCAATTTACAGACTGAAATATGCTAGGGAAGCTAGAGAAACTAGAAAGCTAGAAAATAAAACATAGATTGTGTCTGTAAAATGTTGAGAGTTTATAAATTCTGTAATAAACTTAAAAGTAAACTAGTAAGCATCCATACCTTAAATCTTTAAATTATTCAAATATTGACCAAGTAACCGCTAAGTAACAAATCCTTATAGAAAGTTTTCAACTTTAGCTAAATGCTTCAGCTAAAATGTTGTTTAATTTGGTGTGTTTACATTGCGTGTTTTTGTTGATTTGTTGCTTTAATGCTAATATTTATTTTTTCCTTTTTACTTCGCAGTCCTTGTGATCGAAACTTACGTGATGTGGAACTAATATCCTGTCGGTTGCGTCGCGTGGAGCCGCTGTGTCGCCTGCCAGGGTCAGCCTTGCAGCAGTTGGCCATGTGCGGTTTCTACGAGGACTTGGAGAAGGGCGTGACACGTAAGTGACATTATTGCATTAATTATGGCGACTTTTTCTCATTACATTTTTGTATACCCATATAAGCGGAGAGTTTGGGTATGTTGTACATAAGTTAGAGTTGCATAGCAGTTCATAAAAAGCATATATCTTGTAAATCAGAGATATTTAGCTGTCAATCTGTATTAATACCTAGTTTTGAGAGAGTATAATAGTGAAACTACAGATATATATGACCATAATGCTACAAAGTAATCCCATATGGATCACTAGTACGTATAAAAAGTTATAGCTATTTGTATTATTTAAACAACGCAAACACCTAAAAGTATGCAATAGTTTTTGAAATTCGTTATGAGCAAGGAGCAAGCGATAGTCAATCACCGACCATAGCTTTCTTAATTGTTTGCTTCCTTTTGTCATAATATTTTGCAAATATTTTCCACTTCTTCTCTTCGTTCTGCAGTTTTTCGCGCTGGCGAGCAAGGAAGGTTCTGGTATGCGGTACTGGGTGGATCACTGGAGGTGCGCTACCACGCGCATGCCGATGCCGATGGCAAGGTAAGTGCATTCATAAATACGAAATGCATAGCATAGAGCTGTGAATATATCTAGCATATATGTTGTGGGGGATAGTGTTTGGGATATACAATATATTGTCAGACGGTTTACAAGCGAAACCTGCTGTCATGTCATGTGAAAACAATGCACAGTTTGAACAATATAATTGATGGCGATTATATACCCAGGATACGAACGGAATACACGAGTCTGTAGAGGAAAAATACTACAAAAAAAAAAACAATTGTTATGCATGGATGAGCTGAAAACGTTGCAAGAAACTCAAGGGGGGAACGGGTCTTTTGCGGGCGGGAGTGTTTTTTGAGTATTGCATGTTCAATATGTCGTTTCGATTGCCAAGTGGGTTATGTGGGTTTATCAAACGAGTGTGTGAGTGTGTATCTGTGTTGGTTTATAACCCTGCGGCTTGCCTTTTATCTGTCGTTTTGTGCCCAAAACTGCTGACAGCAGCATTGTGCATTCAGATCCTTGTGGCATGCGCCTCAGTCACTGCCACTCCGTATTATCCTTACAATTTCTCTGTATCTTTTTTTTTCCTATTTTACCAATTTTTTTTTGTCATTCTGCTGCTGCTGCTGTTGCTGCTGCTTTTGTCCGAACCCGCAGCCACAGCACATTAATTTCCGCACGGATATTGGCCAGTCGTTTTTACAGCCTGTCGATGCCATTTTTGCTGCCTCTACTACTGTTCGATGTTGGCTGTCGGTTGTCGATTGTTGTTGGACGGCTGTTCCCTCAGCACATGGTCGAGTTCATTTTTTGCATGGTTCTTTTCATCGTGTGTGTGTGTGTGTGTGTGTGTGGACCCTAAAGGTGTTGGCTAATTGAAATAGGCCCATCGACAAGCCAAGCTGCAAGCCTGTGTGTCTGTGTTTGGTTTAGTTTCTGCCATAGAAATTGAAGCTTTATGAATATGTGAGCCATGAAAGTCACATGATGAACTAGAATCTCATGCGCGTCGCGTTGCAGCAGTGAAATTAAATATGACTGATCATTGTGCAGCCCACATGGAAATAGCCGGGGTACTGAAATTTCTATAGCTTCTGTACTTAAATTTATATGCTAAACTGACATAACATAGAGATAAAGTTAAAGAAACTATACAAATTCCAGTTTCATATCTCTGTTTATTTTTCCCGTGGTTTATAGTATAATTACTTTCCTAGAACAATATCTATTTAAATACTTTCAATAGCAATTTAATTTCTGCATACAAATAAATTCAATATCTACGCATAATGTTTAAATTTCGACTTTAACTTTTAACATACATTTGCATACTAAAACACAGTTCAAAATTGAATAATTGAAAGATCTCTAATGTAAAAAGCTATAGCTTAGTGGAGTATCCCCACACCGGACCCCATTTAGAGTCCAAGTCATTTTTCTGACCTAATTTAATGCGTGGCATTTGCATAATTTTTCACTTGATTTATTTGGTAGGGAAAAACATTAGAAAATTTTCGCCTGTGGCGGCCAGTAGCAACGGCAATTACAGAGTCATAAATTATGCTAAAAAATTTGTGGCCCATTGGCAGTGTTCTGGCTGAGTAGCAGAAACTGTATTTGACACTTTATAAAAATGAAAATATGTAGTAAAACAAGTCAAATTTGAAAATGAATGAGCGATGCGCTGCTTGAAGTTGCACGATGGATCTGTGTGGCGTGCAACACGCAAGACCCAAATTTTATTTCACGGGCTAAATATATAAATTTTGAAGCAGGGAAAAGCCAAAAAAATATGAGCAGAAACTTCAAAGACAGCGCTCAACTATGAAATACCCGTGAAAAGTTAAGAATGTACTTTATTAGCTTCATTTATTATGTCTATATCTATAAAATTTTTAGCTTCTTGCACTAAGAGTGTAAAAATTTTGCTTACATTGAATTCGGTATGCGATAGATAGACCTGTGTGTGCCAAATTTGGTAGCTCTAGCTCTTAAAGGTCGCTTGAAACTAGTTATAAAGGCACAATGATAGTTTTACATGGCTATAAAGTCTGCTCGAACTCTATGAAGACCTGGTATAGAAAGAAAACCTGAGCACAGCATACACAACAAACATAGGCAAACATAACAAAAGGGGGAGTCAGCATACCTTAGACCTATCAATAGCTCCACAATTAATTTCGAGTGGTGCCTCAGCTGATAGCGAGATGATAGAGCAAGAGTGCGAGCGAGAGGGAGAGACGACTGAAGTGAACTCATCAGCGGAAAAGAAATAATAGACAAAGATGCGAGTTGAAATATTTTTTTCGAAATAAAAACAAATTTATGTGCGACTTGCAGTCAGCGTCCATTTGGTGTGAGTTCCGCTCAACCGGATTTCCCTGCCAAGGGAAAGGGGGAAAAGAAGTGGTTGCTTAGGTGGTTGGGTGGTGTTTCCACAGTGGTGCTGCCACATGATGATGATTTGAACTCACGGCAGCTAATTTTGATCTAATGAAATACGAGTTTGGCCGGGCAACAGATACAAATTGCAATACATTTATTAAGAGTCTTCGCTTTGACTCAACTGCCAAGTCAAGGGCGCATAGGGAGGTGAAGTGAGGCGGTGGGGGCGTGGCTGCAGCCACTAATTAGAGCAACTATAACACCGTTATAATTGAATAACATTTGAGTTAGTATTCGTAGTAGTAGTAGTAGTACAAGCGGCCTTCAACTTAGTTGCTGAACATTTTTTAGCTAGTATCTTGTATCTATTAGCTATGCTACTAGCTCGCTGTTGTAGCTGTCTTGAATTACACAATTAATCTTTGTTGCATGTGTGTGTGTGTGTGTGTTGCTGACGCGACTCCAATTAAAATATGATGATATAATTATAGCCGGCACCGCCTGGCCATCAAATTAGCCACGCTGCGGCGGCGTGTGTATGTTTAAAATGTTTTTCCTAAACTCATCAAACTAATGAAAATGTTTTAAACAAAAAAGAGAAAAAAATAAAAGAATAAAACTACTTAACCCACATATAATTAGGCATCATTAGTCAGACACATTCAACTTCCTCTTTATATAGTAGAGCAGCTTTTAAGAATAGTTACATATCGCATCGTATCGTATATTATCTTTTCGTTCCATTGATGGCCACCCAACACGAGCTGCTCCATAACAATTTTCAAGTTCAGATACTTTATAACCTGGGTAGGTGTTGAAACTGGCAGTTTTACGACTTTTCTACTGGCGAAAGCATAAGAAATATTAACAACCCGTCGTTTTGTGGGCGACAGTTAACTGTTGAAACTGTGCTCAGGTTTCACATTTCAAGAAATTCTACAAAAAAATACAAAACTAGAACAAGTCCAAAGAGAGTGAAAGAAAAAGAGAGTGAGAGAGTGCGAGCTAAGAGTAAACCGCTTTTAGTATTGCAGCTTCCACAGCCTCGAGAGCAATTTCCGTCGCTGTCGTTAAAAAGCCGGAAGCATTCTACTTTTTTGGTCCAAACCGCATTCACAGCCCCAGAGAAGCCAAACAGAAAAACAAATAAACAAATACTTTTGGCCTCTTTTGGACATCGTCAATCGGCAACGGCCTCATTTGGCAGTCTTTAATTAGTTAATAAGTTGAGAAAAATCAGTTGGCCAGGTTGTTTAGCCCACATTAGCATACAAACATTTTGCCATATTTGTGAAAAACCTGTAAATCAACATTTCCAAGCTGTAATCAAAATCTGACTTAGAATCAGAAATCAGACGCTAACCAAAACAGATTGAAAGTCGTTAATCAAAAACTGTTTACAGCTAGAGACAGTCATGTCAATTGTCAGTTGAGTTCATCAGTTCGTTAGCAGTTAACAGTGAGTGAATGAGTGAGTGAGTGCGGAGCTGGCAATTTCCTTTTGGCCAATCTAATCATTTGGCTTAATTAAACACATTTACACACGATAACTGCCAATTAATCGCTGTGCAAATACTATTCGTGTGTATGAGAGAAAAGGGCTGTAAAGCTAAAAGAGTTGTTAGACAATCAACGAGGAACTCAAGAAAGCAACACGAAAGAACATAATGTAAATAGTTAGTAGTCTGTAGTGCAATGACTTTAGCTAAAATAAGGGAATTGTAAATAGTATATATGTTGGCTTTATTGTATTTAACAAAAGCACATTAAAGCTTTGAAAGCACAAGGGCGCTTTAATCCAAATAAAAATGGTAAGCTAACGAAAGCTTTTATTTTTAAAAATGTACTCAAAGTCTTTAAAGTTCATTAAAGCTTTAAGCAGAATAACAGTCTATGCAAATGTTAAAGAACTTCAAGTCTTAAAGGTCTTAAAAGTACTTAGTTTTTATGAGTAATGAAAGCACATTAAAGCATTAAACGGACAAAAATATGTGCAGATTCAGAGGACCCTGAGAACACGAAATACTTTGAAAGTTCATTACACAAGAGTAATTTCAAAGTAAGTCACTTTTTTAAAGCAGATAATTTGAAACAGCTTAAATACTTTAATTGTTATTATTAATTATAATTACTTAAAAATATGCTAAAAATTAACAGAGATATAATAATTTTCGAAAGAAACCAATTGACCCCAACTGAAATCGCTCTCAACTCACTTAAAGTTCATATGCCTTTCAGCTAGTTTTTTTGCCGCTAGTTTAATTAAAGTGCTTGAGTATCGCTTTCAGCTGGTGTCATTGTCAGTCATTGACTGATTAAGATTATGCCCATCACTTGTGTTTGACAAGCAAATACACACACACACACAGAGACTGTAAAGGGAAATGCTTGCAGCTACTTGAGACAGCTACTACAAATAACAACAACAACAATTTGTCGCTTTTCATTAAAGAGAGAGAGAGCTACACCGAGATACAGTAGTAGTTCCAGCTGTTCAGGAACACACAATTCTGGGGTACAAAATGTAAATGTAAACAGTTGGAACAATCAGAGCAATATGCACACGTCTTGGACTCTTCTGTCAAACAAGTTGCGTTAATCTCGCATCTCGTGGTGATCGTAGGCCCACATACAAAAAAAAACAAAAACAAAAGTATATATACATTCGTTTGTATGCTCGTATGAGCAGCCGAATGTATCTTTTGGATACTTTTGCTGCCGCTACAGAAATTAATACGTGTTGAACACTTCAACAGCGAACACATACAACTCTCGCACTGCGAGTCGAGTTTTGAAAACGCGTCGCATTGCTTCAAGACGGGTCTGGTTTAAAGCTCAGCTTCAGTCTGAGATTCGGTTCGTCGTTGCACGTAACTTGAGTATAGGCATATATACGCATATATATCTATATCTTATCACATTTTACTTTCAAAGTAATCGAAGTTCCGCATCGTCGTCGTCGTCTTTTCATTAACAACTTCGACGTGGGTGTTTGCTTGAATCCACGCGCGGGCGTTTCAAGCTTCAGGTTCGCTCTGTAAATATTTATACAACGCCAAAGGAATACAAAAAAAACCAAAAAAAAAAATGCGAAAATAAAGCAGTTAAATTATTATGGCTGTAAATGCTAACGAAATACCTGTACGAGTTGCATTGCCAATAACGAATACGAAACAAGTGTAAACAACAAAAATCGCAAAACGAAAACGCGTGCAATTGTTTGTGCAACAACAAAAGTTTAATTGTTATTAACAATTTATAGCGCCCCAAAAAAAAAAATACATATATCTTGCAATCATTTGTGTAAACAAATGCAAGTGAATTATTTATGAATGCATTGAATTAAACGAATTGAAGGCTAACTTCTAGTAAACTATCACAGAAGATAAACAAAACAACTGCTGCCATAATGCCTGGAATTCTACAAAAAGAATGGATTTTAGGTTAGTACAATAACAATATGTAATTTATTTATTAATTACACATGTGCCAGATAATGGAATTTACCTAAGAAACAATTAAGCGATAAGAAAACAACTTGTAGACAGCTTTTTTTTAGACAGTGGGCTGCATAAGTATACTCTTCAACTGCCTACTCTGACTCAAGCTGACAGTGGGTAGTCAATGAATTTATTAGCACTTCCGGTTAAATGACTAAACAAGCAAGCTATAGTATAACAATTAAAAATGTGTATAAATAAAACTTTCAAAAAAATGCAAAATATATATTATATAAAAATTATGTGTGCGTTCCCTGCACATTTTCTCATAATCTGTATGCACAATTTATGCTAAGCTTATTCAATGAATTTTGTAAAACGTTGTTTAATCCCAAAACAAATGTCACATTCAATTCGATTTGCATAATTTTTGTCGGCATGAATATATGAACATGATTGAATGATTTCAACTGTCAACTGTGAATACTTGTCGGCATTTCTATGAAGTAAAATTTGAATTTTGTGCAAAATAGTAGACTAAAAAACGCTCTTTTTTAGTGTATTTATAATGTTAAGTTGAGCTATCTTAACTACTTTTTTAGTGACATAAATTGGGGAAATCGTTTTCAATACGTTAATTAAGTTATAAACAGCTGCTGGTAATATGCTGATTCTAAGTTTCGTCACAAGTCTGTTATGTTGCGCTAGATGCTTTCTCTGCCCCAGTCAATAAATTCCTGTTCCCCATATAATCCAATTATAACTCTATTTAACAAAATTTCATAGCTAAAGGCCAACGAATATGTAGAAACAAAAGGCGTTTGCTATGAATATGATTGATGGTACTGTGGTACTTGGCTAACCAAATTGCCAACCAGTCTATAAAAATGCATATACATATATAAACAAGATAAATGGCCTCAGTCGCGCCAACAGCTTTATCAGACACATAACTTTATCGAAAGAAAACAAAAAAACCAATACAAAACACTCAAATAAATATAAATAAAGGGAAAAATAAAAGAGTTATGTTTGGGGCAGATGAAGATATATGATTATTAGCTGATCATCGGCAGAAGTCGATTGCAAATGAAGTGAAATTAAATCAATATTATTGAGATTTATGAGTGTTTGTTTTTGGTTTTTTTTTGGGTATTTTGGTATTTAATTAAAATTGATGGTAAAAAATTAATACACTAAGCTGCTGCTGCTGTTGCTGTTGATGCTGCGGTTGCTATGGCTGCTGTGGCAATCTTGCAGCAAGTGCAGCTGCTATGTTGCAACAACCTTGGCAAAGGTCAGAGCAGCGTTTTTGTTGTATGCACATTTTAGCACTCCCTGCTGTACCACACATACCGCTGTATAAGCCATGTTAAGTGGATGATGCTGATGCTGTTGCTCTCTCAGGCACATCAAATACTAATAATGCTCATGTTTTATATTTTTTATGGATCAATAAGTTTGCGTGCGTGCAGCCAGAGTTGCTTCCCCATGTAAATGGAAGAGCCGCAGAGCAGCAGCAACAGCAACACGGAGATCAAGGCGCTTTTAATAATCTTTAATAGGCTATATACATATAGAATGTATGTGTGGGTGCGTGGGTGGCATGCAATAAAATTGCCACATGCCCCAACGCAGCTTGTGGCTAGCCAAGGTGTATAGCATGTTATGTTTATGCCGCGCTTATCAAAATAACAGCATTTTCATATTATTTTATCTTTCGTATGTGTGTGTATATACTTTTAGCTTTATTAATTTGCTGCTCTGTCTCTGTTTCTGTCTCTTTCCCATTGCCAACGCCACATGGCCCAAATAAAAAGTAAGAAAAAAACACTTTTCTGGCATTGCTGGAAAAACTTTCTCACACTCACATTTCAAATCCCCTTTCACCGCTCACGCATTCAATCCAAAACAGCTGTATCCTTTCAATCAGCGTTTTGATTGAGCGTGTTTCGCTTTTGCAAACATCATTTAGAAGAGTTAAAGTTTGCTAATTGCAGCACAGTTTTCCTTACTGTTGCACACAGACAACTTTGCCACAAAGCAAAACATAAGCAATTAGCAATATTTTTTTTTAATTAGCAAACTATTTTTAAATAAAACCATGTGTTTCTTAGTGTATTTTATATCTGTTCATACCAATGCAAATCAATTTGTTAAATATTTGGGGAAAAAAAGTAATATTTTTAATTAAAGCATGTTGGAAAAAAACTTTTTTTTAAGTTTTTTAATAAATTTTTTTTTATGTTCAACTTCTTTCTATGTGCAACTTTATCTATACCTCCACTTATAGCTGTTGCTATGTCCAAGTAAACTTAACTTATTTGAATACCACTTTGAAAGCGACTGATTATGAATAAATTTGTAGCATTCAATTGCATAATACAGTGTATAATATCAAAAAAACGGTAGCTTATCGTTTTATTGGCTTAACCAAATTTCATATGTTTCAATTTATTAGATAAGACCGAAATCAAATGTGCTAAAAGCTTAGTTTGTTTGCTTTCATTCATTAGATAAGCCCGTCGTCACGTGTGCTTTAAGGCCTTCAAATTAATGCAAAAAGAAATGCAAAAGAAAAATGAAAAAAAAAATAATGAAAACAGTCCAAATTTATGCAAATACTTAAAATGTGTCTGATAAGGTGCTAAAAATACGCGCAACTAAATCTTTTGCTGTCATTGCTAACAAACAAATTAGAGCAAAAGCGTCAAACTGTTTGAAACGAAAGAGAGCGCTAGAGGGTAAAAGAAAGAGACAGCAAGAGAGGTGTTGGAAAACGTGCTGCTCATAAATTTAGACACGTTCAAATTCAAAACGTGCCAAATTGTATCCAAATATGAAAAACCGCCTACAACACATGCAAATATCTGATAAACAGCTACAATAATTTCTGCTAATGTGTTTGTGTGTGTGTGTGCGAGTGTGGGTGTAAGGCCTACAAACAACAAGAACAATCGTAGTATGAAAACATTTATAAATGCGACTCGGGCTGCTTTCCATGCCAATAAGCTTAATGCCAGCATTTGATGTCGATTACCATAAATACGAGCAAAAAGGAAAAAAAAACAACAACAAACCAGGATAATCTATATAGCTATAGGTCGAGGCGAAAATACCCTAACATGTTGCTGATTTGACAAAAAAATATATAAGTAAACTTATATAGAAGAAAACCAATTTTGAAATAACTAATGTTCTCTTTAGTGCTGTTAGCATAAGCTTAAAAAGCTAAATAGTGTATAGTAGTACAAGTGAATCCTCTGCTCCTACTTTAATGTGTTACACAACAGTTCAAAGAACTAAACTACCCTCTTTTGGCTTAAGCTAATGTATAATAATATGCAACATGACACGACAAATGGAGGCGTTGAATGTCGAAACACGCTTGTATTGAGAATTATTTGAGGTCGGTATTTTATTTTTTATTATTTGTGTTAACCTTGCCCCCCAACAGTTGTCAAGTTCAGTGCCAGACGAAATGTTGTTAACAATTTAAGCAAATCTGCAAAACATTTTCAACTTTTTGCCTCAACACAAATTAGAAAACCAAAGCAATTCAACAAAAAGTAAAAACAAAGCAAAACTCTGCACACAAAAATCAGAGAAAATATAACTGAATGAAATAAAAATTAAGTTCAGTTGCATGTGCTGAATTGATTTAAACAATATTTGTTATTTGCCTGGCAAAAACTTTGTTTTCCCTACTGTGCCCCATTTGCATTTGGAGCACAGAGTTTGGCTAAAAGCTACAGAGCGTCAGACCTGGAGAGAACTGAAGAGCTGAAGTGCAGGAGACCTGAAGAGCCACTTTGGTAGCGACAACTTCAAAAGGTTTTTGCCAACCCCCTGCAATAACATAAAAGACAAACGCAAAATCAATTGCACAATTGTTACTGTGAAAGTTCAAGTTAAAGACAAGAAGAAGGCAAAAAATCAACGAGTAGCAGTTTGATTTATACAAATATCAATATTTATATACTCTGTGTTTTGAACAATTGATGGAAGGGTATATTGAAAGCTTTTTAGTACAAATTGTATTCATAGAAATTTCACAAAATTCAAGCTGAATACTCAATAAAGTTGTAAAATAAATAATATATGTATATAAATAAAATCTAGATTTCTCTTCGAATGAGTATTTGCTAGACTGTTCTAAATTATATTAAAATTGCAAGACAATTTTCTGACAATTGAAAAGCACTTGCATTAATTCTGGCTTCAATTTCAGTCAATTTTATTTGCACTTTATCAAAATTCTTAATAATTTAAAGTAAATTTTAATTTGCATTTTCTGTCCACTTCCACTCCACAAATACTTATTGAGATGAAAGTGTACTCTGGCAACAGTCAAAACATATCGATTTTCAACTGGCCAAAGATGCCAGCCTGTTGGCCATAATACACATACATACATACATTATATAGGTACATATATGTGTGTGTTTATATGTGTGTGCATGTGCTTTTGGCCTGTTGAAATATGTTTGGGTTTTTATGCCAATGCGGCGCACATGTTTATGTCTGCTATGCGGCACAACGTGGCCTAATAAAATTTCAGTTAACGAAAATAAACGCGTTGAGTTATGCAGAAAGGCTCGCAGGGGGTGGGTGGGGTTTAAGAGCAGCCTAGTGAGAATTACGGATGGGCAATAATACCACAATTACGTAGCCCAAATAATAAATATTATGTTGATTTTGCAACCATTTTGGTTGTGATCCCTTTTTATAATACACTTACAAGGACTATAGCGACTTGAAAAAGAAGGTTGTTTATGTAAAACCTTTAAAGAAACTTTTGTTTTATAAATTCATGATAAAATTAAATATTTTCATATAAAATCTGCTAGTAAAAATAAGAAATTTCTTTGGTTTTGCATTTCTTTTAATTACTATTGATTTTAACATAAATGTAGTTTCCCAGTCAAATAAATATTTATTTTTTAGTTTATCTTAATTTTAAAGAGCATCTTGCCTTTGGTGTGCTGCAGTTTCTGTATTTTGTTTACCACATGCACTAATAATTCATTTGAAATGACTTTTGTAACTATTTGTACAAGTCTTAGGGGTTAAAGTTTGTGCAGAATTTATTTCTGCATTTTGTGTGCTTCACAAAGCATTTTTCCGGCTTTCGGCTTTCTTTTTGGGTTCTAAAAACATAAAATAAAATGTAGCCGGCAGCTTTCACGTTTCTTATGGGACAACATTTAAAATCGAAAATATTTTTATCACCCTATAACCCAGAAATTTGCTCTGCGCTGGTTTTGTAGCATCGTAAAAAGTTCAGATTGCGTTATTGTTGCAAGCAGAGTTCAAGAGAGAGAGAGAGAGGAACACAGAATACAGTCTTAAGTGAGAGAAGAGAAGTGAGGAAGCAGAAGCGAGGAAGCAGAAGCGACAACATAAATCATCATTTGTCAAACAAATGTCCGGTCTGTTCGGTTTCTGTCTCTGTATTATGGTCTCGCAACTTGGTTAAACAAGTCCACTGGGTCGACGGGGCAATTTGCTTAACCCTGAACAGAGTCATTCAGTCAGTGGCAGTCAGTCAATCATTCAGTTCATCATTCAGCGAGAGTGCTTGCTCCACATGAGTCTGATTTTTATGACAAGTTGCTCAATGAATTTGTCAACGGAAATAGTTCCATAAATAAATGTATAAACAAATATACTATGTCGTATACGCTTATGCACTTGAATGCGAGTGCTAGCATTTTTATTGTTCTCACACAAATTGTGCAAATTGTTGCAAAATGACAGCATCGGAATCAATATCAAGTAGCCGACCCATTGGCCCGACTATCGAGAGCACGCGCCACTCAGTTTGTCGTCATGTCAAACAATCAGAATATCCCATATGTCACATCTATATGTACTATATGTAGCTGGGCTCTGTATTGTCGTATTGGGGGTGGGGAAGTCAATCAGCATTTCATACGATGAACTTGTCAGACAGCAGACAAGTCGTGCGTTTGTCCCCAGCTGATGTCACATCCATTTGATATCCTGACAATTTGAAACCGCACTCAAACACCCACAAAATGAAGCACAACTGTTTGGCCCAGCTAATTATTCGTTGCTGCATTAAATACGCTACTCAATTGTCAAATGTCACATGAGATGACATTAGCTGAATGTGTCATGCAGCTGTTTAGATTGATTGATTCTTGTTTGATTTGATTCTGTCTGCTGCTTTTTAAATTCAATTTAAAGTAGATGGTACGCGGAAAAGCTTAATGCTACAGCTTTAGTGTGCTTTAAGAGTTTGTGCTTGACAGCTTTAGGCTAAAGCTTTAACGTGCTTTTAGCGCATAAACTGAACAGCTGAAAGCTAATGTTTATTATTTATGTTAGTTTCTTTAATATCTTGAATAGTACTTCAGTTTCTGATCAGAAAAGTTTGTAAAATCAAAGCATTCGTTATTGTGAGTTAGCTGTAAAAGCTTAATACAGATTTACAATCAAATAGTTAGCCAATGTGCTTAAAGCTTTAATGAACTCGTTAACTATGAGGCTTTATTAGTCGCCTAAACCTTTTGAAATGACTCATAAGCTGACAGCTTTCAAATTTGATAGCTTTAATGTGCTTACAATTGCCACACAACAGCTGCTGACAGACGTTTAATTACATGTCAAGTGTCATTTGGTTGTGTGTGTGTGTGTGTCGACGATCTTATCATTGATATGCACATATTGGAAAAATAACTTGGGCTTGTTGTCTGTCTGCAAAGGAAACCGGAAGGAAGGTAACTTCAATTTGCCAGACTGCCAGAGAGAGAGAGAGAGAGCACTGCATGCAATTGACAAAATAACACAACAGAAAGAAGAAAAAAATTGAGAAAAACGTAAAAAAACGCACACGCACACGCACATACATATATTTATTTTTATGTTATTTTTTCTTATATATACATATATTTTTTTTTTGATTATTGTTATTGCCGAAGCCAACGCCATCCAATTTGAGCAACAATTGCTCGACTTGACTTGAGTCGACTTGAGTTGAGTTTAGTTGGCTTTGGATTTTTCCTTAGCTTATTCCTACGCTCAGCTGCAGTGCCTGATTGTGTGTGGAGTGTGTGTGGAGTATGAGTGTGTGTGTGTGTGTTGGGTATGTGTGTATTTATATACTCATAAAAGGTATGGCCTGCCCTTGAGCCTTTGCTTTTGGGACACGTATTTTGAACTCGAAATGGGTAATCACTTCTGCTCACATGATGCGGATTTCTTATTGTGATTTTGCTTTTTAACAAAAATTTACATAATGTGGCAGAGTTGTGATGCTGCCTCTGCCTCTGCTGCCACAACGTTTTGTCAATACACACACACACACAACGATATACTATACACAACATACAGGAAATGCGCACTACTCCCCATTCACAGCTCACAATTCACAATTTGTTCAAAGTGACTGCTCGAGGGCTGCTGCCAGACACAAACAAAACTAATTTATGCAACACACAGACAGAAAGAGACAGAGAGAGTCAGTTGGAGCGACAGACAGTGCGACATTTAGAAAGACAACACACACACCTTGAGCTGCAGATGAGTCTAAGATGTTGTGGGACCCTTAATTTTTCCTCTTTTTTCTTTGTCTTTCTTTGGCATTTGCATTTAAAAGAGCTATCTTCGCAGCGGGCTTAACACCTTCAACAACCGTCTACGCAGCTTGTCTACTCTTAACCCTCTGCATTCTTGGCCCCTTTCATTCATTCATTCATCCCCCTTCCCTAGGCAGTCCAAACAATTAGCTGACTGTTTACATGAATCCCAAAAGTGATGCTGGATTGCCTGCGTTTGCGTAATTAGCAAACGCCTCTCAGCTGAACATACTTTTGTCAAGCACTGTGATGCCAGCGAGGGGGCAGCAGTTTGCTTAAGAAGACAACTAATTCAACAACAAAACATCAAATCAGCTGCATGTCTCAACAAATGCAGCAGTTGCAGTGGCAGTGGCAGCAGATACCCTGTAGTGCCACAATTTTAGTAGTCCATTCTAAGTTTTAACAACTTCTGCAATCAAATTTATGCAACTTTCATTCATAACTCTGTTAAACTTTTGTTATATGTTTTGAGAACTGTGAACTTTCTGTACTTTTTGTATGCAGATCATGTTAAAAATAAAAGACTTGGATATGTTTATACAGACAGCTTTGGCAAGCAACCCATTTAGCTATAGTTTCCTATAGAAAATAGTTAAAAAGCTTAACATAATATGCCAATCAAACATAACTAGCAATACATTGGGTATCTTATAGTTGTTTGTACTCATTTTCCCTGCAGTTTTTCATAGCCATTCTTGAGTTTTTCCTTTGTTGCCTGCTGTTTTTTGCCCGCGTATAAGTATATATATATATATATAATATAGTTATTCGTAGTCGCTCTGCAGTTACATTTAGATTTGCATTTTTATTTAGCGCATAAGTGAGGTCGCTGCAGTCTACTTTAGCTATTTTTTCAAGCGTTTTTTTGAGCTGCTGCTACCGCTGCTGCTGCTGCTGCTGCTTGAGGAGATGAATGAATGAATGAATGCATTCTTTTTGTTTTAAGTACTCATGCATTCATTATGGATAAGAACGTCACCTTCTTTTGCTTGGTTGCATTTTTCTTTTTCTTTTTTTGTAGCCTTTGTTAAACGCAACGAGAAGTTCACACGATTTGGCTAAGAACTGGGGCGAGCTCAAGGTCAGACTAAAGGCCAAATGAGAGAAAGAGAGAGCGTGGCGATAGTAAGGAAAAAATGTTAAATAAGCATGTGCCTTAAATGTCATTTATAATGAATGGTTTTTCACATGCTTGCCCAATGAAAATCCCTCACATAATTAAATAAACAGCAACAGTACTCCAATATATATATATATATGGATATATATACCTAAGACGCATTCACTTAAATCCTGTTGCTTCTATTGCTTCTCCCGCTGCTGTCAGTTGAGGTCGCAAGGACATAAACATAACAGATAGCAAAGGACACCGAAGGAGACGCTGGAAACTGTCATGCACTTTGCAACAGCAAAACAGACACAATAATTGTGCCAGCTTATAAAGTGAATCCCCGAGTTGAGCTGACAAAACTAAACTTAACAAAATCCACTCTCGCTCTCTCTCTCTCTCTCTCTCTCTCTCCCTAGCTACATATCAGCTGTGACTCGCAATACATCAATCATGAGAGAACCCACTCAGCTTTAGCCATGATTTCACAAATAGCACTCAGAATTGCTAAAGTTGTTTTCAGAGAACTTTCCATGTTTTTTTATAACTGATGTGTATCAGTTTTGTATATATGAAAAAAACCGGTTAGTTTGATAAGCACTGCGGTGAGCGCACAGCGTTAAATACACTGACAAAAAACAGGTGTTAGACTAAAAGCTTTCATCAATAAAAAACATAAAAAAAACAATTTTTAGAATTGTTTAACATTTTGAAGATAAATATTTATTTAAGATAAATATATACTTAATCTGTAAAGCTACTCTTGTTTTTGTAGCAGTGTATGAGTGCTTGATTGCTGTCAATTTTGGTAGTGAAACATTGCACTCTCTTATAATAACAATTACGTCATCAAGTAATCAGAACAACGCAGCAAAAGCTGCTTTGTTCGGTTATAAAAAGCAAGCTGATTCGACTCGAAAGCTTTCAGTTTGTGCCGAAAATTCACTCGAAGCAGTTGCAAAAATGTTGTTTCTTATTTATCTGTTGATTGCGTTATGTGCGATAATCGCATATATGCTACACCGCAATACAAGCTATTGGAGGAATCGAGGAATACCGCAGGAACCACCGCATCCTTTCTACGGCAATCTGATCGGTTTCCGTAAAGATCGCACAGTCCACGCTATACTCGAAGATTACTATAACAAATTTCGCAAGACAAAGCATCCGTTTGTGGGTTTCAATTTTCTTCACAAACACAGCGCTTTCGTAATGGACATACAGTTGGCCAAGAGTGTTTTAATTAAGGATTTCACCAATTTTGCCGATCGTGGACAGTTTCACAATACACGCGATGATCCTTTGACAGGACATTTGTTTAACTTGGATGGAAAGCGTTGGAAGGAAATGCGACAGAGACTTTCTCCCACATTCACGTCTGGCAAAATGAAATTCATGTTTCCCACTGTAATCAAAGTGTCTGAAGAATTTGTCAAGGTAATGCATGAAGAGGTCCCCGCTAAAGCCGGTGGCGCTATCATAGAGATTAAAGACCTCATGGCTCGCTTCACCACCGACGTGATTGGAACCTGTGCCTTTGGCATTGAATGCAATACTCTACGCAGTCCGGAAAGTGAATTTCGCAAGATGGGCAGCAAATGTTTTACTGAAGTGAGACACGGAACAATTCTCACTGCTTTCGCGGTTAGTTTTCCTAATCTAGCAGCAAAGCTACGTATGAGAATAATTCCAGAAGATGTCCACCAGTTCTTTATGACATTAGTAGAGGAGACAATTGCGTATAGAGAAAAGGAGAAGATTAAACGAAACGATTTCATGGAGATGTTGATCGAAATGAGGCAAAAGGGCAGCTACACTCTGGAGAATGGTGATGTGGTCAAGGGCTTGGACGTTGGAGAATTGGCAGCTCAAGTTTTTGTTTTCTATTTGGCTGGTTTCGAAACCTCCTCTTCCACAATGAGCTACTGCCTCTATGAGCTAGCTCAACACACCGACATACAGGATAAACTAAGGGAGGATATTATGAATGTACTGGAAAAACACGATGGAAAACTAACATATGAAAGTGTCAAGGCTATGCATTATTTGGATCAGGTTATATCGGGTAAGACATGCAACTTGACTGCAACCAAATGGATACTCAACTCTTCCTTTTTCTATTAGAAACCCTTCGACTTTACACGATTGTGCCGTTTGTAGAGCGCAATGCTCTTAATGATTACGTAGTGCCTGGTCATTCCAATCTTGTGATAGAAAAGGGTACACAGGTTATAATACCTGCAGCTGCACTTCATCGGGATGAGGACTTCTATCCTGAGCCTGAGAAGTTCGATCCCGATAGATTCTCAGCCGAGGCAGTTGCTGCTCGTGACTCAGTGGAGTGGTTGCCCTTTGGAGATGGTCCAAGGAATTGTATTGGCATGCGTTTTGGCCAAATGCAGACACGTATTGGCCTGGCCCAGCTGATAAAGAACTTTAGGTTCACAGTATGTGATAAGACTGAAATGCCACTTATCTTTAATCCCAAATCGTTTGTCATGGGCACTATCGGGGGGATTTTTATACGAGCTGAGCGTGTTTAGAGAGTAGTACTCGAAAACTTTATGCTTTAAACGTGTAAACAAACCGGCAAAGATAACAATAAAGTTTATATTATGTTTTACTCTGAGAGCGATTTAATCAACAGCTGACTCACAACACAACTAGACAGAACGTCAGAGATTGTCAGAGAGTCTAGTTGCCTTTGGGCATGACTACTACATTTGTCTGCTGGCTACTTCTTATCAAGTAGGTCTGAAAATATTTACAGTCTCGCTATGTTCGAAATGTAGACTGAGCATACTGCAATATTTCTTGCTGAATCACGCTGAGTTCACCCGAACAACATATAAAATACTTGGGACGTGCCTTCGATTTTTCAGTAAGTGTTGAAAGTTCAGCTGAAACTGTTCTCTGACTACAATGTGGATTCTAGTATATCTGTTATGTGGAATTCCTGCCTTAGTGGCATACATTTTGTACCGCAACTTAAACTACTGGAGACATCGTGGTATTCCCCAAGAGCCACCGCATCCGTTCTATGGCAACATTGAGGGCTTTAAGAAAGATCGAGTCTTGCACGATATTCATCAGGAGTATTACAACAAGTTCCGCAAGTCAGGTTTTCCGTTTGTGGGCTTTCATTTCCTGCACAAGCGTAGTGCTTTTATTATTGACACCAAGTTGGCCAAGAACATTCTCATCAAGGACTTTACCAACTTCTCTGATCGTGGCGTATTCCACAATAAACGTGACGATCCCCTCTCTGCCCATCTTTTCAACTTGGACGGCAAGGCATGGAAGGACATGAGACACCGACTGTCGCCCACCTTTACATCGGGCAAAATGAAGTTTATGTTTCCCACCATCATCAAAGTGTCCGAGGAATTCGTTAAGGTCATGTCCGAACTAGTTCCACCCAAAACTGGAGGATCTATCGTTGAGATCAAAGAGCTAATGGCTCGCTTTACCACTGACGTGATTGGTACTTGTGCCTTTGGCATTGATTGTAATACACTCCATACTGCAGATACGGACTTTCGTAAATTTGGTCAGAAATCAATCAGCGAAATGCGCAACGGCAAGTTTCTGTCGTTTCTCATCTTCAGTTTCCCAAATCTGTCACGTAAACTGCGATTACGCAAGACTCGCGATGATGTCCACAATTTCTTTATGACTTTGGTGGAAGAGACAATGGCGTATAGGGAAAAGGAGAAGATCAAACGTAATGACTTCATGGAAATGTTGATCGAGATGAGGAAGAAGGGCAGCTACACACTGGACAATGGTGTGGTAGTCAAAGGTCTGGACATTGGAGAACTGGCAGCACAAGTATTTGTCTTCTTCTTGGCTGGCTTTGAGACTTCCTCTTCCACGATGAGCTACTGTCTCTATGAGCTGGCCCAACACACCGATATACAGGATAGATTGAGAGAGGATATTGAGAATGTGTTGGAGAAACACGATGGAAAACTAACCTATGAATGCATTAAAGATATGCATTATTTGGATCAGACTATATCGGGTAAGAAAAGCGACCTTTCTCGATTACAATGGATGCTCAAGCTTACATTTTCTTATTAGAAACTCTTCGACTTTACACTATTGTGCCACATCTGGAACGCAAGGCCGAAAATGATTACGTTGTTCCTGGACATCCAAAGTTAGTGATCAAGAAGGGAACCCAGGTTATCATACCTGCCACAGCCTATCACCGCGATGAGGATCTCTATCCTGAACCCGAGAAGTTCGATCCCGACAGATTCTCAGCAGAGGAAGTTGCTGCTCGTGACTCAGTGGAGTGGCTGCCCTTTGGCGATGGTCCAAGGAACTGTATTGGCATGCGTTTTGGCCAAATGCAGACACGCGTCGGTCTGGCCCAGCTGATTAGGAACTTTAGGTTCTCCGTTTGTGATAAGACAGAAATTCCGATCAAACATGATCCCAGGACTTTTGTGTTGGGCACAGTTAATGGCATTCAAGTTCGTGTGGAACGTGTTTAGATATTTATGTATTTTTTTCTTCCACTGCTAAATATTAGCATGTATATTTGGTTTGAGCATTATATATATATTTATTGAAATATATACTATTTGTTGGAAATCGTAACGATTATATATACTAACTTGAATCTCAAATGCATCCTTCAGCCTTTTAACACACATTTGCCTTTCTGACAAACCTAATATACCACAGTACTTTTTTAAAACACAAGGTCTAACAGCCTTATCAGGCGTGAGAGAGAATCTAAATATGACATACGAATAATAACAGAGAGAGAAACCGGTTTTCAGTTTAAGAGAGAAAAAAATGTTTAGTAATCTAAGAACGTAAACAATCACTATATGTTTAACTAAAAACAATGTAAATGTTTGCTAAGCAAGATAACTCTTATAAAAGAGACACAAATAACAATAAACTCTCACAAAATACTACTGCGTTGTTAGCTCTCAGATTTATTCAATTTTCTGCAAAGTCACTCTGATATTTGTAAAATAGTTTGGACAAACGTGCTTTGATTTTGAAAGCACTGAAAACCCACGTTTGTTCAGTCAGCATTCAGTATCCAACTAAGAGTTGCTGTAGTAAGTTGGCAAAATTAACGTATCTTCGGTTTTATCCTACCAAAAAAATAAACTATATAGCTAAAAGCAGAAGCGTATCGTCAAATCTGATATATCTGATACCAAAAATATTAACACAGATTCTAAAAATTTAATACAAACATTATTTTTGAGGATCTTTGAAAGTTTTTGTGCAGTTCTGACTTTTCACATATGAAGAGTCTAATAAAAAGATTAACAACGGACAGATAACTGATAACAATTTTAAAATTCAATCGTCGTAATGTGTAGCTAATCAACGTTTACTTATCATTATACACTTTCCAAACGTGGAACTACTTTGTCATAGTTAAGGTTTTGATTTATGTTATTCTGCACAATCACTCTGATATTTGTGAACAGTTTGGAGAGCATAAAACACCGCTGTTAGACTGGAACGGGTTTAGTGTCCCTTGAACAGCTGCAATATGTTCACGCTAATATATTTGGTGACTGCAATATCTGCATTGGTTTTATACCTAGTGCATCGCAATGCAACCTATTGGAGAAATCGGGGTATACCTCAAGATCCACCACATCCGTTCTATGGCAATTTGGTTGGTTTCAGAAAGGATCGTGTGCTCAGCAATCTTATGATTGAATACTACAACAAGTTTCGCAAAACTGGACATCCGTTTGTGGGATTCAATTTCCTTAATAAGCGAACGGCCTTTGTAATGGACATCAATTTGGCTAAGAACGTTTTAATTAAGGATTTCACCAATTTTGCTGATCGTGGGCAGTTCCACAATACACGCGACGATCCTTTGACAGGACATTTGTTTAACTTGGATGGCAAACGCTGGAAGGAAATGAGGCAGAAACTTTCTCCCACTTTCACATCTGGCAAAATGAAGTTCATGTTTCCCACTGTAATCAAAGTATCTGAGGAATTTCTAAAGGTTATCTTTGAGAAAGTTCCTTCCACATCTGAAGGTGCTATCATAGAGATCAAAGAGCTTATGGCTTGTTTCACCACTGACGTCATTGGAACCTGTGCCTTCGGCATTGAATGTAATACTCTACGTAATCCTGTAACAGATTTCCGCACCATGGGACAGAAGTCATTTACCGAGCTGCGTCACGGAGCACTCCTCACCGCATTCCAATTCAGTTTTCCCAATTTGGCAGCAAAGCTGCGTTTGAGGATGATTCCGGACGATGTTCATGAGTTTTTCATGAGATTGGTTAATGATACTATCGCATTTAGGGAAAAGGAGAAGATCAAACGCAATGATTTCATGGAAATGCTGATCGAAGTGAAGCAGAAAGGTTCCTTTACCTTGGATAATGGTGAAGTAGTCACTGGATTGGACATTGGAGAATTGGCAGCCCAAGTTTTTGTCTTCTACTTGGCTGGATTTGAAACTTCCTCGTCCACAATGAGCTACTGCCTCTATGAATTGGCCAAAAACCACGATATTCAGGATAGACTCAGAGAACATGTTTTGAATGTATTGGAAAAACACAATGGAAAACTGACCTATGAATGCATAAAAGACATGGATTACTTGGATCAGGTCATATCTGGTAAGACAACTCATGTTTGTGAAACTCAACAAATTCTGAACTACAGTTTTCTTTTATAGAAACTCTTCGCCTTTATACTATTGTGCCTTTCCTAGAGCGTAAGGCAATAAATGAGTATGTTGTTCCCGGTCATCCTAACTACGTGATTCCAAAGGGAACCCAAGTTATAATACCTGCAGCTGCATTCCATAGAGATGAGGACTTTTATCCTGAACCAGAGAAGTTCGATCCCGACAGATTCTCAGCCGAGGCAGTCGCGGCTCGTGACTCTGTGGAGTGGTTGCCCTTTGGAGATGGTCCAAGGAATTGTATTGGCATGCGTTTTGGCCAAATGCAGACACGTGTCGGCCTGGCTCAGCTGATAAAGAACTTTAAATTCTCTGTTTGTGATAAGACTGAGATTCCCCTTGTCTATAATCCCAAATCAATTGTCTTAGGAACAATTGGAGGCATTTATGTTCGTGCTCAGCAAGTTTAATGCAAAAACTTGTTATTTAAATTGTGTAAAAAAATAATTAAAGCTGAGATTTAAAGCTTTAAATTGCTACATGCTAAATTTTTTAAAATATATATGTTTGATATAGGGTAATATACAATAAAGAAAATTATAAGTGCATACCAAATTTGATTGCTCTAGCTTTTCTAGTATGCTTTATAGTTTTTGTACAGATGGGAGGGCATTACTCTGATTATACATAACGCTCTCAAAACGGCTTGATAACATCTCTATATTTAAGTATATTATTTTTACTCTATAAGAGACCCCACTTTCAGTTTGTTTACATCTATTTCTTAGATTAGAAATAAAATAATAACAGGGAGAATACTGTTATCGTTTGAATTAAAAAATAAATGCTTAGTAATGCTAAAATTTAAACCGTCATTATGTTGTCAGCTACTTATAGTAGCGACAAAAACACAAAACTCACTGAAATACACTCTCTCAAAATACTACTGCGTTGTTATCGCTCAAACCTATTTGATTTTTTGCAAAATCACTCTGATATTTGTAAACAAACCTCATAACGTGTTCGGTGAGTTCGTGGGTGATCGTATAAAACGCGCTGATTGTTGAGTCGGAATTCAGTGTCAATTGAAAAGTTACTCAACACAGTTTGAAAATGTTTGTTTTACTATATTTGGTGGTTGCAATATCTGCAATAGTTTTATATCTTGTGCATCGCAATGCAACCTACTGGAGAAATCGGGGTGTACCCCAAGATCCACCACATCCATTCTATGGCAATATGCTTGGGTTTAGAAAGGATCGAGTGCTCAGTCATATTGTAATTGAATACTATAACAAATTTCGCAAAGCTGGACATCCGTTTGTGGGATTCAACTTTCTGCACAGACGTAGCGCCTTTGTAATGGACATCAATTTGGCTAAGAACGTTTTAATTAAAGATTTTACCAATTTTGCTGATCGTGGGCAGTTCCACAATACACGCGATGATCCTTTGACAGGACACTTGTTTAACTTGGATGGCAAACGCTGGAAGGAGATGAGACAGAAGCTTTCTCCTACCTTTACATCTGGCAAAATGAAGTTTATGTTTCCGACTGTTATTCAAGTTTCCGAAGAATTCGTTAAGGTCATGTTTGAACAAGTTCCCGCCAAAACCGGAGGTTCGATCGTCGAGATCAAAGAACTCATGGCCCGTTTCACCACTGACGTTATTGGAACCTGTGCCTTTGGCATTGAATGTAATACTCTACGGACTCCAGTAACAGATTTCCGTACAATGGGACAGAAGGCTTTCACCGAGATGCGTCATGGAGCACTTCTCACAGCATTTCACTTCAGTTTCCCCAATTTAGCGGCCAAACTGAGAATGAGAATGATTCCGGACGATGTTCATGAGTTCTTCATGAGATTGGTAGATGATACTATTGCATATAGAGAAAAGGAGAAGATCAAACGTAATGATTTCATGGAAATGCTGATCGAAGTAAAGCAGAAAGGTTCCTTTACCTTGGATAATGGTGAAGTAGTCACTGGATTGGACATTGGCGAGTTGGCAGCCCAAGTTTTTGTCTTCTACTTGGCTGGATTCGAAACATCCTCGTCTACAATGAGCTACTGCCTCTATGAGCTAGCCCAGCACACTGACATTCAGGATAGACTGAGGGAAGATATTGAGAATGTGCTGGAGAAACACAATGGAAAACTGACCTATGAATGCATTAAAGATATGCATTATTTGGATCAGACTATATCGGGTAAGATAAGCAGCACTTAAAGTACACAACAGATTCTAAGCTATAGTTTTCATTTGTAGAAACTCTTCGGCTTTATACGATTGTGCCCTTCCTGGAGCGTAAAGCTCTAAAGGATTATCCTATTCCTGGTCATCCAAACTACACCATTCCAAAGGGAACTCAGGTGATAATACCTGCAGCTGCACTCCATAGAGATGAGGACTTCTACCCAGAACCAGAGAAGTTCGATCCCGACAGATTCTCAGCAGAGGAAGTTGCTGCGCGTGACTCTGTGGAGTGGTTGCCCTTTGGGGATGGTCCAAGGAATTGTATTGGCATGCGTTTTGGCCAAATGCAAACACGTATTGGCCTGGCTCAGCTGATAAAGAACTTTAAATTCTCTGTCTGTGATAAGACAGATATTCCCCTAAAGTACGATACCATGACTTTTGTGCTGGGAACAGTCGGAGGTATCCATGTGCGTGTGGAACGTGTTTAGCATTCAAAATGTCTGTGATTAAATGATGATATCATTGTTTGTTGAGATTTGAATTGTTGTTTCCATTGATGTCAAATTTGTTAAAGTTAATTGCTTATAATTACGTTTATAAGCTACTTGTTTGCATTGATGGATTATAATAACTTGTATATAAAAAGTAATAATTATTATGTATGAATAAAAAATACGCATTTTAAAATGTTATATTTATGTTTGTTTTAGGTTATGTAAGGTAAATCTATCTTATCTGAAATTTGGGCATGTGCTAAAATAATCTAACAAAATAATTAAATCTAAACCCAACTGATAAACAGTATGTACATAATTTTTATATTTTAATCATTGTTAACTTAGTAACAATAATTTAAGAAAATGTTAAACATAAATAAACATTTTATTGATAATTCGCATCGTCGAAATTGAAAATTTATAACGTTCTTCTATAAATTTCTTACGTAAATTGGTTCATGCTTCCGCGTAGGTTGTACTACTATAAACTAATTTGCTATTTAAGAACAGATAAGAAACTATATATATAATACCTTGCTCATAAGCCTATGTCAACAATAAACCTGTTAAGCAACAAATTCCGACTGCTTATCAACTTTTTACAAAGTCAACAAACTGTTTGTTTACCACACACAAATCTATAATGATAAACGTATGGAAATTGTTTTATTCGAATACTTTAATAGTTATTGGAAAAACATTTAGACAGACTGAATTATCTTAAATAAAAAGCAGCTGGAAACTTTGAAACATGCTGAGTTTGTTGCTTTTTCCCCCACAGTAAATTATGCACTGCTTCGCTTTTGCCATTTAAATTGATATTTTCACAGCATTTTTGTTGTAGTAGGGAGGAAAATTTCATTGGCAAAAAAACGGCAATTCGTAAAAAAGAAGGAGCGAAGGCTACCAAAACTAGAGTCGACTTTCTAAGACTCTGTAATTATATAATATGTAATGCAAAATAGTAGAATTTTCAAGTTTTTTATTAGAAAACCTGAAACATTTCTTAATTACTTGCTTTCTTTCTTACTTTTCTCAAAATTTAAGTACCTTTTTATATACTTTAAAGTACAGGGTCTAAATATATGCTCATTCGTTGTCAGTTTATCTGTGGAACGCTTTACGCTTCAACTATTTTTGGTTGTTTACATCCGAATTGGCACTGTCTGAACTTAAAGCGAACCAATTCTGGAAAAACTATTTTCTCTTTTCTACTGGCAAATATGCATAGTGTTGGTTAGGTTAAAGCTTGAATTTTCCACAACATTTTCTCAAGCGGCAGCATTAAAGTCATCGCAATGGAAAATTCTCCGAGTTTTGTTCGGTGCGTAATTTAAAGCATCAAGTATCTGCATATTAAAATGCAGCATGTTCTTTTATTTTTAATTATGCGCGACAACATGAAAAAGCTTCTGCTGCTATCTGATGACAACGCAACATGCAACATGCAGCGCGTGGAAAATGTGGCATGTGCAGCAAAATGAAAACTGCATTTAAAGTTTTCCTCCCCCTCAAGCCAAAGGCATTGGAAAATTTCTAACTAACGGTAGAACTGAAATTGTCATTAAAATTAATTTCACACACATTTTGCGGTCTTCTTATCATTATTATTTTAATTTATGTATGTTATAATAATCATTGAAATAGCTAAAACAAAACTATAAAATATTTATAAAACCACAACTTAATTAAATTAATAAAATCATTATAATTAAACCACAATTATAGTCATTTTTTGAATGAATGCACATAGTTTTAGGTATTTAAAAAAAAGAGAAATAGTAATAGTAATGAAGCAAAGCATATTTGGAGGAGATACTCTGTTATTCTGAAACAACTTATCATAGCTCAAACTTTTAGGGGAGTTCAACTGCTTACATTTTATTGTATATTATGTATGGAGAAATTAAGTTTTCGGTAATTCATAGAGCAAGTCTTCTAGTATACCCACAATAAAAGTTACAAAGCATAAAGAAAATTCATAAAACTTATGCTAATTAGTGCAAATTAAAGAGCAAAATGCAACGCAAATTAAATGCTTATAGGTACTGAATGAATCTTTTGGTTACACGCAACCTGTTTATAAAATATCTAAAGCAGCAATTACTCATTCATTGTCAGCAGTCATTGACTTGGCTTCAAAAACTCGATTCGCCTACAAGCATTACCGAGCAAAACAAAATAAATACAAATCTCACGGAAAATAAAGAGTTGAACTCATAAAGCACAAGTGAAAATACAAAGTAGAGAAAAGAGAAGTGAATCAAATGGGAGCACAAACAAACACAAACAACAACAACAGAAAATGTTTAGCTAATTTGGGGCACATAAAGGTTGGCAGTTTGTTCAACCTTAACCTTGATAAGACCCTGCGCACAATGCAATTATAATATAATGAGAAATTTTGACTACAATTTGCCTAATTAAAGGAAGTGTATTTGTCTATGTCTTTGTCTTGGGCTTGACAGTAAAAGTAAAGGGAGAAAGGTACTTTCCAAATAAATTATTATGAAATGCATTCAAAAATTAAATTAATTAATTTGTTTATGCAGTTTGTTGGCTTTTAATAGACCTTGTAGCTAACAGAAGTATGGTGGCTTGTGAAGGACCAAATTCAAATCATCGAGTTTTTAGAGTCAACAAGCGCTATAGCTAGTAAACTTGGCATGTGGGCTGCAAAATAAATCTATTTGCTTTTAAAACCTTTTATAAATTCCCAGACTACAGGGTCTTTTGCAGTCAACTCACTCCACATTCCTACTACAATTTTGTTTAAATGGCTTACATGTTTTTTTGCGGTGCAGGCAATCACATCTCATATTCAATTTCCCATTGTCTGCTGGCCATTGCATTTAGCCTTTCAAGGTTTAAGCCATGTTCGTGCTACCCTTTTGTATGTGTATGTGTGTCTGTGCGTAACATTGACAGTGAGTGTGTAAACAATTGCAATTGCAAGTACACAACAGCAACAGCTGCTGCCAGAGACGGAAGTGCTGCTCATGTGTGCATAGGAAATTCTTCAAGCGCAGCAGCAGCAGCAACAGTTGCACATTCGGACATTTAGGGTGGGCGGAGGCGTGGCAGTGGATTGCACTGGTATTAATTGCAAACGCTGCTTGCGTCAGTGAAAGCTGCAAGTTGCAACTTGCAACTACATACAAAATAAACAGTGCTGAAACTTTGCGGACAATTTTGTGTATTGTTTTTTTTCTTTTTACATATGTGTGTTGCAGTTGTTGTTGTTTCGGTCTGTGTTGTTGTTGTTGTTGCTGCAACAGATTCGTTGACCATTCAAGATATGAGATATGCGTACTTTGCATGCTTGATTGCTGCTCCAATTTGCAGCACGACACGACTGCCACAAAGTTGCTGCTGCTGCTACCCATTGTTGCTGCCACACTTCAGCAACTTGCCATGTCGCGTTGCACAAACATACTCACACACTCACACAGCTACAATTGGTGTTATGTCGCCCGTTGTTGCTAATTTAAAGTCAGCCGTGTGACGGCAACACAAAATTTCCAGACTTGAGACTTCAGTTGAGCTTTAAACGCGACGCCGCGCGGTTGCACAATCCCAGCAGCAACATTAAGAGACCACATCTTGTTGTTGTTGTTTCTGTTCGCTGTTTGCCAATTTTGAATCGTTTGTTTTTTTTGTTGCCCGCATTTGAAAGTGGTACGCGCAAAATATAATTATAATTAATAATAACAATAATAACAATGTTAATAGTAATAACAATAAATGTTACATGACCACATGTGTGGCATGCAAATGCTGTTGCCAATATCACATAAAGTGCTCTTGTTGTTGTTGCAATTGTTGCTGTAAGCCATTAAAATTTGTGGCGCCATGTACGCTTGACCCGGCTATTTGTCACTTGACCAAAAAACAAATAGCCATAACATAAACCAGCTTTGAATTTGGCTTTGGCTAGTAGCAAACTAAATACACTTTGAGAAAAAAATATATGTTAAATAAATTTTGCTTTAATTTTAGTAAACTTCTTATTAGAAAATTGTGTTATAAATGTTTAAACCATATAAATAAAAATTTGAAATTTAAATGCAATTTATTACGTTTCAACTAAAAACTTAATTGTTAAGCAATATTTTTAAGTTGCTATAAATGTGCTAAATTTGATTTATATGTACTTCTAAAGCTGTTGCATAATGCTTGACCAAATGAGAATACCCGCTGCTTAGACTGTGGCAACGCGTGGCGAGCATTTATGGTTTTTTTTTAGCCATAAACAGCGGGAACACGTTTGGCGATTTTCATTCACAAATATATACAATACACATGACAACAACAAAAACAGCAACAACTACTACAACAACAAAATTCCATAAATTTATTATTGAAATTGAAAACAAATTATTACAGCATTTAAAATATGCTAAATTTAACGACAAACTGAACAAAAAGCGATAGAAATAACAATAGAAAAGGAATTAAAAAACCAAATTTATAGAGCGAGAGAGCGTGTAAGTGTATGCGTGTGTGAGTGAGTGAGAAAGAACTATGCTATTCCGTCGCAGTTGTACGTATAATGTGGAGCAATCGACGCGACATTATGCAAAGGTAAAACATTGCATTTACGAGTAAAAAGAAACCCCGATGAAATGTACGTGCCTCACATTAAAGCCAGATAAACTGAACATATGTAGCTATAAGTATTGTATATATATAGTACGTGAAGTGTCTCGACACTCGTTAGCAAACAGCTAGAAAGCATTCACGTTTATTAAAATATGCAAATATCTTCACACACACATTTTGTCTTTTTCTTATTTCATGGTATTTTATGCGTTTGTGCAACGCGTTGTTCTGCTGATTGTGATTACATTTATGAATGCTTTGCATATGTCATTCATAAAAGCGATAAAGTTGAGTGTTTATTAAAGAAAAGTTGAGTGTATAAAGCAGTGATTAAATACAAACTATATAGGAGGTTTTTTCTATGACAAGCCAAACAATTGAGAGTCCTGTAAACTGATTTTAGACTATGTATTTCTATTATTAACATATGTTTTAGTTGTTTGATTTAAAAGCAATTTGTTTGGGTTGGTTGTAGAGCACATGTTGATGCTGTAAATTTCATAGAGTTTTTTATACCTTTTGATTTCAATCTGGTAATTGCTATGGCAGCTATTTGATACAATAAAAGAATTTTAATGAAATTTTACATAAATAAAAGCAATTTCTGTAAATGTGATTGAGTTAGCACAATAAACAGTCAAGTTTTGCATTTTTTTGTAAGGCTTTAATAATTTTATTTTTTATTTTTTTTTTTGCTAATTTATTTAGATAGTTTTATATAGAAATGAGTTATTTATACCATTTATTTTGCTGTAAATTTGACTGAGTTAACATAATTAAGGAAACGTTTTTCAATTATTACATTTTTACAATAAACGCAATATAATTTTATAGTAAGTTTTTGTTTGTTTAATAGTCTCGTTCATTTCTCTACAAGTTTGCGGTATTCTTTTTAACCATTAAGATAGAAATAACCATAGTTTAATAGCCAAGCCTGCTTTAAATTGTAAATAAAGAAAGAAAGCAAGAAACCCTTTTGGGACTTGATGTGTTTCGTTTTCTATTTATGTCTGTTTTTCAATTAAAATGTATACACAATACGCCCACATACTAAAACTCAAGCATAACAAAGAACCGCAGACAGCAAAATGAAATTGAATGGAAGAAGAAAATCGAAACCTTTCTTTGCGACTACAACTATCAATGGGATACAAAACTGTTAGAGAGAAGGAAAAGTAGACGGAAATACGAAGCGAACAAAGCATGTGTTGCTAGCATTGCTAGCAGATACTCAGTAGTTTTTTGGGAAAACCAATAAAGCTGAATTGAACATGTTTTAGATGTCTAACAAAAACTAGACGGACATTATATATATCTAATAAAAATCCTATATGTTTTATACACTTAAAAGTATTTAAAATAGTATAATAGAAATAAAAACAGCAAGCAATTAACTACACAAATAATTATTTTCTCAATTCCCAATACTTCCGAGCAATCAAGAATAATCATTTAACAGATAACTAAACACTCGTGGCCTGCTTCTAAAACCAATTGTAAACAGTGTAATTAAGATCAATACCACACAACAAAAAAAACCATATAAATAAAGACTTCAAAAAGCAAATTTTAGCAATCATTTAGTTCAAGAAAAAACACGCTAAAAAATTGCAATTAAAATTGTTTTCCAAGTAATTCACAGTTTTTATGATGTTTAGATTGTGTTTGTGTCTGCTTGGGTGTGAGTGGGTGGCGTCATTTGAATAAACGCTATGGAAATTATCTAAATATTTGGTCAAAATACCGCTGTTAAGACCAACTGTGCCAACGAAATTAGAAAGCAATCAAAATTTCTGCCGTGAAAGGAGACCGACAAAAAGCAAACTTCAGAAAAAACTGTATAGAAAAGAGCGAAGAGTAGAGAAAAGAACAGTAAGCGAGGCAAGTGGAAAATACTTTTGGCATGTCAAAAACAAAAGTCGCCATAAATCAACTGGAAGTAAATGAAATTTCCAAGTGGAACGCGTGAAATTCAGCTCTCAACACTTGACCAAGTACTACTACAACAAATGTAATTACACGTCACAAAAATGATTAAATTATGTTTTATAGCGGATCCCAAGACTTTGATGATGTTGTTGTTGTTGTTGTTACGGCATGTGTAATAACTGTAAAGAAAACTCAGACACAACAAAAACATACACACACACACCGCCAACTAATGCGAGTTTAACAATTTTGCGGTCGTGTTTAAGTCTTGTTAAGCCAATTACATGCCTCTTTTTCTACCTCTCCCTCATAACCTAAACCTAAACACAGACCTAAGTAAAACCCAGAGCAAGACATACATAGTCTTTAAGACAGAACGCAGACTTAAGCCAACCTGTAATGAGGCTGGGCCCTCGGGTGCTGCCAACAAGAAGTTGTCTTCTGGGAAATGAAAACAAACAAATAACAAAAGCAGCAACAGCACAACAACAACAGCGGCACAAACAAACAAACAAACACACAAACGAACCACAGATGCTAACTTGGAACTTAGAAATTAGTGTAGTATATGCAACAACAGGCAATGCACGACTTGGTGTTACCACTTAAGCTAAAACAGACTTGTGTTAGCCCAAAAATTTGACTTTAAAATACATTTCTTGCTGCAAAACTACACTTTTAGACAAGTTAGATAGATTACACTGAGCAAAAATATAGATTAGTAGGGTATATATGCCTTAAGCATTTTATTTATTTATATTAACAATTTATTTTATATTAATTCAGCTATAAAGTCTTAATTTTTTATACGTTTTAAGCAACAGAAATGTTATAAATGAAATTATCTGATAGCTAAAACACATAACTTTGAGAGAATAACTCTAAATCAATTACAGAATATATAATGAAAAGTAAAAAATTATTTTAAATTAACTTCTACAACTCTACCGGCAACTTAAACACCTTCACCCTGCAGGGTATTAAGTGCAGCTATGCAATGAGTTGCGGTTTGTTGGAATCTTTGTGAATATTTTCTATATTTAAATGCAAAATGTCAACTGAATTGCATTTCTGTGTCACTAGTCAGATAGTTGTTGTTGCTGTCCGGAAACGGAAACCAGATTTGGTGAGCTAAGTAACTTCCGTTTGCGGAAATGATTGAAAAATTCTGTGTGCAATGAAGCGATTACAGTTTGTAAGCAAATATTTGCTATTTTGTCATACAACCACAAAGACATTGCAACAAATTGTGGCACATTGAGCAATTAGCAGAAAGGACACTCTGTGTTACATGTAAACAAAAATGTGGTGCTGCTGCTGTGTGTGTGTTTTTGCGGTGTATCAACAACAACAAAATGCTAAAATGTAGCAGCTTTCAACTTATGCCCCACTTTATGCCCTCTCTCTCTCTCACACCCATTTTTTATTAGCATCTTGTGCTTTTTCACACTGTTCACACTTCAGTTTTTTTTTTCTTCTGTTACAGACCTCCGTCACTTTGTGTAATCTTGGCGTTGGCGCCACATTTGGCGAATCGATACTACACGATCTGCCACGGGACAGCACCGTGGTAACGAAGACAACCTGTGAACTGCTGCGCGTCGAACAGCAGGATTTTCGACTCATCTGGGAGGTAAGTGCCAATGTACTCGTATGTCTGTATGTACACACGGTTTTTTAATTACGTTGTTGTTGCTGTTGTTGCCACTCAAATGGCACGAGCTTTGGGATTAATCGTGGCGCAAAGGGAGCGTTTGTCAGTCCTTAATGCATTGCTAAAGGAAAAGAGCAAGGGAAAAGAGCAAAAAACTTCACACTTATGAATAATAAGCTTTAAAAGTTCATTGACCCTTTTGCTAGCTCACATTTATATTAAATAATCCTAAATGTATATTAAAAGTTCATTAAAGTCTTTAAGAGCAAAAATTTAATAAAAGCTCATTAAAGCTTCCCTTTTGCTTATGTACCTAGCTCACCAGTTAAAAAATGCCATAAATTATGTTTTGCAAGAATTAAAACCACTCACAACCAAAAAAAATAGGTCAAAATCTCATGAAAGCTTAGATTTTTTTTTCTTCTTAGCTTTCGATAAAACTATCATTCAGACCAAAGAAAAAAAATATATAAAAATTATTAAAGCTTGGCAAATTTCTAAAATGTAAGCTGCTTAAAGCTCATTTAGCTATGTTTAATAGTTATCTCAATGAGCAGCCAACAGTACTCTCTAAAAGTAGGTAGCTCGACAAAACTTTGCCTTAAAAGCTGCTATAAGCTTTCGCTAGAATCACTCGACACCCTTAATGCCAAAAGCTTAGCGTAATTTTATCCAAATAGCAATTAAAGCGCATTAAAGCAACAGCTAAGCTCACTTAATGTGCAAACTATCCATGTAGTGCGCTCGAAAGCCATTTGTTAAACTTAATCCAATTTTTTTAGTCTAGTATCATTGGGTAGAAGGCGACGCGTTGCTGGAACGCTCATTAAAACCCACACACACATGCTAAGATAGTGTAGGTGTGAGCCATGTTAATGAGCAACTTGAAGGAGAACAGAGAGCGCAGAGCAACGGGGGTTTTGCTGTTGTTGTTGTCCTGCTCCCTCAGCCGCCTGACTTCACCAAACATTTGCGGTGTTTGCGTCATTGTCAAAATATTTAATTAAAATTTCAATTAACAATTAATGATGCGACCCGGCAGCGTCACGAAATGAACCTTTGCTTGTCTCAGGAAGTCGGGACATATGGCCCACTAAAGGTGGGCTTAAGTAGATGTGGCATAAGTAAGTGAAACTGTCTTGTCTTCTCAGTTGGCCCAAATTTTGTTTATATGTAGTCTATTGGCAAACGCCATAGCCAAATTGAATTAAACTCTAATGACACGCTGAATACGCCAATCGTTCGTTTTGACTAATGGCCATAACATGAATTGGTACAATCGTTTAGCATCTGAAATTAATTAGATAAGCGTGCAGTGAAATATTATACTACATGGATTGCAGTCCAAAGACCTCTTTGGATTATTGAAAGTGAATTGAATTAAATGACAAAATGGGGGCAATATTGTGATGCCGACTTGTAGCTCGACAATCCGACAAGCTAATCGGATTCAATCAGAAGCCATTATATTTGCATTAAGCCAAGTTTAGAGCAGTAAACCAAAATTGAATATGCCACAAACAAAGTTTTCAATCGGAATGACAAAATACCAAATATTTGATAGGTCGAAGCAACAAAACATATAATATACACAGAGAGAGAGAGAGAGAGAGAGATAAAGGGTCAGAAAGGGAGAGTTTGAGTGGCATACGCTGTTAAAAAAGACTGCAGGGAATATTCTAGCCGACTTTTCGTGGTGGTATTAAATATAGTCTGCTTTTCATTGGACTTAATTTATACACTTCCTATATATATAGAAAATATAGAATTTTTTTAGATTAGTTTAGATAATACAGAAATCTAGTTTATTATATTAAAAATTTATTTTTAAGAATTATTTTTAAATATTATTTTTAATAACTCATAATTATTAGAAATTAATTTTAAAAGAAAATAATTCAATTTAAGTTTTCTTTTACAACTAATTGGGAATTTACAACATTTTTTTGGAACAGTGTAGTTGTCAGTTTAGAACCGCAACTTTGTGTAGGGTTTATCTGCAACACACAAGCACACACTCACACACACAGACACACAATGGCAGCGAACTTTGCCCCCCAAGGGCCCAAATACTCCAACATTGAATTGCGAACACGCACAAAAGGTATAAACTAATCACACACACACAAACACACCCACTAATACACACTTTTCCACTCACATAGAGGGACGGAAGATGAATGAATGCATATTTACCTTTTACGTTACAAACCTCAAATTGGGGCAACATTGGCAAACCCCACACACAAAGCGTTAGCTTGCCACTTGCTACATGCCACTTGGCACCGGCAGAATGCTTGATGGCAAACGATAACAAAGTAGCTACTAGCTACCTACCCAACTACCCAACTACCTATACATAAGTTACGTATACGCAGCGTGCAACAATGAAGTTAAGCGTCTGCCACATAAAATGTTGCAATTGCAGTGGCACTGGCAACTGGTTGCAGCTTCTGTGTTGCCAGCAGCAGCAGCAGCAGAAGCGATAAAATCAGTTTAAATTGATAATATATAACGTGAACAGTTGTCACTGCAGAAATTCACACACTTCACTGAGCTTAGAGCATGTATGTGAGTGTGTGTGTGTGTGTGAGAGAGTATTAGAGTGTGTGTGAGGGTGTGCGTGAGTGTAAAAGTATGTGTTTGTGTGTGTAGCATAGCAAATTTTAAGTACTCGGGAATTGCACGATTAATGTGCTAGTTTTAACTTACAGAGAAGAAAAGGAGAGAGAGACAAAGAGATAGAGATAGGGAGAGAGAGGTAAAAGAGCAAGAGAGACAGTAAGCATTAAAGCTAATCGGATTATGTCAGCTCTTTGACTGCTCTTTGCCCCATTTTTGCGTAGCATGCCACAAATTTAAACAACTAAAGCAACACTTAAATAGTTTTTGCCTTTGAACTCTACACATCGAATGCTTCCTAATTTAGTGTCGCATATTTGACAATGCAACAAAACCTGCGGCAAGTGGCAGCTACATAGCTTGACCCTTTTGGCAACCACTTGCAACAAAGCAGCACACAATTATTTCATTTTCCCACACACTGAAACTTAAACAAATATATAGTTGGCAGGTGGCAATGTGACTAGTGGCTAGTGGCTAGTGGCTAGTAACTAGTGGCTAATGGCAAGTGGTAGATGGCAAGTGGTAGATGGTAGGTTGCATGTGGCAGTTTGGTTGTCTGCGGAAATTAGACTCGGCATTTGTGGCTGCCACAGAATGTGCGACTTGATTGCAATTGAAATGTGAAATTGCTCGTGTTCATGTGTAACTCAATTATTTGCTTTGATTTCAAGTGCTGCATGGGGCATACAGCTTGCAGCTTGTAGCATGTGGCACATTGCATAAATTCTAAGCCAATCGATGCTAAAATATTTGCATTTAATTTGAGACTACGTCACATTTCATAATGCTCAAAAACAACAATTACTCTATGTGGACACACATGTGGTATACGTAATGTAGAGTAAATAAATAATGGAAGAGCGCAACGGCATTTGGTTTTGGCCAACTGCACAACAGCAATAATGTGATTAATACACACTCTCACACACACACACACACACACCTGCAGCCTTGGTTGTGCGTGTCCCTGGACATTGCGGTTATTTATTTATGCACAAACGCAAGTTGCAGTTGCAAGAAAACATTCCACACGCACACACACACATGCATAGAGGTAGAGTAAAATAAAATATATTTTATGTGCATTGTGCAGCGGTTCTAAAAATCGTATTTACTTGGCATTACCTATGTAATTTGTGTTATTACACTCAGAACAAATTGCTTAAAGCTGTGTGACCGTGTTTAGCAGCTTTTATGTAAAACATTAATTTAGGAAACTATTTAGATGCATTTTTATGTTAGCCTCTTCCCATATTATTTAAAAGACTAAAAATTAAAAGTTCAAGGAACTATACACATAAATTATAGAGTATTTGAAATATGAATACAAATTACGCTCGATTTCAGTGGACCTTAAACGGAAATGCGTATACTTAACCTGGGAAATATGTAATTTATACCTGTGGGATGCAAGTTTTAGACAATATATAGATAAAAGGCAATGTATGAATAAATTTCTTAATAGTAGATTTAATCTTTATACAGATGAACTTCTCAATAGCAGATTTCAGCGCTTTATAAAGATTATTTAAATTGCCTTTTTAGGTATTATCTAATAGCTTACTTTCTGTAAATTATAAGGATAATTTTTAACGCCTATTGTTTTATGCAAATTAGCTTTCTTGTATTACTGAAAGTTGACTACAGCAATTAAAGCAAAAATAAATTGATTTTATAATTTATAAATAACTTTGAGGAATTGAACATAAAATTCTTGGAAAAACATATCCAATTAAAGTATTAGTAATTGAAATTTGATAATATTTAAATTACTTTTTACTTTATTTTAAACTTTCAATAACAGATTATGAATAATTTGTTATTAATATATGTACTATGTACAATTTTTAAATAGCTTTTAGAACTAAAATATTTTTTAGCAAAAAATGCTAGTAATGTGCACATTATAAATGTATTATTATTAATTAATTAATTTTTAATACATGTATTATTATGCAACACAATTTATAAATATGAATTCACTACTATATTGAATGTAATAACATTCGTAGTAACCACAAGTTAATTATAATTTTAGTTAATTTATTAATTAATATAAATGCTATACTTAACAGAACCAAACAAATTAAACTATTAATTAATTACAAGTAATTGCATTAAGCTCAGCTACTAGTATAGCAATAAAATTTGTTTATTTCAGTAATTTCACTACTCTAGATATTTGGTTATATGATTAAATTACAATACTCTCACTGCACAAGTAAATAACAAAAGGATACTGCTTAATTGGGGATCCAATTAAGCTGTTTTAGCTGTTTGTCCGTCCGTCTGTCTGTCTGCTCACCTACTATGAACTCAACTCAAAGAGTCTGAATGAATTGTATTTGAGCAGTCTATGAGTATTATTATTATTATTATTAACATTATCAGAGTATGAGTGTGCTATTGTTTTCAAGGCGAAGGCGATGGCAAAGACACTTCATAGTCATTGCTGCTACCTCACCAGCTCTTCCGCACGCTATCTCTGTCTATTCGGAGGGGAGAGAGAGAGAGAGAGAGAGAGAGCTATATATACGCGAGCATTGTGCGTTTTGATAAGTGAAATGAGTTTAATTAGCGTAGACGCCAAATGCTTATCAGCAGCGCGCCAAGTGTTGCCAAGCGTCACCAAGTTGATGTGCCATGCGGGTGGCCACCCAAGCAATCCCCTTCCTCTCTATTGCAATACACTTTGAATGCCCTTACCCTTGGGGACTACACTTGCCTTGATTATTTATTAGAATGACACAACAAACGAGCGTTTATTATTAGAACGTGTGGGTGGCAACTCTAGCAAAATGCCAGATAAGGCATAGAGAGAGAGTAGAAGAGTAGGAGAGTGAAGTGTAGGAGAGTAGAAGAGTGTGAGTGAGTAGCATTAAGAAATAATGAAGCATGCAGTGGCAAAACGCTGTTCAACTGCGATCCAAGTGGCTGCCTTATCAGTGCGCACAACAACGTTTGACGGCAATTACCTGACCGTTAGCGCTTGCTAAAAGCAGAAAACAAAAATCAAACAAGCAAAACAAAGCGAAACAAAGTGAAAAGCATTGCGAAAAGAAAACTGTGCAGAATAATACAAAGTGAAAGTGTTGGATCAAAACAAATGAGAGCAAATGTCGAGACGAGAACAGCGTCGTTCTGGCCAAGTTGTGGCCAGAGATGAGGCAGCCTTGTGTGTATTGCTGCGCTATCGACGTCACAGTGACAGCGACAAGCTGTCGTTGGCGCCAACAACAGCAGCAGCAGCAGCACTAGCAGCAGCAACAACTACAACAGCAGTTGCTGCCACTTCCGCTGCCGTAAAGCTGCGTCGCACTGTGCAGCGTCAGCAGCGACCATTAACGACAGCATTCGAAATGAGCAATGTAGGTGATAGATGAGCAATACAACAGCACTAACAACAGCACTTACAACATCAAACCATTTATAACTACATATAAATACAATTACTAAAACCGTCAATCTATATCATTTTTGCCCCCGCAGAAAAACAAGGAGTTGATGAATGACATTATCACCAATTGCAAATTGAAGAACGGTATGTACATAAACCATATTTATTTTTAATTAACAAGCACAACAATAACAACCATAACTGCCATAGGCACAATCCACACAACCCACACAATACAATACTGCGATTAAAAGCTCATTAAATATTAATTACATTGTGCGTGTTTGAAAAAAAAGTGTTGCCTACCTTTAGGCGCACAATTAAATACGCTTGATTCAAAGCAGATTTATTTGCAACCACTCTCACACACACACACACTTGTACAACTGTTACATGAACATTATGTTAATCAAGCATTATATTTGTAATTATTAGGTTTTGGTCCCGGCGTACAGCCAGCAGCAGCCACATCACCAACGAAACGCCCCTTGAGTCCGGATCATCCAAATCCAGCATTGCCCATAACCGAGGTAAGCAAATGTACTGGTGTGTGTGTTTACTATACACACACAGCCGCTGGAAAATCTGCGTTAATTGACTGCAACTTTATTGATTCAATTAAAAAAATTTTTACGAAATTATTGCACACAACTTTTGCAGCAAAAAGTAATTAAAAATTATGAAAAACTTTGCTATATGTTATAGAAACTTGCTGTGCAAAATGTTAAAGTCTATATTTGTATCATGCATTGATGCTTTCATTAACTGCATTTAAGTTTTTCAACTCATTATGCATTCATAAGTTATGAAAAGTCTTAACAGCTTTAGCACATTGAGAGACAACTTTGTTAAAACGTGTTGAATATTTATAACTATTAACAACTAAAGTTTAAAATTTGTTAAAGTGCTTTTTAAGTATAAAAAATATGACATATTTATTTTAAATTTTTATTTGCCTAATTTATTTAAAAGCAGTTTTATGACTATTTTAATGAAATACTCATAAATTTTGCAATAAATCTAGCTGCATTTAAAGCAAATTAAATATTTGTAAAATTAGATTTACTAGCAAACTTAAAAATTGTTACGTAACAAAATTTTTCGCTAAGCAAGTGAAAACAATTTCATATTAAATTTAAAGAAAAACTTGCTGAGCAACTGAAAAAGCACATGAAAAAGTAATAGAAATAAGTAGTGAGTAGTAAGTAGTTGAAGAGCACGCCAGAAGCAGCAAAGTTTTGCTTTTGCAAATGTTTTTTCATTTCTACAAATATTTTCCATTACATTTATCTATACACTTTACACTTTTTACTTTTCACTTTCGACTTTCTTTCCACTTCAGACGCCGAGTCCTGCTATGAACCGCATGGGCTGGGCACTACGAACATTATTGGTAGTCGATAACTCAAGCTGTTTGAAGGATCGCAAGGTAAGTGACGTTTATTAGGACAATGCAGCAAACAGCAGTGTAGCAGCAACTTTTGTATATAGGTTTCGGGCAAATTGATACGCAAGTGTGCACCCGGTACGGAACTGGTCGATTGGCTGGTCAACTTGGCACCCATTGTACACACACGCGCCCAGGCGGCGGGCATGTGGCAAGCTCTTGTCGAGGAAGGTGTACTGACACATGGTAAGACATACAGAGAGTGACTGTTGCAATTAACGCATTTTACAGCTGTTAACACATTGTTTAATTATCCCGCTGGCAGTCAACAAGGAGCAACCGTTCAAGGATAAATGCTTTCTCTATCGATTTCGCTTGGATGAGGAGGGCGGTGCACCGGCAGCGGGTATACCACAAGCTGAGGATCTCAGTGCTGCTAATGAGCACATACGTGAGGCATTAAGTGCACTCTTTCAACGTGGCCCAGATGCCACATTGCGTATGATATTGCGCAAGCCGTAAGTATACTTTACGCTACACACACTGCGTATGATTAATGTTTGCCCAATTTGCTTCACAAACATTTGTTTTTTTGCAGTTCACATGAACGCACACCCGAGGAACTGGAACTGGTATTCGAGGAACTAGTGCATATCGCAGCACTCTCACATCTATCGACCAGCATCAAACGAGAATTATCCTCGATAATTGTATTCGAAGCCCATGCCCAGGCGGGCACTATATGTGAGTATATATAGTATACAGTTAATCGTGCCGAAATCGAAACCGAAAACCATTTGCATTAATTACCAACAACTGCTCAATTGGTCAGCAAAAATTGTACAAGTTTGCTTTGCTTTTTTCGCTTTTTGTTGGCAATAAGATTAGCAGTTAATTGTGCCAAATGTTGTTCTTAGCATTTTAGCTGTTTTTATAATTTTATGCTAAACTAGCTATTTTTTATGTACGACCAAATCCCTTTAAACTACTTAAACTTTGCCAAAACAGCAGCTGTTGTTTGAACGGCAAAGCATTCTATACTATATTTGACCAGATTATAAATGATAATGCGTTTTAATCTTATTTTTGGACAGTTAACGTGCTTTTATGCTCTTTCTGAACCTTTAAACTTCGATAATTTCCTCAAAAATCATTTGATTTAGCTTTGGAAAAGCGTTTTAAGCTGTATTTGACTAGATTATTAATTCTGCAATTAAAGTTTTCAATTTTGTAAAATTTCACTTTTTTCAAAATTTTTATAGGGGTACCCCTTTACATTTTTTTCAAAAATGAAAAAAAAAATTTTTGCCGAAAATCCAAAAAAAACTATGCCAATCGTATAAGATTACAAATATATATGCTTTTTGGGGTCGCAAATAAGTTTTTAGCTTGTTTTTGGGCGCTTGAAGTGCCATTTTCACCTTTTTTTTTCTATTAAAATTACTTATCAATCTAGCTTCTTTTTTTTTTTGTTTGGAACTGCTAATTATGTAGCTACCCTAGGGAATTGCTTTTAATACCATTTTGTTAATTATGCTTTACTGTTTTTCTTCTGCTTCAGTATTCAATCAAGGCGACGAAGGACGCTCCTGGTATATATTACTCAAAGGCTCTGTGGATGTTGTGATACATGGCAAGGGAACTGTTGCCACTCTGAAGACTGGCGATGATTTTGGCAAATTGGCTTTGATAAACGACGCACCCAGGTAAGTGGCAGCAAGCTCAAACTCCCTCTCTTTCCACGCCTCTTGCTGTCTTTGTCTCTGTCTGATACGCCCTCAATCCTTTGCTACAATTTAAACTGTCAGATTGCTGGCTAAAACTTTTTCTACTACTTTGAACGTAAAAGTTTGTAGACATCGGAGCATCAACAATTCTCTTTATATCGTTTTCATCTCCCATTCTCGCTCTCTCTCTCTATCTCCTTGAAGCAGTTTAGGCCACTGCTTTTTACCACGTTTGTTGGTTCGTCTTTTTTTTGTGGAGCAGTTACAATAAAACACAATATGCGACTGGCATAATAGGGCCACAAAACAGGGACTCGCAACAAAGCAAGTGCGGCAACTAATAGCATTAGACACTTTCTTGCCCCCAAGTCCAAGAGATAACAACAACAACAACGAGTAGAAGTTGGATAACAACCAAAAAAATAAAAGGCAAATAGCAACAGGCATTGTGTGTGGCATTCATGGCAAACAATTGAAAATTGAAACAAAATATAAATTTGTTAAGCATTTGCTTTCTGCCAAGTGGCTTGTATATTGCCATAAAGCAAGTGCCACACATTGTTGCAAGCACATAAAACCAAAAATGGCTGCAAAGTGGCACTTAAAATATGTATTTATTTGTATCAACAGTTCATAACTACGTTTATTGACTACAAAATAGCTTCAAAAGCTTTCAAAGTAATTAGTATCAATATTTTAGCTATTTTTAGCTTTATACAAATCATAATTTAAACATTTTTATGCATAAAAAGCCTTTAAAAATAAACAATTTATATTTAGCTCAATAATAATAAATAATTGACAGTGTCAACATAATGAAAAACCGCTAAATATGCATTGCAATGCATTAAATATTAATTAAAATAACCGCATTTTACCTTGAATACTTCATAAACATAACAGCAGCCCACAAAAGGGGCGTGGCAGAACGGTAAATAAAAATAATTTACGTGAATCGAGAGATACTTTTTTTATTTGTGTGACCGGAAAAATGCAATTTTTCAGCGGAAAATGCAGCAGCTGCATTCAATGACAAACTGATTAAGTGCCAGAGTGCATGACGAGCAGATACTCTGTAGACGGATTCAAAATAAATAAATGTCTGTAATAAATAACTGAAAATGTAATAAAAATAAACAGCAAACAACTTCTTGTCAAGGTCAGCGGATATAGAAAGGTGCAAAGCGAGAGAGAGAGGATGAGAGTTAGAGCGAGAGAAAAGTGAATAAAAAGTGTGAAATTTTATCAACACTTTTGTCCAAAATGCAATTAAGAAAATGCACTTTGTCAGCCAAAATATTATAAGATACGCAACGTACACTAAAAGTTATTTTTAAGCTGTAACCGCTGCAATTTGCATTTGAGATTTACTTGAGTATACGCAATCAATTAAGTATACGCTAACAAACTGCTTATGTATTGTATTTTGCAGAGCTGCCACAATCGTTTTAAAGGAAAACAATTGCCATCTGCTGCGCGTGGATAAGGAACACTTTAATCGCATCCTGCGTGATGTCGAAGCCAATACACTAAGATTGCAGGAGCACGGCAAGGATGTTTTAGTGCTGGAGCGTGTGGCCAAACAACGTGGACAACATTCCGCATTCAAGTGAGTGGCAATCATCAAAATTTAATTGAAACGCAAATCGAAAGTGAAACCTCTTAAATTTTATGCGCACTTTTTTTATGTGCCTAATTACACGTGACTGAGTTTTTGAATATATATCCTTTCTGTTTACAGATATACCGTGATGTCGGGCACACCAGCTAAAATGCTGGAACATTTGCTGGAGACACGTCTCGGGCAGTCGGTCAGCGGCATGGATCCATTTCTCGATGATTTTCTGCTCACGCACATAGTTTTTATGCCTGTCGTGCAGCTCGTTGACGAATTGGCCAACTAATATCCTTTTTCAAAACAACAACAAACTAAATTTTCGTAGCTAAAACTATGTAAAGTGGTCTAGTAAGTTGGTCGGGTAGAAATATCGTGTGTAATGGCCAGTAGAAGACGTCTTTAAGTCCATAAAGCTAATATAAGTTGATTTTTCGTTAAGGTTATGTCAGTCTGCCTAGCTCTTAAAGTGTATAAGAGCTAGAGCTACTAAATTTGTCGGGTAGAAGTGTTTAAGGTACCAAATTTAATAACTACACTCAGTGGCTAAAACATTGTACAATGATTTATTGCATATGTTGTTAGAACAGAATAATTGGACGTCTTTAATAGACAGAAGATAGTCTCTCATTCCATTTCATTGTATAAGAGCTAGAGCCACTAAATTTGGTAGGCAGAAGCCTTGAAGCCGCCTTAAAACGTACTTAATAATTGCTCTAATATAAGTAAAGGTTCTTTAAGAGTCTTTTTACTGTTTTCCTTGCCAAACATTTTAATTGAATTTCCAATTTTTATTAGACAAGCAACCCCATTTAAATTCTATTATTTGCTTTCAGTTTTTATTCCAAAAATTAACTTCTCTTACACCTGTATTGTCCTTCTGCCACCAGTTTTTTAGAGCCGCTTTTCTAATGAAACCAGTTTCATCAGCTTCTTTAGTGCTCTTCAATTTAGGGCTTTCTAATTTATTTGCTAGAAAGCTCTTTAATTACCTTATCATTAATCAGGGTTGTTTTAGCTGCTAAACTTTTATCTGCAGCTTGAAACTGCTTCATCAGCCACCTTTTTTAGTTGTATTTTTATGCTCCACTTTCAATTTTCACACCTTTCTGGTGCCGCATGTGCGCTGTTGAGCTCCACTCATGCTTACAATTCCCAACTGGTTCAACAGCTGTCTAACTTTATTACTTAGTAGTTTTATGTATCCGCTATTTCCTGTCTGTTTTCCTGTGTAATTTCTCTCTGAAAGCCATGTGGGATTTTAATTTGCATAGGCGCAATCTTTAGCATTTGATTTGAGGCCTGGAAAACCGAAAAACAAGCTTTCAAAATTATTCAAAATTTAATTGAATTCGTTGAGCCGCATTTTATGCATGCTCGCCACGTGCTGCAGCTTAAAGGGGACATTTTAAAGAGCATTTTGAGTTGAAAGTTGAAACTTGAGCTAGCCATAGACAGCCCCTTTTTCAAATGGCACCACTTAAAAAATGGCCAACCTCCATTTGCACAGCACCAGAACCAGAAACTGACACAGGAGTCACGTACACACTGGGGACTACGTTGAAGATGAAGTCGGTCGGTCGGTTGGTCGGATGAGTGGGCAGGGCCAGTAAACTAAAGGCAGGGTCGGCAAACATATCCACAGCGACAGTTTAAGTGTTGGCAGCATGCAAACCACACACACACACAGACAGTGGCCACGCCCCCAAACACACACACACATATGGGGAAAACATGAAGTCAGTTTCGTGACTTGGAAATGTCAAGTGAGGTAAAAAGAAAATAAAACTAAACCAGGAATGAGTAGCACTTTCTTTTGCCGAGAGAGCAAAGTAACTGTTAAACTCTTGAAAAACAAAAGCCACAATGAGGAGAAAGACACAGAGCTTAAGAGTGTATGTGTGTGTGAGAGAGAGAGAGAGAGGGGCCAAGTTCTTGGGTCAACAATTTGATAATGTGCTTCCAATTTCCCCCAATTCCCGTGCCAGTTTCACTTGTAGCTCTTGGTTCAATGATGCTCGAAACTAATCTCCAATCTGCATGGCAAAACGTGATGTGCTTAATAAGCAGACACACACACTCACACACACTCACACACACACAAACACAAAACAATTCTGACCAACAGCCAACCCACTCCAGCATACACAATTTGCTGCGTGACAGATTTTTTTTTTTTTGCCATAATTTGCAATTTGATTCCTTAACCACTGTGCACCTTCCATTGTGATGCCCACGAGGAGGCTCAAACTCCCGAGGATCGGGAGTATATAATCAACTTTAAGAAACGTGTTATACAATTCATGCAAAAATGGGTTATGGCCGTACGGCATGCGGCCTTCGAGGAGCCCAGTGTTTGCGATTTCATAGAGGATCTAGCAGCCGAAGTGGAAGCCGATCCCGATTTGAATGAGGAGGCAAGCATTATACACAATGTGCTCACACAAATGGCACGATATCAGGAGGATCGTAATCATAATGCCGGACAAAAATGGAAGTTACCCACAAACGGACAACCGATTTGTCTATTCAGCGGCAATGCGACGCCCTCAAAGACAGTCATACGGCCGGATGATGACAGTGAGTTCAGTTTTTATACAGTTTGATACTAAAATATGCACTGAGAAAATAGCAGTATATTTTACTGGAAATACCAGCTAATTTATGTGCGAATCTACTATATAGTGCACGCAGATCAAGTTTATTATGCTAAAAATTGTTGATAAATTGAATGAAATTCAATTTGTGAGCAACTCTCGTCTAATGTTCCACTTTTCAAAATGTGCTTTTAATCCGCAGTCATTTTCCGTGTCTATTGCGCCGACCACACGTACTGCACACTGCGCTTTCCCATGCACACTACGGCGGAGTTAATCAAGGCCTGTGCGGCGGACAAATTGCAATTGAATCGTGGTCCCGATGATTTGTGCCTCGCTGAGGTTAAATCGAACGGTGAACGTTCCGTGTTCAAGGATAACGATGTTAGCATACCCACTGGTCTGTCGCTCAACGGGCGTCTGTTTGTCTCCGTCAAGGATCATCTGGATGCCTTGGTAAGTCCCTTTTTGGGCATTGCCAGCAAATGCCTTGACTAATAAAGTGTGTCTCTGTGTGTGAACAGACGCAGCTGCCGGAGCAGGAATGCCCCACAGAGGGAGTGGACATCGATTTGGAAATTCTCAGCACCAAGGAGATAGCCTATCACATCACAATCTTTGAGTGGGATTTATTTTGGGCGGTGCATGAGTACGAGTTGCTCTATCATACCTTTGGGCGGCATCATTTTGGCAAGGTACACTGAAAAAAAAAAACAGTTTAACTTGTATTTTTAAATAAGTAGTGAGCACATTTAAAATGTAAAATTTCGATAGTATAATTCTAAGTTGCTTAGAAAATATTCTCAGTGTATTTGGTAGATAGTCTCTAAGCAACTTTCATTACACATCTTATTACAAACATTTTAGATATGCAAATACTTCGCTTAGTTAAATGAATTGCAAACTTACTACGACTTTGCGAACAGTGTATGCTAGTAAATACTTTTCTAGCCATTATTTGGCCCATTTGGTCTATGTGGTTGCATTGTTTGACAGAAGTTTTAAAAGCCTTTCGGCTAATTAGGCTGCCAGGCAATCCTCAACTTCGACCCCCTTACCCTCTTCCTTCCCCCTTAAGCTTCCTCCCTCTCTTCCATCGAATATAGGCTCAACTTGGTTGTGTTTTGAAACTATTTAGAAGTCTGGCATTTGTCATGTTGCTGCAAATTGAGTTTTGGCATGAACTCGTAGCTCGTTTCGCTTCGAGGGCGTTTCTCTCTCTTTCGCTGCAACTCTCTTGAGAATTCTCAAGCAATTAAAGCTTACCAAAATGTGTTTACTAACTTTCGTATATACATATTAACATATTATGCTGTCTGCCTTTAGATAACTGCCAATTTGGATGTGTTTCTGCGTCGCTTCAATGAGGTGCAATACTGGATTGTCACCGAGCTCGTTTCGACCCAAAGTCTGAGCAAACGCGTGGGTTTAGTGCGTAAATTCATCAAGTTGGCCGCTTAGTAAGTGTTTAAAAGCATTTATTAATCCCACCTTCAACTAAGTTAAATCTCTTAATCTGTTAGCTGCAAGGAGTATCAGAATCTGAATGCCTTCTTTGCCATCGTCATGGGCCTCTCGAATATGGCCGTAACGCGTTTGCATCAAACATGGGAGAAGATACCATCGAAATTTCGGAAAATCTTCCAGGAATTCGAGGCACTCATCGATCCCAGTCGCAATCATCGCGCTTATCGTGTGTTTGTGGGTAAATTGCAGCCACCCTTGATACCATTTATGCCGCTGCTGCTCAAGGACATGACCTTTGCCCATGAGGGCAACAAGACGAGTCTCGACGGCTTGGTGAACTTTGAGAAAATGCACATGATGGCACAGACAATGCGCACCATACGCTTTTGTCGCTCCCGCAGTTTGGGTAAGTAATGAAAGTGGTTGTGACATAATCAATTAGTCTTCAAATCCACGAGATACTTATAAATCAATTAATTTAAAAGCACTTAGCTGAGCTTTATGGAACTTTGAAAGCAAATTGATATTGCGAGAGCTTTAGGAAAGATGTTTGAGCTTTAAAGCCACAGCAGAGCTGGCATCTTATGAAAAATTGAGCTTGATAAGCTTATAAATAAAACAAATTTTTTGCACCAACTCTTACATAAAGTGCTTTAAAAGCAGATTTATTTGATTAAGTGTGAAAAGAAGCTTTTAAGTATTTGATTTAGAAGCTTTAAAAATATTTATAGTCTCAGTCGAGCAGCTCCAAGTTAAACGGGCTTTAAAATTTATAGATTTTAAAGCTTATTAAAGCTCCAATCTATTTTCGCCTTTAAAATATTAACTACTGTTCCATTTGTATTACAGGTCTGGAGCCGCCTTCACCCAAAAGCGAGGGCGAAGTACGTTCATACATCAGCAGCTTTCGTGTGATTGACAATCAGCGTGTTTTAACCGCCATGTCCCAGAAAGTGGAGCCGACCAGGAAGCTAAACTAAATATATACACATTATATTATATAGAAACTTTAAAGTTATCATAAAAACATAATATACATATATATAGACTATTTAAATTAGCGTATTCTAGAGACTACGAAATAATAAACCGAGTATTTCCATTGGGGTTCTCTCGTGGCCCAATCCCTAAAACAAAACAAAAAACTGTAATTAGCTGCACAGTTATGAGCTTAGCTGAGTTGTTTTTTAGCTGCCTCGCAGGCTACCAACCAGTGCATTCAGTAAAAAAACACGCTAAATAAACTAATAAGCTAACTTTATGCAAATTAGCCACAAACTAAGTAAAATTTAATATGTAAGCTTCAAACAAACAACAAAACTAAATACTATACTATACTATGTATGTACCATATATTCAAAATTTCCAAATGAACTGAAACTGTTTGAAACGTTTTGATTTAGTACAAACCAAAAGATGGTTGGCAAAAAGCTGGAAAATCCAATGAACAAAATTTAATAAAATGCAAAAACATATTTAATGGACGTGTGTGATACTAAACATTTAGAGGAAGCGACTACAAACAACATGAAAAATGTGTACTAAAACTAACTATATCCAGCAACTTAACGAAAAATTTATATTTAAAAACACGACAAAATATTAAATTTATTTTTATAAAAAAAACAAGAAAACAAACGGAATGCGACTAACAAAAACATGTGTAATCAAATCTAGTTAAAGCTAGTTATTAACATATAAGTTATATCTAGTTGCTAAGTCATTTATTTAATTTCAATTATTGTTTAAACATTTGATTCATAAATAAATTACACCTAAACATGCATAAATACCTTATATGTATTTGTATAAAGCCAAAAAAAAACATTTTAAGTTTTGTTTTATTTTGATTTTGTAAAGTAAAGAATACATAACACTGGAGAGGGACCTTATTAGTTTGTAGAATGTGTACAAAAAAACAGAAGAGAAACGATGACATCACTCAGTTGTACATGTATATAATTAGTATTAGATATGATACTATGTGCTAAAAAAGAAACCCAACTTAACTTAATAAGTGAGTTCATAACATAGTAAAGCATTAAACAGTTACGTGTATAGTTATAGTTACTTGTATTTGTAGTATCCATTACGAAACCAACTCCTCTCCCAAGAAGGTCTCTCAAACAACGACATTACCACTTAGAAAAGAACCACTTTGTAGCATACCTAAAAACTAAACATATATTGATTTACTACTCGTAACTTCTTCACTTTCATTCCAAAATTCAGTAAATAGATCATACACAGGTTTCCCCAAAAACAAAAACAAAAATACAAATAAACGAATTTTGAATGAAACTTTTATAGTATTTGCAAAAATACTTAAATTTTAATTTTAATTAAGTAATTAATCAATTTTGAATTGATTTACATACAACGCAAAAAAGAAACACCAATTTTTTAGTACGATAAACTAAATATTATAATAATAAAAGCCTTTAATTACTTTATCTACCGAATAATAATGAATACCCTAGAAAAATGGAAAGTTTACGCCAGAATCGTCCAAAACAAAACACAAAAAAAAGCTCTTCTATATAGCATAAATGTTAATTTAGTTAGTAGACCAAGACATTGTCGAAATGGAACGGGTTTAGAGAATACAACTTTCCCACAAAATGAACCGATTTAGCTCTAACTATTTAGCTTAAGAAAACATTTTCAAACTTTTTGTGTCAAATACTTAGATATATGACTCTCTCTATAAACATAGATATATATATATATATACTATATATTTTATAGCATTTCTATGTTGAAACCTTATATACAAGTCTATAATATAACATACCTTTAAATAGATTAAAAACCAAGAAAAAAAATTTCAAATTTTAAATTGTGATTCGATTTGACAATCTTAAAAGAATCTCTACAACACTTTACCAACTTTCTTTAACTATTATTTTCCTTATGTCACTTTGCATAAAACTCTAGTAGAGAAAAAAAATCAAATAAGATCTAAGCTATGGCTATACGTAATATACCTCCATTTAAACATACATACATATACCAGGCGCAAAAAGAAAAGAACCCAAAAAATATTCAGAAGAAAATCTCAAAAACAAATGTTCAAAATCAATGTTTACATGTCTAACGAAAACAATCTTAACAAAAATTAACAATTTTACTTATGTATATCTCATAAAGCTAACCCCAAATAAAAATTTATAAATAATAGTAATAATAGTATTAACAAAATGCTCTGCAGAGCTCACAGTAAGAATACAACACCAAGAAATAACAGTTAGAGGCGATCGAACATTTAAATATACATTTTATGAAATAAATAATATAAATCAGATATTTAGCAACAACTTTTAAACAATACTTACAATTACAACAACAACAAGAACAACAATAACAATTTATGCAAAGCTACAATACAAAATATTTTAAACAATAATCTTTAAATGTTGCAAGCAAAAAAAAAACTAAGCGTATGGACACATGTAACTTTAAATGTCTAACATTTTGAACTTTAACTAATATTCAAATAAAGATTTTATGTGTTAGCAAAACAAACATCTGTGTCACACTGTGCATAAAAGCTTACGAGCGCCAGCTTTTATACGTAAAGAGAGGGAAAAACCGCAAGTTGGTTGAGTTTTCGTTGTGTGTGTGAGTGAGTCAACTCAATGCATGACTCAACGAAAGGGGCGAGAGAGCAGCAGCAGCTGTGCGAGCGCAACGCAGAGCTGCCCTGTAGTAATGCTAACAGCTAGCAAAAAGCAAGATAAGCTGTTTTATTAAGCTAAACTTAAAGTTTGCATTTAAAAAATATATCATTTGAGGGAATATTTACTGATGTTAATAAAGTTCACAGCAAGCGCGGCATATAAACATATATTTGTGTAAGTGTAGCATAGCCTATTTAGCTACATCGCGTACCTAGGGTATGCACGAGAGCTGCGGGCTTTTTAAAACGCGGGCAGTTGAGTCACTTGACGAAACCGGCTGAGAGATTCGTTAGTTGCTCAGCAAAGCTGAAACCTGCTGGAACACAGATCGCAAGAAATTTACATATTTTTTCTATAGTTTAAAAAGTGAATCAACACAAAATGACAAATCTTGCTACCAAAATCAAGCTAAACAATGGCCAGGAGATGCCACTGCTGGGCCTTGGTACCTGGAAATCCTACGAAACGGAAGCGTATCAGGCCACTCGTACCGCCATCGATATTGGCTACCGGCACATAGACACCGCCTTCGTCTACGAGAACGAACAGGAGGTGGGAAAAGCAATACGTGAGAAGATCGCCGAGGGTGTAATCAAACGCGAGGAGATCTTTGTGACCACTAAACTGGGTGGCATACACCATGATCCGGAGGTTGTGGAGCGTGCCTTTAAACTGAGTCTGAGTAATCTGGGCTTGGAGTATGTGGATTTGTATCTGATGCATTTGCCAATCGGACAAAAGTTTCACAACGATCACAATGTGCACGGCACTTTGGAACTGACCGATGTGGATTATCTGGATACGTGGCGGGAAATGGAGAAACTTGTTGATCTGGGACTGGCACGCAGCATAGGACTCTCCAATTTCAATGCGCCACAAACGGAACGTGTGCTGCAGAATTGCCGCATTAAGCCCGTAGTGAATCAGGTGGAATGTCATCCGGCTTTCCAGCAACAACAATTACGTGCTCATGCCCGGGAGCATAATATAGTGATTTGTGCCTACTGCCCGCTGGCACGCCCACAACCTGCCCGTCACTGGCCACCGTTCCTGTACGATGAGCATGCCCAGCAGTTGGCCAAGAAATACGGTCGTACTCCGGCTCAGATCTGTCTACGTTATCTCATACAAATCGGTGTTGTTCCACTGCCAAAATCTTCGAATCCCACACGTATTGCCGAGAACTTTAAGGTATTCGATTTTGAGCTGAATCCGGAGGATGTGGCTTCTATGGAGAAGTATCATACGGGCGTACGAACAGTTCCGTTTAGCGGCATGGCAAATCATAAATACTATCCATTTAATACACCTTTCTAGTATTTTGTAGAATTTAATAAACCGCATAAAGTTATCGCTTAATTCTGTACGTTTTGGGGAGCATCTTATCTTGAGTATCTTACGTAAAGAGACAAAAGCCTGATTGCTTACGGCGATAAAGCGCACAAGTTAACTAAAAAAAACTAAACTAATGCAATATGTCTACGAGTTCAGACAAAATCATATCTGCTGACACATTTTTGTCGCCTGGAATTTCATTGGGTGTCTGCCTGTGCGTCTCACTTATCAGTTTAACAGCAATTAAGTTCATTGTGAAATCGTAAGAACGACCTTGAGCACTGCTAGCCAATAAGCCAAAGACAGAACTAAACTAAATGTATAAAACAAGTTTAATTGTCTAAAAATAAAGCATAGGAAAGTTTTTTTGCCAAAGTACAAGTAGCACCACGACTTGAACTGTTTTAAAATGCTATCGAGCTATCGATTACGCTTTTAAATTTTTTAGTATTTAAATACTAGTGATTTCTGCTGCGTGTGTAAACACTGAGTAGTTCTTTGTTTGCTGCAGGGCAACACTGACCAAACAGCTGTCTCAACCGCCAAACTATGAAGCGTTTAAATGATTTCTTAAAACTATTTGCAAAAGTATCGTAAAGCTATAATTAAAGCTTGTTATAAAGATTTTAAAAAACTAAGTTCAATATCTATTTAATACTTATTTAATTTTGAATTGAAGAATATATTAAAAATACCAAAATTTCTAAACTTACTATAGATATAAGAAAGTTTCTACTGTAGCTACTACAAAAACATTATACATGAACTTGTAATATTCGTTGTTATCAATCAGACAGTTTTGCAATATTTGTGACAGTTAAAAATCTAATATATATTTTAACCACAGTATTTGTTACGCTTACGATTAACATAATATATAGTATAAAACTTAGGTACAAAGAGTAACTTTTAGAGATTACTTGAACTAATTGAGCGACACTGAGTTCAACAAGAAGGTTAAAGTTTCTATTTGACATTTAAGTAAGTTACGCTAGCCTATAATAATATCGAATTGATATGAAATAACTGCCATATTAACACGATTCCTAAAAAACTATCTAAAAACACTTCCTTGTAATACTCATTCCATTCCCATATAGTAAACATTTGTAAGTCACGCGTATAACACATTTAAAATTCTATATACGCCCCACTGTGCCTTCATTAATGCTGCAAAGTATTTATAAATTACAGTATATATGTATGAACACACATTTATAGTATACTTCTGTTCGTGGGTGAATTGGACGCCGATTTCGACTATCATCATCAGTTGCTTTTCGGACAGCAAGTAAAGCGGTTCGAAGAACTCACTGTTCTATAAATTTTTACTCATTTGCCTGATAAAATAATCATTAAATTTTTTTTGGCTAAAACATGAAGTGCCTGTATATATTTGGTGTGATTGTAGCTATATTTGGTGCTTTTATTGGCTACGGTTATCTAGTATTTACGGATCTAACACGTCCACTGCCAAAGCCCGAGTACAACGACAATACGTATTGGGGACACGGCGAGGGCAAAAACTATGTACCCGATACAAAAATCTATGATTTTAAACTGAATGTACCTCAAGCGGACATTGATGATTTACGTCAGCAATTGAATCGCACTTTGAAGCTTACGGAACCACTCGAAGGTATCGCTTTTCAATATGGCTTCAATAGTCGTGCCCTGACTCAGTTTGTCACCTACTGGCGGGAGAAGTATCTGACCAAGTGGGATGAGCGTCAGGCGTTCTTTAATTCCCTAAAACAGTACAAAACCGAAATTCAAGGGTAAGTAAAATTTTAATAAATTTGATTTTAATTTAGTAGAGCTTATACTCAAAACTTTTTTGGACTTTCTTATCCACAGCTTAAAGATTCACTTCATACACGAGCTTGTGCCCGAGGAGGTGGCGGCCAAGAAGCGAGTGTATCCACTCTTGCTGCTCCATGGCTGGCCGGGATCAGTGCGTGAGTTCTACGATTTTATACCCATGCTGCGCAATGATCAAAATATAAGCGATTATGCCTTTGAGGTGGTGGCGCCTTCATTAGTCGGCTTTGGTTGGTCTGATGTGAGTATTAGAGTATGTACATAATGTTTGGAAAACTGTTCTCAACTGGTACGATCTTAGGCCGCTCCACGTACTGGCTTTAATCCGGCGGAAATGGCCACCGTAATGCGTAATCTAATGCTGCGTTTGGGCCATAAGCAGTTTCTGGTTCAGGGCGGCGATTGGGGTAGCATTATTGGCAGCACTTTGGCCACTTTGTATCCGGAGAACGTGTTGGGCTATCACTCCAATATGTGTGTCTTGAATACTCCCCTGGCCATACTCAAGAGCATCTATATTAACTATTATCCGGAGAAGGTGCTGCCGTCACGCTTGTTCCACAATCACCATGTCGATATCTGGAATAAATACAAGCTATTGCTGGCGGAGAGTGGTTATTTCCACCTTCAGGCCACTAAGCCGGACACTATTGGTGCTGCACTCGATGCCAATCCTGTGGGACTCGCCGCCTACATACTCGAAAAGTTCCAGACATGCACGGGTCCGGCTCTGCAGCAGGACTTTGGCGCCATGGTCACTGCCTATGGTCTAGAGGCAGTGCTGGATAATCTTATGGTTTACTATTTGAACAGTGCAGCCACCACCGCCGGACGTCTGTATGCGGAGGCAACAGCCGAACCGTATCGTAAGCTGCAAATAGAACGCATACAAACCCCGGTGCCCATGGGTTGTGTGCGTTTCATTAACGATCTGCCACCTGCGTCCGACTGGGCGCTACGTGATAAGTTCATCAATCTAAAGCACAGCATGTATGTGCAACTGGGTGGACACTTTGCTGCCCTGGAAGTGCCGTCTATGCTGTACAATGATTTCACTACGTTTGTGCAAAAGATCGGTCTTGAAGCAGAGTGATGTACCAAAACACTATATAAGAATGTTCTTATAACTAGTTTTTTTAATAAATATATACACAAAACGATACATAAACTGCGATGGTTATTATTTAAAATTAGCTAGTAGGGAAGAAAAAAATTTAAGTTATTGGATTTATAAAAGAGAAAGTATTTTTGCTTGACATTTTACAGTTTATGTTTAAAAAGGGCATTAATTTTATTTATTTAATTACAAAACTAATTGAACACAGACAAATAAAACAACATCTTCACACTTAACTATAATACAATCACCTATTTAATGATACTGCATTCAACTTTGGAGTTTGTGCTTGAAATGCGCGCGTTTCTTTTTTAGCAAGTTTTACAACACTGCCCAGACGCCGCCTTGCACTTTGAAGTCTGTCTGCTTTTAAAGAATAATAACAACAACAAAACAGAAACTGATAAGTCAGCGTCGATTTAACTTTTGCTAAATGGTATGACAAAGCTTTTATTTGTTTGGATTGATAACAAAAATGCCGTAACATATACCTTTTAATGTACATTCATACATATAGATTGTAAATATGTATGTACACTTCTATTTTGGTAGCTCAATTTCAAGTTATCAATTGTTCTGCTGCTGCGTCATGCTAGCAATGCGAGATTCGGTTATTTCTGATAGAGATGACAGTTTTAATTGAATTAGTTGCATATAGAGCAAACATTAACATATTAATCATGACTTTGATAACGCTAGGGTAGAATTATGTACTAAACAATGTGTTTAAATTGTTTTCATTTTGATAATTACTTAAATTTATTGTTTTTATATATTTTTCAACATTTACTTCACGATTTATATTAAAGCTTTGGCTCACGACAGGATCGCGTGACTGCACAACACGAGCACGCACCATTACTATGCATATACAAACATGCATACGTATGTGAGCGGCGCTCATTGAGCGCACTCCCTCTCTCTCATTTTGGTACGCTCAGTTGCGCGCTGTACCGCTCTCTCATACTTTTGCTCTCCTGGCGTCTGTTATAAAGCTCGCTTTGGCGTCGCGTCGATCAGTTTGCTTGGAGAACTAAAACCGAATGTTTGAGTGTGGCAACGCATAGCGCACAGTGAACTTAGTTCGTTGAATTAGTATTTTTTGCGCAAAAAAAAACTAAAGAATAAGATAATTGTTGCAGAATGCCATCTGTAGCTACAACCTCAATTCGCATCGTGATCGGTGCCTTGGCCGCATTGCTGGCGGTGGGCATTAAGAATTACCGTGAGTTAGCAGCACCCGGCAAGCGTCCTGATTTGGATAACAACGAGTATTGGGGGCCAAAGCTCAAGGACGGCGTCGCATACACTGAGAATAAAGCGGTGTTGCCCTATGACATAAGTGTTGCCCCCGAGGTAAGTGGGTTAGCTAAAGAGTTGGAGAAAGCGCAGCCATGAACTTTTAAGCTGCCCTCGAAACTTGTTTTGTTTTTTTTTTCGGTGTCACATAATAGTTTATACGGTAATTCCCCCCCGTCCTAAATTATAGCTAATCGCTGACCTAAAGACGCTGCTGGAGCGACCATTAAAGTTGCAGGAACCATTGGAGGGTATTGGATTTGAATACGGTTTCAATGCCAATGAATTGCAAAAGGTTGTGAAATACTGGCGTAATGATTACCTGAACAAATGGAGTGAACGGGAGCAGTTCCTTAAGAAATTCAAACACTTTCAGACCGAAGTTCAGGGGTGAGTTTTCAAAACTTTATGTATTTGACTTAAATGACATAGTTTCCGTATGCGGCTTGATTACACGTTTTTTTTTTTACCAATTGCGCAATATTTTATGCATGCAACAAACGTTGTTGAACTCTCAACTTAATTAGCGAAAATTTAAAATTTCGTTTTTTCTGTTTTGCTTTTAGTTTGAAAATTCATTTTATTCATGTGAAACCCATTAAGGCGGAGGGCAAAAAGGTGTTGCCATTGCTCTTACTGCACGGCTGGCCGGGATCAGTGCGTGAATTCTATGAGATTTTACCACTACTCACCACCGGAACGGATCAGAGCGACTATGTGTTTGAGGTCATAGCGCCCAGTTTGCCCGGCTATGGCTGGTCTCAGGTAGGTGGTGGCTTCATTTTAAAGCTCGCCACACAGAGCTTTACTAATTAACTGGCTTTTCTTCTTCTAGAGCGCTGCTAGACCCGGTTTCGGTGCTGCTCAGGCCGCGATCGTAATGCGCAATCTGATGTTGCGTCTGGGATTCAACAAGTTTTTGATTCAGGGCGGCGATTGGGGCAGCATTATTGGCAGCAATGTGGCTGCTCTGTTCCCAGAGAATGCACTTGGCTACCACTCGAATATGTGTGGCAATAATAGTCCCATTGCCAGCATTAAACTGCTACTCTCTTCGCTGCTGCCCAGTTTTTACATAGACAGTCAGTATGCGCACTTTTACCCCAGTTTGGGTAAAATCTTCACATCCGTTTTGATGGAGGAAATGGGTTATGCCCATATACAGGCCACCAAACCGGATACCATTGGCACTGCCCTCTCCCACAATCCCGTGGGTCTGGCTGCCTACATACTCGAAAAGTTCTCCACCTGGACCAATACGGCATACAAGTCTCTGGAGGATGGCGGTCTAACCAAGCGCTTCAACTACGATCAGCTGCTGGACAATGTTATGATCTACTATGTGACCAACTCCATTACCACTTCGGTGCGTCTGTATGCCGAGACCATGAACAGCAGCCAAATGGCTCTGAACTTGGATAGTGTGCAAATCCGTGCACCAGTCGGTTGTGCACGCTTCCTGCATGAAATTGCGCATGTGCCGGATGCAGTGTTGGCACACAAGTTCCCCAATCTGGTGCAGGTCACACACCACAACGAAGGCGGACACTTTCCGGCCTTTGAAGTGCCGCAAACGCTCTACGCGGACTTTACGAGCTATGTGAAGAAGGCTTTGGCTTAATGAGTCTAAAATTTCTTAAAAAATAAATTCTGTGTTTTCATATTGAATCGGCGTAGGAATTAAAATAAAGGTATTGCTTATGTTAAAGCTAAAATTTATATTATTTGCTGTAGTTGAAAAGAATTTGTCGGAACGGAGCTAAAATGCGGTATTGAGTTATATGTGTATACTACAGAAAACGTATGCAGAATACCAATTAGGTTTAACGTATACACGCTAGTGCCGAAAGCAGTGCAAAGTAAGTACATACATATGTACATTTAATGAATATGTATCTATTCAAAGTATATTATAAATGCGTTTCAGCTTATGTGACTATTAAATATGCTAACTATCTATACCAACTATTAGATAATTGCTAAAACTTATTCTAAAGTCCATTTGTGAGTTCAAAAATGTCGTTGAAATTCATTAACTGAAAGTAATGTGCACTTCCTCTAATGGCAACAATTTTCAACACTTTATTTAAATTGGCTTTTGTTTTAATAAAGAGCTGATTTCGCTTTGGGCTGAAGCAACCATTCAACCACTTGACCCAGCGAACAGCTGCGTTTCAAATTAGCCACAATTATTAACAAAAAAAATAATTACCCAACACGCAAAGCTTTGCGTACGTTAAGCTTTCGGGCTGACTTGCCCAACAGCATTTATCGTCTATCGATTGTCAAGCGCGAGTTACAACTTAACGCAACAGTTTCGTTCAGTTCGTGGAGTAGTTAATGAAAACAAATACAAATCGCTTATCATCGTGTGTCTGCGAAGTTTAACGAACATGACTCGGCTCGAACAATGACAACAAGCAGTGGTAGGGGGGATCGACTAAAAGATTAGATTAGACAGTGGCTAAGAGTACAGCATAATATCAGTGCGACGAGAAAGTCTGACTGGAGTGGAAGTATTACTTCTCAGGAATAATGTCGTTTATAATAAGACTTTTGGTCTTACTGCTAGCGCTGGGCGGTGGTCTGGTCTATAGGCAGTTGAATCAGTTATGGGGAGATTTGCCGGCACCCACATTGGATGAGCAGCAATGGTGGGGCGATGAGGCCTCACCCAAAGACTATGAAGCCTATTTGGCCAACTCTTCAGAGGTGGTGAACAATCGACTTGTGTACCCCGAGGCGGTAAGCTGTAGATCCACTTAACTATAGCACTAAATTAACTTTTTAAAAACTACAATTTAGACCATTGAGGATCTGCGCCAGCGGCTGAATCGCACATTACGCCTAACGCCACCGCTAGAGGGCGTTGCCTTTGAGTATGGCTTTAATAGTGATTATTTGAAGGAACTGGTGGCCTATTGGCGCGACGATTATTTGCCGCGTTGGCGCGAACGTGAAGTGTTCCTGTGGCAATTCAATCACTTCACCACCGAAATACAGGGGTGAGTGCCGGACGTGATAACAGCTAGCCGCTGCCGTTGGTGCTGCCGCTGCTGCTGCTGATAAGCGATAGCCAATGATAATGCTAAATATCTTTTTGTATTTAGACTACGCATGCATTTTCTACACCTGATGGTCTACGATGACAACAAGGTGGGCAAGAAGCATTATCCGGTCTTGTTGCTGCACGGCTGGCCGGGATCAGTGCGTGAATTCTATGAGCTAATACATATGTTGCATCAAACACATTTGGATGATAACAACAAGTACATCTTCAATGTGATAGTGCCCAGTTTACCCGGCTACGGTTGGTCACAGGGCACATCACGCCCGGGCTTGGGACCCGCACAAATGGCCGTAATGCTGCGTAATCTGATGCTGCGTCTGGGTTACGACAAGTTCTTTGTGCAGGGCGGTGATTGGGGCTCAGTGCTGGGCTCACATTTGGCAACTCTCTATCCGCAGAATGTGCTCGGCTATCACTCGAATATGTGCAACAATCTGAGTCCCAAGTCGCAGGTGAAGGGTTTGCTAGCTGGACTGCTGCCCAGTTTCTTTGTGCCCAGTGGCTATCAGGATTTCTTCTTTCCCAAATCCAAGGAGTTTAGCTATTTGATGGAGGAGAGCGGTTATTTCCATTTGCAGGCCACCAAACCGGATACCATTGGCTCAGCACTCACCGATAATCCCGTTGGCTTGGCTGCCTACATACTCGAAAAGTTCTCCACCTGGACCAATGCCAGTTATCGGTCTCTGCCCGATGGTGGTCTAACCCAGCGCTATAAACTGGATGCTCTGTTTGATAATGTGATGATCTACTATCTAACAAACTCCATTACCACCTCACAGCGTCTCTATGCGGAGGCTTATACCAAGGAGCAGCGTGCGTTGCAACTGGAACGTGTGCCCACCACTGTGCCCACAGGTTGTGCCAGGTTCAAAGGGGACATTATGCAGTTTCTGGACACTCAGTTGCAGGATAAATTTAAGAATTTAATACACAGCACTTACTATAAGCGCGGTGGTCATTTTGCTGCTCTGGAGCTGCCTCAGCTGCTCTACACCGATTTTATAGAGTTTGTCAAGAAGGTGGAGCGCAAGTTTAATATTAAAACTTTGTAAAAATTGCAAAATAAAGTTTCTGTTTGGCTTATCGATTGATTGATAAGCTATCGATAGAAAGAGCCGATACGACTGTCATTTGATCCTGCCAGAGTTGCCAGCGTTACTATCGCGTATGGAGCTTAATTTAAAACAAGCTCCAAAAAGCGAAGTATTGCAACAAACAAGTTAATTAACTATTTCACCTTTATAAAGTTAGCATATAAAGTTTTGTGTTTGTCTTATCGATAGACCGAACCGGCTCGCCTTGAGCGATTGGCAGTTGATCCTGCCAGCGTTGCCAGTGCGTTTATAGCTTAAATTGAAAGGGAATCAGAGATAAAGCAAGCGACAAATAGCAGAATCGCAACAAAGAACTTACAAAATATACATTTTAAATAAATTACTTAAAAATTACTTCCAAAACTTTAGTTGGCGTCAAAGTTAGAGTGTTGTCAGCCGTTATAGCTAAATATATGAGAATATTCTAAGCATAGAATTTGTTTGCAAGCCATTTTGTGACACACACACAAGCAGACATAGAAATAGTGCATACAAATTATCGCAAACTGATTTGAGAGCTGTGTTGATTTACAGTTCAACTGCAATGACTGATCTAAAGCCCACAGTGTCCTTAACCAGCGTTAATTCGGAGAATATGTCGCGCCATCAAATGCTGGAATGGGTCAACACAATGGTCAATGGACAGCTGAAGAAGATTGAAGAAATGAGCTCGGGTAAGTAAGCATCTCTCTCTCTCTCTTGCAACCACTATTGATTGATTGGGTTGCGCTTTATTGCCAACAGGTGTCGCCTATTGCCAAATGATGGAAATGATCTTTCCGAATTGCATCAATTTGAAGCGCGTGAAAATGTCCGCTAAACTGGAGCACGAGTGTTTCCACAACATGAAACTGTTGCAGGGCGCTTTGACACGCCTTAAGCTGGACAAGACCATACCGGTGGATCGTCTGATCAAAGGCCGTTTCCAAGATAACTTTGAATTTCTGCAGTGGTTCAAAAAGTTCTTCGACTCGCAGGCACCGGGTCTGGAGAATATCAAGTCGGCAGCCAATGCGGTGCAGCCCAAACCGATCAAACCGCGTATGGCAATGTCACGAGCAGCAGATGCCACCTATGACCACCTAACCATTACCATGGAGGAACTAAAGCAAAAGGCTGATAGCGTGGTAAATACACGAGACCGCGCCTATGATAAGCTACATCAGATTGAGTTGCTGCTACAGGATACCATCAATAAGCAGGAGCATGTACAGTTCTGCAATCGCATCCTGGAGGTGCTCTACAAAACAGATCAGGAGGAGCAGGGCGTAGATTTGCAGGCGGAGGAGGAGCAAGAGGCGGATGCTGCGGATAATGATATGAATATGGGAATGTATTAAAGTTACTACCTTTTCCTGGTTTTTTTTTTTAGGTCATTTGTTATTAATACAGAAATAAATAGACATGAATGCATGAACTAACTAACTATCCTCGGAGCTGGAGGAACTGCAGCTGGCATAGTCACCCACTAGACTTTTTACGGGCTGCGTCTCCCTTGGCTCTTTCCGTTTAATCCCCAAGTCCTGCAGCTGCAATTGGTTGCTGAGCGCCTTCTGCCGCTTGAGGCCACCAAATGTGGTGGCGGTGGCACCTGGCAGAGCTGGCTTCATTAGCAGCTCCAGTCGCTGCTCCGCCTCACGTTCCAATGCGCTTTTCGTTTGTAACTTCATCAGTGCTGCCATTTGGCGATCCTGTTCCGTTTCCGGCAGTAGTGTTATGTCCAAACTGCTTTTGGCCAGCAGCTGGCGATCCAGTTCCTGTTGTCCCTTGATCTCTTTCTTTTGCTGCCGGAACTCGGCTCGCAGTCGACAGTTGGCCACATAGCTATCATCCCAGACACTTTGATTGCGCTCCACGAGCTTCTGGAGCACGGGTTTGGCATCGGCTGCTGCCTGCGTATCTTTGGCCTGATGCTCCAGCTTGTACATGGCATCGTCGAAGAGACGCTTCTGCACCTCCTTTGTTTCCGGCACCACTTGTTCGTTCTGCAGCGGATCCCAGCGATTCTCCTGACGCCTTGCACCCGATAGTATTACATAGTCCAGATTCCCTGGATCGGTTTGTATCTCAAAGTGATTGTCACACAAATGGCATTTCATGCGAAATTTGTATATTGGAGTGGTGTAGTACATGCCCGTCTTGGTCTTTTCCGCATTATAGCGTACTCCCATGCCAATGTGATTCTTGCAGCCATCGCACCAGATGTTATAGGGCATCTCAAAGCGGATGATGATAATGCCCAAGTGGATTTTGCGTGCACGCTCGCGTAGGGCATGTGTGCCGCGAAATTTATTCAATCCGCCCTTCTTGGGATCATAGTCGGGCGGATAATATTTATTTTGGCCCTTGCGTTCACCCATTTTAACAAAAATACAAATTTTGCAAAAGGGTTTAAAGTTTTTGTGTTTTGTTTACACTCTGCTGCTGTTGCACACTGGCGCCACCTGCGCACAACAACAGCTGTTGGCAAAACGTTTGCGTGCTATAAGTGATGTTTATCGATGAGTTTGCTTGACGATACTTATACGATGTTCGCGGCATCGATACTTGAGTGCCAGCTCTAATACAAATTTGTGTGTGCTCGCATTGAACGCATTAAATCGCGTGTGGCAGCGTTTTTAAACCCTTTTTTGCCACGTAAATTGAATAAAAATTAGCTGCAAAATGATTATTTACACAAATGAGGGCAATCCGCTAGGACTGCAGCTGCTAATGCTGGCGAAATTCGCAAAGAAGTCTGTGCAAATGCAATTGGTTAACCTAAATGGTAAGTAGAAAAATAATGCGGGCCGGCAACGTGCAGAGAATCCAGCTGATGCAATTAACTGTCTCTTTTACAGATGCCAAGTACAAGGATTTGCTGGTTTTGCCCACCATTGAGCTGGACAATGGTTTGCGTTTGTTTTCAGCTGCAGCTGTAGCCAAATATCTGCTGCCCGATGAAGGGCAGCAGCGAGACGAGGTAAGTTGTGCGTGTGTTTTGTGCAGCCCTGGTATCAAGGTTAAATCAATTATCAATCATACGCACAGTGGTTGGAGTGGTCCACAACGTTGCTGGCTCCCGCTTTGGCTCATTACATGGCTGTGGGACATCGTGCCGATCCCAATGCTTTGCCAGTGCTCAACAGTTTGGTGAAGAAACTAAATGATGCACTGCAGCAAACCGAGTATTTGGCTGGCAATAAACTCACCGCTGCTGATATTGCCGTTTGGTCCTTGCTAGCGCCCGATGGCACTCTGAAGGGAGCGCAGCAGGTGGACACTTTGCGTGCCTGGTATGACAAGATTAAGGCAATGCCGGAGGTGCAGCAAGTGCTAAGTGAGCAGCCGCTAAAGGATCTCAGCTTTAATGCGCTGCAGCAATCGAATCGTTATGGTGGCTTGCACCATGTGCCACTCAAGCGTGCCAGCGTGGCAGATGCAGGTAATCTGCTCGCTGACACAGGCAACACGCTAGCGGACACCATCAGCGATGAGGAAATTCAGGCAGCTAAAGCCGCCTTTATATATAATAAAGCACCACAACCGTCGGCCGAGCCACGCACTGTGCTGCCCAAGGCTGGTGAACGTAATGTGTTGATTACCTCCGCTTTGCCCTATGTGAATAATGTGCCACATTTGGGTAACATTATCGGCTGTGTGCTATCCGCTGATATCTTTGCTCGCTACTCCAGAAGTGTGGGTTATAACACACTCTACATTTGTGGCACGGATGAGTATGGCACGGCAACGGAGAACAAGGCACTGGCAGAGAATATGACACCACGTGAGATCTGTGACAAGTACTTTGAGCTGCATAATGCGATTTATCGCTGGTTTGGCATTGGCTTTGATTACTTTGGACGCACCACCACACAGGAGCAGACAGAGTAAGAAATCCATTAAAAAATAGCAAGGAAACATTGATTAACTCATTTCTTGTCTTTTAGCGTGGTGCAAGGCGCTTTCAAGGATGTCTACAATGCTGGCTATATACTTACCGAAAGCGTGGAGCAGCTGCTTTGCCAGAAATGCGATCGTTTTCTAGCGGATCGGTAAGTAATCTTAATCTTCACTGCTATTGTAACTAATCTCTGCTTTCTTGTAGCTTTGTGGAAGGCACTTGTCCGCATCCTGGCTGTGGCTATGAGGATGCACGTGGCGATCAGTGTGACAAGTGTGGCAAGCTGGTGAATGCCACCGAATTGGTGCGTCCACGCTGCAAGGTGTGCAACAGCGCACCAGTGCTACGTTCCTCTGATCAACTGTTTATCGATCTGCCCAAGGCAGAGCCCATGCTTAGGGAATGGGTGGATAGAGTGGAAAATGCGTGGACACATAATGCCAGAGTGATTACTAGAGCCTGGTTGAAGGAGGGCTTAAAGCCTAGATGCATTACACGTGATCTCAAGTGGGGCATACCAGTGCCGCACAAGAACTTTGAGAAGAAGGTCTTCTACGTGTGGTTCGATGCACCCTTTGGCTATGTGTCCATGACGAAACGTTATACCAAGGAGTATCTGCAGTGGTGGCAGCCAGCCAAGGGCACAGATGTGCAGCTCTTCCAATTTATGGCCAAGGATAATGTGCCATTCCATTCGGTGGTGTGGCCCAGTGTCTTGTTGGCCATTAACAAGGGCAACACTTTGGTTAGCCACATTATGGCCACCGAGTATTTCAACTATGAGGATGGCAAGTTTAGCAAGAGTCGCGGCATTGGTGTCTTTGGCAATGATGCTGTGGAAACGGGAATTCCCGCTGATGTCTGGCGTTTCTATTTGGCCTCGGCCAGACCCGAAGGACAGGATTCCAGTTTCAGTTGGAACGATTTGGCGGCACGCAACAATTCAGAGCTGCTCAACAATCTGGGCAACTTTGTCAATCGTGCTTTGGTCTTTTGCGAAAAGAATTTCAACAGCATTGTGCCCCAGCTGGTGCTTGGACAGGATGAGTTGGTGTTGCTGGCTTTAATCAATCGTGAACTGCGTGGCTATATCAATTCGTTGGAGAAGGCCAAGTTACGTGATGGCATACGTCATTTGTTGGCCATATCTAGACATGGCAATGGTTACATGCAAACCCAACAGCCTTGGGTGCTGCTCAAGGGCAGCGAGGAGCAAAAGACACGTGCAGCCAGCATTATTGCGCTGTGCACCAATGTGGCCTGTCTGCTGGCCAATCTACTCTTCCCCTATATGCCCACCACAGCGCGACAGCTGTTTGCACAGCTAAATGCTCAGCAAACGCCACTGAATGTGGAGTAAGTGCATCTCTTAACATTATGTTTTTATTTAACTCACTTTTCTTATTTTTATTAGAAAACCTTTGTTTACTGTACTGCTGCCTGCTGGTCACAAGATTGGCAAACCATCGCCGCTGTTTGCCAAACTGGAGCAGAGCTTTATTGATGAGCTGAAGAGCAAGTACGGTGGTGTGCAGGAGTCCGCCAGCAGCAAGCCAGCAGACGCAGGCAATCTAGCTGAACTGGAGGCAGCTGTGCAGACACAGGCGGATAAGCTGCGTCAGCTTAAGACGACCACTAAAGACAAGGCTGTGCTGCAGCCAGAGATAACAAAGCTGCTGGACCTTAAGAAGCAACTGGAAACGGCACAGAAGGCAGCACCAGCACCAGCAACACCCGCAGCTGCTGCTCCAGCTGCACAAACCGTTGATGAACTGGAGAAGATTGTGCAGACACAGGCGGATAAACTGCGTCAGCTCAAGGCGAGCACTAAGGACAAGGCTGTGCTGCAGCCAGAGATAACAAAGCTGCTGGATCTTAAGAAGCAACTAGAGACAGCCAAAGCAGCTACAGCTACAGCTACAACTACCACACCAACTGCCGCTCCAACTGCCACTTCAGCTGCCGCTCCAACTGCCGCTCCAGCTGCCACTTCAGCTTCCCTTCCAGATCCAAGCAAAGTGAAAGCCTTGGAGGACAAGATTGCAGCGCAGGGCGAGAAGGTGCGCACTCTAAAGGCCACTGGAGACGCTGCTGTTTGGAAACCCGAAGTTGATATACTGCTCGGTCTGAAGAAGGAGCTGACGGCGCTGACTGGTGCTGCACCAGCAGCAGCCCAAGGCAAAAACAAGAAGAAGAAGTAAAACAACTCAGTCACTCATCATTACTATTTTCAAAAGGTTGCAAACTTTTATTTTTGTGATCAGTTTTTCTATTCATTTCTTTTAAGTTATTTACGCGTTGCTTTTGCATTTAAACAAGTTTTGGTATTACAAATTTATTTAAGTAATTTATTGAGTTTGTCAACAGAATTAAATAAAAAGACTTTAATATGCAAAAATATAGTTTATTCAAAAGCAAATCAAAACTTTTAACGGGCTTGTAAGCGCCATCTATGTGTCCGCAGCTGCACTCCATTTTAAATGTTTGGAAATGTTTTATTTGTGATTAGTTTTCTAACCATATTTTCAATTGATTAATTTATGCATGCAAGTTTTCATATTAAAAACTTAATTTAGTAACCTTTTAGCTTTGTCAGCAGTAAAATATAAAATTTTTAAATGCACGGAACAATTTGTAACGGATTCTCTGGCGCCATCTATATCACGGAAATCGCACTTTATAAGCAATGAATAATTATAAAAAATGAATTTATAATGTAAACTACATAAACACATGTAATTATAGAAGTATTTTAAAAACAATTGTAACTCTTTTTTAATAAATATTCAATATAAATTTAATTGAAGCGCCTCAACAAAGTGAGTGTCATTCCACCAGCATCACCTGTGTTTGCTGTTTTTATCGATACCCATATATATCGATACCTCATAGAATGTATTGAAAAGTACGGACCGTCGATACAACACGCAGAGCAGCACAGTCTGTATTATTTTTTATTGTAATATAATTTGTTGTTTTCATTTTGTTTTGCCAAGCAGTACAATATGCAAATTACCATTTAAATAAGTGAAGCACACAATAACAAAACATGTGCGTTTATCAGTGCCAGCACAAAATGTCATAAATTGCAGAGTTCAACGTAACAAGAAGGCACACACAGAGATTATAAACAAAAGTATTGCTGTCTGCAAAAAATTCGTCATCAGCTGGTCTCGGAGTCGCGACTCGCGAGTCTCTGTCTCTAGAGCGGAGTGGACGTAACTGCAATTGCTCTGTGTTAATTGGGTGACGTGCGCGAAAAATAAACAATACAAAAATATAACTCACTGTTTTTTTTGATAAAGAAGGTGACAAGTGAACAAAATACATAGGCAAAAAGAAAATTTCAAATCTTTTTTTTTGCTCTGCTTGAGACAAAAGAATTTTTACACACATACAAATCTACAGTTAGGCAAATTGTGTTGACACAGTTTTCGAGTGGCAAGTAAAAGAAAATAAAAGTTAAAATTAAAATTAACAATTAACTAAACCACTGTGTGTGTGTGTGTGTGCCAGATGTTTGTGCTATTTTGAACCACTGTGCTGCTGACCGTTATTGCAGCTGACGCAGTTGCCACATTCATTGAATTGTGTATATGTAAATGCATATTACGGTTATTATAATCCACATCCACTCCACTCCACTCCGCTCCAACCAACGAACCAAGCGACCCAATGTCTCAAGGACACGACGTCAGCGTCATCGCCAGCGTCGGCAACAAGTGTTTGTTAATTGCTATTGATTTTAAGTGTTTTTCCTTCTCTTTTTCTGTTTACTTTTAGCAGCAACTTATCGAGAGCGAGAGAGATACTAGTCGTATGCCTAAGTGTCGCCATGGAGTCTGCGGCGGACACACTTATGGAGGAGCAGAAGCTCATGGCCGAAGCCAAGTATCGACAGTATATGACAAATATTGATAAAGCGCTGCGCAATTTCGAATACTCCAGCGAGTGGGCGGATTTAATATCAGCTCTCGGCAAACTAAGCAAGGTATGCTGTTGCAACAATTAAATTAATATATGTATGCTACTACTATCTGGAAAACTAGGCATCCCTGGTTACCCACATATCAATCGCCATTTGCTCACCAGACTGATTCATATGTTAGTGGTGCCCTTATCTTTGTGAATGTGGGACTTTTGTTTTTGTGCTATACCCTGTGTGTGGGGTGTAATAAGTTTGTTTAGCTGTATGTAGTTTGTTCGTTTGAAGGAATTTAGCTTAGGCATGTTAAGAGCTAGATGCACCAAATTTGCTATGATAGAATAATATTACAGATTTTAGGAGATTTTTTTTTAATTCGCTCTACAAAACTCGAAATCTACACATTGTCTTAGTTTTCTTTGATTTATAGAAACTAGAAACACTAAATTCGCTGTCTTAGATATCATATATATGCAGTTATTATTATAATTATTTAAAATTTTATCCACTAAATGCTAAAGAAATTTTTCCAAGTTTATTTTAATGCGTATTACGAAGCCTATGCAACTCAAATTTGTCAGCTTTGTAGAGTTTAGTATTGTGTAACATTTCTGAAAGTTTCATAAAGATTGGTTTATAAACAAAGGAATTAGCCATATAGCAACTTTTGAAAGATCGAGTTAGAGCAAGACTCACAAAGCGCTAGCTAACTAGTAGCTATGCCATAGCAGGCAGCTTTGCAGCTAGACAATAAACTAGAATAGTGTTTGCAAAAGCTGGGTATAAAACAATCGGTTAAGCTCAGCTGTAACTTGTTTAGTTGTTTTTTTAATCATACATTGTATATATATATATAATGTCGCGTGTCGTTGCAATGAAGCATTTAGAAATGCATAAATAATTTAAAAGCACCGTTTTTTCTTTAGAAAAGTCATAGTATAAATAACTTGGGTACAGTACGCCCTCGCAGTAGTGTGTAAAAATTTCTGTATGGCTATAATACCAATTAAATGCCATTTAAACTTAGAAACCTAAAGGTTAATTGGCATTTTTGCATTATACAAAATACAAGTGAATTTCAATAGTATGCAAAAACCCGCATCATACCAAATTTGTAAGCTTAAGTGGGGAATCCCCAGACTACATTTTATTAGATATACTTCAAAGCTAAATGCATTTAATGTAGTAAATATTTAACTACATTTTTGCATAGAATGTTGCCTTAAATGAATATATTTCCTTATAAAAAACTTGCTTTAAGAATATTTTTGCCTTCATCGAGGGTTCCATTCTGCAAGAGCGTACTGTAGTAAGACTACTTGTATATACTATTTTGCTTTTAAAAATAAATTACATGCAATTGATAAGTGCTTGATTAGCATATCAACATGTGTGTTTATTTCTCAAATATATATTCTTTTGTGTTTTAATTTTTTATGCGATAGGCTATATCAAGTAATACACAGTATCAAGTCATACCGAGACGTCTGAAGATTGCCAAGCGTTTGGCGCAGTGTATGCATCCCGCTCTGCCCTCTGGCGTACATCTGAAGGCGCTGGAAACGTACTCGGTGATATTCAGTAAGACGGGACCCGAGCGACTCGCACAAGAGTTTATATATGGGTAAGTTTTGAAATAAAAATATAATTTATAATATATTTTTAATAAATTTCGACCTCCCTTCCTCCCTTAGGGCTGGACTGTTTCCGCTGCTGGGCTATGCGGCCATGAATGTACGGCCTGCACTGCTGACCATCTATGAGACGTACTTTGTGCCGCTGGGGGATAAATTAAGGCCAGCATTGAGTGGTTTTCTGAGTGGTGTGCTGCCCGGTTACGACTGTGGCTTGGATCACTTTGAACGCATCAGTGGATTGCTAAAGAATGTCTGTTTGGCCGTGAATCCCATGCACTTTTATACGGTGCTTTGGGAATCGGTGGCGAATAATGCAGCCATACGTTTGCCAGCCATTACATTTCTGGTGGAGCACTTTAACAAGCGGCTGGATATGGAGCAACAAATCTATATAATGGGTCACAATCGTGAGATAATGATGACGGCGCTGTGCGCCTGTTTGAATGATTCACTGATTTTGGTGCAGCGCAATACATTGGAGTTTCTGTTGCTTGGCTTTCCCATGCACACCAAACTGCTGGATGAGGATGAGTTGGTGTTGCTGGTAACGAATGGTTTAAATACAATACTGAGGCGTGACATGTCGCTAAATAGACGACTCTTCTCGTGGCTGCTGGCCAGTGAGGTGACCAAGAATTCACCGACATATGATACACTCTCACTGGACTCGAGCACTGTGGATGGCCAGAAGGAGATTGAAACGTATTTTGTAACGCATTCGAGGCACATACTCATACGTGCCTTTGTGAGCACATTGCGTTTGAGTTTGGAATGCCAACCGATGGATTTGAAGCCGTATCGCATAATGTTGTCGCTGTTGGACAAGGTGGACATTGGCAGCGCCGTGTTGGATTTTGTATTGCATGACATAATACGTGCCATGTACATATCCAGCAGCAATGCGGATGCACTCAAATCGGCCAATCTGCTCTTTGCCACCTTTGATCCGGCGTACATTTGGAGCTATATGACCAATATGTTTGAGCGTGCCTGCCAAATGGCGCCAAATGCCAGCTGCTGCTCATCCATCCAGTCCAATAGCGGCAGTGATAACAAATTTCCAAGCATCGTTGGCTCGGGTGATCCATGTGTGCTAGAAATTTGTCTACTCACCGAATTTCTGTTGGAAACAATTTCACTGGAAATGTATACGGAAACGACACGTGTCTATTTACCCAAAGTATTTTTAGCCATCACTCAACTGTTGTCGCTGCACATGGAACGGTTGAGTAGTGAGGAGATTACTGCTGCTTTGAAGCTTTGCATGAAGATTGTCTCCCGAGTGCAGCCAATGATAACGTAAGTCACAATAGACACAACTCGGAATATATACTCATCACACTCCCTTTATTATTGCCCCAGCAGCAGTCCAATTAAGCTTAACAAACTGATTGATCACAATCCCGCTGGCACGGATGATCCCCATGTGCTGGACAAGAAGGTGCAGGTGCACAAAATGATGGAATCGGTAACACAATCGAATGCACTGGAGAAAAGTAAATCGGACTCGCGACTCAATCAGTTTGGCGAGCATTCGCTGCAGTCGGGCGAACCCAATGATGAGGAGCTCATCCGACGTTCGGCCTCCAATCAAAGTGTGGTGCGACACAGTCCCAAGAAGAAAGCAAAATCCTTTTCACGTCTCTCCGAACTGGACAAGGATGTAAAACAGACTAAATTTCAAAATACAGTCTATATATTTATAGTTTCTCTTCTTTGCTTGCAGATAAGCGCCTCGGACACGGGACAGCAATCATCCTCAGATCTGGACACACCGCGCAGCATTAAGAAGCTGAAGGCCAAGGCCAAGGTGCCCTTTATACGCAGCAGTCCCAAAAAGAATCGACCCAAGGATATTGTGCTAGCTGTCAATACAGCGACAGCCGCCGTTACAGCCATTGAAGCTGGCGAGGAGCCGCCAAAGAGTGCACCACCCGAAAATTGCCCAGAATTCCAGCTGGATGATGAACAGACAAAGGCAACACAACAACGCGGTTTCTCCATACTAGAGAAATGCATTAGACAATACGAGATCTTCTTTGAGGTCTATTTGGCACGCCAATTGCTGCAACTGAAGACCAACGATAATAACGATAATAACTCCGTGGACAGTGACAAGTGTGCGGTGAAGGTGCAACTGCAACTGCAACGCAGCACAAGTCACACCTCCTCCACTCCACTCTTTATGGCCGAGCAAGTGCTGGAGCATCAGTGTTCAGTGCGTGAATCGCAAATCGAACGTTTATTCAGTTTGCTACGTGTGGACATTGTGACGCGTTCAAAGCAATTGCAACGTCTGCTCAATCTCTCACTGCCCACCGTAAGTGCCAGCGAGATTAGCAGCGATAGCGATGCCTCCGATGAGCCACAACGTAAGCTGCTCATCGATAATCAAACGCAGCGCAGTGTTCAACAATTGGCGGATTTACAGCTCAGCTCAGCTATGCGCACTGCCATCAAACTGGCGGCCACGCTGCTCGTGGAGATGTCCACGTTTCCCAATTGCAACAAGCATATTGTGCTCGATAAAAGTGGTGAGTTTGGGTTTAGGAAGATCATTCTTTATACCTCTAATAGAGCACTGCATGAATGCCAGAAAATTGGGATTCGAATGAACAATACTCAAATTGAATTGAGTGAATGTGAATTAGTTGTCAAATGAATGTAGAATGAGTGAGTTCTCTAAGGCATCATTCAGACGCACAACTGTCAAAACGAAAAATTACGAAATGAATGAGTGAGTAGACGAGTCTATGTGAAGTTGTGTTTTGAGTCCATTCGAATGCCAAAACTAAATTTTTTTTCATTATTGTGCTTTATTGTGTGCGTAATGGAAACGATTTAAGTTCTAAACACAAACACATGGATTTTTTTTACATATGCAGTCATTTTTAATTTTTTCTTTATATTATTTAATATACATATTACAAATATTTATGCATTTAGTTCATGTTGGTATTTAAAAACATAATTTTATTAATGTTGTCCGTATTTAGTCAGTTTTTTTAATTTAATTTTGAGATTCCATGCCCCACTAAATTCCAACAATTTGTTTTTAAATACATATCATCATCACAATCATCATCTTAACAAAAAAAAGTTCCCTTTTTTCCATTTTAATTTTAAACATGTGCTTGCTAAGCAAGCCTTGCTTTCTCTAAATCAAACAATATTATACACAGAATGTACAAGCAACAACTCGAATGATTCGAATGATATCAGGCCTGTCAAAATTTTACAACTTAACTCATTGTGTTAAAGGTGTATATTATGAGTTGACACTTCCACTCATATTGATACTCATTAAATTCATTGTGTGTTTGACACTTACTCATCTCAACTCAATTCGAATACATTCAATCTGACGTATGTTATGAGTAGACTCATGCAGTGCTCTAACCTCTAATAACTCGCTCTCATTTACTTTCCCCTAACAGATTCCGAACTGCCCAATTGGCTGAAGGTGCTCTGTTTGGTTGCCTGTTTTGTACAGAGCGACAAGGAGCTGCAGGTGTCTGCCATAACTACGCTCTTTGATCTAATCAGGTAAGTGAGATATATACTTATTTTCCATTACCAAAAAACACTCAAATACTTGCTTTATTTTCAGCTTATTGCGCTCCCAGATCGAGCACACCACAAGTCCGGGTGTAACGTTTGTGGTGATGTTGCCACTGCTGAAATTCGGACATGTTAACTACATGGAGCAGCGTACACGTGTCTTTCAACTAATCAGTTCCATACTGTGGGATTATCTGGGCACCACTGGCATTGATCCAGCACAAATAGCAGCATTGTTGCATCAGCTGCACAGTTGTTTGGAGAGTGGACTGGTGGAGTCAGTGATTGGCAATCGTATGCATGCACAGCACTTGCTACAGTCACAACAACAATCCCAAAGCAGTCATGGTGCTGTGGGCAGTGCACTGCGAAACTTTCAAATGGAACGTGTTGCAGATGCACAGCTTCTCTGTCCAACGGCGGCCTGTGTGGAACGTTTGCGTGAGAGTCAGGCACGTAGCTATAAGAAATTTGAACTGCTCTGGCATCTGGGCAGAGAGAAGCAAATGTCGCGTGGATTTGAGAAGACGCTGCTCAAGGTGCTGGACACATTGGCGCTGCCGCATTACATGTCCGAGCGCACATTTGTGACCAATTGGCTGCAGGCATCGCTGCTGCGTGGCGATCTGGCGCGTCTGACAAAACCACTCTATAAGATCCTACTCTCGGCGAGCTCTAAGCGTGTTGGCATCGTGCACATGCAGCAGCTGTATCGTGAGGTGGAGCAAAGCGCTTACGATGAGGCGCCAGTGTTTGAACGTGATGTTTATGCCATTAGCTCGGAGCAGGGCAATGTCAAGTATCATCACATGGAGACGGCAAGCAGTGGACACAACCAGAGCATTGGCAGTGGCAATAAGAAGAGTCCCATTCGCCATCTGCCCAAGAAGATTTTCGGTGTAACTCTTAGCGGGAAATCGAATAAAACATCCAATTTTGTTAGCGATAAAACGCCGCTGGCTAGCGAAGCATTGCAGGATATAAATACAATTGGTTTAATCATCAATCCGCTAGAGAATGCCAATGATTTCGATGATGAAACAGATCTGGAAGAGCCACGCATTGAGGTGGTGCACAAGGATGCCTCGCTCACACCGCTGGAACAGAAACTGGCCAATGCCATTCTGGATGAAAGTGATGCCGCTCAATCGACGGCAGTGCAGCAGGAGACAACTGCCTCACTGCTCTACGATCAGGACATAACAGACAATTCGGATAGCAGTGATTTCGAGTCGGATTCGGAGCAGCGTGAGACGAGCATTGACAAGGAGGACAGTCTGACCATTAGCTCAAGTGCCGGTGTGGGCGGCGGCGGCGGCGGCGGCGGTGGCGATGATGTCAAGCGCTTTGTGGGCGACTGTGAGCGTGTCACCGAAGCACTGACGCAGCACGACAAGATTAAGAATCGCAAAACTTATCGGCTCAATAGAGAGAAGACACCGGGTGATGAGCACGAAGAGTCACAACAACCGAGTGTGGACAATGAGCATGCGCTGCCCGCCGATGAGTATTTCAGTGAGGCGGGTTTACTGCGTCCACCACCGGCAGACAAAGCCAAGCTAAGCAAGGAGCTGCGCAAGCGTAAGAAACTTTTGACCAGCAGCGACAAGAAACGTTTGAGTTGCATTTCCAAAACATCCACGGATAGCAATCACAGCAATTTGGCCAACGAGCAGCTGGAAACGGAAACACAAAGTGCTGCGGACGAGGAGGAGGAGGAGCAGGAGCTGGACGAGCAGCACACCATCAATGTGGAGGATAAGCGTCGAAATTTGAGTTTGGAAACCAATAAACTACTGCCAGATTGGCAGAAAACCCTAGAGAAGGGCAAACAGAATGTGGAGATACTGCGCCAGAACAATGCAGCAGCAGCAGCAGCGGCTGCTCTGGAGCAGGAGCAGCTAAGCATACGTTCGTCCACAAAGAGCAACAGTTCCTCACGTCTGCCAACGGATGCGGCACACATGTATCACAATCATTTGCTGTTGTATTTGTCGATCTATGATACGAGGCAAACGCTTTATGCACTGCAGACATTGCGCAACATCATCTGCTGTGATAAGCGCACATTTCTCTGTTTGAGCATCACCACATCCTTTACGAGTGGCAGCTTGAAGCAGCTACTAATCCGACATCGCAAGAGCATCTCGGGCAAAGGATTTGCGGGCAGTGTTAGCAATTCGGAGTATGCGCAAGGCTATCGTGGCTGCATGCATTTGGAGCTGCTTGTTACACTGCTCCTGTTCTATGCTCGTGGTTACTTTCAACGCGAATCACTGGATGCACAGCGTCAGCAGCCCACACTCCAAGATGTGATCAATAATCGACGCATACAGCTGGAGAGCATTGAGTTGTTGGCTCTGATTTGCAGCGAATTAATTGAGATAGTCAAGGGCATGGGACGTGGACTTGCCTGTTATATAGCGGATCTATTGGCACGTGCCAAGCTGCAAAAGGTAATGCTGCACTGCCTCAACAGCTCCGTGTGCAACTATGGACGCAAGCAGGCGGGACTAAGTGGCGGCGGCGGCGGCAGCTATGCGGAACAGGTGCTCAATTTCAATGATCCGCAAGATGATCAGCTGCATGCGGATTGCTTTCAGCTGCAGCTGTTGCGATTGCTCTTGTCTGTCATACGGCTGGAGCATGAGGTGCATCAGTTGCGGCAGGATACACCCAATGCTGCAACGGGCGCTGCAGCTGCTGCTGCTGCTGCTGGTGAGGATCCAAATGCCGCCTCTGGCAATGCCTCACCCACTCGACTGGCCGATGGTGCTGCCGCCGCCAATGTCAAATATTTGCCCAATTGTCTCATCAGTCAGCAGCCCATGTTTCTGGCTGCCGTACTGGGTGCACTGCAGCAGGAGAAACTGCGGCATTTGCATCGCAACTGGACGGATTTGGTTACCAGTTCCCTCAACTGCTTTAGCTTTGGTTCACTCACCAATATTGTGATTAGTGTGGTGCATCAGTTGTGCAATAATCTGGATCGTTTGGCCAAATTAACGCTACCCCAGCAGCGACACTTTCCACCCGACTATGTCATCTCACAGCTGGAGGCTTTGACCATCCTTTGTCACTATTGTCTGCTGGACAATACACAGCAAACGGCGCTGTCGCATCTCTTCAATCAGGCCTATCCGCAGACAAGTGCAGCGGTGCAAAGTTCCAGCACTGGACAGCTGCTCAATAGCATTGTGCACTCCTTCCTCTCGGCGAATGAGGCCACTTCCACATCGGCAGCACCAAGGAATCCACAGCTGCAGGCAGCACGCAATGCGGTGCTCTCACATCTGCCTCGCATCATGACCAGCGTGGCAGCCATTTGGGATAGTGAACTGGGACAATTGCGTCCAGTGCGTCAGCAGCTGTTGGAGTTCCTCTCGCCGGTGTCACTGCATCATGGCTGCAATTTTCTAGCTGCCATTGCGGTGACCTGGCAGCAACGTGGCAGCAGCAGCTACAACAACAGCAGCAGCAACTCCAGCAACTTGGGCGCCTCGGAGCAATTCCAGCGCAACTCTACGCTTCAAGCGTGTCCGGCACAGCTAAGTCTGGTCTCACTGGTCTCGAGCATTCGGGTGATGCCCATGGATTCGTTTGTGCAGACACTGCATCAGGTGGTCAAGTCACCGCCACCCATACACCGACCACCCGCACAGCTGAGCATTGAGGTTAGCGCACTGGAGCTGTTCTATTTCTATATGAGATCAGCACCAGCACCACAGCTAGCAGATGCTTGGTCTGCCTTGCTCATACTCATCCGAGATGGGTTGAGCCTAACGCCGCCAGCTCAATTTGCGCTGCTGATGCTGCTGAATGAGTTTGTGCAGCGCTGTCCACAGATGCCCTTTCCGGACAAGAAGGAGGTGCGTGAACTGCACGATGTCACCGCTCGATTGGTCGAGTCACTGTCGAGTGTGGCGGGTGCTTGTCTGGAGCAGACCACCTGGTTGCGTCGCAATTTGGCCGTCAAGGAGGACACCGATGGCCATGCCAAGGACAATAGTTTGGGTGGTGGCATTCAGCAGGCACATTCACTGCAGGCACAAAGTGTCCTTGCGGCTATACTATCCAATCTGCTGGACGTTGCCTACGGCTCACAGGAGAAGGATAAAGTTGTGACAATTGTCACAGCACTGTTGTGCAACATTACGCCGTATCTGAAGAATCATACGGCCCGCAATATGCCCTTCTTCTATGCCTGCTCCGCTCTGTTGGCCAGCTTGAGTGGCTATCAGTATACACGCAAGGCGTGGCGGAAGGATATGTTGGATCTGCTGCTGGACAATGCATTCTTTCAAATGCAAATCTCATGTCTGCCCTTTTGGCGTCAGATTATGGATAGCCTGATGACATACGACAATACCACATTCCGGGAACTCATGACACGCGTCTCTCTCAGCCAGGCGGGTAGTCTGAGCATCTTTACTTCGCGGGATCAGGAGTACGAGCTGCGTGCGATGCTCTTGAAGCGTCTCGCTTTTGTCATCTACTGCAGCGAATTCGATCAGCACAACAAGTATATGCCCGACATACAAGGTAGGCTACAGTGAGAGAGAGAGAGAGAAATTTTTATACCCTCTGAGGGGTATAATGGGTTTGTCAGAGGGCGATTTGTATGTAACAGGCAGAAGGAGGCGTGGCAGACCCCATAAAGTATATATATTCTTGATCAGCATCATCAGCCGAGTCGATTAAGCCATGTCCGTCTGTCCGTCTGTCTGTCTGTCCGTATGAACAAACAGATCTCAAAAATGGTAAGAGCTACAATATCCGTTTTAGTCAGTATCGATCACATATTTAGTCAGTCAATACAAGAATCTTTTTTTTTTTTTTGATGCCACGCCCCATTCGCCCACAATAAGCGAAAAACCAGACATACCTCGAAAAAAATATATGTTTTTTGCGAATATCTCGGTAACTATAATACCTAGGGACACCAAGTTGCTATTTGCAATATAAATATAATGTCATCAAAATTTATTAGATGCCACGCCCCCTTCGCCCACAATTGCGTTGAAACTTCGAATGCCTCTGGCTCACTTATTTCTTAACGTATAGTTTTGTAACTTGGTGTATAATTAGAGACAAATAATATTAAGCAATACTGAAAATTGCATTAAAATCGGACTATAATTAAAAAAGTTTTTCGTACAAACTTAAATTTATATCGCAATAGCAGTGCACTGCTTTCGTTTACGCTGCAGTGTTTACAAGCAGTGCTTGTGTATTTTAAACTTACTCAGTGTACTGCTTGTGTGTATAAAATTTACTCAGTGCACTGCTTGTAAGCAGTCCAAAATGAATTCTTATAATTGGAAACAAAGCTCAGAGGGTATTACACGGTCGGCATGCCTGACTGACATTTTCTTTCTTGTTGGTGTTTCCTTCTCTGATTTTCTCAATTTGCAGAGCAACTGGCCAGCAGTCTGCGTCTGGTGCCGTTGGGTCCCTCGGTTCAAGCAGCCGTATTCCTATGCTTCCGCGTGCTGCTGCTGCGCATGTCACCCGATCATGTCACCTCCCTGTGGCCCATCATCATTGCTGAAATGGTGCAAGTATTTCTGCAAATGGAACAGGAACTCAAATGCGAAAGCGATGAGCGAGTGTAAGTCATATTATTAATATACATATATATATATTTTATAAACTATAGAGATTACTCCAATTGAATTGTTTCTTTTCTTTCAACAGTCAATCGAATCGTCTGCTGTCTGGCATTGATGTCTCCTGGTCATCATCTTCATCCAATAGCAATGCCAGCAATGGTTTCAATGCCCAGACACCCATGCAACACTGGCGTTCGGTGCAACTGGAGGCGTGTAAATTGCTGGAATTAGGCTGTGTGCTGCCTGCCACAAAGCTGCCACATTTCCAAATGTATCGCTGGGCCTTTGTGGGCACCGAGTTCGATGTGCACGAGGAGGTGGTGCCCCAACTCTCCAATGGCAGTGTCGAGAATCTGGCTGCATTGCCAAGTGCTCTCTATGTGCCGCACGTGAAACGCGTTTCCCGTCTCATGGACATGAAGTACACCAGCCATTCGCCGGTAAGTTGAGTTTGTAATAGAGCAGGGAAAACATACGTTATGTATTGCAATCCTATCATATTTAGAACTACAGTGCTATAAGATTTTAAACTCTACTGCACTGAAATATCTTCAATTTCATTCAAATTGTTTCAAAAAATTTCTTTTTTTTAAATATTTTTTTATAAATTTGTTTTTTAAAACCATTCTATTCGAAAAATCGGTTTGTGTAGATTAAAAATATTTAAACTTGAAAAGGTTTTCAGCTTTTTATCTCTAGGAATTCCCTTTTCACCTTTTTTGAAAAGTTTTTAGCTTTTTATCTCTAAAAATTCCCTTTTCACCTTTTTTGAAAATTAAAAATACCGATAACTTTGCCAAAAATGCTTCGATTACTGAGCGGCATACCATTTTATACTCTGTATTAACCCAATATTAATTGTGCAATTAAATTTTAAAAATTTGAAAATTTTTCAAAAATTTAATTTTTTTTCTAAATTTTGCATACTTACCCCTTTACATTTTTTCAAAAAAAAAAATTTTTTTTTTTGCCAAAAGTTTAAAAAAACTATACGAATCGATTGGGAATTTTGTGTAGGTTATAAATATATATACTTTATGGGGTCGCAAATGAAATTTAGGCTTTTTATAGGCAAATTAAATGAATTTTTTAGCGGATTACTATATCATACAACCCTAAGTACTTACTACTCAATTATACTGTAGCTAAAAGCATAAAGAAGCCACAAATGATGTAAATATATTTATAGAAACATGAGTAATGCTTTAATAAGTAATGTAAATAGCAATAAATAAATTGTGTTGATAAATCTACAAGTTTATGCAACTCCACGGTATCACAAAATCTAGTTTATCTTGGAGACATGAAATTAATATGTTTTTTGTTTTCTCAACTCTTTCACAGTTGATGCAACGTCCGAAGAATCGTCACTTGATGTTGAGTTTCCAGCAGCTGCAATCGCTGCATGAACTCTATCCCTTCTTCTCCACGTTGGGCTTCAGTTGTTCCAATTCCAGCAATTATGCGGATGCTGAACTAGATGTGGCGAATTGTCTGCAGGAGATTGAGGATGTGCTTGCCCATGATTTTCTGGAGAAATTGCCCAGTATAACGACGCCCAGATGAAAGCTGGTCGCAGCCTATAGGCAGACGCAGACTCAGTTGCAGAAGCGTACGACAACAACAACAACAACAACAAGCAGACAGTTGACACAGTTTGAGCTGGAATTGAATCTGGGCGCCAATGGGCAGACGGCACGCATTGTGGCGGCGGTTCAGGCCAAGTTTAGCAGCAGCAGCAACAGTAGCAACAACAACAACAACAGCAGCAGCAGCAGTCGCCGCCAGAATGCTGAGACGAGCTTCATGCAGTCAGCCAAGAAGACAAACTTTCCATTTTATGTTTAAAGCAAGATAAATAGAGAGAGAGAGAGAGGGAGAGAGTGAGTGAGTGGAAGGGAGTGAGAGAGAGGTGGGGTGGGTGCTGGTTTGGAGAGTCTTCATGCGCCAAGCGATACGTTAGCTATAAATTTAGTTAGAAAAGTATCTGATAACTGTGTATCTTAATCTATGTATAACTTTATCTCTTTATTAATGTGTATCGTTTTAAATGTTGAGCTATGAATTGTTTAGCTTGTAGTAGTTAATCCCTTTACCCTCCCCCCCCCACACCACTCCCAAATCACCCTCCGTGTATGTATGTATATGTATATTTCAAACTGTTGATAGCTGCTCCGAAGTAAATAAGAAATGTTTAAACAAACTAATCGCAATTCAATGTCAGCAAATGTGTATTTTTATTAAGAACATTTAACTATATGTTTATTATAAACATGTGCGGTTACATATATATAATATATAAAAAAGGCACATGAATAATTCTTATGTTAAATAGAACGAAATATCGTTTTAAACCATTGGCACACACTGTGGAGTGTTCTGACGATTCTTCAGTTGCAGGTAATACGAGTAGACCTATAAAGAAAAGAGGTTACATTAGTCCAAAAAGCCCCTTTAGTGTGCTCCCAGCTAACATACACTTACAAAAGTAGAAGATGTGATACGACCAGGACGTTGTTGGATCCAGTCGATTTGCGATTTCCTCCAAAATGCAGTATTGTGCGCAGTATGGCGAATGGAAATGGAAAGAGATATCGCTTTAAACCACTGGCACACTCTGCGGAGTGTTCTGACGATTCTTCAGTTGCAGGTAATACGAGTAGACGAGGCGTGCACAATATGCAAATAGACCTATAAAGATGAAAGGGTTTACATTAGTCCGCAAAGGCCCCTTCAGTGTGCTGCTCCTTCCCCTAACGACACTTACAAAAGAAGAAGATGTGAAAGAGTAGTGCATACAAGACGTTGTTGGATCCAGTCGATTCGCGATATCCTCCAAAATGCAGTATTGTGCCCAGTATGGCGAATGGAAAGTTGACCGCCACAATTACAGCATAGACTAACCAAACGGCGACCAGCATATAATTATACTGCAAAGCAAGTAAATAAATAAATTAAAAAAAATTACAAAATATATATGGCATGTCTATAGAATTCGTTAAGTGAATAAACTTAGACATATTGTGCTTATATAGCCTGAGAAACTCGCAAAATTTCGTTAATATTGCATTTTTTATAATGATAGCCTGAGAAGCACGACAAGTATCGTCTGTTTTTTTTCTCATAACTTTATTTCAACTCTGGAAAACGAAAAGTCTTATCATAATAGCATATTAAACGTAACCTAGGGTGTTCAAACAAAACAGGAAGTGTTTGTATATATATATATATAAATGTATATGACACATTTCCACTATATAAATACAGATGATTAAGATTTGTTTTTAGCACGCTGAGCTACTGTTAAGTATAAACAGTATGACTCAGCGATAAGAAGAGTATTATAAAAAAATAAAAAACTAACCTCACCTAAGCGCATGCGTAAGTGTGTGTGCATGTATGACGTCAGTAATCTCTTCAATATTTTTTATAATCATATTTTATTTCCACTGCTGAGTGATTCTTTTGTTTTCTTGCATTACTTCCATTTATGCCAAATTGTAAATAGCGGAAAAGAATCGATTTTGGCTGTGAATGGTTTTGCCGATAAACATAATCAATTCCGAAAGTGATAACAAATTGTAATGAAATAATAAAAACATACAATTGAAGTTAACCTATCAAAATAATCGACATTTTTATAACCGACTGTAATTAAGCAAATTGGTCATGCAACGATAATCGTGACTTTCGAGCAACGAAAACGAAAAACATTGTACAAGCGAGACAGACATACAAATATGTGTATATGTTATTTTTCTTGAGGACCCTCTGGAGATTTGTTTTATCAAACTTATAAATTAACAGTTCTTGCAGCAGTAATTCCAATTTGAACTGAAAAATTAGGCAACAAATAAGTCTCTTTTATATAGTGATATCAAAGCAACACAATGTTATTTTCCTTAAGGACCCTCTGGAGATTTGTTTTATCGAACATATAAATTAATTGTTCTTGCAGCAGATATTCCAATTTGAACTCATATAATTGGAAACGAAGCTCAGAGGGTATTACACGGTCGGCATGCCCGACTGACACCTTGTTTCTATTAATATATGCTATTGTTTGCCATGCATACATTATAAATATTTAGATATACATCTAAATAAGCATTAAATCATATTGGTTTTTTTGCACATTCAAATTAAAATATTTGGGTTTATTTTAAGTTTGGTACAGGTATTTTTTTTTAGTGGCAACTATATTTTCACTATGTTGAGAACCGTTGCAAATTACTTGCAGTAAAAGAATGCACTTGCTGTTAGGCTCAAATGCAACAATCTGGCAGCACAAGATGTTAAACAGCTGCAATCGACAACCCTACAGCATTAAATGGAAAGTGTCATTCCAGTCCAGTACTTAAGTCTGTTGCGCAAATATTTTCCGATCTACTTGTGGTTAATACGCGTTAAACCAAACAACGTAAACAGAACGCTGTTCATTTGTAAATTCGTCATACAACAATTAATCAATTTCATCATAGAAAAGTTTCTGTTACATACATGCGCCTTTACGCTTCTTCATAAAAAAAAACTCACCCCCTATGCGTAAGCTTCAGATTGTTTCTAGTTTTGTATTTTTTTAACTCCTAGTGCTTAAAAATACCAAGAGGGTCTTTTAAGTTGATCAAAAAAGAGACTTTTAGGGTTAGAACTATTACAATTTTACACAAGAAACCCATTCGAAATTTTTTTAAAAGCAGTATTCAGTAAAGAAAGCTGTGTTAAAGATCTTGAGATATTTTCTAGTTGGCGTAAGATGAAGTATCGTGAACAGATTTGCTCACTATCCGATAAATATTGTTTTAAAATCTACCTTTGATATGGTATCTTTCTTATGATATACTCCAGCACAAGTACAGAGTCTCCTACAGTTGCTTTCCCCAACTTACCTTTAGTACGCCCATGAGTAAGCAGACATTTCCAATGACAGAGATAGCCAAACCGAAGAAAGTTACAACTGAAAAATACAAAAAGTGGTTGAAAATATGTAGTATACATTGAATGTTTCTAAAACTATGTTAGCTCATCCCTGTTAGTAGTAGAATTGACGTCATCGTCATTGAATTCCAAACTTTGTATGTAAAAAAGTAAAACCTCGCATGCGCTATGAAAACATGTTTCGGAATCGCTTTATATAGCAGCACAAGAAAGAAGTATTAGCTCATTCTGTATATTTTCGTTCAAACATATGTTTATATATACAATGTCAATTATGTAGACAATTGAACTGCACATATGTATGTAGAATATATGTTTACATAGCAGCATGTATTGTTTTAAATGAAAACCACAATTAAAAACATAAAAATGCTCACCCGATGGCGAAATTAGCACACTTAAAGCAATTGAAATAAGTGTATAGACGGCAATGCCATAGCACCAGCTACGCAAATCTGTATTGCACGGTCCATTATCAACAGATAGATCGAATTTCATCTTAAGGCCTGTTAAATATAATATGGTATTATATTTAACGTGGTCAAATGTGTTTTCCACCGAATCAAACAGATAACACAACCGACGCGCGCTAAAAGCGAATACTAACTGACGCGTCTCTGTTAGTGTGTGCTTTTCTCCATTCTCTGTTCTTCGCTAGTTCGCAGAATCTCATATCCCATCGGCAGTGGGAGCACGCAAGAGAGACAGAAAGAGAGACGCCCACATGGTGTATTTTGTTAACAAGGTTGACGCATTTCTCTGATCGTTACATGAATAATGTTGCTTAAATCATGTTATGAACGCACATAGTTCACATCACAATAAAGTGCATAATCTTGTATCGATATTTGTGGTTCAATTACTAATAACACTTTTATCAAAATTATACTGTTTTTAATAAGAAAATTGTGATTTCATCATGCCCAGAACCGTTACAAGTTACTCTCATATATTAAATACAAAAATGCAATGATCTGGCAACTCAAACTTATAACTACTCTGGCGCGCTTTACAGCAACCCTACAGAGCTACCAGACAAATGTTATTCCCATATTATAATAGCTGCGCACACACAAAATGATTCAATTGTAATTGCGACGCTGCACTAGCAACAACATAAACAAAATAGTGTTCTGTTTACATAAGCGGAAATTTAATCGACTTGCGGTGTTATTGTGAAGCCATTTTAGTGTCAGTTAAGTGCAACATACCTTGAAAATCATGAAAAGTTTCTGTTGCATGCGCCTTAAGACGGCCGGCATTGTTATCGGCTGGCTGGGTATCTTGGGCTCCTCAATGTCCATAATTGCACTCTGTGTCATGTTGGGAAGCAACTCGCATACTGCAAATGACAATGGACTAACAACCCCTGATGAACTAGATATCTTCCCAGTTATCGCTGAAGATAACGATAATGTGTTTTCCCAAAGTCATGACAGTAAGTGTGTGACACAGAACTTTATCAGCTTTGTATGCATATGTATTAATAAATTCAACAGATTCTAGCGATGCAGCCATGGTTGTTGGCCGTAGCATCTTGTTGGGCGTTGCCGTACTGCAATTGTTGGCTTCTAGCATGCTGCTCTGTGGTACCATGAAGGTGAGTGTGTGGTTGTGTGTTTATATTATATTATATTTTTTTTATAATTATATTCTATTTCTACAGAATCGGCACTTGATGCTGCTGCCTTGGTTGATTAATACAAGCATAAACATTGCGTTGATGTTCCTGTACATATTGGGCATATTCTATTCAATGGTCGGAGCAACTACAGTTACTGAAACTGTTGTCATTGCTCTTGTCTCCGCTTCCCTTTCGCTGAGTAAGTGATTCGTTTTTTCTTTTTTTTTTTGCAAAACTTGATATCTGCAGTTCACACATACTACCAAGACTCACTTGCATAGGCAGTACAAGCAGATGAACTGCTACCAGTCGGTTCATATGTGTGCTTGCAGTCTATTCCAATTGGAATATGAGCAGTATATGTATGTATATGCATTAAATTGAGCACACAGTCAGCTCAGCATGTTTTCGCACACTATCTTTTGTAAAGTGCAATTAAATTACCAAATTATTAATATTAAAATCTATGAGCTTATTTAATTAATTATACTTTTTCTCTTCTTAGCTCTTACAATCTACTTTTTCTGCGCCATCTACTCGCTTTTCAAGGAAATTCAACGTTCCAACGATCAGTTGCAGGTCCCATTGCTTCAGCCACAGCAACAAGTTGTAGGAATGCCTCATCAGACCACTACCTATCCCAACTATGCCAAATTGTGAATGCGGAAAAGCACCGGCCTTGGCTGTGAAAGGTTTTGCTGATAATCATAATCAGTTCCGATAGTGATAACGAATTATAATCAAAAATACGAAACTTACACATACAGTATACACATATTTGAAGTTAACCCATCAAAATAATCTTCATTTTTTTTTTATTAATACATGTTATTGTTTGCCATGAATACATTATACATATATATACATCTAAATAAATATAATATCATATTGGTTTTTTTATACATACATTTCCGTACAGGTGTATTCTTTTTAATGGTAACTGTATTTTCACTATGATGAGAACCAGTGTAAATAACACGCTGTGAGACAGTGCACTTGCTGCACTAGGCTGAACTCAAATGCAACAATCTGGCAGCACAAGCTCTTAAACAGCTGCAATCGACAACTCTACAGCGTCAAATGGAAAATGGCATTCCAGTAGCTGAGTCGTTTTGTATTTAAGGCTGTTGCGCAAATGTTCTCCGATTTACTTGTGGTTGATACGCGTTAAAGCAAACAACGTAAACAAAACACTGTTCACTTGTAATTTCGTCATACAACAATTAATCAATTTCTGTTGTGGAAAACATTGAAAATGTTGAAAAGTTTCTTTTGCATGCGCCTTAAAACGGCAGGTATTGTCATTGGCTGGTTGGGCATTGTGGTTTCCACTTTGTCCATAACTGTTCTTGGCGGCCTGTTGGGATACTCGGATGGCTTGCGTAGGAATACTCAGGAGATTTATGATGACATTCATGATTGTAAGTATTTGAAATAGATATGTATTTATTTTTAAAAATGTATATTAATGCACTTAGTTTCATAATTTCAGTGCTGTATGAAAATCGTTGCATTTTGTTGGGCGTTGCCACACTGCATTTATTGTCATCTGGCATGCTCCTCTTGGGCGCACTGCTAGTAAGTGTAATTTTGTTACACTCTTTTTCACATCACTGTATCATACTATGTATATCTCTTTCTCTTTACAGAATAAGCACCTGTTGCTGCTGCCTTGGCTAATCAATGCTATCGTATTCATTGCAATTGTGGGGATTCATATTTCGGGCTTAGTCTTGGTTTTCGTGGGATACTATACTCCATTCCTGATTATTGACTTCATACTCTTTTGCTCGCTGCTAAGTAAGTGATTTGGTTAAATTCTGTACAAAACTGCATACATACATATACACATACTAACATAGTTTACATGGTAGTGTTGCCAACTTAGCCTATTTCCAGATCTATTCCTTCCTAAGAAGGAATCTTTTGGCTTCTTTTTTTCTTTTTCAGCAAACATAATTCCACACAATTGAAATTTATCATCCATGCAAGAAAGACAAATTCTAAAAACTGCCCCACAATATAAATTGTTTGCTACATTTTTATATTTTCCCTTCTTAGCTTTTGCAATCTACTGTTTCCGTGCCATCCATGCTTTGTACAAAGATATCCAAAGCTCTAAGCTTCAAAATGAGCTGCCATTGAAGCACCCAGAGATCGTTGTAGAAGTGCCACATAAAACTGAAATCTATCCCAACTATGCCAAAATCTAGATTCCGAAATCTGATTGTGCGTCAATATATCATAATCATATGAAACGCATGTGTAAATTTGAAGGTAATCCGTTTTTATTATACTGAATCTAATCGAATATTATACTTTTTATATTCTTTTTAATAAATGAATAATTTTCCGTCAAGTTTAAACTAGCATTTTAATTAATTTTATTTACAAACAGCAATTTGCGGTTTCTATTGAATTTAAATATCAATATTAATTGCACAGTTTCACTCGAATCTAAATAAACAGATAAGGAGAAAAGTTCAGCTTGTGGAAATTTGCTGAGCTGCTGTTGCAGCTGAGCAACAATAATGATAAGAGAATCCAATTGATGACATATTTTAACAACACACAACAAAAAATTCCCCGTTTTTATAATATACTGCGCTGTGAATTAAATTTATTTTTAATTAAGTACATTTGTACATATGTACATATGTATATTTATTGGAATGACACTATACAAGCTGTTTTAAAGAGTACAAATAAAATAATACAATGGGTATATCTTTTTGAAATTTTATTTATTTATTTTAGAAAATAGAAAATAAAGAACACATAATTTGCAATGTTTCGAATTAAATTTATGCAACTCTAATTTTAAATAAGCGCCCACCTGTTGGCGAACAAGTGAAATAGTTAGAGCCATTGACAACCCTGCAGGCTGCAGCACCAAATTATCAAGTGTCATTCTAGCACGAGGCATCAGTTGTGTATTTAAGGTTGCTGCGCAAATATCGAACACGCATTCGTATTTTGTAGCGCATCTGTTGAACACGGAGTTGAAAAATAAAACTTTAAAAAAAGATGAAAACCTGCTGTTTTATGCGGCTTAGAACCGCCGGCATTGTTCTGGCCTGGTTGGGCATCATTGCATCCACGCTGGCCGTCGTTGCACTGTCCGTCATGGTGGTAAATTCCGACGTTATAGCTAGGAACACCAATTACGGAACATTTAGAGAGGATGTTGTGGACTATTATCCTATACACCGATGTGATACACAAATTTTATACACACATACACATGAAATGCATTAAAATTTGTATAATTTCAGCACTGATTGTTAAACAAAGCGTCTTGTTGGGAGCCGCCATTATCAGTTTGATATCTTCAAGCTTTCTTCTCTACGGCACACTGAAGGTGAGTCATTTGCATTCGCTTTCAATTTCTCTTTGTTTGCCTACTTGTACAAATATATATATATATATATATGACTCTTTTTCTATAGAAATGTTCAGCGATGCTAGTGCCCTGGTTAACAATTTGTGGTATCAAAATCTTTAGCATGACTTTATACTTTGTGATCGGCTTTTTTTATGTAATGTTTGAAGATGCATCTATCGATGTACCTGATAAACTTTTTGCTGTGGCCATTTCGTTGGGTAAGTTTTTTTTAATACAAAATACTACTAGAATTAAATCTTATATACAAATATATAAAGAAAACCTATACAGAAGTAGCTTAAAACTCAGTACAAATTATTTTATATGTCGACACGGTTGTCGTTTCAATTATTTTTGAAAGCTTTTCATAAATTTATACTTGGTTTATTCATTTGCGTGTTGAATTTCTACTGGTTTAACCTTATTTGTAATCTGATCATAAGCGTGCAGTTTATCAGAATCAGAACAAGAGTAGTATATGTTTATATATACATATATCAATAAAAAGATACGAATGCATATACAATTTAAATGTTTTCCGTTTCTGTTAAACTATACATGTTTATATACTAAATTATTGTGTTTATTTATTTTCAGGTGTAACTATTTACTTCTTCTGTGGTATTCAATCGCTCTACCAGGAAATTCAATTGGAAAAGTCGCAGAAACAGCTTTCATTGGAGCAGAATCAGACCAAAGACGTTTCACACGATACTACAACCTATCCTAACTACGCCAAGATCTAAATAATCTCAAGGCTTAACTGCAAACTAATCGAATAACGCATCACAATTCCATTATACAAAATGCATTCAATTATTTCAAAGTTAACAAAACTCTAGCATAGTTATGCAAAATTTGCTTGAATATTTATCTGCAAAATATAATTAAAAACATAAATGTCAGTACTTAATAAATAACGTAACGTTGAAACATTGTTATATACATTAATATACACACATTATGTTTTTGCTTACTGATTGTATGAAACTTTGCAAGGCTCTAAAGGTTATATTAGCAAAGCGTATTTATTTTTACAGATTATTCCAAAATAAGCTCTCAAATGATGTGATTGTACAGTTTTGCCAAAAATCTTCTAATACATATGTGTGTGTTACTGATTAAGTAGAAACCACTTCATAATCACAAATAAAGCTGCGTGTGCACAACATCAAATTGATAATGTGATGCTTAGTTCTTTATTTGTAAAATTAAATAAATTCATTTGCAATTTGGCCGAACTGAAGGCAACAACGTATACTATAAAGACTGCTTGTGAAATACTTTTGCGAAACATGAAATCCTGCTGCTTAATGAGACTTAGAACCGCCGGCACAATAATCGGTTGGTTGGGCATCGGTGCCAGCACTCTGATCATAATTTCACAGAGTAAAACTTTGGTAGACATTGACAGGATGGATTGTAAATATCCAGAGACTTTTTATTGTGGTCGCACAGGTATAGAACTTTTAAATATACTTAAGCATATTAAATGAAATGAATTCATCAGTTTTAGACCGGCTTATTGTTGAGTTCAACTTGGGACTTGCCATTACCAGTTTATTATCTTCATGCTTGCTTCTCTGCGGCATACTGCGGGTGAGTGATTAAGTTGCTAAATTTTAATCTGCTTTTTTTTTAAATCAAAATGTTTCTCTTCACAGAAAAGTCACTTGATGCTGCTGCCCTGGTTGATCACTTGTTGCATTAGTAGTGTTATAACTAGTTTCCACCCTTTGATCGAATTGAGCTCGATACTTAAAATGGCAGATTTTATCACATTGTCTGAACGCATTATTCCCTGTCTTCTGCCAAGTAAGTTAAAGTTCCACTTAGCTTTAATATGTAACCCTTTTTTAAATCATATACTAATTAAAATATTATTCAGTTTTACTTTTAGTCGTACACATCAGCACTTTCATCGTCGTCTACTCGTTGTATTATGAAATTAAGCTCGAAAACTCAAATCTTCAACAGAACGAAGTGATTCCATCAAAACTAAGGAAAACCTGCTGTTTTATGCGGCTTAGAACTGTCTGTACAATAATCGGTTGGTTAAGCATCGTGATCAGTAGTCTGTGTATAGTTTTCAAATGTATACCTTTGCAATACACTAACCTCAACGTTGAGACAGGGGAAGAAGGTAAATGCCACACAGAACTTTTACATTTCCATACACATCAAAAACTAAATAAATTTTATAATTTCAGGAAATCTAAACGTTGACTCCGTCTTCGTTGGAGCCGGCATTTACTATTTAATCGCTTCATGTATGCTTCTCTGCGGCACATGGAAGGTGGGTGATAAAGTCGTTAAACTCTTCTCTGATATCATTTTAAATCTATAAAATTTCTCTCCACAGAAAAATCACTTGTTGCTGCTGCCCTGGTTGATCAGTTGTGGCTTTAGCAGCGTTTACATTAGTTACGATTATTTGTATCTGGAAATGTTTACAAACCCAGCTAATATCCAAAATTCCAAGCTTGCTATCTTTTGCCTTTTACTGAGTAAGTTTAAATGAGACATAACAAATAACGAACTAGGCTTCATATCTAATTAAAATATTATTCTTTTGTTATTTACAGTGGTGGTGGCCATTAGCGCTTTCTGTGCCGTCAACTTGTTGTTCCATGAAATTAAGCTGGAGAAGCTTAAGCTGGAGAAGTTTAAGCCGCAGCTTCCAAGGCAGCAGAATCAGTCCCAAGTGGTTCCACATTACACTTCAATCTATCCCAGCATTGCTAAAATCTAAATTCCAGAAATAATCATTTGATGTAATTTAAAAACAACAAAACACAATTGTTGTGTTAATCGCCAATAGATATTGATTTAATTTTTAGTTTTAAACTTGTTAAAAACTAATGAATTTGGTATTTACTAACACTGTTAAATGGTAGATCACGCACGCAATAATCGATAAGTCGACTTTGAATATCGAAGCCGCGGAGAAGAAAAGCATGAGTTGTGGTGTAAATATTTCTAATGTTTAAAGCTATTTGATTTTTGTAATATTTCTTAAAAAATAAAACTTTATATTTTTGTGTATAACACTATTTAATTATTCTCTATAATACAGACAGCGAAACCAACTGATGTCTTGGTTGAAGCAACAACATTCAATAATTTGAAAGTCTAATTTTATATATGTACATATGTATGTATGCATTAAATCAATCTTTTACAGAGAGAGAGATATAGAGAAAAATTCGGAACATTGAAACTGCTCCTAAAAGATTTCTGCGCAATAAAGTAGCCAAATTCAGTTGCGATTGTTGCGTGCTTTAAGAAACAACAGCAACAAAATACGGATCGCTTTTTAATTCAGTTAAATTAAATTAAAATGTCTCAAAGATTCTGCTTTATGCGCCTGAGAACGGCAGCAACTGTTATCGGTTGTTTGGGCATCGCGGGGTTCAGCATTCTATTTGCATATGTTATCAGCGGCAAATCGATAGAAGATAGATACGATGGCGAGAGCATAACGTTTATCGTAATCAATTTGATAACATCAGCACTGCTAGTCTGGGGATCAGCTAAGGTAAGTGTAACAATGAATAGACTTTTATTTCTTTATTTTTCACTGATCTACTTTATTCTTTTTAATTCACAGAAATATCGCTTTTTGCTGCTGCCCTGGTTTATCACTGTGGTCATTAACTTTGTTTTTTTGGCCATATTCACAGTTTACATGATTGCTTTTCCATATGGATTTGGTGGTGATTATGGAGTAGAGATCTTTCTTTTAATACTTTTACTGGGTGAGTCATAATTCGATTGCATTGCACTTCTGTATATAAGTAGTTTATTAATGGGTTTTCCCTTTACAGCATTTTTAATCTACGCTTTCTGTGGTATCGTAGCATTGTTCATGGAACTGCATGGCGAAAATGAATGGAACGATCCTTCCATGACTCAGACACAGTCCGTAGCAGTGCCATATCAGAGTATTGTCTAGCCAAGCAGTTAAAAGGTTCAAAATAAAGTGAATCATAATCAAATTGTGTAAAACACACTCTTATAATATGTTAATATACGGAAATTCTGTGTTTCGCGTCATTAAATTGTTTGTTCCTAAACTAACTGATAAGAAATTATACATAAATATATTATGTTCAAAATAATCTTCTTTTTTTTAAATTAAATTTCTAAAGAAAAAAAAAACATTCTGCTGGGTTCCCAAAAAGACAATGTTGATAAGAAAGTTCAATGAGAGATGATGAAAATCCATTTTGATATAAATCGATGCGCAGATTATGTATAAATTCAGTTGAAATTCTGACGAGCTCTAAGCAACATTATAAACCAACAATTTACCGCTTTAAATATCTTCAAAATGTTGAAATCTTTCTGTTTCATGCGTCTGAGAAACGCAGGATTTGCTATCGGTTGGCTGAGCATGGTGGGATTCACCATTCTGTCAGTATTGTTGTTGTTGGAAATAGTGCCGTATACGGATTATGATTATATGACGGCGATGTTCTGCACCTTGGCTATCATACTGTTCAATATTATTGCATCAGCTCTGCTGATGATGGGAATATTAAAAGTAAGTGTGTGACATTAATAAGTTTTTTAATGAAATAGTAATCCTCATATCTCGCTCTTCCCTAGAAACGTTCCATGTTGCTGTTGCCCTGGTTGATTAATATAATCATTACAATTGCAATGATGGGCATGATCGCAATTTTATTTTTTGAATATCCACGTGGGCTTGATTATAAGGAAACCGACTTGATCCTGTTTTCTTTGCTAAGTCTGCTGGGTAAGTCATAAATTTTGAATTAAACTGTACAAGTGTTTAATTTTTTCCTCCCTTGCATTGCACTGAGCTCTGCACACAAGCAACGACAACGAAAATGTGTGAGCGAGATAGACATACAAATATGTGTACATGTTAAGTTCTTGAAGCAGCGAAGCTCAGAGAGTATTACACGGTCGGCATGCCCGACTGACATTTTCTTTCTTGTTGTCTTATACTCATGGGATTTTCTTTTTCAGTTTTTACCATCTATGCTTTCTGCGCCATTATCGCATTGTACAAGGAACTGCGCACAGAAAAAGATGAGGTCCAGCCTTCCCTGATCCAGACACAGTCACCTGCAGTGCCATATCTGACCACAATGTATTCTAAAAAGACAACCGACACTGATTGTAAACGGATTTGCTGATAGATATTGAAAACAAATTATACACAAACACACAATATTTTTAAATTTAAGTTAAAGTGCAAACACTCTTTTAAATAAATTTGTGCCCATTTAATGATTTTAATAAAATAATTGATTAATGCAAAACCAAAACTATTAGAAAATTTAAATTCGCATAACAGCTCTTAAAACTAATGCAATTTGATATTTGCCACACTCGACAACCCTGCTGCGTTAAATTGCAAGTATCATTCAACAGCTGCAATCGTTTTGCACACAAGTTTGATGCGCAAATAATAAACAAATTCATTTGCAACTGTGACGTGCTTTAAAGAAGAACAACGTAAATAAAAGACTGATCGCTTGTTAATATAATTATATAAAAATCAAACGAGTAAATCGATTTCTGTATCAAAAATGGTCAAAATGTTGCAAAGTTTCTGTTTTATGCGCCTAAGAACTGCTGGATTTGTCATCGGTTGGTTGGGCTTGGGGATATTCACCTTATGGTCTGTATTGGTGATCAGTGGGATGCTGGAACACGAAAAGTTCTCTGACGAGTCCCTTGAGTTAAGATACACTCACCGCGTTTTTTACGAACTGGCCATCGTCCTAATCAATTTGATAGCATCAGCCATGCTACTTTGGGGAGTAGCAAAAGTAAGTTGACAAAAATAAGTTAAGTATTTTGAATATTAATCGCATTTGCTTTGTACAGAAACAACACTTGATGCTGCTGCCCTGGTTGATCAATGCGGTTCTTAGCTTTGCAATGTTGGTCTTAGCCACATTTTACGTCCTTTTCGTTATCTTTGTGTTTGGACATCTTCTTCTTCTCTGCATTATTCTGCCGATAGCGCTGGGTAAGTCATAAATTTGGCACAAAACTTAGCAAATAAATACATAACTGGGCTTTCCCCATTTCAGTTCTTCTAGCCTACACTTTCTGCAGCGTGTACGCTTTGTACAAGGAACTGCAAAGCGCAAACGATACGAATGAGCTTCCGGAGATGCAGCCTCAGTACGTAGCAGTGCCATATCAGACTACAACCTATCCGATTTGTGAAAAGGTTTAAATTGTGTAAGAAAACGCAGCTAAAAGCAAACATTTGTATCTTTAGTGATAAATGCACTAAATGCACATTGTAATCAGATTACTTGAAAAATTTTAACAAATGTCTCTCAATGTTAGTTAATGTGAAACATTTTATTTTATATAAACAAATGCAATTCTTTTTCGCATATATTCAAGTTTACTAATACAAACTCACACGACAACACAGTCAAAATCAATTGAAAAATATATATAATATTTAACCTTAAAGCTGTTTATTTTTATTCACCTTCTGACTCATTCTTCAGTTTGCTTTTAAAAACAGCTGATAGCGCAATCTAAGATGTAAACAAATGATCAACGGTTTAAAGGATGGCAATCGGTGTTTCAAGCACAATATATCGATACTCGCAATGCTCACCAAAGTTTCGATACGATAGTTCGGAAATATCGCACGCCAAATATCGATACCTAATAATAACACGATACGATCCCCATCTTTATTTTCCATTTAAGCTTTGAGCGCAAAAAAACAAAAAAAAAAAAAGTTATATACAATTGTGACATACTTTAAGTAACAACGTAAACAATATACTGACCGTTATATATGTGTTTTATATAAAAATTAATCGATTGAAATCAGCTTGAAGTTAATTCTGACCTAAAAAAAATCACTAAAATGTTGCAAACTTTCTGTTTAATGCGCCTAAGAACGGCAGGAATTGTTATAGGCTGGTTGGGTGTCGCGGGATTCACCATTATGCTTGCATTGACTTTCTGCAATATTTCTTCTCTGAGACAAGACAACAAATCACCTTATGATGCTTATTACTTAATGGGTTTCTTTCTCATCAGTTTGATAACATCAGCACTGCTTGTCTGGGGATCAGTAAAAGTGAGTGTGAACGTCATTAAACTTTCCCATAACAATTTTCATTTTATCTCGTTTTGTTTTTCTTGCTCTTTTTACAGAAACAGCACTTGCTGCTGCTGCCTTGGCTGATAAATACGGGCATTTGCATTGCACTAATATCCATATTCATATTTTACGCCTTGCTTGTTCTGATGATTTGGAATGGTGCTCTTATTATCATCGTATTCAGCTTCATTGCACTGGGTAAGCTAGACAATCTAAATACTGCTTGTACCTATGTATGTATTATATTTCTGTGTTTTTCCCTTTTTAGCACTTTTAATTTACTCTTTCTCCGCCATCGTCGCATTGTACATGGAGCTGCAAAGCGAAAATGATACGAAACAGATTTTCGTGATACAGCCTCAGTATATGGTAATGCCCTATCAAGCTACAACCTATCCTCCCCCCTATCAAATAGTCTAAATTTATAACATAACCGCCGCTAAAGGCCACAATCCATATCTACGAATATAAATATCGCGACAATGGATTTAAATCGAATTACGCAAAACACAATTTATTTTTAATGTTAACCAATGTGCATTAGTATTAGTTAATGTGCACTTCTCTTTTATATAAATATAACTCTAAAACTTTTCAAAGTTCGTTGCTTGTTATATTTTAAATATATTAAATATTATTAGTATCAATAAATTGAAGTTAAAAAATGTTAAATAAAATTTTATTGGCTAAATCTATTGAGAATTAAAAAAGGTTTAGAAGCAAAAATTATTTTTATACAATCTTTTATGCTCATCAGATCGAATTACAGAAAATTCCCAATCGTGTGCGATAATTGATAATAAATTATACAGAAATGCATTGTCAGACCAGACTTACTGATTACTTAATTTCTGAGAATAAAAAATGAATGTGTCCAGGGCCACAGAGATGTGGCAAAGTTCAACAAAAAACCAAAATATAATATAACAATACTGATAAGAAAATTCAATTAAAAACACACGATTTCATCAACAATAATTATTTAAATTTTTGCTTATATTTATACATAATTACGTTTAAATGTTTACAAACAACTATTTATGTTCATGTACTGACTAATCGTAGCAGCTGGTATGACTTATGATTAGCAAACAAACTCTGCGTATACTTTATAAATTCAACTATTTTGAAAGTTATGTATGAGTAGAATTGACGTCACAAAATCATACACTTGATTCATTCTTTTATCATTTTGATGGCATCATACAGTATTGCATTATATTTTCAAATATATATACATATATTTATATTATATTTACAAATTCCAATCAGCCATACATACATACACACATACATGTATTACATATTTAACTCCACTTGACAACCCTACTGGCCGCAACGTCAAATTCAAAGTGTCATCCTGGTATAGTTATCAGTTTGTGTTTTTATTCGCTGCGCAAATTGTCAGCATTTTCATTCGCAAGTGTAAAGCCGTCGTGGAAATACCGCTAAAACGAAATATACGAAATAAACCGGATTCTAAGCTAATTTGATACAACAGAATCGTTTGGGGAATCCAACGGGTTATTCCAACAAAATGTTGCAAAGTTTCTTTTGCATGCGCGTCAAGACCGGCGGCCGTGTCATCGGCTGGCTTGGCGTTGTGTTCTCCATTGTGTCAATTTGCACTCTCTGCACTATATTGATTTTCTCTGATGATGTTGCTGATCATCTTGCTGTTAATCGTGAATATTTGGTAGAACTTGATGATCGTAGCAAAATGTCTAGCAGTGAGTACATATACGCCTTATCTATATTTTATGTAAATTGTTAATTGTTATTTCTTTTATTGCAGATATTGCATATATTTGCAAAGTATACTTGGGTTCAGCTCTAGTCAATTTGTTGGCATCCGGCTTGCTGCTTAGAGGCATCAAGAAAGTGAGTGTTAAGCGATAGTAAATTGCCTCATTTTGATTTCCTTGTAAACTAGCAAAGTATATGTGAGCTATATAGCTTATCTATAAAATTGTAATCGCCTATGTATCTTACTCTTTTCACACAGAACAACCATACACTGCTGTTGCCCTGGATGACTAATTCAATTTTAAACATTGCGGTTCTGGCGCTTATCGTTGTAATTGGACTATTTGTTATGATTTTAGATCCATATGGTGGTGCCGCACTTGTTCCTTTCTTCATGTTCCTCGGCTGTGTCTTGGGTAAGTTGTATAAAACTGTTTGCATACCACTATTTTTAACCATGTTTCCTTTCTCATTCCTATTAGCTCTCGCAATCTATATATTCCGCTGCATTTACTCTCTGTACGATGAATATCAAAGGGCAAGCGATATGAAGAAATTTTCTTTGATGCCCCCCCAATACGTTGCAGTGTCACATCAGCCTGTACCCTATCCCATTTACGGAAAAGTCTAAATACGATAAAGAACACCCGATATTGTCGATTTCCAACTTATCGCAAACGTTATCTACATATAATTAATAAATTGAATGTTAATCCAATTGTCGAAGTTATAGACGATACGCAATACTCTTTTATGTATAGGCATTTAACTTAATAACCTAAAACTGATCGAATATATTTTGTATGTCATTTATTAAAAAAAAACTTGCTTTAAGTGTACATTTTTGTTTTCAAGTTTTTTATACCTTATTTAATATATATATATATATATATGAAAATATATTTTGTCTACTGTTACAGCTTTAATAAAAATTTAAACTTAAAAAAAGATTTTAAAATGTATTTTCCAATTACCCACATCTGTCTATACTTGTAAAGCGTTGATGTGAGATCACATTTCATGTAGTCATGATTAATCATAACCATGCTCCAGAACTGGTATACAACATACATATATTAATTACTCACTTATGAATAACAATTCATTTGCATGTTTTGTATACGCAACCATGCATATAAATAAAGTACTATGGCAACGCGCAAGTCAAGCACTCGATAACCCTGCCGCCAGCTTGACAGTGTCATTCTGTTATAAAAAAATTATATTGCTGCGCAAATTTTTTAGCTTGTTCTCAGTTGAGGTTCTAACGCCAGCGGAAAGACAACGAGTTTGGCAGAAAGCTCCGCGCGTCTTTTGTTTGTTCAACCGATTGACTTGAAAAACCACGTTTTTTGTATTTCATTGTCTAAGTTTTTGTGTGTGCGAAAGTTAAAATCAAAAATCAGTCAAAATGATGACTTCATGCTGTTTTATGCGCCTTAGGACCGCCGGTCTGGTTCTGGGCTGGCTGGGCATTGCTGGCGGCGTGATTAACTTATTTAAGTGCATTGGTTCTTTCGCACAGGCCGATGCACTTGCTAGACAATATGCAGAACAAAATAACTCTGGAGAAGAGGGTTATAAATCGGCTTATAATAGTGAGTATCCACACTTATTAAAAACTAATTCAATTTGCATATATTTTTAATACATTTATACTTTCAGTGATTATGGTCGGTATCTGGGCGAGCTTGCTGAGCGTAATTGCCCAATTAATAACATCGAGCATGCTGCTCTTTGGCATCATGAAAGTGCGTATGATGATGACATCACTATTTGGCGCTTGGCGCTCCCACACGTTGAATATTGATTTAATTCCAAATTTTTCTCTCTCTCTCTCTCTCCAACTCTCTTTTGCAGAAACGTCACTCATATCTGCTTCCTTGGTTGGTTACCACTGGCATTGGCATCGTTATTATTGGCATAATGGCTCTGGTCTTTGTGTATTTGATGATTGCAGTGTCTGGTGTCTTCTTCTTTGGTCTCCTGTTCATCGGCCTTATTCTAGGTAAGTCCCTATATGTACATACAACGAAGTCAAATTTTTTTTTGGCTTTGGGTGTGTACAAAGCATTAGATCATCCGTTAGTGATGCGCGCATCCCGATTTTCAATTCACTGCATACATACAATATATGTATACACATATTTATCGATGTTCAGCCAGAAACCGGCTTCTTGTTCTTGCTCTCCTTATCTGCTTTCTTTCTGTATATATAAAAAAAAGCTCACTGAAGTCTACATTTTTTGTTATTCTTCGCATTTTTGCTTTCGATTACTTTTGTATACACTATGCTACATTGATGTTACTGTGGCCTATGGCAAAAGTTCTAAAATTGCTTAACATTTGAAAGCTATAAATAGCCCCACTGTGTTTCCGTTTACCCGATGTTTGCCTTATTTATTCTCCAAAAAAAAAAAAAAAAAAAAAAAACCACCACTTTGAACATTTTATAGTGAGATAGATATGTGGAAATTTCAAAAGCTTTTTATTTGTTTCAACATACCTAAAGACCTTGAATTTGAAACAGTTTTTATGCTGTCTGACAGGGGCATATTGGGTTTAAAGTAAATTATGTTGCCTCATATAGCGTATACTACACATGTTTTGCATTAGTAATCATCGTTTAAACAAATAGATCTCAGAGCTGGTAAGAGCTGTAAGCTCAAAATTTGTCAATTGTTTTTCATATTCACTCAGACAATGCGGTCTTGTTATACATATTTTTAGCATGCCACGCCTATTTCGCACTCAACGAGAAGAAAAGTTCCATGTTTTTGGCAATTAATGTCGTTATAAATTTTTCGTTGCTACGCTCGCCTCGCACATGTATTTGTTTTATCAAATTCGATAATGAGCGCCAGAGGGCGCTTTATATGCTTGTGCGTGCTCAACTGTACTTTCATATCAAAGCATATGAAAGCTTAATTTCACCCAAATATTTTGTATTCTCATTTCAGCTCTCGCAATTTACAGTTACAAGGCCGTGCGTGCTTTGTATGAGGAGATTAAACTTGAAAATAACCGTGGTGGTGTACCATTGAACCCTGTACAGATCTCGGGAATGCAGCCACCTCAGCAGCAGGCACTCTATCCCCAAAACTATGCCAAAGTTTAAGCATAGGAAATGTCTGGTTTGTTGTGCACAACAAATGAAATGAAAATTACAGACAAAAAAAAAACACCATAACAAAAACAAAAATTCAGAACAAAAGAAATGTATATTGATAACGATAACGATGTATCTATCTGTTGTCAGTCAGCGTTAAAGTTTCAAATTTTATCAATGTCTATTACTGGATGTGCATTTATTATACAAATATACATATATTACGCCAATACTTACCTTCGAATACTTTTTTGTATGCTTTTAAGGAAACAGAAAACGCAGCTTAATGAAGTTACTTAATTTGAAAATGAAACTTAAAAAAAATCTAAATGTATCTAATTATATGTAAATGTATTTGTATTTGTAAATCAGCTTAAAATCAAAATGTTAAATGATAACTAAGTACAAGCTATGAATAGCCAACCATCAATAATATAAAGCCAAATAAATATTTTGTAAAAAAGCGAAAAGAAAAGAAGAGAAACATAACTTCCATAGTTTTTTGTGTCTACAATTTAACTGATAAGAAACTATATACACAGACACACACAAATATACATATATGTATACTATACTATGGTATATATTGAACGAAAAATAATTAATTGCTTGGGTTAGCAACTATATTTTGGCCGCTGATAAGAAAAGTAACACAAAATTTACTTATCATTTAATAAAATTTTGTTTGCATAATCAAAACTATAATGATTTTGCACTGGAAAAAAGAAACTAACACGATTACTTACACAAGCACAAGCACACGCATTTATATAGATATATATATATTTATATATAAACAAACATCTGCCTTTGAAAAAAAACAAAAAAAAACATAATATAACAAAATTCCGAACATATTTTTATAATTACCAAATACCTCACTTGTTTTTTGGATAAACTTTAATATTTGCCAAATAAATACACACACAAAAAACACATACATACATACATATGTACACTTAGAGAAAACATTGAGTAGTAGTGGTTGTTGGGGAAAAAGCAGCAGCTAGTGGGGGCTTGCTTTGTTGTTGAGCACTGTTCACTGTTCACTGTTCATTCCGCAGCACAGCTAATTGTCGTTGTAACCTGTTGATGTCATCTTGAACTACGGTCATTTGCCTAGACCCAACCACATATAACTGGGATCAATAAACTGTGAGCCACGATAACCATTTGGATTACGTGACACCAGCGAACGTATCTTTTGCGACGGTCGATAGCTGCTACGCACGCTTTGCATTAATTTTTTGGCACTACGCTCCGGCTGCTGTACTACGGCCGTATCGGTTGCTTCGGCGTTCGCATCGTCATCCACTTGTTGCATATACGGCTGCAGACCCTCGAGCAGCTGTGCCTCCGCATCGCCCAGTTGCTGTGAGTGTTCCGCGTAGTTGACATTCGCCTTGAGCTGCTTGAAGAAATCACCCAGATTGGTCATGACTCCTGGAAGAGATTAGAGGCGACACTTAGCAAAATGTGTGTGAGTGGAATGCAGTTTAACCCCACGCCCCACTCCCTACCAGCACTGATGGAGGGTCTATAGCGTGCCGATCCCGATTTACGTTTCAATTTGCGATAGGATGCGGATGCCAACGGAGATGGCAGATCGGGCAGCCAGTGTTGTTGTCCTTTGTAGTTTAGCGGAAGCAGCGGGAAATTAAACGCAGGTGCCATTACATCGCCCAACTCGTTGGCCATTTCCTCAGCTGCAGTTTTTGGCAAAGGGTTTCCGTTATCAACAAAATCACGATAGCGATAAGGGTAAGTGTCTTGTGCCCTTGCCACTAGCCAGTTCACTCTCTCCCTCTCACTCTCACTCTCCGTGCCTCTCTCCGTCTCTCTGTCCGCCTCCTCTGCTAAAGTTCGCGCCGGTCGCATTGGTGCTGCTGATAGATAAGCGCTACATTATTTTCTGTGTCCCTAGAGATTAATATTTCGTAAGTACTGCTAGGGTCTGCATAATATATGGGACATGTGGGTGTATATCCGGCTACTTGAACGGAAGCCTAATTTCCGTTCTGACCTTCTGAATATTTTAATTGTTGATATTGTCGCGCTTTTGACAGCGAATAAATCGAAGGTCACTCGTAAATTTTTTATTTTTTTTTACTATTTATTTTTTTGGAGTGGCGATAAATGAAGCCAATTAAGATTATGTACTCGCTACCAGTTTAATCATAATATTCAAAAAAATGTGTTTTTTACTTTTCCCTGGGGAATCGCATAGTTTTTAGCAGTTTTTCATGCTTAGCTCAGTAATATTAATTCTTAGTTGAAAATGTATATATTCATGAATGAATATTATGGCGTCATAGCTGTCAGGGTCATCGACGCTATTCATTGCTTATAAAACCGGTTACTTATATTACACTGCTTAGAGAGTACTACAATATTTAATTTTCTGATGAAATGTATATTACTTTACTGTAATTAGTTTTTCCGAGAATTAAAGAAGCTACCTTAAATTTCATTTGCGATCTCACAAAGTATTTATATTTATAATCTACACTTAGTTATCAATCAATTAGTATACGTTTTAAAAATTTCTGGCCAAAAAATAAAAAAAATTTTTTTTAAAAAACAACATTTGAAAATTTTAGAAAATTAAAAAATTTAATTTTAGTCTAAATTTTGTTACCAAATACAGTTTAAAAAGCTATTCCGCTTCAGAATCGAAACGTACGTATATATACATTTATAACCCAAACAAATTGCCCCATTGATTAGATATGATTAGAAAACCTGCTGAAAACGAAAAAAAAATATTTGCCGAACTGTAAAATGGTAAAATAAATATTGAACAAAACTATCGCAGTTCAAAGCTAAAGATAAGAAGTCGCGCAAGATTAAGTTACTACCGAAGTGTGGTTGTGTTTGTAGAAACAGTCTGTGGACGTTTTTTGACATTACGTATACGTATTGGAGATCAATGTATGCCATTTTAGAAAAAAAAGACTATAATTATAATTAGCAATTCTTTGTTGAATCAGCTGTACGCCAACGGCATATAAAGCATGTTATTAGTAGAATATCATAAGAATTATTGGAAAATCTCTTGGTACCAAAATGGAACTCCAACACATGATTACTTAACACCTCTTGAATTTAAATTTTTGCAAGTAAATTGTTAACAGTACATATCTTTTATTGTTTTGTTAATTAAGTTACTTTGCTTTTTATTATAAAAATGTATTATTATTATTATAATTCTTCTGTAGTTCTTTGAGCTTTGATAAAATACATTGAAAAGCTAACAAAACTCGAACATTTTTGTTTCACTTTGTTTTACTATTTTTATAAAAAATCTTTATTATTTAACTTTCACAGCTTGTCCAAGCAGAGTGTTTGCTTTATAAATTTTAGTTCAAAATGATAACTTACCCGATATTAGCAGCAGCAGTAGCAGCAGAAATCGGCATTTGAAACTCAGATAAAGTAGCGTCATTTTCCTGCGCTTTAATTGAGCTTTTTGTTTTAAACAGAATTTTTAAATTTTAAGCATTAAGTTGTAACGCATTTTAAGGAGCGTATTTTCCAAAACATTTTTGATAAAAAACTTAATACAATTTTTAAATTTTAAAACAGTTTTCGAAAGAAGACAAGAGATCAGATGCCGCAGCGAGGCAAGTGCGACTAACGGCGACTGCGATGTCTTCTACTGTTTTTATAGCTGTCAAGCAGAGGGTTTTAAAGTACCCCCCACCGCCCCCCAACATCGCTACGGCACCTGTTGCCCCATGTAGCCGCAGGTTGCAAGTAACAAGTTGCAAGGTGGCATGGTACATGGGGAGGAAGGCTTTTGTGACATGCGCAGCAGTCAGCACATTAGTTTTGTTATTCGAGACGCGATTCGAGACGCTCTCTGTGATGTGCTGGGTCCAATTGGCCAATTTGTGACATCGCACCGGTGTCCATAGGACTCCGGCGTACAATTTTCATTTGAAAATTCTGCTTAGAGCTCTCAGCTGGCAATAAGTCTCAGGTGTATCTTAGAAAAGAAAAAGGATTCAAGTGCGGCAATCACGCACAATTATCCCAAGCTATATTGTGTAATCATATTGAATTACAGAATATTTCTAGCTGTTTAACATATTTTTCTTTTTTATTTATTTATTTGCTACCTCTAGTTTTGGTGCAGCTGTCGCATTTTCATGCTTTGTGACGTCAAAATCACATTTTTACAACATTTACATAATTGGGTCAGTGGTTTGGTCAGCTCTTTGGCTTTTGTTGTCGCTCATTCTGCATACAACATGTGCTTTTTGCCTTTGAATTGCTGCTGCTTGCCACATTGCCACATTGCCATTGCTTGCCACCTGCCACCTGCCACTGGGGGGTCACACAATCTAATTAGACTTGTGGACAGCGGCAACTTCTTTTGTGAAGCGTCCTGTTCGGTGTTAATGGCCAGCAGCAAGAACTGAAGCAGCAGCAGCAGCTGAAAAATTATCAGCAGCAGCATCGTAACTTTCAGCAGAAACCATTTAAAACTTTTCAAACACTTTTTACTAATTTACCTACTTTCAATTAATTTTTCGCAACACTTTTACAACATAAAAACGCAGCAAATTGCATATTTTATGACATAAATGTAAAAGCACTAGATAAAAAGTTAAAGTTGATGTTAATAAAGAATTTATATAGATAAGTTAAATAATAAGATAAACATTATATAGTCATTTATATAGTAATAAATATAGTCATTTCACTTTATAATATGTACATATATTTTTATATAAATATTTTATCCCTAAGTAATAGTTTGGAAATCCGTTAAGTTTTGACACTGACACAACGTTTCAAAAATTTCAAAATTTTTTTTTTATTATTTTTCGATTTTTTGTAATTTTTACAATGCCATAACAGTGTCATATCTGAACCGATTTCCACGAGGATTGTCAATTTGTTCATGGTTTTTTCTTAAAAATATTTCTGCATTCAAAATTTTTCAATTTGAGAAATTTAATTTTTTTTTTTTTAAATCGTCAAAAGACAGTTGGCAACACATGCCATAGCTTAACATTTTTAGTAGCATACTTAACAGAGGGCTGCTATGGCGTCGAGCGTCTTGAAAGCTTTGTAAGCTTTCAAAGCTCTGGTTTACGTTTGAAACAGCGCGCTAGCTTTGCTCTTAACAGTGCCAATTTGAGTATAACAGTTGCGGTTAAGCTGTTACTGTCATTTAAAAACGGAATTGTAGATCTAAATACTGGCTGAGCTCTTTAAGGAGTTCTAATGTTTTCTTTTAAGTAGTTTATATCTTTATAAAATTATAAAAAAATTATACCAACAGTTTTTTGTTCATGGTTGGCAAATCTATCAAATCTATTTGAATATACTTTCATTAACTCGCAATTGTCAAAGCGGGCTTATAACCGGTTCGACGCTTCTGTTAAGCACATATGCCGTATTAACGGTTAACGCTGCCGATGTCGCGCTCAGTCGCCTCTGAGCTTTCGTGCCGTCTAGTTGTTGACCGCGTCAAGTTGGCCAAGTTGAGCTAGTTTTACACGCGACGCTGGCAGCAACTAAATAATTGGCTTAACATCAGTTGAAATTTGATAAAAGTTAGTGCGTGCGTGTGTGTGGACAAAGGATACGGATACGGAAACGGAAGCCGTACAAGTGCCGTTTTGCAAATGAAAGCTAAAACCTAAGCAAACTCTATAATTAAAGCTTAACGACAGCCATACCAAAAAAAAAAGGAAAACGGGAAATAAGGTGCGGCAGTAAGTTTATGGTCGAAAAAAAAATTTAAGTAGGGTTGGAGCAGGAGTTGGAGCCGCTGTCTCAGGCAGGAGAGTGCTTTGGGAAACTCCAGAGTCATGCGCAGTAGTGATAAAAACACAAAACGGCTGTTTTCACAATTTCCCGCGTTCTACAGCCGCAGCAGGTTGACGACCCACAATGAAAATAACAAATGCCGGCACACACAAGCACTTGTCTGATAACAGCAGCGGCAGCAGGCGGTGGTGTCACAGCCAATCGATTACACTCACTTTCATTGCAAGCGATTTGTCGTATTGGCCATGTTTAGATAACACACTGTGGCTAAAATAAATAAAAGTTACACTAATTACGCCATACGCTGCGTATACTTAATGGGCTAGAAATTATTGTTAGGCTGTGGGTGTTCGACTGTGCTGTATGTTTAAGCCGTAAGCTGTTTACTTGGCACACATCTGACTCTAAGCCCAACTGCCTACAGTACAGTCCTCTAAATATGGTCATGCTCTCGAGAGTAGTATCTCTTTTTTGCCTATACGGTATTTTGGCCTGGCACGCATTGACTCTTCAACGCATGTTGGGGAAGCTTCAAGAGGCCCCCCATAAATAATGTGCTAAACAGTTGTATGCCGTGTGTACTATACATCTGAGTTAAATGGGGAACAGTCGTTGCTTTGCTACCCATGAATTTTGTCTGTTACCTCTTGATCAAGCAGAAGTTTTGTAGAACTAGATATATGGGGTATGCTGCGATAATTGCGCTTTGTCTGTACGTTGATCAGTCAGTCATCGAAATAGAAATATATAGCGCATGCTTTGTAAAAAGTTTTAGCTCTGAACTCTTTGTATTTCCTATGTACAATGATCAATCTAATGAAAGATAACCATTTAATAATATATGTAATGTTATTCTTAGAGCGATTGCCAAGCTTTTGTTTGAGAATCTTTTGTGTTTAGAATACATTTCCTTAATCATAAGTTAAATACTGTTTTTGTGGTCTTATTCATTCATTTTCGCCATAATTGCAGCTGACTTGGCTTATTCCGGCTCAATGCATGCCGACCAGCAACAAAACTGGTTGACCTTGATGATTATATAATTTTATACTTTTAGATTTTTTTAGATTTGTTAGTTGCACTAAGACTTCATTGCGATTAATCATCAATGAAGCGTGCAAGAATCAATTTCAATTGCCAACTTTTGCAACAAACTTGGCTTGAATCACGTGGAGCATAACATAAAGAAGCAAACGTTAATGAATACAAAAAATAAAAGAAATAGATTCTAATACAACTACAACCGGTTCAATGTTTGCACAACATTTTTTTTTTTTTGTCGCCAGACGTTAAAAATATTACTGAATGGTTTATCGGCCAGAAGCCGGGAGCCAAGTTTGCCAGTCGTTAAACGCTTTGTAGAGCTACGTGTGGCACATTGGCTTCGGGCTCGTTTGTATTTTCGGGCTCATTTGCTTGTTAATTTGCATTTCACACACACACAGCACCCTACACACCTGTATTTCAAGCTTAAGATGACTGTTAAATCTTTTTTGTTTAACTTATTTTTGGCACATTTCATTGCACTTTAATTGTTTGCGGTTTTTATTGACATAAGCTGAAGGATATTTTCAGCAAAATTTGCTTCCCGATTCTCACGAATTCATGCACTGAGCGAAAGTTTTGGGCTACAAAAAATTAAAAAAATTAGCTTAAACTGTTTACATACTTAAACTTTTTATACAACATTTCTTCTAGCAATTTTCTGCCAGTGTACTAAATTTTAGTCATAATATAGTAACCGCAGAAAAAAAAACTATTTGTCCAAGCTAGTTGTCACTGAGCTAGAGTTAGCGCTAGAGAACCGCATAGAGCGTAACGGTAAACAGTGTCCGACCCTGATGAACTGCTTTAATTACACGCACATTGCTCATACGCCAAGTGGCACGCATCAGCTGAGGAACTGACCCTAAATAGTGCCTCCAAATGCTCAACTATTCGCTGAAAATTGCATGCGAATCGCTAACGGTGGCAATCCCACGGTTGCTTCTGTGTCAAGTCCGTTTTGCAACACTTGCTCATAGGGGTGTGTAGGGGGTGTGTGCCAGGGTGTGAGAATGAGAGGTGTGTGTGTATGTGTTCGTAGTAATAAGCACCTAATGGGGCTTCTTCTTTTTACCGATTTTGGATGGTTGTTGTTCTGCAAACACTGGTCATTGCCCTCCAGCACAATTGCGCCCTCAAGCATGGCACATCGCCTGGGCTAATTTGTTAACAGGCAAAAAAAAAAACAACTAGCTGGAAAGGCTACAGACAAGCGTGTGGACTGCAAAAGACCCTGTAGTTACAATTTCATAATATACGAGAATTTTATTTGAGTTATTTTTAAAAATAGCAAAAAATTTCTGCATATAGAATATACATATGTATAATGAAAAATATACAAAATAGTAGCTTTTGTTATTATATCTCATGAATAAATAAAGTTTTTCTAACTAAAACTAGAACTACGACCGTTAGTTCCTATATATATACATAGTTGCTATATGTGATAAAGTGGCCCAATTCTAAGCAAAAAATAGTTGAGAATATAAAAGATAATATCAAATACACTGTGTAAGCTTAGTAAACATATATCAACGTTTGAGTGCCGCACAAATCTGATCTGCGTACAGCACAAACTGTACTGTAGACTTAAGTAGGCTATAAAAACTTCGCAGCTACAGCTTTACCAAAACATATATTCTCCAGATAATAGATTTTCACCAACTTAATAGACTCGTTAGCTCTTAATTACAGAGTCTATAAACTAGGCAACACATAAACAAAAAGAAAAACTTAAACTAAAACCAAAAATTGTCGTTAATTTGTTGCTGTTTGTTGCGCCAAGTGAGCAAAGTGAAATTTTCTATGTATCTTGTTTTATTGTAATTTGTTTAACGTTGCTATTGTTGTTGTTGTTGTTATAGCACAACAATATATATTGTTGCTGTACTATTTGTTGCTGTATTATTTCTGCTGTCGTTTTGTTAATGCAGCGTTAAAATTCGTGACGTTGATTTCACACATATGCCGCCGTCTGTCTGGCCACGTTTTGTTGACCCCAGAACTTTCCAAGCGTGATATTGCCCACCAACAGAAAGGGACAGCTATACCGAAAGAGTGAGAGGGAGAGAGCATGAGAGAGAAGGTTCCATATGCCTCGAATACGAGTAAGAGTAAGAGTACGCGTTAATGCGTACATGTATAAAAATAAGCAAAAACTTTTCGTTTATTTGCATAATCAGCCGCAAATGCATTATTGAGTTGTGTTTATCGCATGGCCAGCCATAAAGTAAACATTTGTCACAATTCCACAATTCAGCAAAAGTTTACAGCAAACAAGTGCAACTAAGATTAATGCAGACTATTCTAAATACACTACCTTAAAAAAGTTCCATAAAATTTATCTGAATTTATTTCATTCTAAAAAGATAGGATTTTAATCTATACTCTAAGAAAAATATATTAAATTTATAACAAATTACAAGAAAGACTATCACGCTAGGGACGAAAGTCACTTATTTTCTGATTTTAAAATAAATTTTACTCTTTGGTCTTAAATTAAGCAAAAATATATTAAATATGCTACATAATAAAAAATATTATCAAACTAGGGACGAAAGCATTAAAGATTTCATCCAACAATAATTAAATTTAATAGTCCTTCCTTCAAAAAACGTTTCGTATACTTTAACTAATATGATATATTTAAAAAACTTCTATGTACTATCCACGCTAGAGATGAAAGCCCTAACTATCCTAGAATTCCATGCGATTCGCTAAAGTATTTCACTCCACACAGATTAAATATTAATCTTTTCTTTGGAAACTATTTGTAATTTTCTTTATTCCCAAGAAACACGATTCTCGCAATGCATTGCATAAATATTTAAAATATTTTTGCGTATTATCAAGATAATTATAAATTGCAAGAGCATCTATAAACACTTTCCAGTTCAATCAGGCACGTGTACAAATTTGATGTTTACTTTTGTTGAGAATTGTTTTAAAAGATGAAAACAAAGACTTTTGGGTTATGATTTCAATGTATTGAAAAATGGAAATTATCGATTATTTAACAAGAAAACATATAATAACAAAAGAACCCTATATTTAATATAAACATATGAAAAAGCCAAATGTAACTACATTACTTTTCAATGTTTCCTAAAGCTCTATTTATCGTGCTGCGTATACTTAATATGCTCATATTGCTTATCCACTTACTGCTCATAAACAAATAGAAAAAATACTAGTACAGCACTGACTGCCCTTTGACCTTGCTGGTGCTGTAATAAAACTTATCCACTGACCACATTTGATCGCTTGCCAGGACATGAAATGCGCAAATTGCATGTGGCAAGTCGTTCATGCTCGCATTCTGTGCATCCTGTGGACTGAGGGATATCAAATGGAGTCTAACCCAAATACGCCTGGGTGCAGCTCAGCAACAACAATGGGCACAATAGAAAACGACGAATACAAAAAAAAAAAAAAAAGAAATGAGGGGAAGAATAAAGTGGGTTTTTTTTCGAGGGGTTTTGGATGGGTTGGAATTGGCGGCACTTAACCTAGTTTTGCGGTCTGTTTGTGATGCTTTCTTTTCACTTTGACATGCCAGGAACATTATGATCTCATGTAGTATGCAGTAGTGGTATAGTTGAACCCAGAAACTAAGTATGTGTGACCCACTTTATACACTAGAGACTCTACAACAATTACAAACTATTGATTTTTGTACTTTACGCGCTTCATTACAGTTCCCAATCTGCTCTGAAGTAGAAGAAGGAAGAAAACCAAAACCACTGCCAAAGAAAAGACTGAAAAGAGGGATACAAAAATCCCAAGGACCAAAAAACAAGCCGTATCAGGAATAAACCATCAAGTGTGGATATGTTTTGGGTTTAAACGCCATAACACCACAACGTACTTTGCCACAATGTTTCTGCCTGTCAATTCGAATCAGTGAGTAAACATTGGGCACGTTTCATTCATGCTTTCATGCGGGTAACAACCCCCAAAATTTGTAGAGGGGTTGGGCTTTCAGTTGGGTCTTATGTGTGTTTCAGCATAAACAACCCTCAGACGGTGTCTGGCGTCATGTTGTCGCCACATCCAGCTCCCCATCATCGACAACATCATCATCGTCTGAAACCATTAACTACGAAATTTGATTTAACAACAAAGTTTATGTTTGCCTTGCAGCTCCGCCGAGGCGAGTGGCAACAACGAGGATGTTACCACCACCAGCAACAATTCCACACAAACGCCCAGCGATCTGAGCCCACCGGGACCCAATGAGGAGGTCTTGCCACAGGCACATCATCAAAATCCAGGACACTGCATCGCCTCCTTTGCAGCCATCAATCAGATGCGCAGTAATGCACAGGTAAGTTATCAAATTAACTCACATATAAAGTATATTAAAGAAAAATATATATTAAAATGATAAGTCTTTACATATTTTTTAAAATTTCTTTACGTCTTTAAAAAGTTTATATAAAAATTGTCTTTTTTTAACTTAAATTTAGGAGATAATTGTAGGCAAAGCAATAAATAAGCGGCTTTAATTAACTTTGTTGAGCTCTAATTTGTATAAAGTCTTACTTAAACTATCAAATAGTTTAGCATATTTAACCTTTGACTTAATTTTGAAATAGTTTCCACAACATATTAATAAAGTTTTCTTCATTAAAAGTTTCAGTTGAACAAAGTTAAAACTAAAATTCAACTTTTAAAAGCTTTTATATTTGAACTTTGGCTAACTTTTCATATAATTTCCATAAAATATGCAGATAAAAACACGACTGTTAATTGAACTAAACGAAATCATTGAAAGTTCAGCGAAAATTTCACAATTGCCCCATTAATTATGACAAACAGTTAGCATAATTAAACTATATAACTATTTGTGTACGACTTAAATGATTGCGTGTTTTTTTGAGACGAGAGTTCTCACTTACAGCTAGCTATCTGGGCGCACATGGCGCATACATAATTTCAAATTTCAAGCAGGCGACAAAATTAATTGCCTAGCTTAACGCCTGACTGACTGACAGACTGACAAACTGACTGACCGAGCACACAGCTGGCTGAGCCAATAGAGCAATATTGTCGTTTAGCGATAAAAAAATCTAAAAAAAAGAGCAAAAATAACAAATTTGCACAGTGGGTGGGAATGGGTTTTGTTTGTGGCCTTTAGCCAGAAACGCGACTGACTCCACCCCAATGCGACATGACATGACGTGTGCGGGCAACTTTTATAAATACTCAAAAAAAATATATATATATTAATGAAAAGGCCATAAATAAAAAATTGTTGTTCTTGTACAAATTGCTGTCAGAGTGGCATTAAAAATAGATATTAATCGGGTGCAGTGACTTGACTAGAAGAGGCTGGAATGGTTTTGGGTAAGCTACCATATGCTATGCTAAAGCGTGAGTCATTTTTAAGGATTCAGCAAAGCAAGCACAGTGGTTGAGCAGCTTGTGAAACAAGAACATGGTTTTGTTGGAAAACTAATAAACTTTTTATTCAAGAACAGAGCTTAAAATATATGTTTTATTAAAGTCAAGTCAAGTATTAAAAAAGGGTATATGTATATAGACTTAGATAGAAATGAATACGATTCGAGTTATCGAAAATTTGGATAGAGATCTATAATTCCTATTTCGAGAATACTGTGTGCTTATTTATTCAGTACATAAGGTTTTAGATTGTGATCTGCAACAGATTAAATTTTACTTCGATCAAAAAAAAAACTTACTAAAAAAGGCGAACTCAAAACGAGAACGAAATTCTACTTTTCTGTATATTTGATCTTCCCGAGATATTTAGTTGGAAATTCTACATTGCTTTATATGTAGGCTTCAAAAATCTTTCGTCACTAGCGTGGACTGCCGTTCAAACTACTACAATATAGGCAAGACTGTTTATGCAGAGTGCAAAAAAACTGCTCTACAAATATATCCAAACATTATTACCTTAAATTTTTATATTATTATTAATTTTTAATGCATACTACTAACTGATAGTAGTAATTCTCAGCATAATTATATATAGTAGTTAGCATAGCTTTATCTAAAGCACACACACTTTTTCATAACGTACTTAACCACTGTGCGCTTGAGAAACTGAAAAACACGTATACGTTCGTACGTGTTAATAGTAGGTGTCTAAGGACACACTTAATGCGTCTCGATGATGAATTCTATTTTGTGCTTCCGCCTTTCGTTGCAGCTGTGCGATGTGCGCCTCGAAGTGGGCGGGGACTCAATCAACGCCCATCGTGTGGTTCTGGCCTCCGTGTCGCCCTATTTCTATGCCATGTTTAACGGTGAGAGTGAAGTCAACTACTGTATGAAGATAGTGTAATAACCGGCTGACTAATACACTACAATTTGCAGATGATATGCTGGAGCGTAATCAGGGATTGGTGCGACTCCATGATGTGGACAGTGCGGCATTGCGTCAACTGATCGATTACACGTATACGGGTGAGATTACGATTACGGAGCAGAACGTACAGGTGCTGCTGCCTGCCTCCGGACTGCTGCAGATGCACTCAGTGCGTGATGCATGCTGCAAGTTTCTGTTGCGTCAGTTGCATCCTTCGAACTGCCTGGGCATACGCAGCTTTGCGGATGCACATTCGTGCAAGGAACTGCACACCCGATCCCACAAATATGCGTTGCAGAACTTTCAACAGGTCGTGGGCACCGAAGAGTTTCTGCTGCTGCCCTTCGAGGAGGTCAAGGAGTTGATTTCGAATAGTCAGCTGAACATAAGCTCCGAGGAGAAAGTGTTTCTCGGTGTGCTGAGCTGGGTGAAACATGATCTTGGCCAGCGGCGACTGCACATTGCCGAACTGATGTCTCATGTGCGTTTGCCGCTGGTGAGTCGTGACTTCCTAATGAGCTGTGTGGAGGCGGAGACATTGATGCGCGATGATTCCGAGTGCAAGGAACTGTTGCTGGAGGCCATGAAGTATCATCTGCTGCCGGAGCAGCGTAGTCTAATGGGCAGTCAGCGTACCCAGGAGCGGCGTCCCGATGGCATGAAGCCCTATGTCTTTGCCGTCGGCGGTGGCAGTCTCTTTGCCATTCACAATGAGTGTGAGGTCTATAATCCCAGATGCAACAGCTGGTCACCGGTTGCTCCAATGTTGTGGCGTCGTTCCCGCTCCGGTGTCACATCCCTGCACAAGCAACTGTATGTGGTGGGTGGCTATGATGGTGTCAGTGATCTGGCCACCGCCGAATGCTACAATCCCCTCACCAACAAGTGGAGCAACATTACGCCCATGGGCACCAAGAGAAGTTGCCTTGGCATTTGCTCCTACGATGGCTTGATCTTTGTCTGCGGCGGCTATGATGGCGCCTCCTGTCTCAGCAGCATGGAACGCTATGATCCCTTAACTGGCATCTGGAGCTCCTGTCCGGCCATGAGCACACGACGTCGCTACTGTCGCCTTGCCGTGCTCGAGAATCAAATCTACAGTCTCGGTGGCTTCGATTCCACCAATTATCAGTCGAGTGTGGAGCGTTTTGATCCGCGTGTCGGTCGCTGGCAACCGGTGCCCAGCATGACCGCACGACGCAGCAGCTGCGGTGTCGCCTCCACCGATGGACATCTCTATTGCATTGGTGGCAATGATGGCACCATGTGCATGTCCAGCGGAGAACGCTTTAATCTCCGGCGTAACTGCTGGGAACCCATTGCAGCCATGCACTCACGCAGGTAAGCAAACAGAAACTAATCGAAACAACGATTAATTTCGATTTTAAATCGATATTTTCATAAGCCATTTATCGATTTTTAAATTAATCGTTTTATATTTGAGTCTTGAAAACTTTAAAGTGTTACATTTTAAGCACTGATTTCCACAATACCTTTATATGGCATAGATAACGATAACGATAACGATAACTCTGTCAAAAATGCTTCGATTCTGTAGCGGAATAGCATTTTAGACTGTATTTGGCACTAACATTAATTTTGCAATCAAACTTTTCTAATATTCTAAAATTTTATTTTTTTCAAAATTTCAAAAAATTTTACAGGGGTACCCCTTACAATTTTTTCAAAAAAAAATTTTTTTTTTTTGCCCAAAATCTTTTAAAAACTATTGTAATTAATTGGCCAGTTTGTGTAGGTTATAAATATATATACTTTATGGGGTCTTAGATGTCAGCTTCTGTTTGAAAATATGAAAAATCGACTATTCGAAGCGAAATTTATCGTTTTTTAAAGAACACAAAATCATTTATATACTCTCTCTCTTTTCCTACAGATCTACACACGAGGTGGTGGAGGTGGAGGGTGTGCTCTTCGCCTTGGGTGGCAATGACGGCAGCTCCTCGCTGAACTCCGTGGAACGCTATGATCCGCGTCTCAACAAGTGGAGTGTGGTGAATGCCATGGTGGCACGTCGCAGTTCGGTGGGCGCTGCAGTGCTGGACTGCTTCCATTTGGAGCGTGGTCTGGTGCAGACTACAAACTTATGACCCCCACTAAGCAGCATCAGCGAATCCTTTGCCGCTGCCACAGCGAATGCAGCTAACAGCAGCAGTGGGACCAGCAGCAGCGCAAGTGGAAGCGGAAACGGCAACAACAGCGGCACATTAACGGTACCAAGTCGCGCCGAAGCCGCTGCTTTTACGGCCAACATAGCATTGAGTTCGTCGGCTCCCTCGGCCAGCTCCACGCTGCGACGTCATCGTCGCGATACGCCCATTCTGGCAGAGAGTCGTCGTGCCAACAGCAATGCCAGCGCCAGCAGTGGCAGCAGCAGCAGCAACAACAGCGACAGCAGCAGCAGCAATGTAGGCGCTGTAAAGACGCCTTCGACTGCCTGATCCTGGTCCATGTCGAGTGCGCGACATCCCTAAATCACATAAATACTACACTATAAACTACAATACAAAAGCTAACCCCACGCGCCTATTGCAGGAATTTGATTGATTGTTCGAGTTCGTTATTATGAATAGTTATGATAGTTTATACCTTACATATACTTATTATAATTATAAGATAGTCAGGGGCGCTTATTTGCTCAAGAAGTAGATCGAAATAAAAAAAAAATGATATGCACTCAAAGTTGGTTCGATAAACTAATGGAACCTCACACCGAATAGTGGAGAAAGCAACTGTTACGTTTATGCGACAGCTTAACAAGATATAAGACCGATTCCCCAAACGAATAGTTTGGTTTTAGATTTTGTTCATACAAAAACTAAATATGTCCTAATGTTATGGGCACATTTAATTATTTTGTATGAATAAAATCTTAAGCAAATCTAAAATTAATCTGTACTTGTTTCAGAAATCGGGCTAATTATTATTATTAAATGTATTCATCTTTGAAAAAACTATGAATTTTAACTTTAAAGCTCAAGATTTATTATAATATCAAGATTATATTAAGTCTTTAGCTTTATTATAAAAAAAATATACAAAATTTAAAGCTTTACCATCAACAACAATTCATAAAGTATTTAAAAATTATCTTTACACTTGGCTTTAAGTAAAACCCAAGATCTTTTATAACAAAAAGAAGCATAGTATTAACAATAGTTAGCTTTCATTTGTTTTAGATTTTATCCAAATTAAGTGTGCCCACAAAAATTCGTTAAGCATGAATGGTCACACTTTGAAATACTGAAGTTATGAAAATTCTACTTTAAAAGCTGTGCATAATTAACATACACACATATTAACACATAATTTCTAGTCAAGATCTTTGCACGAATGCTACACGAAGCTGACTGAACTTTTGGAACGAGACTTCTCTTCGAAAATGGACAGCAGCCGTGGATCAAGAAACCTAATCTGCCTGCAATTTACATCTATAAATCTATGAAAAATCAATCTATCTATACATATTATATATATACATCGTATATATATATATACATAAATTATACTGATATACACCCATTCTTCTAATGTACTATTCTTATGTATTTTATACATGCAAATTATAATATAAGTAAATGTTTCGTATTTGAACAAATGCCACAAAATTTCATTAAGCATAATTAGTTGCACAGTGTCCTCACACGCAATTAGTTTCTGTTTGTATTTAGTTTGTACTGGGGCTTGATTTGGTTGGATTATGCAAAAAAAAGAAAAAACAAGGAAAGATAAGACGACGAATTCGCGCTGTGTCACTTCTTCACTTTATCCTCGGGGGGAGGGTGGAATTTACATGATGCGCCCCGCAGTGTTGCGAGCCACATCGCCCACACTTTTGCTGTCCACATTTTGCGATGTCATTTTGCGTGCGTCGAGCCAATTCTTGGGCAATCCCGTGCCAACTGTAAAAACGATGATTTAGCATTACAAATATCACAAAAAAGTTTCACAAATTTCAAGTATTTTTCTTCAGTGTTTTCTCAATTTTCGCATTTATTAACAGTTTCCGTATGATGATTTGCTTTCAATGGGACAAAAAAACGCTAAATGCCGCGGCGATATTGGTTGTGGCAGCATCATTATCACTTGCCACACATAATAACGAACGCTTGCTATACGGGAATGAAATGAGATGAAGCTGTTCCCGTGTGGCAAGTATAACGGTTCGTTGTGGCAATATGATAACAATGTGCCGTCTTTTGTTCTTATTTTGGGGGTAAGAGCGATGGCCGGGAAGAGGTTGAAGTACTTAGACACTAGCTTATATGTAGGCAACTTTGTAGTGTACTCAAATAGGAAATTCAACAAGTTTTTGTGTTTTTTTTTATAAGGAATATTTTGGGCCCGCTTACTTAATCCAAATCGTCTATAACTGCGTTGAGCATACAATCATGATTATATTATTTTTTTGTAAGCAATAGAAAAGCAAAACAGTTACCAAAAATAAGTTGGCAAAGAGAAAAAAGAGAGAATTATGTGAATAGTTATATAGTTATGAAACATTGTTGCTCTATATGCTAAAAATTGTGTGTTTTTTTGGCCAATTCGCGAAGAAACCAGATAAACAAATGTGGTTGTTTCTATGTTTGTTTTAGGATCAACTTAAATTTAAACTCAATGACGAAACGAGCTATTTACTTTTGTAAACCTTCTCAGTCATGTCATCGAAGCTGGAGTCCTGAATGTTCAACATCAGACTGTCGGCCGACAGATAGACCTTGTTCTGTGAGCTGGCAATCTATAGAAATATATACAAAAATTAGTAGTAAACATATAAAGATCGTTTGTCACATATGTTGATACTTACCGTGCGTGCAATGCTTTGTGCGGCGCGCAGTTTGCGCAGCTTGAGATAAGCTGGATTCTGCTTGACGGCCAGACCTAAGTAAACATATCAGTTAAGGTGCAAACCAGTTAAAAAAATTTGAATTAAATGTATTAATGAAATCTTCTACTGATTCACAGAGAGCAGTTGCAGCAGCATCGTGCGTTTTAAGCACTTTGCTCATTGAATGCCGCAAAGCGACTGCACAGCTTGCCTTGCTTCTGTTTGCTTCTGTAAGCAAAGACCGACTGCAGCGCTGCATTTATAGCATACACGAAGTTTGTGTTCGGCAGAAGTGAGAGCCTAGCTTAGGAGAGTGCTAGAATGTTCACTGCATTATGAACTGCACAGCTCTTACGACCTACAAGCCGTGAGAGCGCACTACTACACTGTGAACAGTACTGCTATGTGAGAGTTAAATGTCGACAGAGAGTGGGCTGTTTATTAATAGTCGAATGCAATGCAGCTTTCTTAGCTTACACGAAGTGTGCGCGCAGCTTACGTATGCTCTGTGTGTATGCGAGAGCGCAACGAAGCGGGCAGAGTTGTGAGCACTGTTTAGGAGAGCACTGCCTTATGAGCTGCACTGCTCTGCGTAAGTGCAGTCTGCGCAGAGAGACGGCTTGATACGCAGTTTACTAGCGACGGCAGAATTGAGAGCTCTGTTTTTGTGTGTGCGCAGCATTATGGGCAGCATTGCTATAAAATGATTAGTTAGTGTTTTTATTAAAAAGGATATCATTTTTGCTGCCTCGGCTTCACCCTCAGCCTGAACAATCTTCTGTTGTTTCTCCTGCTTGGCGCGCTCCACAAAGAACACAGCACGCTGTGCCTCCTGCTGGGCGACCTGTTTGGCCTCAATGGCCGCTGTGTATTCCTTGCCGAAGCTCAGCTCCGTTAGGGAAACATCATCCAGTATGATGTTAAAGTCACGTGCACGCTCCACCAGCTCCTTGCGTATCAGCAGTGAAACCTAACAGAAATGTTAAAGATTTAGACCAAATTCAGTTATGTAAATCAGAATTTAACTACTAACCTGTTGACGCTGTGTAATCAGCTGGGAGGCATTGAACTTGGCAATGACGCTCTTTAGCACCTCATTGCAAATCGAGGGCAGCACTTTCTCATCATAGTCGACACCCAATTGCTTATGCAGCGAGGGTAGATTAATGGAATCGGGACGCGAGAGGACACGCAATGAAATGTTAATCATTTGCAAATCCTTTGAGCCGGTGGGTGATGAAATTTTACGGGGACGCGAGCGAATGTCATAAATGATTGGATATTGGAACCAAGGCAGACGGAAGTGCAAACCTTCCGAGTAAATATCGCTCTGTATGCCGCCCAAGCGGCTGAAGATGATGGCGCGATGACCACCCTCAACTGTAAGAGAGTGAGAGAGGGAAGAAAAGAATAAGTTGGGAGTTTTGTTATGTAATCAGTAAAGTGATGCCAAACAATAATTGGTGCTGCTAAACCAAGTGCTGCCAACTGGCAGACAATCCAATAAGCATTGCAGTGGCTGCTGCTCATTGTGCAAGTTTCTGATTAGTTATGAAATCCATTAGACAAACACGCAATGGCACCGCATTAAGTGAGGTTATGTGACACTTTTGCCGCAAACAAGTTCATGTTTTTGTTGTTGTCTTGAAGAACTTAATGCATTACATGACTTACCAGTGTACAAGGATTGACTGACACCATATGCTGCTGCTCCAACGGCGGCCAACACCTTCAAACCAATACCCAGTCCAGGTGGGCCACCTTTGCCCAGCTTGCCCGCAAGATCATTGAGTTTACTTTGCGCCATTATGCAGTGTGCTAAACGTATAGAAATTTGATTAATAACAGTTCAAAAACACGCACAGTTTGTTAAGTAAATTAAGTGTATAATAATTGATTGAAATTTCGTTGAATAAGAGCAAAATTACAAATTTACTTTACGCACGTTATATTTACTTGTGTCAGCAGCAGCACCAAGTGTAATAAAGTATCGATGCTACTGACGTTCACTATCGATATGCACACATGCTACTGCATACTATATCGATAGCAGCAATACTTATTAGTGCTGCTTGGCAACCCTGTTAGCAAACGGCAGTTTAGCGCGCAATTTCTCATTAGATATTTGTATATTTTATTAACATATTTGGCATTACAATTCTTATTAGTTATATTCAAATCACATATTATTGTGTGTCACATATTTGCCACATTGTGAGGCTCGTGCCGGCCATAATTCGTATCGCGTAAATAGTGCACAGTTTGTTCGTTGATCAGTGACATTACCAACGTTTTCAGACCCAAAATGGAGGCCAATTTATATTTGAGCGTTACGGATCGTATGTGCTCCACCAGCTGACCCAAGGACTCCTGCTGCTGTCCAGTGGCTGCATTTTGCTGGGTGTACAATATGTAGCTATGAAAAGATGAAAAAGACTTTGGTAAGTACAGAATCTATAAATTTTATTACATTTTCTTACCCCTTGACCACCTGTTCGATAACATTATCATTGATGCGTTGATGGCAACGGTATTCCTGCAGATAATTGCGCCGCTGCAGCACTACAAATTGATTTAATATTGCTTCACTCCAGTTTATATCGTAGCCATAGGCGCGACCCAGTATCAAAGTTTGTGGCACACTATTTGAGGGGGAAGTAACAGTTAGTAGGGGTATTCCCGTCAATGATTTAGGATTAATTTTGGTTTTATTTTATATTAAGTCACAGCTGTTCAGAGCAGCTCCTCCTCTTACCTCAATTGATAGTTGACCAGTTCACGAAACTGTTCCCGATTCTGTACGCCAATGACATTGACACACAGCGAAGGCGAAGCATTGCCTCCAGCAGCACCCCCTCCCCCTCGCTTCTCCAGCGCCTTGTTGCACAAATCGATTTGCATGGCAATCAACTCTGCATGTGCAACACTCTGCTGACTGAGTATCAGTTTGTTATCCAGCACATAATTCTCGGTGGCATGTACATAATACTCCAGTGCCTGTTGCAGGGATGCCTGCAATGCTGGCGAACACCTGAGCTTGCCACTTTCGGCCGTGGCAGCCGTGGCACTCACAGTGTCCAGCACATCTTGTGCCTCACGTGTCCACAACTCGGCCAGTTCCTTGTACATGAGAAAATGATAGGCAGCCAGACGCAGCAGCTCTTTGCCATTCTTGGGATTATATTCCCGAAAGTAACCAAGTATCGCTTGACGCAAACCAATCTTCTGATCATCGTCAAACTGTCCGAGCAGCGATTCAAACTGTTCGTTTTCAATGAGCGAATCGAAGCAATAGAACATCTCACGATATCTGGCAATCCCAATGAGCAATCGTACTATAAGCGACCAGGATTTGGCTTTGGCCAGTTGTCCATTCAGCTGCTTGGCACGCTGCAGCACACTGGCTATGCCCTCCATGGAGCACTCGTGGGTGAAGCAGAGATTCGCTTTAATCAACAGCTCCACATAGATTTGATTCTGTTTCTTGTGGGACAACACTTGTGGCACATTGTTCCCACTGCTGTTGTTGCTGGGCAGTCCATAGAGCTCTATAATCCCCGAGAGACGCGTAAATGCCACGCTGGGCTCAAACTGCTTGCCATCCTGATAGCGACGATAGCATTTCAAGGCATCACAATAGTCCAACAGACAATTGCCCAGCAGCGTAGTATTTGGCGTTAGTTCCAGAAACAAATGGAATTCTCTGTCTATATTATGACCCCAAAGATCTGCGTTCCTTGGCGCATTACGTGGCTGCTGACTGGCATGGAATATATAGAAACGTGGACGCACAATGCAGGTGCAGAGCTCCTGGGCCAACGACTCGGCAATCTCTTTGGCTGTTAGCCGGGTGGAAATGTGTATATCACTGACCACCAGCAGCCGTTGCAGGCAATCCTCTTCTGCTGCACTCTTTAGCAGCACACTGGCATCCTTGGTGCGCAGCACATCCAAATACTCCTTATCCAGATACATGGCAGCACGATAGGCCAACACAATGCGTCTGCCCAGCTCCACGCCATGTTTGAGCTTCGATCCGATGCCCAGTAGCGTATCAAGCGTTAATTGCTTCTCCTTCGAGGGTATCTCTTCGAATTCCAGTGTGGAACAGCTGCCAGATAAATCACTGCTGCTTCTCTGCTGCTGCGCCGCCTGCTGCTGCTGATTGAGCGTCAGACGATTGAATTTGGGAAATGCGCTCTTCTCAATCTCACTCAACAGTTGACGCTCCTTGCTGGACAGATTCGCTATGCTAGTCATGCCCTCGGCCAGCGCCATGGCAAACACAATGAAACGCAAATCATTGGGACGATACTCAAACAATTCCTGCAGACGCAGTGCCTCCACAATGTCACCTTCATCCAACAGCAGATTCAATAGCTCACACAAACGCTGCTCCATCTCTGGTGTGAGCTTAAACTTCTGCGCTATGCTCAGATCATCAATGCCCGCCAGTTCCTTCAGCTCCGAAAAGGATTTGTAGAGCACACAACGTTCCTGTTGCATAATCTGCTCAAAGTACTCCGAGTGATAGATTGTGACCACAGCTGTAGGCTGCTCCATTTGCAAGTAGCACACCACCATGTCGTACTCGATTTGATCCCGATCGAAGCATTCGTTGGGAAACAAATGATGTTGCTTGATTACACCCAGTGCACTCTGCAGCAGCTCATAGCGACGTCGCCGTCCCTCCTCCTGTCCCGCTGCTTGGAGCAGAAAGTTAACCAGCATCGAAGGTGGCAACGCATGTTGCTCAATTTCCCTTTCGTATTCCTCATGTCGCTGCAGTTGTCCCGCCTCCAGTTCCACCAACCACTTGGCATACACAATGTCCGCCAGTGGCAGTTGCAACATTGCCGCCAGCTGCAGTGCCTCCTCATAGGCCTTGGCCTCGGTGAGTGCCTCCACCAAACGCTTGTATTCCGCACTGTCGCGTCGCACCAACTGCTCGTAGTCGATGCCCAACTGACGTATCCAACTGGCTGCCACACCAAAGATGCGATGCAACAAACAGAAATCCAACAGATCACAAATGTCACCCACATCGGAGCGACAAATGCAGTCGAGAAACTTTTGCTGTTGCATGCCACAATCAAAGTTCGACTGCAGCTGCAACAGCAGCAGTCCAATGCAGCGTTGCATCAACGCTTTGCGGCCCAGGGGCGCGCACAGTGGCAGCTGCACTGCATCCTGACTCCAGCTGTAGAAAAAGTGACGCAACTCCACAATGGTGGTGGCATCACTAAAGTCCTGCTGCTGTGCGGTCAGCTGCAGAAAGCGACACAGATGCACAAATTTACAGTCCTACAAAAAGCGGGAAAAAGCGAGGAAAAAGTTTTAGTGGAGTGAACTTAGGACTTTAAGATTAGGATAATACTACACTCTCTATAAATTGTTGAAAAAATCATAATATACGGCGTGAAAATTAAACCAAATTTGATAGCTCTAGCTCTTAAATTATCTGAGATCTACTATCTGCAAATGTAGCTCCTATTTGCGGCTCTTGTCTTAAAATTTAGTGTTTCTAGCTCTTATAATCTCTAAGATCTGTGGTATATACATTTTATATGACTCTGGTTAGTAGCTCTGATGACTTAGGAGTGTTGTTACCACTTTTGGTGGCTCTAGCTCTTATAGTTTCTGGGGTCTAGGCTATTTTTATGAAGCGCTGTCGGCACTTTCAGGGGCTCTAGCTCTTATAATCTTTGAGATCTGTGGTAAATATATTTTGTATGACTTCGATTAATGGCTCTTGTTCATTATGAGGGCGGTTAACACTTTTAGTTGCTCTAGCTCTTATAGTCTCTGAGATCTAGGCTATTTATATGGAATGCTGTCGGCACTTTCAGTGGCTCTAGCTCTTATAATCTCTAAGATCTAGGCTAAATATATTTTTTATGACTTCGATTAGTAGCTCTTGTTAATTAGGAGGGCTGTTACCACTTTTGATGGCTCTAACTCTTATAATATTTGAGGCTATTTATATGGAGCGCCGTCGGCACTTTCCGTGACTCTAGCTCTTATAGCCTCCAAGATCTAGGCTATACATTTTAAGTGCCTCCGATTAGTGGCTCTTGTAACTTAAGGGTGCTGTTAACACTTTTAGTTACTCTAGCTCTTATAATCTCTAAAATCTAGGCTATTTATATGGGGCGCTGTCGGCACTTTCAGTGGCTCTAGCTCCTATAGCCTCCAAGATCTAGGCTATATATATTTTACAAGCTTCCGATTAGTGGCTCTTTTAACTTAAGATTGCTGTTACCACTTTTAGTAGCTCTAGCTCTTAAAAGTGTCTGAATTCCAATACAGTCAACTCTAACGTAATCTTGTAATCGATTCTACTCACCGGTTGAAAGATGCTGAAGCTGTGCAGCAGTGCATTTACTTGTCCCTCCCTGACTGCACTTCTTATCAGCGACCAGACACATTCAGTTTGCTCCAGCGGCTGCTTCTTGGAACTGTTGATCTCCTGCAGCAACTGTGTCCACTGTCCACTGGCCACAGCCAACCAAACTAGCCAACACCAGTCACGATTCTGATCACTGACTATGGCGGCGAGTACGGCCAACACAGGCATCTGATGACGGACGCAGTGCTTCAAGAGATTGATGCTGGTGCACTGCGGCGAGTTGCTCAGCATTAGCTCAAGGAATCTGTTGATGCTGCCAATGAGCTCATCACTCAATTGATTGCTGCTGCAGAGCACAATGGCAAAGACATCCTGCTGGGCATTGTGGGTGAGTAGACTGCACATGGATTGACCCGAATCCCGTTGCAATTGCTGCAGATTTGCATCCAGTCCGGAACTATGCGATGAATTCGTCATGATTTCTTGCGAGGAATTCGTTTGTGCATCACCGTTGCGACGCGTCTGTCGATTTGCGGCACGTTTATGTTGCCGCTCGTGGCTGCAATCATAGCTGAGGGCACGCAGCATGTGTACGCCCAAAGAACGGCATTTGAAATGTGGCAGCAACTGTTGCAACTCACTGAGTGGCAAATCAAAGTACTGGAAAATCAACAGCAGTTGCCACCAATCATCGTTGGCTGCCAAATGTTGCAACATGGCCGCTGGCCACTTGAGATTGCGTCCCTGAAGATTACGCGCAGCCAGACGCAACAATGCTGTATACGATTCCAAAGGAAAGTTTGCTGTTGCAACTGTTGCACCAGTGCACGATCCCAATGCTGCAGTTGCTCCGCATAGGAGCTGCCTGCTGCACTGCTGGCCGGCAGCTGTCGCTGCAAATGCAAAAAACTACGCAACGTTTGTGTATCAAAGTCCAACATTTCACAGCATGCCACACAATGAATGACCAGCTCCTCATCCCCCGCATGTTGCAACGCCAGCTGTGTGGCCGTCTCGCAGGCATGAAACAGCTGTGTACGTGTTATCTGTCCATATAACTGCAACTGCTCCAGCAGAAAATAGTACACCGCATAAGCACTGCGATGTTGCTTCAGATAATGCGTATAATTCAGTTGCGCTTTGCGTGCATAACGCTGACTCAGCCGTGGATTCGAGAAGCTCAACAGTTCGCCATGATTCAAGGTAGCCAAAGCATCTAGATTCAGCTGCCGGAACTTGTGAAACAGCTCGCGAGCCGTGGGTGAGCTGGGCGAGCTGTTGTTGCAGCCATGACGCTCAAAGCGATGCATCAGGGACTTCAGGTAGGGCACACGACTCAGATTGCTGGAGGAGAGAAAACCCTCCAGTGAATTCACGCTGGGCTCATGGCACAGAAAGTCAAAGAAGGTGAGCAACGGCTGCTCCTGCAGCGATTCGGCAGCATGGTGGGTGCGCTCCAAATAGCATTGGACACTCTGGGAAAGCTGGAAAAGAGCAAGCAGAAAAGTTATAGTTTGTTTAATATGCTACTGCCCAGACCTACCAATTCGAAGCCCTCACGCTCCATGGGATCGTGTGTCTTGAGATCGATGAGCAGCGTTAGCAGCGGTTCATTTTCGCCCGCCAGCTGCTCCAGCGCTGCTATGGGCACACACGGCAGCAGCAGCAGCTGATGATAGCCGCGTTCCAGCAAGTGCTGAGCCAGCGGCAGACGACTGATCAGTTGCTTGTGCTGCTCCAGACACTGCATGATGCACAGGCGACGCAACACGCTGCAGACATCCGTTGATTCGCTGGCAAAGAAGTAACCAGCTTGGGCAAAGTAATTGCGTAGCGGCTCGCAAGGTTGCTCCAAATGTTCCAGCGCATATTCAAACATCTGTGGCTCCACTTGCCAACGGGCGTAGGCCTGCTCTAGGGGCAAGCTCAGCTGTGTGGCAGCTGCAGCTGCAGCTGCCACTGACTGCTGTTGACACCAGAACCAGCGACGCAATCGCTGCAGCTGCCCGTTGTCCACCAGATGCTGCCACACCAGCTGCTTCTGCAGTTCCGGCAGCAGTGATTCATTGCCATTCTCAAAGTACAGCTCCACGAGCAGCAGTTGCAGCGTCTGCTCGGCTAGCGACATCAATGCCTCAATGTGCACACGTGGCAAGAGATCACGACGTCGATTTAAGAGCTCGGTGCACTCACGCAACTGTTGCACCAGCGACCAGTAATACTGCAGCACACTCTGCTCCTGTTCAAACAGCTGAGGATCACGGCAACGCAAGTGATCCAGCACAAATTCACTGAGATCCGCATCCTGGCACTCACAGGCATACTGGTAGAAGAAACACTTGACATCTCGCTCCACATTGCGGAGCACATTGTCTGCCTTGCAGACGAGCCGTTCGGAGAGCAGTCGACGCACATAGGCAAAGACCACATCATAGAAATAGTGACGGTATTCGGTAATGGGAATCTTTTGTTTGCCAGCAAAGTATTCCAAACAGAGATCAATGTGTTCGCCCTTGGTGGCAACCTCCTTGATGATGGACACTTCGCTGATGCCGTTCCAGCTTTTAAAGATCTTATTGCGTGCCTTGTCGGAATGCATTTTGTGTGGATGTGTGGTGTGGCAAGCACACTTTTCACATTTTCTTCAACTTTTCTTTGTCCTTTGTTCAACGTCAACTGTTGCTGCGCTGTTCTGTTGTTTTGCTTAAGCTGGCAAACAGCTGTTTTGTGTGCAAGCGTTGCCAGATCACTGAGTACTGCCCAATGAGTACTTTTAGCAACGAGTAGTTTGCTGTTTGGCGCCTTATTTAAACACACAATTCGTAACATATGTGCGCATATCGCATTTCACTTTTGCCGTAATTGAATATCTGGCAGTAAGCTACTGAAATTTAATAAATGGCAGGAAACAACAGACGACAGCCCCTAAAGGGTTAACAAGTTTGGGGACCACACAGCAAAAAAACAAACATAAGACTGAAAAAAAGAGCAAAAAATGTTTAACATATTCGGCAGTATTTCGCTAGAATCAAATGCTGTAGATTTGCAATTGTCTAGCGCTTACAACATCCGCTTTACAAGTTTTGCTCTTCAAATAAATCTAACTTGCTACGAACAAGTTGGTAAAGTGTACCAAATTCCTAGAATGTCACATTTTACATGATCTAAGACCAGAAAAAAATAAAAAAACTGAAATACACTTTCCACAAAATCGAAAACAAGACTTGTGAACTTGCAACTGAACACTTTGGGTGTCATTAATAAATTTCACACGACTGTTTTACATGGCATCTCTACATACACATACTATACTACTATATGTTGCCTCCCATGACAAGCCCTCTCCCCCTCTTTCTAGCAGTAAACGCACTTAGCTTAAGCCCTAAAAGCTTAGGGCCCGGTCAAGTTGCGTAAGCTGATATTTCTTCTTTGGCTTTTATATGCAGCAGCATAATTATTCTTTCTACATATGTACGTATGTTTGTATATAGTTTATGAGCACAGGGTAAAAAAGGTACCCGAAAAAAGCCAGAAAAATACTAGCAGAATATGCTGCAATCAAGCGAGTCGACTCTAGAAGACCCTGTACTTATAGCAAGCATACAATTCGAAAAGATTTATTAATATTTCCAAGAAATAAGAAATTTTTCCATATAAAATAGTGGGAGTTTGCTTCTATGTACACTTTTTGGGTATCTGCAAGCCAAATTTGGTAGCTCTAGCTCTTAGAGTTCATGAAATTTTGTCTAACAACCCATTGAATTTTTGTACATTTCAACTACAGGGTCTTAAAAATTATGCTGCTGCCGTTTCATGTTGCCTGTTGTTGTTGTTGTTGCTGTTGTTGTTGTTGTTGTTGTTGGTGTTGTTACCGTTTTGGTCACTTAACAAATAGTCGAAAAGCTTTATGGGATTCCGCGGTCTGCAGTTTGTTTATAAGCGGGTGACTTGGCAATCCAAACCGGTTCTTCCTGTGCTCCAACTCTTCAGCTCTCCTCTTCACTTTTTGTGATTTATAGTTACGCACAAGCGCGCAAATCCAATTAGACGAATTCACTGACTAACTGACTGACTGACTGACTCACAAAACTGACAGTCTGCGCTTCGGCAGCAGTGTGGCCTCAGGGCGGCAGAAAGAGTCTTAACTGCCGCCAGGCCAAGAGGACTGTCCGCAATCCAATCTCATGTCTCACATGCTCCTCTTTTCGCCCAAATAAACAACAAAATAGACAGACAGACGGACACACAGACAAATCTATACATATATTTCAAATCGTGGATAGATTCGGGTCGCGCTCACGCTGTATCTTTGTATCTGCTTTATTGCTCTTTATTTTTATCTTATTTTTTTCTTGACTCTTTTTTTTATGTTTACATCATCGCGGAACTGTTTGTGCCTCCGTTTCGTTTGGTCCAATGTCGCCTTTTGTTGCATTTTAAACAAAATATCAAAGCGAACTGCATTTTTATCTAAAAATAAGCACTACGAATGTGTGTCATAATACTCATAGTTAGTACCACATACCGCACACTGCACACCGCATACTTCCCGCTTCCCGATCGTCTCGAATACCGTGCCGCAAGTGGCATGCAAATTTCTGATTTTTTTTTTTTTAGCATATGGAGCAATGCTGACGTCATCGTGGGCACACCAATTAAGATGCACTGCGTGCATGCAGCCTGCTCAAAGCAACCCTGAAAACAATAACACCATTAAAAATAAAAAAATAAGTGCAAAACGTTCGTAAGGTTATCTTTGGCACACCAAAGATTAGATACACTTACAAAATGTGGCACAACAACAAGCGTTGGAGTTTTACAAAGCTCTGTAAATAGATAAAAGAAAAGTGGAATTTCCGGAAAATAATCAGTTCTTAAAGAATTTTCCTATAATTTTTTTAACTTGAACTATTTTTCAAAATTTGCAGCTGCAAATTTGGTCCTTCTTTTCTACCAGCACATTTTCAAACAAAAGTTTTAGCTATATATTTAGTAAGGAGTCTTTATAAGCAATGCTTTATAGCCACTCCTGCTTTAGTGTGTTACACTTGCAGTAACACATAGTTAATACCCTTTTTGCCAGGGTATACAAAGGGCTTAGCGTTTCCCACGTGAATTGTGTGCGAGTTGCGGTAACTGGCAAACTGGGTGTGTTTGTTGTCAGCATGTTTCGCACTTGGAATGCTTAAATAGCGAATCCCAAGCTGACATCCAAAATATATAATAAAAATACTCCCGCTCCGCTCCCACTGGCGTAACCTTCAGCTTTGCCCGACAGCAGCAGCCAGCAGCTGCATATTACTACTTATTGAGGGCTTTTCCAATGGAAAGTCGCAGCCGGTCTGGTTTTGGTCTGGTCTGGTTGTCTTGGTCGTACGATCGGGTCAGCTACAGATTTGGTAATGGCCGCTTTGCCCATAGACAATAGACATAACTGATTGATAGTCTCGGCACATTCCATGCTTCCTCTTCTCTCGCTCCCGCGCTATCTCTATATATGTATCTCTCCTGGAGCACAGCCAGCGGTAAACTTGTTTTTGTTTTACGCAAAAAAAAAAAAAAAAAAATCCAAAAATCTAATATAATAGCTAGAGAAATAAACAAATGCGAACCAATGAGCGCCCACCAACCAACAACAACAACAACAACTACAATGAAAAAAAGCGATGATTAATTGCAGAGGAGCTGCGTTTGAGGCGCGAACGCGTGTGCTTTGATAGTTGGCAGTTGGCAGTTGGCAGTTGGTATTACCATTTTGACCGCATGCCCAGGGTATTGAAAGCCGGGAGCACTAAAGATGCTGCTGATCTCACAGCAAAACATGGGATCAACCACAAAACTCCCCTTTAGGCTGACTTCAGATCTTTACGGCTGCCGAGCGTACATATGTGTTTTTTCTTGATTTTATCATTTAAAATCGGTTAATGAATTGTGGGAATTAGAGCTGGGCAATATATCGATGTTTTAAGCTATCGAAATAAAGTAGAGAAGAATATATTGATGTGTTTTTATAAGATAGTGATTGAATAGGTTAGAGGGAGTAGTATGTAATAGAGTGACGATGTTTTTACTTTATAGAAAGGAGAATGGAAAAAACTAAGAGATAAAATCTTAATGAATCGGGGTAAAACATAGATGATTTTAAAAGAGCAGCAAGTATTTATGTTTTATGGAAATGCAGATGGAGCAGTATATAATGGAATAACAATTTTTTAAAAAGTCACATTATATTAAAATCGTTTTTAGAATAGTATATATAAATATAAATCGATAATTTGACATTGATATATCAATTTTTAATATATAAATATTTTTTAGTATGCAAAGTATTAAGATTACTTACTGATTTTAACTGTAAAAGAATTTTAAAACAAAATATCGAATAAATGTTTTTTCTATGCAAAAATATCGAACAAATCGATATGCGATATTTGGCGCAGCTCTAGTAAGAAATGGCAACGAAAGTTAAGAACTAGTTAAAGCGTAGAATGTGAAAAGAAGAGACCCGTTGATTATTATTATTGTTATATTTTTTCTGCTGTATTATTTTTTTGCTGCTGCCGCTGCTGCTTTATTGTGGCAATTTGCATGTTGCCACCTTTCGCTTGTACCGTTAGGCGCTGAGCTTATTGAACATATATGTATGTAGATATATGCTGCAACATAAATTAGATAGCACACAGAATGGGCTCATTAGCACCTGGAATTTGCATGTAACGGCCACATAATCATAATTGGGCACAAATATTGGCCTTATTATTAATTTTTTGGTTTCGCCTGTTTTGCCAACAACAACAACAGCAACAGCGATGTGGCAACGTTGGTGGTCTCTGCTCTCCTGCTTGATTGGAAGCGACTTACGGCTGAAAATCAAAAGTGCCAGAGCAACAACAACAACAACAACTGAGCAACAGCAGAGGCAGCGACTGCGACTGCGACAGCAACAACAACAACAACAAGCAGCACATAAATCAACTTTGAAGTGCAGCGCGGTCAACGGTAACAGCAGCGCAGCAGCAGAGCTCAGCTCAACAGCAGCTCAGCTCTGCTCGGCCTTGCTTATCATCGTATTTCCTTTATTTTGCGTTCTTTTTGTCTTTTCTTTTAAGTCTTACTTTCTTTGTTTGCCTTGTCCGCTTGAATTTTGGCTAAGTGCAGGCTAAACAGCGACGCAAGCAGCACCCGGCCGACGTCGACGTCGCAGCCGCAGTCGCTGTGGCCACCGCAACAGGTTCTGGTTTTTTTGTGTTCTTCAGCAAGAACTGGACACATAGCACGCGCAACAGGTTCTGTCCGCTGCCTGATTAAGTGGTGAGAGAGCGTGCGTCGCTGCCAGTGTATACTCTCTTTAGTTGTGCGCACAATCTCTCCCTCTTGCTCTCTGAGTTACACACACACACACACACAAGCAATTGGACTTGCAGTCGCTTGCGCCGACGACAGCTGAGATAAGTGACTTTCAATAAATTGAGAAAAAAAAAAAAATACCTGTTTAAGTTGTTGTTGTTGTTGCTGTTATTGGTTTGCTGCTCTGCTTTGGTTTTACTCTGCTGCTGCATGCCTGCGCCTGCGCCTATGATAAGACTCTTGACTGACCCCCATTAGCAAACGTTTTTACCGACTGGAAAACACACATTTCATGTCCAACACATTGAGAGCAGCAGCAAAATTTCCACTGGGGTTTTTGACAGCAACGCAGCGCAGCGCAGCAACACAGCTCAGGTATAAAACAGACTTAAGATTGCGGGCTCTTGTGAGTGAGCTCTTGTGTGAGTGTGTGTGTGTGACTGACTGTTGCTCTCTTTTGCGCGCTCTCTCAGTGCTGTCTGTCGGTTGCTTGACGCTAACGTGGCCAAAGACAAACATTTTCGCAATTGCTAGCCGCTGAGAGAGCGTGAGTGCGCTCGTGTGGCTGTGTGTGTGTGTGTGTAGGTGTTGTTGGACTCTGACATGCTGCTGCTGCTGCAGTTGACGTCGCTGCCGCCGTCACCGTCACCGTCGCCGTGAGCTTTGCCTGATCGCGCCTCAGTCTCAGTGTCAGTCCACTTTTGGCTCTCGTAACGTGCAGTAAGCAAGAAGAAAACGAAAAAAAGGTTTCATGCCGCGCGTGTCTGTGTTTCTTGCTGGTGTGTACAAGTGCGTGCGTGTGTGTGTGACCGTATACAAATAATAATTGGAAGAAAATTAATATAAATTTAATTATCGATTGTTGTTTTGCATTTGCAGACTGTAAACTGCAGTGCGTGTGTGTGTGTAAGTGAAATGCGACAACTCTGTGTGCAGCTGTAAAGTGTAGCAATAACAACAACAACAACAACAACTGCAGTCAGCATATTAAGCAAAACAGTGCGTCGTGTAAATTGTGCTACACCCCCCCTGCTACCCTTGAAATTACAGCAAACATAAACAAAAAATTAATATATATAAAAAAAAAACATAATAAATACTTAAACGAAACTGTGCAACGTGCCGCATTTCTTCCGCAGTCTACTCTTTGCTGCCTGCTTCTTCTACATCTTCTTCTGCTTCTTCTTCTTCTACTCCGCTAGCGGGTGGCAAAGAATCTGCTTCTTGCTTCTCTTTTTCCATAGTCTCGTCTCTGCTGCTGCTGCTGCTTCTATTTTAACTCCATCTTGTGCTTTGAGGCCAACAAGTTTTGCTGTTGCCTAGCCACCCCCCTGTTCATGCCCCAGCCCCAGCCCCCTTCCCCCGTCCACTTCCCTCAACCGCAGGCAGTTGGCTGCAAACAACATTTTCCTAAGGCAGACCAGTTTTTGGCGGCTGCATTTTGCCATTTTCCGCGCTTCAAAAGCGTCTCTATCAACTCCCAAAGTTTTGCCAACAGCGAGAAGACTGAGACTGAAGACAGCGAAGATGTAGCAGCCGGAGAGTTTAGATCGCAGAGAGAGAGAGAGAGAGAGAGGGAGAGAGTGGGACTCTATTCAGCCATATAAAGCCCCTAACAAAGGTGGACAGTACGTGTTTTGGATTATTTTAATTGGCGCCAGACAGTGACAATTTTAACAAAAAAAGAAACGTACAACAAATTGTTAGAAAACAAGCAGCAGTCTACAAAGAATTGCCCCAAAAGATTTGCATTAACTAGGAATTCCGCGGCGCTTAAATGGACCAAAAGTCAGGGCAGACATGTACTAGGGCTGATAAAATGCTATGCAAAAACCAAGCCAAATGAACAAAGCAGCAAAGCAAAGAGCTAGAATAAAGTAGCTAACAAAAATAGCTATCACTGTTTACGTTAGGTACGAAAGTTGAGAATAAAGTAACTATACAATGAATATATATAAAATATAGTCGCGCAAATACTAAAGTTTTTAAAATAGTTTAGTTCCTTTATTTTTTATTTATTTATTTTTTTTTTATTTAGTTCCTTTATTTTGTATTTTTTTATTTATTTTATTAAAATAGTTGAGTAACTTTACTAAAAAAATACTAAATGTACTTTTTATCAAAATAGTTTAATAGCTTTAATAAAAAATACTGGACGATCTATAATTTCTAGTATTCTAACTAATAAATTTTATATATAATATGTAGATAAAGTAAATTTCCTTTTTTTTTTTTAAATACTTCATGATCTAGAACGTTTTTTAGTAAAATTGCTCAGTAGCTTTAGTATTTTTATACCAGACGATCATTAATTACTAGTATTCTAACTAAAAAAATTTGAAAACTTAGCTAATCTTTTATTAATAAACAAACTATTAGTTTTGAAGGCCGAAAAACAAACTGCATTTAAGTTTAACTACACATTATTTGCTCAAGTAGTGCCATTTATTTAGTTAAAAGTAAAGATTTAAGCTTTTATTTAGCTAAAAAGTAAAGACTTAAGCTTTTTGGCAAACTCTAAAAGTTCTTAGTAAACCCGGAAGTCTTGGCAACACTCTCGACTTTTCTTTTCTCACTTTAATCTTTTAAATCTATTGCATATTTTCAGTTGTAGATAAATTTACAAGCAGCTTAACAGTATTTCGAGGCTACAGTATCCAGTAACTGATTGCGATAAGAGAGACAGAGACAGAGAGAGAGAGAGAGACAGAGAGAGAAATTGGGGGGCAAGAGATAACTCACAGTTTTTGGCATTGAATTGCAACGGGAATGAACAATTGGAATTTAATGTGATGACTTATCAGCTGGTCTCAGACATATTTGGGAGGGGGAAAGAATTGGGCAGAGAGCGCTCTCGTAGCAAATACGACAAAAGAATTTCAAAACACAATTGTTTGTGTTTAACTTGTTATGGGAGAAGCAGCAAAATATGGGTTCAATACACTCAGTAGACGGCACCAAAAACAAAAACAAAAAAAAACAAAAACAATGTGAATGAAAGATTGATTGAATTATATAGCTATATATGGGGACTAGATCTAGAGCTGTCGATCAGCGCGAATCGATTCAATTAAAAGTAAAACATACATAGCATGCAACGACCTTGTCGTCTTCAGCTGCTTGCTGTATCTGTATCTGATGGATATGTATCTGTAGCTCTGTAGCGCTGTAGCTCATTGGCAACCAGTTTTTATTTTTTTTTTTTTTGCGTGCGTACAGAAGAAGAGCTTCACATTTATCTTATCATACATATATACAGGGAGGCAGCGACTCATATTCATTCGGCTAAGTCGAATACTTAATCTTATCTAACAGAACTAAGTAAGTGCAAACAACAGTACAAAAATAACAGACGTACAAATGAACAAATGGAAAAAGCAAGAAACACACAATACACAAAATACATGAATTCAGAAGTGCGTTCGTCTTTTTTCGTGTAGTTTAGTTTATTATTATTTTTTTATACTACTCATCGTTTGTCAGTGTAAATTACTCACAAGACTTTTGAAACTCCAAAGTTTCCCTGTAATTTTCCCCTAAAAACAATTCAACAAATTGCGCACCAACAAAAAGCAAAATAACAATTTCTGTCGACCAGTTAAGCAAATAGCAAACAGACAGTTTAAAACACGCAAAATGCTACAGGCATAGGGTTCCAAAGAATTAACAATTTCATCAGTCGTATGTAGTACTTATGGGATCTACAATACAATACATTACCCACTGACAGGTTGTAAAACTGTAAACACCCTATTTTGAACGGAAGCAACAATATGATCAGGTTTCAAATGTCGAGTACTTTTATATTGGGTAATATTATGAGGACTTGCTATAAAGATATTTGAGCAAAGTGTGAAAATTGTAGGGATGTGAAATCTTATCAGTTGCAGGTTCCTAAAATCTATCACCTGCTTCCTTAGATTCCTTAGGAAAAGACTGTTAACAGATTATAAATGTTGAAATACTTTGTTAAGAATGCCTAAAGAAAATTTAAACATAATTTATAATATATTTCAATAAATTTTCAGCTTTATATTAAAGTATTTAAAAAAGAAACAAAAAACTAAATTTTACTATATTTCTAGTAAGAATATTATGTAGTTTAGTTATAGAAATTTGATATATTAATATATTTTTAGTAAGAAAATAATGTGGTATATATGAAAATAGAAGAAGTAGTTTGATGACCATGCTAAATATTTCCAAAGAAAATTCGAGTAAAATATGCTATACATCTAATATAATAATAGTAGGTATAAATAAACTAGCTATTATTATATTATATGTATAGTATATATTAACCTGGTAGTAGGTATAAATAAACTAGCTATTATTATATAAAATGTATAGTATATATAAACCTGGTTTCGAAAATAGACCAACGAATTATTATAATTATAATAAATATATAATGTGGTATAGATATTGGAAGAAGAAATTGTTTGAAGACTGTTTGTAATAGATTAAGAAACACTATGATTAGCTGTCACTTAGAAAATTTTTTTAATTTATAATAAAATATACACAAATATATAGCAAAGACAAAAGTTATAACAAAGTATTACATAGTATTTTAATATAGAAACATTCTTATTAAAATAAAAACTAGAGCTTAAAGGTGTTAAATTTACCTACTCCTAACTCAACTATATAGCGTAGTTAGAGTATAGTATAACAACGATAACTTAAAAATTTAAGCACAAAAGGTTAACTTTCCTTTTAAACTATGAGATTAACTCATCAATAAGCTAATTGATATATCTTAGTTACTAATTGGTTGGTTTGTAATTTCTTTACAAATCCACTTAAAAATTTTTGGCAAGCAAATTTCTTAGCTATTTCATGTTTGTTACACAAACGACAATTTTGTAGCCAACACAGACATAATTATTAAAATTAAAGACACACATGTGTTGTATATAAATAAATACTATAAGTTATACACTTATATATATATATACCACATTTAATATGCAAGTGCTTATATAAACAAGTTTTAAACTAGCACTCATTATTATTTAATTATTTAGCTATTTATTTTAGCATTTTTGCCCCCTCTCTTTTTTTGTACACTATTTTAGTTAGTTTGTGTACTTTCTTTCTCAGTCTGTCATATCTGTATCTGTATCTTTTGTTTTGTTTTCTGTTTTTTGCTCCCGTTACGTTGCACGTTTTACAATTTTTATTTGCGCTTCCAAAGTGCTTGGAATGTGCTGTGCAAATATTTGAGGCACATTTAAAACGTACGTACATTCGTATATACATATATATTTAGTATACATCTAAATACGTACGGGGTTTTTTTTATATATTTCATTTAGCAAATAAATTGGTCCATGGCCTGCAAAGGCACCGATAAGCAAAACTCGCCGGTGGTTGTTAATGCGACCTTGCAACTAGCCAACGACCTTCACATCCTGCCCGCTGTTTTGCTAAGGCGGAAGTAAGTGCGAACAATGATCAACTGCGGGTGTACGTTTGTACGGAACCCCGAAATCTGTTCAAAAATGTATCTGAAATCTATACGCGATCGACATGCTCGCCAGGTAGTATCCATAAGATGCGGTTGAGAGATATGTAGATGAAACGATCTTTTCGCGACTTGTCGTTTTTCGACGACTGTGGCATTGAGCATGAATGATGCCAGGCAGTTTCAAATTCTATAGGTACATGCAGGCATAGTGCTGACAGCAATTAGAAGCGCTAAAATAGCTATTTTTGATAGAAGAATTAGGTAACATAGCTGAGCTACCGTCTATCGAGTTCTAGCTGCAGTTTCCAAAGTTTCCTAAATGATTTGACGCAGTTGTAGGATGCAGAACTGAAATTTGTTTAAGGCGATTGTTATGAAATTTTCAGAATATATTCTTAGTTAGTTATCAAACATTATTTCAAATTTACAAAGTTGCAGTTTTTCATTTGGTCTTGTTATTGGCATTAAAACTTTAGTCTATGGTCTGAAAATTTTTAAGATCTTTTATGTTTATCAAGCCATTGTGTTTAAATTTTTAAATGCGCTTAAATTAAGTGCAAGTACTAAGTTCAGCATAAATTTACAAAGTTTTTGGCTTATGATTGCTATGCATTCATCCAAAACTAGCTAGATATAGCTACTTTTTAAACTAATAAAAACTTTCAAAGTCTATAGTCCCTTTAAAATATTAAACTGACCATAAAACAAATTTAACTACTTTTTAACTCATAGCTAACTAGCTAAATAGCTGACTTTGTTGCACTGCACTAAATACCTTTTGCTTTATCTAGCTATAAATCAGCTAAAATGACAGCTCAGTCACTTTTTGCTGCTTGTAAGGTGCGGGTGCTTGATGTTGTTGTTGCCGCTGCCGCTGCTGCTGCTGCTGCTACCAAGAAGCGCGCTTGGGAATCTTTCTTCAAACAACATACAACATATTTGCTGGCTTTTTCCCATTTCATTTGTGCTGCAAACGAAGCGCGGCAAACGCTAAAGAAGACGTTGAACTTGCCACAAGCGCTGGCTTTTGCCAATTGCAACTGCAACTGCAACAATTGTTGATTGTTGTTGTTGTTGTTGTTGTTGTTGTTGGGCCCTTTTTGTGTTGTGTTGTGCGCTGAGACTTGAACTTTTTTGTTGTATGTATGATTTTTCCTTTATTTTTTATCTTTTTGTTTTTTTGCGGAAATTCAGCGAACGAATTAAATTTAATTGTAAATTTATGCGTTTTTGCTGTTGTTGTGTGAATGTGTCTCGCTGTCTCTCTTTCTCTCTACCTCTCTGTCTTAGCTCTAGCTGTGAGAATTGACAAAATTATAATGAATCACAGCGGCAACACAGCGGCTTATGGGTAGAGCAGAGAAACAGTTTGTGCCAGGTAAACCTTAAACCTAATCACAACATAACCAGGCAGGTAACAGTTTCATTCACATCTCTCTCTCTCTCTCTCTCTCTCTGTCTCTATGTTTCTCTATGGCTGCTGTTGTTGTCGGGCACTTTGTTACGCTTGTTAGTAGCTGACATTACAACAATTTGAACGGAATTTATGACAGCAACATACAACTACACTTCAGCTTAGCTACAGTTCAGGGACATAATCGTTATCAGGCATCTCAATCTGGCTAAAACTGTGTGGCAAAAACTGCAAAATGGGCTAACAGACAAAACAAAAAACGCAGAAATCTCTGGCTGATAACAAATTTTAAATGACAAAACTATTAAAGCGGGCAATTAACGTTTTAGTTAAATAGTTAAAAAATGTGTCAAGAAATTTGTGAAAAATTAAAAAAGTTTATATAATGAATGTTCATAATTTATTTATGAAAATATAAATATTTTCTTAAATTTATATGCAGTTTATTGCTGAAAATAAACATGCTTCACGCCAACTCACTTGCCCACTGTTCAGCACACAGCACACACAGTAAGAATAATGAGGCTGAAATTTCTAAGATCATTTCTTTTAGCAGTGCAGATCTAGTTGAAAATTATGTACAAAAAAACTGCCAAATCATGTTTAGGTGTAAAGAAAATAATGGCATTTTCAATTTAACAAAGAAATTTACGTTTCCGGTTTGCAATACTCTGAAATTTTACTTAATAAAGCATAAAACTAGAAAATATGACAATAAAAAAACAATTCACCAGCAATTCTAGTGCTATATAAAACAGATTTTATCGCGCTAGCTGCCAATCCTCCTCTCCCTCACTCTCTCTCTCTCTCTGTTTATGCTGCTGTTCCCACCATAAATTCCAATATCGAATGTATATTTAAATCAATCAATTATAAATTAAAAAAAAAAAAAAAAGAAAGAAAAATTTCCTGTTTAGGATCAACAAGAATCTTGACTTGCGATCAGTTGTTTTTCTCTTTTTTTTTTTTTTTGCCTTTCAGTCCGTCTTTGTGGCTTGTGATTTGTGTAGTTTAGTGTAGTGCTTAGTGGTGTAGTGTAGCCTGTTTTTGACCTCGTCGAGTGTGTTTCGTATTGGAATTTATTGGTCTAGCGATATCATATAAGCAAGAAGCTTATAAACGAGTTCTCCAGAGAGAGAGAGAGAGAGAGAGAGAGAGACAGAGAGGGGAGAGTGTGACGGGTTTTGGGGCAGTGGCTGGTTGGTTCGTTGCTGCTACTGGGAACTGGGAACTGTGCCCATTTCGCTGGCGCCACTGTTTGCCGTTGTTTTTCCGCAAAATGTTTTTTCTCTGTTTTTATTATAAGTATTTATATTTTTTTTTATAAAATTGAGCTGCCTAAAACTGTCATTTTGCATTTCGTGACGATTTTGATGCAAAGCAAAAGTGTCTAATTTCGCTTTTAACGCAGTAAAAACAATACACAACAATAACAAGCCAAGTAGACAATGTCTGTTTGTCTGTTGTCTGTCTGTTTGTTCTGTCTGTTGGCCAAAAATCGACGCCATTAGTGCTACAAATGCCACAAAATGGCCAGCGGCAAGCTGTGTATTGTGCTGCCACATTGAGTGGCAGAAGTTCCGCACTCGCACAGTTTAGAGAGCTCAGCTTAGCTCAGTCTCCTTGGGGCCATAATTAACGAATTTTCAACTTGGCTTTTTTTGTTTTTGGCTTTCACACACACACACTCACACACACACACACGTATAAAACCAAAGGCCGCTGGGCACAAAGTGTTGTTGCTGGTGTGTGTTGCTGGTTGCTGCTGCTGCGACAGGAGCAACACAGGCTGCACTTCATTGCAATGTCATTGCACTGCCAGTCCAGGCAGCTACACTGCTCAAAAAAATGTTCTAAAAATAGTTACTGTTCTTAAAATAGAAAACTTAAAGATAGAAAGCCTTGCTTGTTTTAAAGATCACTTAAAGTAGAACTAAAAATTTATTAAAATTTGAAAAAGTTCTTAATGGAATAGAAAATATTTCTCGATTTCAGGATTACTTTAAAACAGACCAAAATCTTTTAAAACGAATAGAAAACACAACTCGTTTTAAGATTACTTTAAAACAGACCCAAATCTTTTCAAAAAACAGAAAAGTACTTAAAAATTGAGTTTTTAGACCACACATTTTGATTTTTAGATCACTTATCAGTTTTTAAAACGAAATTAAATTTCTAATTATACAAAAAAAAATTTTTCTAGAATAAAAAATATCATATTCCTTAAAATTATATAAGTTTATTAAGATAAGCATTACGAAGTCTCATTTTGGGAAATATAATTAAAGATATATAAATACGTTAGTTTATGAACTTTAGTTCTTTAAGTTTCAAGACTTAAGCATTTAGTTTTTTCGGCTTTTTAAAGATTTAAATTCAAGAAAACAAGTTAAGAACTTCAGTTCTTCTAGTCTAAAGAGTTCAACTTTAGTACTTTGATCATAGAATAATCTACACATATTTTCAGCTGATTTAACTTCACTTAAGAACAGGCTCCTTATTTTCTGCAGTGCATAAATTTTGCCTGCATAGTTGTAGATTTATCAGCAGCAGCAGCGTTGCCTCGCGTACTTTGTGCCCCTCAAACAGGCTTCTTGCTTCTTTAGCTTTTCTTCTATACTTAGTATCTAGTATCGGCTAGTATCCAGTGTGTGTAGTAGTATGTAGTATGTTTGCTGGTTTTGTGGCTTGCAGGGTTTTGTCAACGGTGACTTAGAATCCAGTTTTGTAGTTTCAGTTCCAGTTCTCTGTTACGCAGTCCCCCTTAGACTGATGCCCAGACCCAGTCACAGTCCTCAGATCCCAAACCCAGATTCGACTAAGCCAGCTTGTTGCTACAGAGTCTCCAGCCTCATAATTATGCATTAAACACTTGCAATTTGCATAGAAACCATACACACAAGATTGCGATGCAACCAACAAACGGCGCCCATTTGACATGGCATCAAAATGGCCAGTTGACATTTTTAACGGGGCAGGGCAAGGAGAAGAGGGTTCAGAGCGGGGACAGAGCTGGGTTCAGACGGTTGTGCGGTGCGTGGGTAGAGTAGTATGTGTGTGTGTGTGTGTTGCTGTGGGCAATGAAACGTAACCAAAATGCAGTCGGCAAACAAATCGCATTTGAAGGTAAAACTAGTAGGAAATGACCACTATAGACCAAAACGACTTTAAAAGACTATGTAGTTGAAAAACTTGTAAAAAACAAGGCAGTATTCAGTATTTAACATATAAAACTATATTATATAGTTTCACGATTCCAAGAAAATTTTGTAGGCTAATGACAAATGATTCTATATATAGCTTGTATGAGTTTGGTTGGCGTAAGTTGAAAATTTTGAGTTTTAAGAGATTTTTATAAAAAAAATTTTAAAATTTTTTTATGCAAATAAAAGTCTGATCTGCTTATCGCGGCTATTAAAGCAATAGAGTCATTGTTTTCATGTTTTGCAATGACTAGAGCGCATACTGCGTAAAAAGCCTGATCTGCGTACAGCAGTGGCTCACAAGAGATACTATAATCACTAGGAACTAGACTGTATAGAGGAATTTATATAGTTTAGGCTTGATTTATAGCAAAATATAGGTCTTAGGTTGTCTTTATACTTATATTTTCGTTTTAGCTGACCAACTTCATAGACTCTTGCACTTTTTGTTGTACGGGGTCTATGAAAAATATAAGAAACTTGTTTATTGGCTTAGGCACAAGTGAAGGTGGCACAGGAGGTAGGGGATTTTGCCCTCTTGGGTCAATGTTATGTAAACCTGGTTCACTTTTCACACAAATGCATCCACAAATACATAATACTCGAGAGCGCATATTACACAAAAACCCAAATAACTCAACAACAGCAACAGCAACATAAGCAACAGCAGCAACAGCAACAATAAATAACACGGCCAAAGCAATCGATTCAATTTGTTATACTCATCTCTCTCTCTCTCGCTTCGTCTCTTTCGTTGCTGTCTCTATTTGTGTCTACGCTTGGGACTGCATTCCAGAGATGCGCAACACAGTTCGATAAGAGAAAAGTGCAACAAACAACTGGAAACTCGACAAGAAATATTGAAAAAAAAAAAATAACAATAATTTAACAATGTAAAATGTTGCATAATTGCTGCTTTACATTGTATATTATTGTGTATTTATGTGTTATTATTTTGTATTTTATTTGTGTTTACTTAGCGTCGCCAAAATGCTGGCTGCTACAAGGTGTTAAAACAATTTCAACATATAAATAATCATAATAATAATAGTATATAGCATAATAATAATTGCCGCAACAAAAGCCAAAAACCCAAAAACCCAAACGAAAACGAAACGAAAACTGAAAATCACACGGCTGGCAACAACAATTATTGTTACTAAATGAAAATGCGAAATCATAAAGAAAACGGAAATCATCAGCAGAGCTCAGCCACGACGACAACAACAACAGCAGCAACAGCAGCAGCAGTGGCAGCAGCAACAACGACAGCAGCAATGCCACTAGAGAGCTCCAATGGCAACAGCAACAATATTCACAACATCAACAGCAACAACAACAACAATATCAACCACAATGGACAAACGGCGGACAAACTGTCAGTGTCGAAATTGTTGCTGCCCGCACTCAAGTCTCAAGCCTCAAAGGATGCAACGCAGCAACAGCAGCAATATCGACGGCAGTTCACGCCCCTTTCGTCCGTGTCGGATGCGGCCAGCAATGCCAGCTTCAGTTCCGCATCAGTCGCCGGTTCCATACAGGTATGTAAACCCCATAAAACTCAAACCCAAACTCGAAACTCCAAAACCAAAAACTTCAGGCCGAAAAAAAAGTGAAGTTATTAAGAACTTTCTAGCTGCATGACTATGTAATACCTCGTTGGTAGTGCTTAAGCCAAGACTTAATAATTCTTAAAAATAGCTTATGGCTTACATCAGCAGTTGCCAGTTACCTTTTAGTTGTACATAAACATTAAATACCCTATTGTTGGCTATAATAAAAATTCTAACTATAGAGCCCGCATACCAACGTTTTGAATACGCAGCATAGATTTGCAAGTCTCCTTTAAAATTGTAAGAGATTGTTTGCCATAACTAGCATACCCTGTAATATGTAATTCAGAGACAGCATATTTTAGCTCATGTGCTTAAGCCATGGAAATACTTCTTACGGTTTGTTCTATGAAATTTACACCACTTTTAGTTATTTTATTTTGTTAGTTTTGCTCGGCATACCGCATACCCTTTTGCTCAGCCTACACTGCTTTACAGGGTATGCAAGTTTGCCAACCGGTTTAACTGCCGGCTCTTCTCGCCGTGTCTGCGTTTCTGTTTCTGTTTCGACTTTATTTTTTTCTCTTCTTTTTTATTATTCTTGTTAATAAATCCTCAAAGCGCGCAGAATTCCAATCGCACTGTGCGCTGACTCATTGCCCCACAGTGCTGCGAGTCTACAGTCTACAGTCTCCAGTCTCCGGTCTGCGGTTTCAATATGCCCAGCAAAAAGTGAAGGCTTAAACAAACAAAATATAACTTTGATCGTCGATCGTCGTCGTCGAAGTCGATTTACATGGCCGGCAAAAAAACAAAAATGTATAAAAAAAGAAATAAGCGGAAAATAATAATGTTTTTTTTTTTATTTTTTATTTTTGTTATACCTTTTGCCTGTGGCCCACGCACAGTGGGTCGGAATTCGGTTTGGGGATTGGCGTGTCACAGTGTCACCGCTGCAGGTTCCTAATTGAATTATGGGTTTGACCTCCATTTCTGGTGCCCCTCTCTCTCTCTCTCGGTCAACTCTCAGTTTTCATTTTCGAAATCACAATACTGTGTCACATTCGGGCGACAAAACGGTACTTTTGTTTTCGAATGTGGAGTTTTTGAAAAGGGTAATGTTATTATAATCGCATGTCTCAGGCAAATCAGGATCGAATACTGAATGAAATCGTAAAGGAATGTTCTCAATGAATGAATGGAAGTAACTTGATTTATAAGACTGTTGTGTTTTTGGCGTATCAAGTTAATTTCTTCAAAAAGTGTTGATATCATGTCACATTATAAGATTTATGCTTAATGCCAAAACTAGCTATATAAGCTGTAGCTTTCTATTGTACTTTTAACTGTTATAGCTTATTTTTGGAAAAGAAAAACAGTTCTTATTCTTTTTCCTCTCTCTCTTTCTTTTACACCAACATTTATTTATAGAAATTCAATAATAACGCACATTCTCTGACAATCTAAAGAATTTTTAGCGCTTCTTCTTCTTCTACTTGTTCTATGCTTACAATCTATCTATATATATATTGTATATGTATTTTGCCGCACCCAAGAATAGTTCGATTCACCCATTAACCTTTAACTGAATTACGAGTTTATTGTAATACAGGGTCGTGGCATCATCATCATCATCATGATCATCACAATGAAAATGGATTGCTTTTTGCGTTTAAATGCAAAATAATTTACCAAATTAACGGTACCATTATCAACAGCGACGATCCGATCAATCAAAGTGAATCCGATCAATTAAATGTTGCCTCGAAGCGTGCACGACCACAGAGAATACAAATAATCAAAATGGGTTATGAACAACAAGAGAGTAGAAGAAATTGAAAGAGTCAGTGTGTCGAAATGGTGTAGAATTGAAATACTCGTATATTGATATGTGTAGATATGTGTTGAGTTCTTTCTCTGTGAATTGGAACATTGCTGACCTTATCACTGTGCAATGTGTACACACACTGTGCTATTGGTAAGATTCCAGCTGTTTCTTCTGCTTTAGCTGCTTCTTCCTCTTCTTTCACTTCTTTTCGAGACCCTGTACTTTGAAATAATTACAAGAGTTCACGGAAATGAAGCGGTCGGTACCTCGGTCGGATCCTCTATGCTACACGCAGTTCAAGACTAGCAGAAGGAATTTAAGAGCTAGAGCCACTAAAACGTAAAACCTCATAACTGATGATTTTATTGTGTGCAGACCAAGTTTTTTTTTAGAAATTTATCTCTTTGCCTTGTAAAATCGGTATAAATGTAGATTTTAAGAGCTAGAGCTATGAAATTTTATATGTAGCTGCGTCTGTAGTATTCGCAAAACCAACTAGTTAGACTTTAAGCAACGAAATTCGTATAAGCACAGGGTCTTTTACGGTTGTTACTATGTAAGCTCCGCTCAGTATTGCTGCTTTTGGCATTGGGGGAGGGCATTGATTAATCATCCACACTTTTGCATGTTTTTGACCAGCTCATTCGTCCAATTCAGCTTTAGGCATGCAATGTATCGATAGTATCGTCGATAGACGATTGGCAGTCAGGTTATTGAACCCACTACATGGCGTATGCTTGATTATTTGTTACCATTTCTTACCACTCTTGGTGTGTGCTGTGCTGTTTTTGTTCTCAGCTTTTGTTTCCTTCTCATTTTCATATCGTTCTCGCTAATTGCTCGCATGCCTTTGGTTCCAGTTATTAGACATGACTCCAACTCGCCTTTTGCTGCCAGCCAAAAAGAGATCCATTGATGGTGGTCCAGTCCAGTGTCAGTCCAGTGCCAGTAACGTCATGTCCAGCGTCTAGTTGGTTGCATTTCACTCTCTGGTCCCCACTGGTACCCACTGCATTTCTTCGGGCTTAGAGAGCTTAGAACAAGTTTTTGGGGCGATGTTTTGCATCGATTAGGAGACGCATTCCAAGCGTCGCCTTTTTTGCAGAAAAAAATGTGGGCGTGGCGGGCAGATTGCGCGACTGCAGACGTTTGACTGCAAGCCATGGTTGGCTATTTATAGCTGCAATCAAATTAATTGCGGCCACGCCCACTTGCCCACTTGCAGCGCTGACAAAAAAAAAAAAAAAACACAAAAACCAACTGTAATGCGCTGCCAGCTTGACGAAGGTCGCTTAAGACATTTTCCCTACCCCCCTCTCTTACCTCTCTTTGCTACTCACTTTTCCAGCTTTTTTTTATCTATCGGTTTTTTGTCTTTCAGATGAATGCGCAGATTTCCACAGAAAAATACAAAAATATTTTGGTTTTGTGTGTAAGAGTTTTGCTTAATGTTTTGATTTGTTTCGTTTTTTTTTTTTTTACTTTTTGTCGAATCAGCCAAAACACTTGACGCTTCATTGGATTTCTGTTTTTATTTTGTACTTCTTCTTTAGCTTCTTTCAGTTTTTAGCCCTTCATCATGTTAGCTTCAAGTAGCTCACTGGGTGTGCGTGTGTGTTTGTGTGTTACTGCAGTTAACTGATCACTTAGCCAAGTCCAGCAACTTAATTGCCGCTTCATTTCCGTGAACTGTCCGGCGTACGCTTTCGTTTTGCCACGGGAAATGAACGCATATTTCGCCAAAGACTTTGAAAACCAAACAATTCCTAACAACAGTTTAAAAGATCTCCCATAGTTGCGCAATTAGGGCGTTGACTGTAGTCTACCTGCCTGCTGCAGATACCCTGTAAAACAATGTCCAGTTTGTCTAGAGCCTACAATTATTTTTTTAAATTTTTGTTAACTCGAAATATGCTCAACTGTTACAATTGTATCGATATAAACGTTTTATAAAATGTTTTAAAAATATTTTTAAGCTATTTATAGCTAAATTTAGCTTTAGAGTAATTGAATATTTATTTTGGGACTTTACTGTAGCTAATAAAATATTTTTTGCAAAGGTTTGCTAGCTTAAAAGTCGCTAAAAGTAAGGTAATGCTTTTACTTTGACTTCTTGCATACTTGATAGGCATTTCTGCTCTTTTGCTGATCAGCGCTCAGTCCAAACCATCGAAACTGCTGCCTTGAAACTTTGTACACTATTAATTATAATAACAGGGTATTTGAGTGCTCGTTGTGCTCGTTTTGGGTTATAGTATTGTAGATTGTTGCGTGGCTTTCTTTTGTTGCTCTTTCATTTTCATTTCCAATGTTCAAGCACAAAACTCTTAACGCTCATTAGTTTTCTAAGTTTTGCCGTCGAACTCGTTTCTCACACACATACACACACACACACGACGCTCAAGCTCTGCAATTAATTAATGCCAACAACAGTCCAGCAGCAACATACAACATTGGTAACAACAACAGCAACAAACAGCTGTCTATAAGAACAGCAACAATGCCGCCTGCCAGCGCTAAATTCTAGCCAGATTCCAGCTAAATTGTTTGCGCCGTCTTTGAACTTGAGCCGCCACAAACAGTGCTTGCCAGCAGTTAACACACTCCTCGCATCCCCCTCCCCTCCTCCCCTGCATATAGCTTATAGCATGGGAATGGTGTGGAGTTGGTGGCTGTCGGTCGGTTGGCAGTTGGAGATGGAGATTGGAGATGGCCAACCGTCAATGCTTTGCATTTTTTCAACAGAAATTATAACAAATAATTGCAACGCTTACAAACAGCCAGCCAGCAGGACAGGTGCAAGAGTTTCACCTTTTTGTTTTAGCTCTTTTTTTTTTTGTTTTTGTTTAGACCATTGCATGCACTTTGGCCATGGGCAACTCTGCTAGGCATTTCTGCTAGCCATACTTAGCCATGTTTTGTTGTTAATTAATTAACAATGCCAAGTGAAAATGCATTTTGAACAGTGTCGTTTTTTTACATATTGTCTTTGCTTACTTCCTGCTTCGATTACAGTTCAGTGTGGTATACCCTGTAGCTGTTAAATTGAGTGCTAGCGGGTAGTAGTTACTTTAGCGGAAAGATTTACAGGCAACAATTGAAAACGAGGCTTATTGAATATTAGCTATTAGTTTAAGAGACTAAGGGAGACCTAAGAGACTGTTAGACCCATTATGTTGACTACTTTACAATGTTTTCATGTTAAATTTAGTGAACATATTAAAAGCTATATTCTTGTAATTTGGTACAGAGGCTTCTTACTAAAATAAGAGTATTTCCTGAAAATTTCATCAGGATTGGCAAATAAACACTGTAGTTTTAAGAAGATTTTAAGAAATTGTTGCTGGTTTCAGTTTTAAATTGGTAGTTCTGTTATTTAAATATAGTTTAAAGCGTGCATTCTTTTAAAAGCTGGGCTTTTGAGAATCTATTAACTCTTTTATAGTCTTTTTGGGTATTTACAATTTTTTTGTAGCTCTGTTTAGCTATATTTTTAAGCTATAGCTAACACTTTTAGCTATAACTAACTCCATAGTGTCACCATTTTAGCTATAGCGAACTAAAACCGCAAAACTTTGCTGTCCTTGTAAAAAATTAACAACTGTTGCTAATTTTATTGCTTACAGCGTAACTGCTAGTCGAAATTCTAGTGCTTTTTGTGGCTACTGTTGCTGCTGTGCGGCTCATGCTGCTGCTGTTGCTGCTAGTTCTTTGCCCACACGCTCCAAAATTTCACTTTTGTTTCTTACGGCCAGACAAAGCGACATTAAAGGCACCCAAAAAATATATATGTATGTATATATATTTTGAGGTCAAAAACAACTCGTTTCCATTACAGTGGATCGATGAGAAGAAATGTTGTTGCTGTTGCTGTTGCTGCTCTCGACTCCATTGAAATTCTTGAGCTGCTGTTGTTGTTGTTGCTGCTGCTGCTGCTGCTGGCAACCGCAAATTGAACTGCGTGACTCTGTATACTCTTTCATACCTGTCTCAACAAACTCTTTTTGCAGCAGCACTTCGACAAGCTGTTTTCAGCCTCTGCGTAATTTAATGCCAACTTAGAAGCGTCTTCGCAGCAACAGCAACAACAACAACACACAACAACAACAGCAGCAACAGCAGCAACAACAACATGAAATTCCTTTGAGTTGACAGCTGCCCTTGCGAAAAATATGCAAACTTTCGATCCAGTTGCAATGCAATGTGACAGACATGATACGAATACGAGTTGCCATTTTAGGAGCTGCAGCAGCAGCTGTTGCAAGTTGTTGTTGCTGTTGCTGTTGTTGCTGCTGCTGTTGGGCCATTGATTTTGTGTGTTGTCATCGCTCGATGAGACGGCAGCTGGACAACACAAGACGCTCATCAAAGTGACCAAAGAAAAGTGAAAATCTGCGCTTTCTAATTACGCGCAACAACAGCAGCAGCAACAGCAGCAACAACAAACGACAACAGCAACAGCAGCTGCCGCAATTCTTGACTGCTGAAGCGTGCATAATTAAAGGGGCACTCTTGCAACATGTTGCCTAATTATGGCTAATACACAAACATGACGTTGCTTATATTATAATATATATATATATATATATACTATATATATAACTTCTGTAGCGACTGTAGAAAGTGCAAGAATCAGCAAAAGTCCAAGCAACAACAAAAAGAATCTGTTGCGCATCGTTGACCTTCACAGCCAAAAGGGCAGACTAAAAAGAGCTAAAGAGAGGCACGAGAAAAAGAGTGTGTAAGATAGAGAGAGAGAGAGAGAGGTAGAGAGCAAGAGAGCGGCTAGAAAACATTATCCAGCATTAAGTGGAGCTGGCAAACGAGTTGGACTTGTCAGTTGTTGCTGTTGCTTTTGCAGCTTAGTTTGTTTTTCGCATGACTATTTATTTGTTCTTGGCATGCTCCTTGGCCTGGCTAACAGGCAGCCAGTTGATTGCCAACTGTAGCCTGTTGTTGTTGTTGTAGTTGTTGCCTGTTGCGCTGTTGCACTGTTGCTGTTGCGTTCTTATTGCCTGCACGCCTCAAACTTATCACTGGCCATAAATCTTGTCCCGCATACCAGAGACAGCAGCAGCAACATTCGCAGGCCCGGATCCAATGTAAAAGAGACTCGGATTTAAGATGCAGACTGGTTGCCATGCCATGACCATTACCAGTTGCTCTGGCCTGCTGCTGCGACTGCTGCTCCAGCTTATTAATACACACTGCCAATGGGGTCAAGGATGCTGCAGTCAGTAATTGCTGCTGCTGCTGCTGTTGTTGCATATACATACTACATATCCTGGCCCTTAAGTCACGCTAATGAGACGCGCCCCTTCTTCTCAGCTTGCGCAATTCGCTGACGCATCCTTATCGCTATAAATTTCTCTCTTTCTCTCCCTCTCTCCCGCTCTCCTTCTTACTCTTAATCTACTAAATGCCAGCAGTGATTACCAATCAGGCCAAGTGGCATTAAGTCAAAAGCATTTACTTTCATTTGGCCACAGCACTTAGCCAACAACTGCCCAACTGCCACTTGACAGCTGGCGAAAGGAGTCAACACTTTTGGGCCAACTTACAATTTTTGTTTGGGTTTTTTTTTGCGGGCGCGAAAGTGTGAAAATGCCCATCAACACAAAAAAGGCCATTTCGATTTCTTGGCCAAAAGTTCAACTCATTACAGTCACAATACAAATTCGCTACCCACAAAATAAAAGACTGTTGGTTAATAAAAATGGCTAAAGAAGCTAGAAAAGTCTATTTTAAAGCAATATATATAAAGTTACTGTTACATATATATAGCTGTTTTGAAATTCCAGATTAAATAGTTAGTTAAACCAAATCCTGAAACCATTTCAGATTAGTTTTAGATTTTATTCCTACAAAAAACAAGTGTGCCCTTAAAATTTATTGGTATTCGGGCCAAATAAGCACAAATGTTATGGGCACACTGTATATTTTGTATGAATAGAATCTAGAACTAATCAATTATCATTTCAGAATTCGTTATTTTTTCAATTTTTTTCAATAAATTATGCATTTTGTCTATAAGCTAAAATATCTTTCATAATTCTAGTTTGATTCTTCATTAATAATTTAACAGATTCATTAAAACTCTTCAAACCTTGTAGAAAAACTTTACAATTAGCTAAAAACTGAAGAAGTTACTTTATAGACGATAATTATAAACGATTTACTTTATTGTATAATATAAAATATGTTTTATAAATATTGTAATACCATTTCAAAATTTGTAGTAAATTTTTAATAATTTTTAACAATTGTCCTACAATTTGAGTAACAAATGTTTACATTAATACCCATAAAAATTTGACATAAATGCGATTTTAACCTTTCGCAATTTTTAGTTAACTTTTAAAAGCGAATTGGCTAATTTCTTTACTTTACCTCAAGTCAAAATATATGCCTAAAACGTTTACATGAAACTATTACTAGCTAATGGGCCTAAATGCTTGTGGTAACCAAAATGTTTGTTACTTGTAATAAACGAAATTAAGTTTGTATTGTAGCCAAAAAGTACAATTCTGTGGGCTGTGCTGTGCGCAGACAGACAAGCGAACTATAGAAACTAAAGCAAACTGATCAAGTGACTGAATGACTGACTGACTGACTGACTAACTGACTGAGTGACTGTCAGACAATCTGCTGGTTTTCGTGCTTTTGGCAAATTCAAATCGAAATCGCAGCACGATCGCGCCCAAGTCGAACTTGCAGCAAAACTGAAGCTGGAATTGAAGTTGCGAGTTGAATCTGAGGTTGAAGCTGAAGTTGAAGTTGAATTTGAAGCTGACACGTTTGCTCGCATTTTGATTTGCAATTTCTTTTCTATTTTTTTTTGTTTTTATGTTAGTATTTTCTTTTATTTTGTTGTGTAGTTGTGTTTGCTGAGGCGCGTTTTCTCGCTGGTTCGCCATTAAAGAGTCAAATTCGTGTTGGCCATTAAAAGTCAGCGACAATGGAAAACGCAAATCAAAATGTTGGCAAAAATTTCCTCACGAAATCTGGCGAAAACAACAAAATCATTCAGACAATGATGATGAGACCAGGCTAAACAGACAGCGGAAAAACCAGCAGGAGAAATTTAGCGATCAGCTGCTGCAGCAGCAGCAGCAGCGACTACAACAATAAAGCGACATTTTTGATATGCAATCGATAGTTGTTGTTATTGTTGTTGTTGTCGGCTTGACACGAAAATCTCAAACAAAAATTCCAACAGCGGCCGCAGGAGTGCAGGCCTGTGTGTTTGTATGTGCGTGTGGGAGTTAAAGAGAGTCGTGAGCAGACATAAGAGAGCGCGTCTAGTATTGCTCTCCTTGTAGTTGCAGTTTCTGTCGCGTTGTTACTTCTATGCTGCTTGTTGTTGTTCTTGCTGTTGCTCTCCTTGTAGTTATGCATTCTGTTGCTCTCCTTTGTTGTTGTTGCTGTTCTTGCATTCTCACTGCACATTCCGACAAATATTTTTAGATCATGTGACAGCTTGACTTGAGCATGAGTCTACGTAGCTGTGTCTCTGTCGGTGCTGCAATCATAATAAAAGCAAACGCGTGGGTGGCTGTCTCTGCCCGTCTCCCTTCCACCTCATTCAGTCTCTTATCAGCTTTTGACAATTGAATTTGCTGTCTGACATTTGTGACCCCGTCGCTGCTGACTCGACTCAACTCAACTCAACTCGACTCGTTAAATGCGCGTGAGTCACGTGTTCTCTTTTGACGTTGCCATATCTTGAAATATTTTTGGAAATATTTTTGGAAATAGTAATGCCGCTAATAAAGTTTGTTTTTTTTTTTTTTTTTTGGCATTGACCAATGGGCATTTTATGTACATTAACGATTAATGCCAAACCACAAAAAAAAAGCGTTAAGCTGTCTGTCAAGAATTATGAATGAAATTTCACTTTTGTGTACAAATGGCAACACGTTCTTATGGTTTGTTTTGCTTTGCTGTAATCGTGTTTACTTAATGCCAGCTTATGCTAGACTCTGGCCAAAATGACACTGGCTGAAAGTGACACTTGAACTTTTGAGTGAAAACAGCCGAGTAAAAGCTGTAAAAAGTGTGAGTGCGAGTTGCTCAACACTTTTAAACAGTGTTCTTCGAAGAGCATTTTATGTTTTATTAGTTACTTAACTTTTATAGTTATTTGACTCATCAGTTAGTAGACTTTGCAGCTTTAAAACTCTTAAAAGCTCTTGCAAAGCTAAAAATGTAATAAATTTACTTTTAATAATGGTTTAAAAGGCAAAATTTGTGAGTAGAGTATTTTGTAATGACATGTAAAAGCCGTTTAAAGTGGGTTTTGTTATTTTTATGCGATGTTCAACACTTATATTAAAGAATTGTTGTTTAAAACTTTATCTTTTGTTAATTGTTTAACTTTTATTGCCAGAAGCACATTAGCTAACTAACTTTTAAGTTTTAAAGCTGTAAAAATAGTGACTGTAGTGGCATCTTTTCTAGTTTGCCAAATTATTCAACACTTATAAAGATCATTTAGACTTAAAAGCGGTTAAAATAGTGCTTTAAATTTATAACTTATATAAGTGCTTAAAAAAAGCTGTTCTTTAATGTTTTTCAATTAGAATATTGCGCAATACTTAAATACGCGTTTAGCCCAGTGTCATTGTATTTAGTTTACGCAGCAATCACGTTACGCATACGCAGCATGTGCCGTATATACTTTTATATGTAAGTAGCTCTAAAAATGGCCAAATTCTTGCCATTCTCTTAGCTGTTTTGGTATGTCTCAGCTTATCGAAATGGTTCCAAAAAGCGCTTTCAATAGTTTTTCAGCCTTAGGGCGCATGCTTAGCACTCCATCAAGTGATTTATTTGGCACGCGGCAGAGGGAAGACTGGAGTAGAGAGAGAGAGAGAGTGAAGAGTGGTGCAGAGCAGCGGCTGGTAGAGGAAGATCTTGACTGTGAACCATTAAGAATCATCAACGGCCAGCGGCGCTCAGCTGCGTCCAGCTGTTGACCCACTGCACCACTTTTAATACGCGCCCCACCACCAACAAATGCTGCCATTGATTTATTGTGCGAGATGCTGTATCTGTAGATGTTGCTGTAGCTATAGCTGTTGCTGTATAAGTATCTGTATCTTTAGCTATAGCTGTATAGCTGTATAGCTGTATAGCTGTAGCTGTAGCTGAAGTTTAGAGTTGATGCTCATCCGGGGCAATTTCACATGGCTGCACACAGCTGTGTTGTTGTTGTTGGTTGGATAATTACGGTTGGGCCAGTTCACTCAGTTTCTCTGTCTAGGAACAGATATATATATATTGTATATATAGGAGTAAAGTGGTAAAGTAAAGGGCCAACACTGCCCCGTGGGACAGTTGCTGATTTAAATTCGTGTTAGAAAGACAAAATAATTACGGCAATTGGCCAAAAAAGCCAAAATACAAAAAAAAAAAACAAAAACAGAGACAGGCGATACAAAACGAAACTGACGGGCACGACGAACGAATATAAGTGAGTCTCAACAGAGTGAATGAGTGAATGAATGAATAAATGACTTCGATTTGGTCTTGGGAACGTTTCCACAACCATTAAAATTCTTTTGCTAGCTGCAAACGATGCGCCTCCAGCCAAAAACCAAAAAAAAAAAAAAAAAGAGTGCCCAAAAACTTAAAGTCTCTTGTCTTGAAATTCAAACTCTAAGTAGTTGACCCACAAACAAAAAAAATGATTTGGTTTGCTGACTGCTGACTGGCTGCATTTGTTGTCAGTTGCCAGTTACCAGTTGCCAGTTGTCTCTGACTGTCATATGATTGTTATTTTATTATTATTATTATTTATAAATATATGTATATACACATATACTATATAAATGTATTTGCCAACAATTCTATGGCGCCAAAGTCAAAAAGACAATCAACAGCTGCCCACATTGATGGCGGTGATTGCAAATGCGATGGCGTCGCACCACAATGAACCACACCACACCGCAAACACACACACACCGCATACACACACACACACACACACACACACACACACATTGAGTTCAAGCCAAAGTCAGTCAAGTGGCTCAGAGAAGGCTTGGCCCGCTCGTAATATGTTGCCGCTTTAATTTTTTGAGGTTTTTTTCTTTTTGTCTATTCCGCTCTTTGAGTATTTACAATTCGATTTGGTTTACCACCGCAAGAGTCACAAGTATTAATAATTATTAAGTATACGTCGCGTGTTTTGATTGAGCATTTTGACACCAGGGCTGCCGTCATGATTGAAGCTATTGAAAAGCTGCCTCAAACCAAAATTGAAGCACATTAGGAAATGTCACTTGAAGCTTAGTTAAGCTAAATTGAAAAACGTTCTTTATTTTTTTAAAGTGTTCCAAAAAATATCAAATTGATGGGCACTTAAAATTCTGTTTTTACCTTTAATAAAACATTTCAGAAAATTTAAACTACGATAACTTTGGCTAAAATCAACCGATTTTCAAATGGAATAGCATTTTAAACTGTATTTTACGTTTTATTTAATTCTGCATCTAAATTGTGGAACTATCTGGAACTTGATTATTTTGCAAAAATTTCCATACCTACCCCTTGACATTTTTTTCAAAAAATTTTGAAAATTTTTTTCTTTTAAAAATAATGCTAATTGATCAGGCAGTTTGTGCTGATTATAAATATATATACTTTATGGGTTCGAAAATGAGTTTTAGGCCAGTTATGGGCTAAAAATTACTTTTTTGCTTCATTTTTCAAAAATTTTCAGTTTTTTTATTATTTTATACACAACTTATCAATTGGTATACTTAATACCCACTTTTTTACCTAGCTTTGTTTTATCTATCTTGTTATTTGAATATTTGTAATGCAACCCTGTTGAGTTAATCAATCAGCGCCAGTCCCTGGCTTTGTCTGGGTTACTTAATCCGGCTTATTATGGACGCTCCGTTTGCTAGCCAACTTGATTGTTGTTGATTTTAGCTGCTTTTTTTTGGGCTACCTTGTCCAGTTTTATTTGAGTTGTTGTAGTTTTTGCTGCAAAGTAATTTTATTTTTCCAGGTTTGCAAACAAATCGTATAGCATGTACGTTTGGCTGCACTTCAAAAATATATATATATGTACATACAAGTTGTAACAAAAAAGAGAGGAGCTCTGGGAGAGTTTTGAGTTTGTTGCTTTTGTTTTTGAGGCACACTCAAGAGCTTATCGTACACATTCAATTGCTGCTGCACACTGCAATAATAATAATTTTCACTTAATTATCTAATGAGCAGACGCAGACGAGGCAGTCAACAAACAAACAAACAGACAAACAGACAGACAGACAACACAACAATATTAGGCTGATGATTTTTTGGAGTTTTTGGGGAAAAAGATTATGTTTGATTTTTGCACGTAACAATTATGCGATCATTTGCAGAAAGTGATCTGTGCCGGATTCAGATTCGAATGCTTTGACCCGTTGCGATGTGGACATGGCTAATGATTAAATTGTTAACTGTTTCTTTTTTTTTGTTTGCGGTTCAGATTGCAGTGAAATTTTTGTTGTTGTGTGCATTACGTATACGCAGCGTTATGCAAACATTCGTTAATGATATATACACGACTTGTACTAACAAATTGTTGCTTGTTTCTTTCTCTTTGCAGGATGATGTGCCGCCAACGCAGCAACAGCAACAGTTGCAATTGCAGCAGCAGCAGCAACAACAACAACAACAGCAACATTCACTGCAGCATTTGGATCAATGTGGTCTAACTCAAGCCGGTCTGGAGGAGTATAATATACGGGCCTCATCGTACTACGATCAGACAACATTCCACCATCAGAAGCAGGCATCGTACGCCCAATCCGAGGGTTATCACAGCTATGTTTCCAGCTCCGATTCCACATCGGCCACACCGTTCCTGGACAAGTGAGTTTCAAGCATTCAACATGACAATTATGAAGTCTTTTTATGTCTGCCAGACACAAAATAAAGTGATTAAAAGTGATTCTTGGTAGCAAATAACAAAACGTCGCACATGAGCCATTAAAAAATAAGGAAACAAGAAAGAAAAATATATAAAATAAAACCAAACTAGCTTAACTTTCAAGGTCTTTTGACAAGAGACTCGAGTTGCTCTATTGTCATTGTTATTGTGGTTGTTGTGAACTTGCCACCAGCTTGAAATGCTTGAAGAGAGTTTTATGTGGTACTCTCGGTACGCGGTACGCGGTACTCAGTACTTGGTACTCACTGTATGCTCATGTCATGTCTTGTCTTGTCTTGTCTGTCCACAAAAGTATCGCCATCGAAATGCGATTTTGAAGGCTAAGCCGAAATTCAAGTAATTACGGCCAACAAAAAAAAAAAACATACAAACATATAGCCATTGTCTGCGGGGCCTCTTCGGCTATATATATATATATACATATATCTTGTGGCAGAAGGAAACGCCAAACATGACAACCACAAAATTTGAGAGCTTTACTTTTCTATATAGTCAACGACGCAGCACGCAATGATTTGCCATTTATACCCGTTGCGCAGGGTATATTAGGTTTGTTAAAAGTATGTAACAGAAAGACGAAGACCTGGCAGACTTCATAATGTATATATATGCTTGATCAGCATCACAATCAGAGGCAATATAGCCAATATATAGACGTTTGTCTGTCTAATAATCAATTTCGTTGAATTGTTAATGCAACACAGCGGGTATTATACGATCGTGCATGCTCGACTATACTTTTTATGCTTGATTTTGACTAAACAACATTAAATTCTCTGTCTTTTTTATTGTAGACTGCGACAGGAGAGCGATCTGTTGTCGCGTCAGTCACATCATTGGTCTGAGAATGATCTCTCATCGGTTTGCAGCAATTCAGTGGCACCATCGCCCATCCCATTGCTGGCACGTCAATGCAGCAACAGTCGCAGCAGCAACCACGGCAACAACAACAGCAGCAACACCCTTACACAGCATCATTCCAACGCCAACAATCATAGTCCCAGCAGCAATAATAACAACAGCAACAACAACAATAGTTCGGAGAGCACCTCTTCAACGGAAACACTGAAATGGCTGGGATCTATGAGCGATATATCCGAGGCGAGCCATGCGACGGGCTATAGTGCCATAGCCGAATCGGGTAAGTCTGGTATACTAAGTAAAATTTATATAAGAACTGTTTAATGTCTTTTCCAAAGATCTTTTGCAACAAATTTAGTACCATAAGAGTTTTTCTACCATATCTCAGCTTTATAAATTTAAAACTCTAAACTGCATAAAGTTTAAACGTGTTAATTTAGTTAACTATCTCTTTGCCAAGACAAGCGCTATTACTTAAATCATTTGCAGGAATGCCCCTAATGACATTATCGATAAACCAAACTTGTGTGGCACGAGCGTGACTTTAGCCAGTTAGTGGTACGAGTTTATCTTTTTTTTTTTGGGGGGCTAGAAGCCTTCTAAACCAGTTGCTGAACTCTGGCTTGTAGATAGCATTTGCAAGCGATCACTTACATCAGCTGCAGAGAGTAGAAGGTGTATAGAGGAGGGAGGGGTTGGGTAGGCAAGGGAAGCAGTGTGTTGCGGCGACCTTGGGTCATTGTTAGTTGGCCCCATCGACCCACTTTTACTAGCGGCAGCAGCAGCTCCTGGCTGCGCCTTTTGAGCCGTTCGAATGTGGCCAAAATACAGCAAGTAAGCAGACAGGAATTGAGATGATCGACTACTATGAGCCTAGTTAAATTTTGTAAATTTAGGTAAATTCAAATGCAGCAACAAGTGAGTAGTTACACAAGGTAGAAGAGAGAAGAAATGGAAGAAAAATGTCATGTAATGTATATGAGTTCTTTTGTTAATTACTGCTTTGCTTCTTTAATGATCTTGCTAAAATTTTCAGGATCGCTTATTAATAATGTTTTGAAGTATTGTGCCAAGTTCGAGCAGAAAACAATTAGCTTTACTGGTTTAAAATATGATATATGGGCAAAGGGAGCGTGATATTAAAAAACAAACTTGCACTTCTAGCATGTATGCAAACAACTTTTGGCTCAGACTCTTACCAGCTCTTAAATCTCTTCTTATTCATACAAATGGACTTCGCTATATCGACTACGGATGCTGAATCAAGAATTTATATACTTTATGGTGTAGAAATGCTGCATTTTGTCAGATACATAAAACAGAACTAAATGGAAATTCTATAATTAAATAATGCAAAACTTTGACACAAAAATTCATAAGCACTGATCTGCCTTTTAAGAGCTGGGCTAAATATCAAAAAGTACTAAAAATGAATGTATTACTTAACTATATTTTTTTATTATATTCGCCTTTACAGTTTCCTCCTCGCAGCTGATTGTGCACAGTTCACGGGTGTTGACGCCCAAGCGGCATCAGAGCGAGAGCGTGCTGTATCTGCACGACAACAATGAGGTGACATCGCCAACGCCACAGCAAACAGCGACAACAACAACAACAGCAACACCAATCACAGCTGCGACAGCAACAACAAACGCCACAGCAATAGCAACAGCAACAGCGACTGGCAGCAGCATTAGTGCCTCAATTAATAGCCTGACGCAGTCGTCGCCGATCTCAGAGGATGTGGTGCAACCGCTGCGCGTGCAACATCGTCACAGTCCGAGCTATCCGCCCGTGCATCAATCGATGGCCTTGCATCGCTTTCAGCAGCATCAGCCCGCCAATTACAAGCTAACCGCACAAAGTTCCTTGCCCGAGTTGGAATCTCCGCACGAATCGCGTTCCCTGCTGCACACTCCGGGTCAATCCCAGTCCACCGGAGATCTGCAACAGCAATCGCAACAGCAGCAGCAGCAGCAACATCGTCCACCTCAAAAGCACAAGTCGAGCATTTCGGTTACCATTTCTAGCAGTGAGGCGGTGGTTACCATTGCACCACAACCACCGCCCAGTAAACCACAGCTGAGCAAACTGGAGCTACACAGCTGCAGTGCACCCAATGTGGCTTCCACTTTGGATCAATCACCGCCTCTCGACTCCTATCGCAGCAATCATCGTCTGTTTCCGGTTAGCACATACACGGAACCGGTGCACAGCAATACCTCGCAGTATGTGCAGCATCTGAAGCCGCAGTTTAGCGCCAATCTGCACAAGTCCGCCAAGTGAGTAGTACACTGTTAAAAAACGGAGAAAGAAAAGTATAGTTCATTTTAAAGTATGAATTGAAATCGAAGTAAACGCATCAAGAACTTAAACTACACACGTGTTTGTGTGTCTGTCTCGCTCGCGCAAAGTTTTTCGTTTACGCTGTGACGTCAGCGTTGCAGCTGAACTGACGCAGCACGCGGCTGCTTAAAGTTCACATTTTTTGATGTGTGATAACTTTTTTGATTATATTCCGATCTTAATGCGATTTTCAGTAACGTTTGATTTTGTTTGTCTCTAAATGATTGGAAAGTTACAAAACTATATATCCAGATATACGTGAGTTAGAGTCATGCAAATTAGTTGAGCAATGTATTGAATGCACTGATGAATGTACTAGGAGACTGACAAACTTAATTTCAAGTTAAAGCACTTCACTTTGCAACACTTAACTAAGACTCTCTCTTCTTCGTCTCCAGATTACCTGTGATAACGCCGGCGGGAGCTGCCGTACAGCCCGCCTGGCATTCGGTGGCGGAGCGCATAAATGACTTTGAGCGCACTCAGTCCACAGAAGGGCCCAAATTTGCCTATCTGGAGCCCAGTAAGACACATCGTCTGTCCAATCCGGCGCTGAAGGCAATGCAGAAGCATGCGGTGCAATCGTATGTGGAACGACAGCAGCAGCAGCAGGCGCAGAAGGAGGAGCAACAGTTGCTGCGACCGCAGTCGCATGCTCAAGCGTATGCTGAACGCAAATCGCTGCCTAACAATATGACGCCCATTATGGGCAGCAGTGCCGCTTCCGGTTCCACTTCGGGCAGCAGTTCTCCCACACCACCACCGCCACCGCCGCGTTCTCGCTCACTGCTGCCCAATTTGCTGCGTCGCTCTAGCTCCGCTTCGGACTATGCGGATTTCAGGGATCATCATCAACAGCAGCAGCAGCAACAGTTGCAGTTGCAGCAGCAGCAACAACAACACTTGCACTTACAGCAGCAACAATTGCTGCTGCACGCCAAGCCGCCAAGCATACGAAATATTAGCAGCGCCGAAAAGTTGTCGTTCAATGACTGTGGCATGCCACCGCCGCCGCCACCGCCACGCGGTCGTGTGGCACTGCCAACGCGACGCACTTCCTCGGCCACCGAATACGCACCGATGCGTGAGAAGTTGTTGCTGCAACAGGCTGCTGCGCTGGCACATCAGCAACATCATCCGCAGCAGCATCGCCACCATGCCCCCCATTTGCCACACGCCCATGTCTATCAGACGGCGGCAGCAGCAGCGCCTGCACCGCCCGAACGTCCGCCAAAGCATCCGCATTTGCGTGTGCCATCGCCAGAGTTGCCACCACCGCCGCTGGGCGGTGAACTGGACACCAGTTATACATTTGATGAGCCACTGCCACCGCCACCGCCGCCGGAATTGTTGCAACCACGTCCGCCGCCATCGCCCAATCGTCGCAACAGTTTTGCGGGCGCCTCAACGCGTCGTGTCGCCTACAATGCGGTGGTGGCAACAACGACAGCAACCACAGCGACAACAGCAACAATTTTGGCGCCCAAGGTGCCGCCGCAGGTGCCCAAGAAGCCAACGAGCTTGCGGCAGGTGAGTAGTCTTGTGTTTATTGTTGCAAAACTCTATGCTAAAACTATGCTTCTGCCACTTGCAGCAGCCACACAAGCAACAACAGCAGCAGCAGTTGTCGAATGGCGCCGTCAAGCCCACAAATCTGCCCACGAACAGTCGCAAGCGTGCACACAATACACCGCCCATCCTGGAAAGTGCCACATCTCCACTTGGCAGTGCCACATCAACGGTTGCTGCCACAGCCAGTTCAGCTGCTGCCGCTGCTGCTGCACCGCCGCCGCTTATGCCGCGTGCTCGTCCCACGCACCCCGACAGCATTATAGCCAACAATCTGGAGAGCAATCAGCAGAAACGGTGAGTGCAACACATATATTTTCTAATATACATCAATCATACGCCCCGTTAAGCATATGTACATTTTAGCTTTAAGCGAAATTTGCTTAATTTACGATTGCATTTCCTTTTATTACTCGAAACTAAGCGGGGAATTTCCAAAAGCTAACTAGTAACAGGAAAACATCACGTTATTTAACTAACTGAATTAGTCTACCTTAGCAACTTTAATAAATCTATAAATTTTGCTTTAAATTGCATAAAGCACATTAAAGCTTTAAGCACAAGCTGTCATGTATATGAGGTTTGAGCTAAAAGCTTCATAAATTCAGTAAGCCAAATGTTAAGCAGCGCTCAATTGAGTTTTCCATTCACTTTTTAAGCATTCAATTGATGAAAACTAGAGCTAAAGTCTTTATAAATCTATACACTTAAAAGACAACAGAGCTTAAAGCAGCTTTTATTAACTTTTATAAAGTAATAACTAAATTGTTTAAGCTAATTATCTAAAGGAATCTCATTAAAGCTCAACTGAAAGCTCCATTACACAGTTTTATAGACAAGTTGTTAGCTTACAGCTCGAATTTTATTAAAAAGGAGTGTAAAAAATTATAGAAGCTATAGTTTCAATTAATCTGCATAGATTTCTAGCTTAAAGCTTTTTAAATACAAATTTCGCTCAAGCTTAAAGCCAAATTCCCTTTGTTATTATGGCGTTTAACAATAATTTTCGTACTTTTTAAGCAGCTTTGCTGGCTTAATCCATTTCAATTGATATCATTAGGCTCGCACAATAAAAAAAACCCCCATTTACCTTTTGGCACAATAGAATATGTTTATATGAAATTAATCCCATTGTGAAAAGCAAACTAATAATAGTTTAATTACTCAATCACCTTGAGAATTGCTAAAAAAATATATTTGTTGGATTAAATGTTATAAAGTCGCGAAATCGCATTAAGTGAACACCAGAGCAGAGCAGACCACGCAATTTGTGGCATTGTTCTTGACCTCATCGAATCCAATTAAAGTCAATGCAGTGCGTGGCACAGTAGCTGCTGCTGCTGCTTATGCCACTTCTGCCACACAAAACTCTTGGCTCAATGAGCTGGCAGCAAATTGAAGCTCAATAAGCCGCTTCCTGCGGGCCAACAACAGCGAGCTTTGGCCGTCAATCAGCTGTCGTCTAATGTTCGGCTGATCGGTTGTGCCTAGCGCCTAATTGGATTATTATGAAACACACACAGAGAGAGAGAGAGAGAGAGAGAGGGGTAAATACTGAGCGAGCGAGATAGCAATAACAACATAAATCAAGTAAATCGTAGCAAATCGAAGCAAATCGACTTTCGCTTTTAGTTGTGGGCCATTGTGGGTGACCCACTATCACATAATGCTGTTGTTGTTGTTGTTGTTGCTGTTGTTGTTGTTGTCGCACCTGAACTGAACTAAGCTGCAACAAATGTGTCAACAATGCATTGCTGCTGCTGCTGCTGCTGCTGCTATTCTGCAAATCGAATTGAAATTGAAATTTATATATATCATTTCATTTAATTTCATATAAAAAGTTTCATTCTTTTGCTCTTTTTCTTTGCTGACATTGATAGATGAACGCCTGTTTGGCTTCATTAGCGCAACACTTTTTGCACCCACTGTGTGTGTGTGTGTGTATGTGGCATATGTAGTAGCTGGGTGCGGGCATTAGATAACTAGCAGCATGTTGTTGTTGCTGTTGTTGTGGCATGCTCAATAATTTTTGGTGGCCTGTCATGTTTTTGTTGTTGGTGGCTTCGTTGTTTTTTTTTTTTGGTCGCTGACACCGCTGTAGACCTTTGTGGCACGATTTGTTGCAGCACATCCAGCACGAGACAAATATTGACACAATTTGTGGCAAGTCTTTTTATGGAGGGGCTTGCCGCCACCGCTCTCTCTCTCTCTCTCTCTCCGTCTCTCTCTTTCTCGCTCTTCCACTCTCCTTAACTGGGTTCAAATGCCGTGTTTTTTGTTTTTTAGCGAACGTGCCTCATTTGCATTTTGAAAGTTAAGTGACTGAAAAATCAGTTTGTCGTTGTCGTCGTCGTTGTCGTGCAGAAATTGGAGCAAAGGGCAAATTGCCATTTCCTTGGCACACCACCTGCACACACACACACACACCACTAGGCTAGAAGTTAACTGTAATCACTGTTGAATGGCCTGACAGTCAGCTTTACTTTTTGGGTCATTAATTGGCCAACACAGCAACACCTACGGGCCGCAGTCAGTTGTCAGTTGTTGGGCCAAGAGAGGTGTGTCTTTTTTGCCGCATTTTGGGGGCCATGTGTTCTCGACAGGCGCTAATTATATCGCCTAGACTTGACTTGACTCGAGTCGATTCAACTCCACTCGACTCGACTCGACTCTTTGAATTAATTTGGCTAAGCAATTTTTGGGATTTTGGTCTAACTTTAACTGTCCAACTAGCGTATTATTTTCAAATTAACTGCCAACTCGATTGCGCACACGCGGCGTATGCGAAATAAATCACTCATGCGCCCCGTATGTGTGTCTGTGTGTGTGTAAATGTGTTTGTGTGTTTGCCACAGACAAAATAACTTCAAATTGCGCCTAGACAATTCAATTTGCGAGACACTCGCGACAGTTGCCGATGCAGTCGACATGATTAAACAAAAAAAATGTAGAGAGACCCCAAAATGTAACAACAATGAAAACCGATGCCGTCGTCATCGTCAGCGTCAGCGTCGTGCGCAACATTTAACAAAGTGCTTGCCATAATTTTTGGCGCTATCGCCAGCTAAATATCGACAGCAATGATCGATTGAACTTTGGCTGCAAGAATATTGCGAAAATTGCAAACACAACATTCACACACAACAACAGGCGATTGCATTTTATGGTCAACGCCAAGTTTTAGCTATTTCCTTTTTTATATACATTTTATTTTTATTTTTCTTCTCCAATTTCTGTGCACATATGCCAACTGATTTGTGTTCACTGTCATGAAACACGCAATTGTTATTTTTAAATTATTACTTTGTTCTCAGCCGCCACAAACAACGTTAATTAATAGCGCCATAGATCCTTAACAGACGCAATAATGCTATTAAATAATAGCTATAGCTTAAAAAAGTTGTATTAAACTAGCTTTTCAACTGCGCCCAGTTGGATATGAAATAACACCTTTCAAAAAGCATTGCCTGCTTTTAGGCTGCTCGGTTAAATTAATGCGCGCGCTGGCAAGTATGCTACAAATTTGCAGTTTGCTTTTGGAGTGCTAACGTACATAGTGACTAACTACCTTCATTTTTTATTAAACAAATAAAAAACGACTGATTAGTAAGAGAGATTAATAAGCAGTCACAAATAACTGACCAACGAACTTAAATTAGACGCTGCGCAGTCACCAAACTCTGATAATGATAAGAAAGTTTTCAGAACCAGCACAATATACCAAACAATAGGTAATCAAATTATTTCCGCTTTTAAATACATTCGAGAGAAAGAATATTACGAGTTATCGAGTGTAGCAATGATTTTTTCGTTCGAATTACTTTGAGCTAATGAGAGATTCAAAATATCGCTGCTTTGAATTAACGAGAGTCGACTGTAATTTGTACATGTAACTGCTAAATTTAGTGCAGTGCAGCAACACATACACACACAAACACACACAACCTGCTGCTGTTCTTTAACTTCAGCTCAGCTGAACTGAGTGCACTTAACAACTGAGAGACTGTTTTAAATGAGAGCACAAACAAAGCTACCCATACACTCTCACTTTTGTCTGCACACGAAGCAGTGTTGTTGCGCTTGCGTACACTCTGGCTCTTGTGCTCACGCTCTAAACAGCCATGCTCTCCCACTCCATATTGTAGGCACGCTCTCTCGCTCCATATGTTAGGCACGCTCTCAGCACACTCTTGCGCTCTCTCTCACACAAACTCTCTCGCATGTCTGCTGCTGCTGGTGCTGCTGCTTGCTTTGCCGGCTGTCATTTGTGTTCGCCACTTCAAACGAGTGAAAACCGCCGACGCGTGCAAACGTACGCGCACAGCTTTGTAGCGTTGACAAGCAAAACGACAACGTCGCGTGTGCAAATAAAATATCAGTTCCCCCCGCACCTTTCCCAAAGCCGTAGTTTAAAGATCGCACCACAATGCAAACGAATTTGTCATAAAAGTTCGCGTACAAAAACAAAAAAAAAACATGCTAAACTTTCGCCTCTTTTGCATACGTGTAAATCGATATTGCAGTTAAAAACGAACACCCCCTGAGCACCCCCAAACAAACACACCCACACACACACGCATACGCATATACACAACGACTACCCCTAAGAAAAAAGTGTGAAAAAAGAGTGTACAAGCCAGTTTAGTTGCAGGTTCAAATGTTACCACAAAAATTGCATTTATTTTGCACAAATAACGAATTACACTAAGAAAAAAAAACCCAACAAAACAAAGCAACACGTTTGTTGTTGTTGTTGCTATTCAAATTGGATTTCGCAATAGTGGATAGCTTGGATCAGCTGAAAATGGTATTCGGCGGCAGATTTCGCATCAGAAGGTAAAAAGATAACAAGCTAAATTTTTAAAATTTATAGCTTTAATTGCTTACATATATATTGTATATTATATATTATAGCAAAGTGTTGTTAGTCATGCCAAGCAGGAAATTCTGTTTAATTAATTAATTAAACTGGGCGCAGTGAAAAAAATACGGAGTAGTGCCTCTAATAAGCCTAAGCGACAGTTGCTACGAAGCTGCTTAAACTCGTAATTGAACTAGTTTTCAGTGTGTGTGTGTCGGCTAACTTCAGTGTGACCATATTTAGCATGCTCAATGCAACTACACGCTAATGACAACAGTTGGCTCCGCTTAACACACACACGTAGACACGTTCACAGTGTCTGCTAATAAATGTTCACAGCTGTTGCTTGAGCCCATTTACAAACTGATCTTTAACTCGCAAGTCGCAAGTTGCAAGTTGCCATCGCTTTTGTTGCATGCCACTTTGCCAACTAAATTTCGCTTTGTAGGCGGCAGGTGCAAGAAAAGAAACCTTTTCCTGTCTGACAATCAAAATGCCTGAGAGCATAAATCTGTTGTTAGCCAAACCTTTTTTGTATGACACGCGCTGCATAAATTCCCACTGACAAAACGTATAGATCTACTACTACTACTACTAGTGTATATGTAAACTAACAAATTTGCAGCGTGTCTATTAGTTTATCAGTTTTGCAGATCTTATCGATTGCTTTTATTTCTACGTGCAAACAATGCGCGTCTTTGTTTAGCGCACGTCAACTGGCTAAAACCGGTTCTGGCCCTCAAAACATACGGTCACCCTTAGCAATCACCCTCACGAGTCACCCTCAAAGTGAGTAAAGTCAACTCAACCTGCATTATAGTGGTTGCTTGATGAAAGCAACAACTGCACACTACAAAACTCACTCACTTTGTGTGTGTGTGACAAAAGCTGTTTGCTATGCAAGCCAAACAATAAGAGCATTGTTCGACTTCCTCATTGGAAAGTCATTAAAAAAACCCTTTTTAATGAAGTTATTTTTAACTTTGTTTGTTTTTGCACAAGATATGCAATTAATCACAACAAAACTATATTAATTACAGCGTCAGCTAATTGTTAGCCTTAAAACTTAATGAAATTTCAACATATTTCAATATATTTCAACATAAAAGCTTAAGAATTTTTTGCTGTTTATGTTGCAATAAATATGTTAACGAACCAAAAAGTTTTCACATTAACAAATAAACAATAAATTAAGAGTAGGAGTAGCAGATATAGGCATAGCTATAGCGCCGGACTTTACAATCCCCACAGCAATGTAAAAAACGCTAAACAAAATCAGTTTGTGGCAATAGAATTTTGGTTTACGATGCTCGGGAATTGAATTGAAATTGCTCTGACCTTCGTCGGCAAAGAGCGTCAAACGGAAACAAAAGCAAAGAATTTGAAATTTTTTTTTTTTTTTGGAATGGGAATCGAAATTGATATTGATTTGTTGTAGTGCCTATTGCCATTTCACAGGGCCTCCATGTTTATTATTATTATTGTTTTCTTGGCCACTAAACAAATCAAACAATAAATGTTTATTGTGCTGAGAGAGCAGCTTTTACACGGTCAATTCGTTGCGATATGTGCAGCAAGTGACAAGTAAGAGACTAGCAGATACCCTGTTAATAGTTTGCTATGCAAGCTAGGCTACAAATTTATCTAAAAAAGTGTAGAATTCGAAGAGTATTCTGTAAAGAACTTGTCAAACTTTTGGTTGAAAAACACTACAGTCTTCAATTAGCGCCTTTCTCAGTTGCTCTATAAAATATTGATTATTCTTTATACAGTTCCTTTTGATATATGGCAAATTTCCGAATTGTTTAAACGGGTTTTTTTTTCGCTGTTTCGTTTTTTATTTATTGCTTCTTCTCGTTTTTTTGTGGGTTATTTCGGTGGCATGCCAAAAAAATACAAAATAATTAAACAGTATATAATAACAACACTTGAACAAATACAAATTAACATGCATTTCAATTGGGAAAAAGATACGGCGACACGCAGACAATTATTCAGTCTTAATTAAAATGTATAAAAAAAAAAAACAAAACAAAAAATAAATAAAATTCCATTTCTTTAATCAACGTTTGACAAATTGACAATTGAAGCGCTTCATTTAAATATAAACGCGTAATCGTTTTTTATATATACAGTATACTATATAGTATATACCAATATATTCAAGTAAACTGCCACAAAAAAGCATTTTCGGCATTTGCGGAAATTGACAACAGAATTTGAGGGAAAAAAAAAGACAATTAAAAACTAAATACACTGCGAAAAAAAACACAGAGAAGCTTTCTAGTAATTTTAAATATTTAAAATACACATATTAAACTAATATTAAAAGTATTTATTGATCAAGTTTGAAACATTTTATTAGTCTAAAGACAATAACTCTCATTTCTTGCAGTGCATTACGCACCAGTCTCATAATAGAGTTCATTAGACCTTTCGTAATGTTAACGAAAATTTGTTAAACATGACGCTTTTGTCTCAGCTGTGTTTTTCAATTAATCAATCAATCAATCAATAGGGCAATCGGTTACTCGGATTGAAGCAGTTTTTCTTAATGTTGCTGTTATTGTTGCTGTTGTTTTTGTGCCAGTTCTTTATTATGTTAATTAGACAAGAGCGTCATAAAAAAACGTGAAACTGATCAGCATGTTGCCGCCCCCCTTCCAACTGTCCGCTTGATAGGTGTTTGTACGTGTTAAGTTCTGGATTATCCATAGCAAGTAATGTCATTGTACCCCCACGATATGCAAATGTATATCCCAAAGAACGCTACACATTATCAGTGTCACTCACTTTGGAGCCCCAGAGTGTACATATGTACATAGAACCCCCTTCAAATCAGGTGAAGTGAACCCAACGGTGCCCACATACTTTACACACTGTTGTTCCTACTCTATATATCATTGCATTCTAATTGTAATTTGTATACATACTTTTTGTTCCATATTTACGTAGTTACTTTCCCAACTTATCTGAAAGTGAACGGCATACAGCCAGATAGACAGACTGTGGATGGGTAGAGAGACAGACAGACAGACAGACAGACACACAGACAGTCAGGCAGTCAGCGAACCATCAAGTCTCGCACTCGCATTCATTACTTATATATATATATACTATACTATCTGTACAATAGCCCGAGGAATACGCGAGCACATTATTCATGCATATGCTATTTACATGTGTATATTCTAAAAAAAATAAAACAAAAAAGCCAAATGATGTTAAATGAGTGCAGCGACAAAACAAAAGCTATAGCGAACTATAGAGAACTTTTGCAAAAGCTTAGCAAATTTTGTTTGCTCTATAAAATCGACATGAAGTTGAAACACTTCGATTAAGTAGTAAAGTTTTCTATGAGCAAAGTTTTAAGGAGTGGCTACAACTTAATTAGAATTCTAAAAGCTTTAGGGTTGAGCTTTAAGCTCCTTTTTAAAATGCTTTAAGCTCTTAAAATCACAGTTTCTGATACCATAGAAGATTTTTTAATTTTTGGTTAAATTTGCTTTGATTTAGGCCCATAAAAGTAGCTATGAAATCAGAGTTTAGACTCCCATTCTGAAATAATTAAAGTAGCTTGAAATATTACTTGATTACTTTTACTTAAAAGTGAATATTAGCACAAAATATTTAAGCTATAAATTCAAAGTTGTAGGTAAATTGTAAGCAAATTAAATATTGTTAAAGAAAAACGCAGTTTCATTGAAATATATACAGACTATTTGTGGAGATATGATATAGTTTTGTATGCTCAAGATACAGACTGTGTATCTTTTCCGGTGTAGCATAGCTGATGTATGTGTCGAGCTACCCACATGCCCCGAGGGTCTTTCAGGGCTGCAGATTGTAATTACAGCAACGGTTTACATTCTACACACAAATTTGTATATTGTAGATAAAGTTGCGGGTCAGGTAAGGGAAAGGGTAGGGGCTGGGCCTAAGTCATGGCCTCCAGCACCTGCAGCTCCAAGAACAACAACAGCAGCAACAACAAGTTCACGTCGAGCGGGCAGACAAAGTACCGCAAAAGTTAAACAAATGTAGCAACAATTCAGTGACAGAAATAGAAGAGGAAAACAGAAATACCACAAAAAAGTAGAATGAGGAAACGGAAAAAGGGCAGGTGAGAAAGAAGAAGCAACCAGCTGCGCAGCAGCAGCAGCGGCAGCAGAACATTTGCAGTTAAGATTCTGACGTTAGTGGCAGTCCAAAAGCATTAAAGATACAAATGTATCTAAAGGTTTGGCTGGCCAAGTGACAAGGTCACATTTAAAATGAGAACCTCATTTAGAGCAGGTGTGGAGCAAGAGAGGTAGTGGTAGGGGTATGCTGCGGTAAGCATTTGCTACAATTAGCTGCGAAAATTAATGAAGAAACAATGCTAAACGCTCCAGTAACCTCCGGCAATGGTGCGCAACTTCCTTTCCTCCGAGTATCTCGAGTCGCTCTACTGTCTCGAGTGAGTCTCTCGAGATTGAATTGTGGCCCAAAGTCCGATTCGACCAACGACTAACGAGCCACGCAAATCATTAAGAAATCCAAACAGAAAAAATTTCACAAATTAACTTTATAACACGAAAATTTCTCGCACGAGCAAACCGTCAATAAAAAACGCTGCGGGCACCAACAGCGACATGTATGGACTTGTATGTATCTCAAGTTAAAAACCAAAACCAGACGAGATACTACATGCATAAGTATATTAATAATAATTATTATGAGCTGAAAAGTGGCCAAAAGGTAAATATATTGGCTTCCTGTTTGGGTTAACTGTTTGTTGCTACTTGGTAACGACAACTGAATCGATCGATCGTTGGTTCATTTGGTTTCTTCTGTAGACGCTCTTCTTTTTGTGGGCTGGGGACTTGTTGGGGACTTGAATCTCTTGATATCTTGTGTCTTGTGCCAAGGCACGAAAATTACTTTGACACAAAAATCATAACAACAAAAACAAAAAAAAACACAAAGTTTTTTTTAGTGGGTCACGCGCGTCATGAACGGACACACGGACAGACGGACGTACGTACAGACAGTAAATGAAAACCCTCGGCCGGTGGACAGAGCCCACCCAGCTGATAAAAATCAAAAAACATGCGCAAAAAAACGGACAGAAAACGAAGCCAACCAAAAAACCAAATTAAAATCGGAGCAGACTTTGTATAGGTGAAATCGGGGGATACGGGAGCATGGGGCAGCTTTTTGGGGGTCTGGGTTTCCCGGCAGCAAGCGCATGTTTAAATTGTGTTTGCCTAATTTACTTGGCTTTTGTTTCGTTTTTGGCCAAAATGTAATGCAATTAACATTTTGTTGTTGTTTTTTATATGCTATACTATGCTATATTACACTATAGCTATATATACATATATATATATATGTGTATTGCTATTTAAACGCAACAATTTCACAGTGCCCTGGGAAGGTTGTTTGTCGTTGTTTTTTTTTTTTTTTGGTTTTAAGCAATGTAATGCTCATGAAATATGTAATTGAATGGGGTTTTTCATTAGGATTGGCCAAGCCCTAAGTAGTTGTACCATAGACTTGACTGGGTAGATTAGCAAAAAATGATTTGTATTACGTATTTATCTAATGCGCACTACTTACGCTAAGTAAGCTACATATAATTTAATTAAAATCAGCTTGGGAGGCATTTAAAAAGCTATGAACTTTAGTTTTTAGGGAATTACCAAACTCTTGGGAAAATTTCAGCTATATTTTTTAAGGGGCTAAATTAATTTTAGGGCGTAGTGTAGCCTAGAATTTTATGATTACTAGACGTAGAACACATTATACTATGAGTACTGAAAGTTTACAAGAAATATAACATTTTGTTAAGGTTCTTATAAGTAGTTGTGTAGGTTATTAGCTTAGAATCTTGCGACGTTTTAATTTATATAACACTATAATATGTTTGCAGAAAATTTGCGCAAAATCTATCGTTTTGTTCTGGTTTTTATCAGTAGTAGTATAGGTTATAAGCCTCAAATTGTATAACCATTCAACTAAATTTTTTTTAGGGCCTTGATATAGGTTATGGACTTGTAGGTTTGTGTTCTAAACTGCGTTTTAGCATTACTTAACAAAACTTCCAATTTTCTATAGATTCCATTGAATTCTTTGATAATTTACAACTTGTTTTAGACTATTATCTTGCAATGCAGCTAATCTAAGTTACTTTTATAGCCACCTATATATAACTTAAGACTTTAAGACTATATATAACCAAGTTTTAGATCATTAAGCAATTGTATAACAAATTTCAGCAAAATCTATAGTGCTGAATGTGTTCTTTTTAAAACAGAGTGTAGACCTTATGCAAATATAAGGTGTTTCACTGGGTTAGAGGGCTTATTTGATTTGTGGCATGGGTTTTTTCAGGTTTGCAAATAAATTTTGGTCATGCAATTGAGTGATGTGTACTTTGGAATTCGTCATTTGTTATTGCGCACCTTTGTTTTGGTCACGATACTACGTAAATGTATGTACAATATATATATGTCCGTTTGTCCATTGTCTTCTCCTAATGACCAAGTCGATAACCGTAACGCAATCGTCAATCGGGCGTGGTAAGACAAGACATTTCAGTGAGACACACTGTGCACACTGTCAATGAACTTGGACAACGCTTGATGTAATTTTTTTTTTATTTTTTGCTCGATGGGCGCTACGTGCCTGCAATTCTTCTTGGTAGAATCAGGAAGGGGAGAGAACCAATTGCTATTGGACCAGAATTTGACAGACATTTTTGCATAAATTGAAATGGAAGCTTACAAAATTTGTGGTAGAAACTGAAGCTTAAAGCTACCGAAATTCTCAAGAGTTGCGCAATGTATTTCAATATTGAAATGAAACATTTTATGTGCGCTACGTGAGAGTTTTGGGCTTTCTTTTGGGTACGAGAATCCGGCAACAGCTGAAGACCCATAAAGTGCCGTTAGGGGAGCTCGGCTGAGTGGAAACTCAATTAGTGACACCCACAAGACGCACAAGTTCTGTGGCACTTAATGAACAATAATCATTACAAAAGCAAGGCACACACACACACACTCTCTCACACAGACTTATATACACTCTCGTCATAAAAGTTAAAAAACAATTTAATTTTATTACGAGTATGAAACTCAAATTGACACCAAATCCAAAAACAAAATAAAACCGCGATCACTTCCATTTGGAGTCAATTTCGAGCCTGGGAAGCTTTTGCTAGAAGTGTCAAATTGTAAAAGCTATATAGTGGTATATGTATATATATATATCGACATACACTATGTTACGATTTGATTTTCAATTTAATTTACTTTGATTTGATGTGATTTGATTTGATTTGTTTTTGTGCGACAATTTTGAAAGTCATAGCAAATGTGTGAGAGACACACTGTGAGAAATAATGTATACTGTATGCAAACTCATTGTTAGTCTGTGTGCATGTAACAAAAACTAAAAAACTTAAAAAAAAAGCATAGCAGAATTTTTATATCAAATTGTGCATTATGCATATTAAATGCTTTCACTTTCAATGCGTCCGTCTGTCTCTTTGAATCACTTGCAATTGGGCAATGTAATGTCATAGCTACAAAATTAAAAAAAAATAAATATAACGAGCAAGATAGGTACAGCAGAGCAGGCACGACTGGATAATACCCGCTATGCTTTTATATTTCTTATACTTATTGCTTATGTGTGAGGGGCGTGGCATTAGAAAATTATGATAAGATTATTATTATGTTTTACCAAGGAACCTAATTTCAAAATTAGTGTCCCCATGTGTTATATTTAAAATAATGAGTCCATATACCAAATTAGGTGCTTATAGCTCTTACCTACTCTGAGAACTGTCATACGGACAAACGGACAAAGAAACGAACGGATGAATGGAGCGACAGACAAACGTCTTTTCCTAAATCGACTCGGTTTTTAATGCTTATTATGAATACATATACTTTATAGGTTCTGCCAGTTCTGCTTTGCCTGTTACAAAGTTTAACAAACTTAACATACCCTTGGTAGTGGGTATAAAAATAGTATATACTGCAGTTTTTAGATACACACGCATGCGAAATGGGCGTGAAAGCAGCTGCAACACAACAGAGCTAACGAGCTAAGGTTTGCGCTACTCCCTCTCACGCTCCCCTCTCTTTCTTACACTACATCTCTCTTTTGCACTCTCTGGCGCGCCTTTTCCCCATTGATACCCCACTGCCAGCTAATCAGCGACATTTGTTGGCCTATGCGCTTAGCAGCTTGAAATGAAAACGAAAGCATTTGGGCCACAATTGAAATGCAAAGCCAGCTGTGTAGCTGTGTATCTATGAAATACAAAATGTATCTACAACATCGCTACGCATGTATATGTATCTATGTATCTATGACAAGCATTAGCCATTGTCAACAAGTCAATGCGTCGTCATCGTCGTCGTCGTCGTCGTCTGCCTTGTGCTCAATCATTATTATGATTATTGCAATTGCATGTTGTTAGTAGTTGCACACTTATTTTATTTTAGTTGCAGCTTATGTGGCACGTTAATAACTAATAAATGACTCGACGGCTAGACTGTAGACGTCTAAACTATAGCCAGTAGATTGTAGACTGAGCTTATAGACTCCACTCCTCCCTCTCCCTCTGCCCCGTCTCCTTACTGCTATCTGTGTCTTTGCTGATTCTGTGTGATTCGTGATTGATTCTCACACAATGCAAATGAAATGCAATCAATGTAAACACTTTTCAGTTGTTTTGTTGCTGTTGTTTGTTGTTGCAGGCGATCATTATTATGCGTCCAAGTTCGCGTCCGACTCTCGTTGCACATTTTTGCTTTCGTACATGGCCAACGACAGCTCAAGGCCGACAGTCTGGAGCCACAAAGCCAACTCAGAGTTGGATTCGAAGTCATTGCATTACATAGTCAACCAGGCTGACTGTCTCTTTGTCTCACTGTCTCTCTGTCTCTGCCTGACTGCATAATACAACAAAGTAAAAAGCGCCAACTAAGCGGCGAATATTGCTTTTTATTTGCTGCTGCTTTTTCTGCTTTTGCTGCTGCTGCTGTTCTCGATAGCATGACGAATTATCTGGCAAACAACAAAGAAAATGCCACTGCCAACATTGCATTGGTCCCCCCAATGGACCCAGTAGACCACTGACCACAAATATGCAACATTCAGCAGCATGCAACATACAACATTGCATCCTGCAACAGCTATTGTTCCTTTAGGGTCTTTGATTTAAAAGACCCTGTACTTAATAAATGTGTAACGAGGATCTATTACGTTAGTCGCGTAAAAAAAAATGTAGAAGGCAGCTTTAAGTACATAAAGTATTTGATTTAATTATGCTACCGAGACTCAAGTTTATTTAAGATTTCAGCTTAAAAAACATTTAAATTCATTGAAAATTAAAGTTTAGGAAGCATAAATTTAATGTTTTTTTAATAAAACTATATCATAGGAACTAACCATTGAAACAATCGCTCGAAATTCAAATCTAAGTATAGCTACCATAGAAACAATCGATCAAAGCATACATTTTTTGTATGTTTTATGATGTACAGGGCCTTTTGCAGTCGACTCTCACAGCTATAGCATTTGTCAACTAGTTGCGCTAAAGTTTTGCATCACGTTCTTCAGGGAAAACAATTTTCAATCAGAATGCAGTCTTTTGCCTTTGTGGCCCAAAACCTCAATTTGCAATTTGCTAGCCGTCTTTGCTGCTGTCGCTGCTTGCTGCTGCTGATGGTTTTGGCCAATTTGCAATTGCCGCCGAAATGAAATGCAAAGCTAAGCTAAAAAATGCCAGAGCTTACAACAATGCGTTGTTGGTCATAAATAAAATGAAAAGCAGCAACAGAAACAGCAACAGCAACAAAGTGAACAACATTCCTGCAATGTGATGCCAACTTGTGCTGTAGTTTTGGTGTTTTGTTTTTTTTTTGTTGCTGCACAATTTATATATTTACATTTTTTTGGGTCAGTCGCACTGCATAAATCAGACAAAAAACACCACTAATAGTAACAACAACATTTATAAAACAAAAACAAAAAACAACAGCAAAATAAAAGCCAATATGTCAGGCAACGCGTCTAATTTGTTGGCTAATCAGCCAGCGCAGTCCCGAAAATTGTCTTGTCTAAATGGAACGGCGCCAGTTTTAGACATTTTCATCTTAATCATCATCATCATCTCCCATCTTCATCATCATCATCATTGGCATGATTATCTTCATCATTATTAACAACAACGTCAACGTTTTGTCGCTCTTATAAAATTTGTGCATATACGAATTATGCCATTTATTTATAGTCAACTCAAAAAACTGAGCTAGTTTGTGTGTGCCACATGCCACATGACGCTTGCCACGTAGCGCGCGCACAGTGCAACCTCGATTCACCGACTCATTAGACATTCAAAATATTGTAGTATTTGATAAGACAATTTGATTTAATGCTTATCGTCAATTCAATTAACCTTATTCATTACTAAATTACACAATTATTAATTTTTAATATTTTTACATTTAGTTAACGATATATTCTCGTGTGGCAGCACTTACACTTGCCCAAAAAGTCTAGCAATAACATTAATAGCTTTAGTCAACATATTTGGTAAAACAAAAATGCTTAAAGTGAAGGTTAAAAGTTGATGATAGAGTGACAGTTAAATTAGCTAACAAGTTTTATAAAATAAACTACTTAAATTATATATGCACGAAATCTAATATTTAATTATTATTTAATTAACATTATTTGAATAGCATTTTTGTGATTAATTTTCCATCATTGTTTTCGTAATTTTTCCCACATTTATTTGGTTTAAACTAACTCACATTCTAATCGCTCTTAGATCATTTCCATTTCACATGCGAATTACCAGCAGCTGGGCAAGGGCATTTCCCATTCGTTATTAATTGTACATGAACATTTTTCTCATTTTCCGCAACACATTTTTCATTATGATGATGTTAATGAAAATTGCGTCGTTTTTGCCGGGGAGCAATTTGTGTCTCGCTGTTCGAAATTCTTGCTCAGTTCGTTTTGTTCATCAATGAATAACAACAGATATTTTTGGTGATTTATTTATAACAAAACATTTTTAATGTGCGAAAAACCAACTGTGTATAGTTTGTTCTTGAATTGTGCAGAAAAATCTACAAAATAATGGCGCATTTTTGTCAGCATTTGGGCTTTAGGTAATACTCTTAGTGTAACATGGATATGACAGTTTCAAGCCTATGTGGAGGTATTACGGGTATTCCAAGTGCCCATAACTAGCTAAATACTTATTTGCGACCCCATAAAGTATATATATTAATTATCTACACAAATTTTCTAATCGATTGGGTTGGTTTTAAAAAGTTTTTAGCAAAAAAAAAAAAAAAATTTTTTGCAAAAAACTGTAAGGGGTACCCCTTTACAAATTTTTAAAATTTTGAAAAAAAAAATTTTTTTCGAAAATTAAAAAATTTAAATGAAGAATGAATCAATATAATAAATATAGTTTAAAATGCTTTACCGTTTCAAAATCGCTTTAATTTTGACAAAGTTATCGTAGTTCAGAATATGAAAAACCACCGATCACGCTAGTGATGAAAGCAGTGCGCTAAAAGAAAATGCAGTTGTTTTTAAACAAAGTCTTCGTTTTAGATAGAAAACCTTTCAATATGTACTTGCTTTATTATGCAAAATCGTATATTAAATATTATAAAACCAAACATGTATACATAATGGAACAATGACGTCATATTGTGACGCGCATGGCATAACGGCTAGACGGCTGGCGTTGTGAGACAATTAAATGTGACTCTATATGCTATAGATTTCCTAGCCAATACACTGTGTATTTGTCTGCTACAAATCAAGCCATATACGCAGCACTTTTTAATTGCAGTGCGCCAATTTGGGCATTGCAACAACAACAACAGCAACAACAGAAACCTTGAAAATGCAATCAAAGCCAAATCTTGATCTCGTTTTTGATACGTTGTTGTTGTTGTTGTTGCGCGTACTTAATTGCTTTGATTTTTGTTTTATTTGTATTTGTCAGACTTTTGCTCTTGGCATTCGCAGTGGTTGCTGCTGCTGTTGCACGCGAGCAACATGCAAGCAAATGAATGCCAAATGTGCAGCCAATTTTGGTAGGCGACGACAACAGCTGCAGCAACAACAACAGCAACAACGCTTCCTGTCCTGTGCAAAACCAGCAGCATGCCCATCCTCACAGCCACAAGTGGCAAGCAGCAAGTTGCCACAAGTGTATGCTGCTGCTGTTGTTGTAGTTGTTGCTCTTTTATTATTATTATTATATTTAGTTTTATGTTAAAAATGCCGCCGTTACTGTTGCTGCTGTTGCTGAGTTCGTTGTACACATAAAAATTGCTTTGACTCAGCGGCGCAGCAAACTATTTAGGGCCATGCCAAAGGGGAAGGCTGTTGACGAAGTGGGAGCTGTAGAAGTGGGGGTGTAGAAGGGGGAGGCAAGCTCGAATGTCATGGCAAAAACAATTTCACGCTTTGACTGAACAAACGGCCGCAGAGAGAATTATGTTTATGGCATTTGTTTGTAGTTGTTGTAGTTGGAAAAACGCCCACCAAATGACCAACGGGGCTTGAGCTTGATGATAGTCCATAGAGCGTACAGCTGGTGATAATCGGCCTCAGATCGTCATTACTTTTGTATCGTTTTATCAATAAACCGTTAATTATCCAAGCGCCTAACTTGCAACTTGCCACAGACTGCAAACTGCGACTGCGAACTGCTCACAAACAATACGCGGATGTATTTTAGCTTTTTTTTCTGTCTCTTTTTTTTTGCCTTTAAAAGCTGTAGTTGTTGCTGTTGCTGTGAATCTAGGAGTGGCACTCATCACCCAAGTTTGCAGCACTTGGGGCCAACGTTCGGTTTGTTGTTGGTTTTTTTTTTTTTTTTTTTAGCTGGAACACTCGCCACACGTCCACATCCACAAGTCCACAGGTCCACATCCACGTCCAAGGTTTTGTAAACAAAGCTCACGGCGTGGGTGTGGGCTTGGTCTTCAAGGGGGTCTGGGGTCTACACCCCATCTCTCCCCCTCTCTCTCTCTATCTCTGTCTGTCTCTCTCTGTATTCTCTTGAGTACTCGGTACTGGTACTGAGAAACTGTTACTACGCCGCATTCGCCTCTGTTCTGTTCCGCTCCACAAACCTTTTGCCATGGATTAAAAAGACTATACCCAAAAATATATAAATAGATTCTGGCAGCCAAATTAAATATTTATCCAATTAAATACCCTTAAAGGAACTAGGTGAACGCGCGTTTCACTAGGGGAGTGCCAAAGCTTAAAGCAAGCCAATAATAAATCATAAGTCCCGTCAAATCTGACTGCACAAATCTTGATAGTTTATTAGGTTGCCGACAACAAAAAAGACTTTTCCTTTTATTTTAGGTCAAGAAACCATTAAATTTAGTTAGTTTTAAATAATTATGACAATGATTGAATAGAACTATTTTTAAATATAACTCGTTTTTAAAGTATATGCAGAACATTTTGAATTATACCATGTCAAATTGTACAGCTATAGTCGGAAGGCTTACGAAAAGAATATGAAAATTTTATGTTTTTATACTTATAATTAAAATTAGGATTAATCCATAGAAAGTTTAGTATAAAAAGTATAATATAAAATAGAATAGTGTAGTAGTAGTGTAGTATAGTAAGTTTGTTACATTTTTTTCCTTATAAAAAGATGCATATTTCAAAAATAAAATTAAAGGCAATATATTTTATAATGATATTAGATAAGAAATTATGGCGAGGTCTTAGCGACTATTATAATTTTTATTGTCTAATACCAAGAAACATACATTATTAATAGCAAACACATGTTTAACTGCTAAAATGTTAAAGATAACTTAGATATACAAGAAAATTTCTGTAGCATAGTTATCGATTATCAAACTTAACTCCCTGAATTACCATATGCATGTATAATAAGACTGCTGACTATGACTTTTTCGTTCAAGTTCTTTGCTTAGTTTTGATTACCTTCTATGATATAGTACTTGGCTGAAATGAAGAGAGCTGAAGTATGAAGAGGGGCGAGTACGATGGTATAGTACCATTCAAAATATTATTCTTTGCTTTGAAGCCATTGTTTATTTTTGCACAGTCTTTTTTGCTGTTCTTAAGTTTTGGATGTGGCCTTGTGACGTCAGCTGTCCAACTGTATGTGAGTGGTTACATTCATTCTCAGAGTAGAGTGAGTGAATAGTGAGTACTGAATAGTATTCATACTCGACGAGTCATAGAACTAACAAATACAAATTCGTCTGCTTCGCTTTGTTTGCTTTTCGGCTGTGAAGCGCGTGACATAGAAAACAACTGGAGTGCAGCCCCAGTCACCAAGTAAACTACACACATACACCTATTTATATATATATGTACAAACATATATACACTATATAGTGTTATTAACATAGCAAACACTGGGGGCAATGCCTGAGAACATCAGAAATCGATCAAACGTTCAATCGATTGCCATTTGCTATCGATGACGGCAACTTTAAATGTAACTTGCTCTTGCTCTTGGTATTGTTAGTGGTTGTTGGTATTGATCTTGGTAGTAGTGTTAATGGTATTGGTATTGATCTTGGCCAGATCGTGAGCGTGAGAATTCTTTAGTCTTCGCGCTCTGTGTGAAACAAATTTGCATAAATAATCGCAAAGAGATGCAAATTTAGTTTTGTTTGTGATATTATAAAACTGCGATTGTTGTTGTTCTTGGTGCTCATTAATTACAGTTCGAAACAGTATCGAAACAGATTGAATCTGGCTAGCTGGCATTAACCTTGATTGATTTAAGCATGAACTAAATCAGCTGTCCATATATCTATAACTATTGTTTTTTGTTTAGAATTTAACTGCTTTTTGTTTCAATTTTGTTCTGGGCGCAACTGAAAAACAATGCAAGCGATTGTTGTTGTTGGTCTAAATCATTAATATGCCAAAGGTCAGCAACAACAAATAAGCTGAGCAATTAACTGGCACATATAGTAGAGTATATGTTAGTACATACATATATATATGTGTAAACATACATACATCAACTTTGCCGGACCATCCATCAATCTCTCATTTTCATTCCATAGGAATGTACTTGTACCCCACACTTGGTACTCCATATGTATCTCTATCTGTATCTGCTGTAGCTGTAAATGTATCTGTAGCTATAGCTTTAGCTGTATCTTCACATGTATCTGCAGCTGTGTATCTTTGTGTTGAGTTGACACGACCATCGTCGATCATGCGTCGACGAGTGTTGAAATATCAAAATGTCCATGATGTTGATGAGGTTCACTTATTGTTGTTGTTGTCATTGTTGCTGTTATTGCTGTTGCCTGACTTTTGTATATTTCATTTATTTTGTTTTGTTTTTTTCCTCTCTGTACATATAACTTATTTTAGTGCCTGTCTCTGACATGTTTCACTGATGAGCTCACAACAAAATTTTACATATCATTACTACAAAACTGCAGTACTGTTGTAGTGTTGCTCCTGCATTATCATTTCACATGATATCATATGCATTTCATGCGCTTATATATAGAAATTATAGCCAACAGATGCTCTTGACAACTAATAAAACGATTGAGTAGCTTAATTGTAGTTTTAGCATTCAATCAGCTGCTATTTTCGATAAGTTTATAGCACAAATTAACATTTAATAGCTGCAAATTAGCATTTAAGGGAAGCATATTATAGAAAATTTATAAATAAAATTTATTTTATTGAAAAACAAGTAACGGAAGAGTCGGAAAATTTAGTTTATAGTGTAGTATAAAACTTTCTTGAGAAGATGTAATAGTTTCGGAAATTTTTTGTACTTAAATCATTTTTTTTTAATTTAAGTTCTATATCTTTTGACAAACAAAATTATTTAGCTTTTTAGCTATATGCAAATAGTCTCAACATTTTTTAAACTCCTTTGTGGTTACCTTCTAATTTGACTCTATAAATAAGGTGAATCCACTTAAGATTTGCTGAGTAACCTTTGCAAAGCTCTATTTGTAGTTTTTTAGTTTTATTTATTGTCTTGTAAAACTCATTTGCAGTTTTGTGTTTATATTTATCTAAGCTGCAGACATGGCCGGATCTTAACATTGTGACATGACGAACATGCCAAGCGCCCGACAAAAGCCCCTTCCCCTTCCATATAACTGCTCCATAAACCGTTTCTCCTTCTCACTCTCTGTCTCTCTCTCTGTTAGCTGCACTTGACGCATTTCGCAAAACAAAGCTAAAAGCTAAGCGCACAAATTAGCAACTCTGAAAATAAAAAAGAGAGAGAAAAGCAAAGCAAAAGCAAAAACAATGCGAAATCCGTATTCAGGGCAGTTCCTACTCAAAAAGAGCGTTCAACACTTTGGCATTCGTCTTTTTGTGTAATGTCTAAAAACGCAAATGGCTCAAAGTGCTGCCCGCTGGCAATATCCATCCGTCCATTCGTCCAACTCTATGTCTGTCTGTCGGTCTCTGTCTGTTCATCTGCCTGCTGCCGTGTCCGACTCCGGTTAGTGCGACTGATCCATGTCGGACGTGTTGCGCATGCGCCCGAGGGGCCAAATCGCAGTTGTTTTATAATTTTTGCTCGTATGCCAAGCGCAAAAGAGTGAAAATGTCATTGGCAGATGTGTCGCGGATATATATTAGCAACAACAACAACAAGGTACAACAAATACACACCATACACTCACGTAGATACAAAACAAGACATGATCAGCAGCAGCAACATCAACTACAAGTAACAAACTTGGCCCAAAACAAAAGGCCCGCATTTGGCTTTGATACTACAAACTACAAAACATAGCATCAAAAGGGTGAACAATGGGCGGTATATAGCGTAAGGAGGGGCGTGTGGGGATTGGGGGTATACCCCATCTAACATTTTATGAGCTTGTCAGGCCACAGTCGAGTGCATCTCAGTGCGGTTGCATCTCTTTTGTTCTGGCCCAGCTGCTTGTCTTTCGAGCCAGCACTTACAGTGTTTGTCTTTAGCCATATATATAATTATTATGACTTGTCCGTTTAGCTCACAAGTTAATTACCCAGTTTTTTTTTATGCCCAGTTGTTGTTCCCCTCAGCACTTTCGACACTTTCAACCGTTTCGCACGGTGTGAGAGGCTTCTGTATTGTGTGTTGCCCAAGTTTTTGTCTATTTTGGGAATAAAGCCCTCGAGCCTCAAAAGCAGCGCCATTAAATCGATTTTACATTAAAAATATATTGCACAAGGCGCCGCCTGCCGCCAGAATTAATGGATCATAATTATGGCTGAACAACAGCAGCAGCATCTACAACATTCACAGCAGCAACATCTCTAACAACAGCAGCAACAACATTTCTTACAACAACAGCAGCAGCAGCTGCATTAGAAATACAAAATACAGCCCACGAAAAGTCAGGCAAACAATTGTTAAAGCCACAAAGTGGCTGTTACACAGTGCACAGTGGTTCTAGAGTTGGCTAAAAATGCAAGAGATTACTTAATTAATTAAATAAAAATATAAGAAAGAATACAGATTACTTTTATTATAGTAAATTATGGAAATTAATAGTTTGTTTGGCATTAGCATTGAAGTTATATTTTAAATTCAGACTAACATTAGCATTATCATTACTATTAGCATTAGTAATAATATTTTCTTTAGCATTAGCATTTTTATCATCATTACTATTAGCATAAGGATAAGTATTAGTATAGCATTAGCAATATCATTAGCATTAGCAATAGAATTTTCATTAGCATTAGCATTAACAATATCATTAGCATTATTAATAGCATTTTCATAAGAATTAGCATTAGCATTTTCATTAGCATTAATATTAGCATTGGCATTAGCATTAGCATTAGCAATGAATTAGTATTGGCATAGGCATTATCATTATCATTGTCATTAGAATTAGTATTAAATTTGTATTATATTAATATTTCTAAAATATCAATTCAATAGTTTCAAATATACATTATGAGCCTTGCTTGATTTGTATTTTCACTAGTTTTCGCCCCACTGTGCCCCCAACACAGCAATGAATCTCCAGCGACCACTCAAGCGTCCACAGATGCTGCAATCTCCACTTTCAATATGAAGAAAGAACTTTTCTTTTCTTTACATTTACTTTACTTAGCTTTGCTCTGCTCAGCTCTGCTGTGCTTTGCTTCGTTTTTGTTTTTTTTTTGTGGCTTTTGTTTTCTTCAAGCATTTTCTTTGCTCTTTGCCTTTTTCCATTTTGTGCTTTTGGTTTTTTTCGCTGTTGTAGTATTTTACTGTAATTTTCCCAAGAGAAATTTATGCCATAGTTTGATATGTGGTTGTCCGACTGTTGAATGTTGAATGTTGGATGCTTGTTGTAGAAATTGAGGAAAACCGAGAAGCTCAAGAAGAAGAAGAAGAAAAGAAGCCTAAATACCAGACAGAGAGACTCGGAGGTATTTGAGGAATACTAAAGATACACTGAAGACACTGAAGACTCGGCTGCTGCTGCGGTGTCTCAATTGGTTCTGCTGCAGTGCAGTGCAGTGTAATGCTTGACCTTATGATCTCCCCTCTCCTGCTGCCCTCTCCGCTGCACTGCTCTGACCCAAGTGCAATTTCATGCCCCGCCGAAAGAAAGAAGAAAGTGGCGACTGCGACGGCGACGGCCATCTGTTTATGTTGGACTTGACGTCATTTTGCGGCAAGTGAAAATGTGTGCGACGCGTTCAATCCGGTTTTGTTTTTTTTTTCTCTGTTTCAACTGAGATGTTTATGTTTTCAACAACAACAACAGCAGCAGCAACAGCAACAACAACAACAACAGCGCACATTTGTTCGCCTTCTTTTTTGGCTCAATGTTAAGACGAGATGTTAAAAACGTGATTTCCATGCGTCGCCAGCAACGTCGGCATATTTAAATAAAATACTTTTACTATCAAAGAAAACTAGTCAACAACAGCAGCAGCAGCTGCTGTGGCAGGAACAGGCAACAGCGGGGGGTATGTAGTTGAGGTTGTGGAAGTGGCAGCTTGTTATATTGCTGAATCAAAAATTATAGTGCAACGGCGCCAATGTTGCATACGCAACGTGCAACACAGCAGAGGCCACTGACCAGACACTGGCAACTGCAACTTGCAACAACAGCTGACAGCGATACGCAAAATACACAAGTGATAAACTATAGATAGGGCCTTTAGGGCTAATAGGGGGTGTAGGTAGGTAGGAGAGGGGAGGCAGCTGGATGCCACTTATGCAACAACAAGCCAAAAGGCCGGGCAATTTATCAAAATCTGCTCTTTGGTATTCATAATTTGCATCACATAACCAGCGCCCCAAAATAGCCAAAAAGTAGCCAAAATAGCAACAAACAACAACAACAACAACTGGCCAAAAGAAATGCGTTAATTGTATGGAAATGGAAATGTTATTGACCAGGCCAAGACTGCGACTGAGATAGTCAGCCAAGCATTTCATTGGCCCTTTCTTTGTGCCCCTCTGTGGTATTTGTCTTTGGCTTTGGCCATGGCTTATAAAGTAAATGCGTCTTATACAACAAGTTTTTTTTTTTTGTTGTTTCTATACAAAGAAAGCCAAAAACAAAAATAATTTGGCATAAATCAAGGTATTATAATCCAAATATCATTGCGGGTGTAATTTTCTCCCCATTTGAATCTGAATTGTGGAACTTATGTCAGCCAACTGACTATATATACATATATGTATATGTATATTGCACAATCTGTTGTTCCAATTGAATGGCTATGCTATGGATTTATAATATAGCTACATTTAAGGCTTAAATAGTCGATATACGAGTTTAATTAGAGTGATTATACAAATGGGTTTAATAGCTTTTAGTTTTTTTGGTAAAGTTAAAGAAAAGAACTGTTTTTTTGGTATAATAGACAAAGACTTAAATGGTTGGAAAGATAGGTAGATGGTGTGAGAAGTGGGAAGGACAGTTAGATAAATAAACAGTTAAGCAGTTGTAAATAATAAGGTAAACAGAATGGAACAATAAATAATTAAACAGATCGATTGTACCCTGATGCATTCAAAGAAAGTAAGATAAAAAGATGGATGATTGATAAGGCAGATAAGCAGGTAAATAGATAGAAAATTGATAGATAACTAGACAAAGATAGCTGGATAAAAAGATAGATAAATGAATATGTAGACATACAAATAGTTGTAATTATCGATAGTTCAATACAAAATTGAATAGCTAGACTGATACTTAGATATATAGGGTGCTAGAAACATAGCTAAATAGTTAGACAGATATTTAAATACTTTGAATTTAGCTAGTTATATAGAAAGATAGTGGAAAAAAAGACCGCTAGATTGGAAAATTTAACATAATCATATTATGTTTTATAGCGACAGTCCACGCTAAGGACGATAGCTAAAGCTAATAAACACAATTACAGAAAATATTATTGCTTTTTTGTTAAAACTAAACAATTTCATTTAACTTAGTAATCTAGTTATGCACTGAAAGAAAATACGCTATATAAACCGTAATTTGTATTATAAAATAGCCAAAACTGAAATAATTTTATTGAAATTATAACAATTAGTATTATGAAAAAGCCAAACTAAAATATTTAAATTAAAACTGATATAGATTTCAAAACTCTTGCTACTCCATAAAGTAACACCTCAAAAAGCTGCGATGGGCCATAGAGAGTAGAGGAAGTGGGAGGTAGAGAGACCTGCAAAATTGTTGCCAGACATTCTGCCGACAACATGGCTGCTGTAATATGCAAATTAAACATATTATTATTATGATTTTTTTTTTGTTTTTTTTGTTTTGGCCAAAAGACAACAAACAAAAAAAGAGCCAAAAAAAACTGAAACAATAAACATGGCAAAATTGGCAAACACACAGATACACACACACTGAGTCGCTGAGTGCAGATTACTCAACAGGCAGGCAGCGAACGGAAGTGATTAAGAGAAGCAACAAGTGGATGCCACCTGCAGCACACCGCACACTCACCCTCTCTCTCTCTCGCCCTCGCTTTAGCTAACTCTCTGCCGAAAGAAAGTGAAGAAGCTGGCAACATCAACAAATGTGAGGCGTTGGGAACTAGACAAAAGGCTACCGCTTATGCAAATCAACTAGCTAGGCAATTGACACGAGATACAGATGCAAATACAGATACAGATACAGATACAAATGAAGATACAGCTAGAGCTGAAGCTGAAGCTAAAGATACAAAGCTACAAATGTAGCTGCAGATAGCACAGATACACACAGCTGTTGTCGCTGATGTAATCGACTCAAAATGTGCTCTTAATTTATGCAGCATTTTCTATGTCGGCTTTCTTTTGACACACATTCATAGTATGTTTATAAAAGATACAAAATGTATCTATGCGTAAAAAATCTGCACACTTAACCGTTAGCAGCAACACCTTATTGTCTAAGGCTAACAACAACCTGGGGGTGGCCCCCAAAAATGGCTGAAAGAAATGGAAATGTATATAATAAAACACCCAAAAATTTGCTTAGCACTTTTTTTTTTGAAAGTTGTCGTCGTCAAAAAAAAAACACATCCGAAACAACGTTGCCAGCTCTTAACTGTATCTGTATCTTATCGTGCTCGTCATACGCGCTGCACACACTAAAAACTTCGACACAAAACTCAAAAAAAAATACTGAAAACTGAAACATAAAACTCTTTATAATTGCACTGTAAAAAACTGTAAACATTTCACTTTCGTTTTGTCTCGCAAAACTGTTCACAAAAATGTCTTGTTGTCTCCGCATCGTGCACAGAATAATTTCAGCTGCTTTTTGTTTTTTTTGGTTTTTTGTTTTGGTTTTTTCTTGTCTCCTTGTTTTTATTATCATTTTTTATCGGCCCAGCACTTTCGCCATGTGGGTGAATGCTGTAAACTGTTTGGGATTAGAGCTCTTTTTGTTTTTTGAGGACTCAATTAGCTGACTCTGCTTTTTGTTTTTAGATTATGGTTTGCATTTGCATAATGCTTGCTGTTGTTGTTGCCTCTTAACTGGCAAATCGTGAACTGCGTGCACTGACGATGACCCCACACAGATGACCTCCCACCACATCCACATCCACATCCCATCGCTAGACAATTGACATTATCCAGTCAGATAGACAGACAGACAGACCAACAGACTGTTGTGGGTAGGGCTCCAAATGCATTTTCCATATATGCTTATTAGAGTTTTCCCAGTTTTCCATTTAATCTCAGCATTTGCATTTTCTTAAGCACATTACGCAAGTACTGCATTTGTAATCTGTTTTTTATTTACTTCGTTAAATCAGTTAATTTTTTTTAAGTTTTTTAAGACTTATATTGCCTATGCTAGAGTTGAAATTTTTGAGAAAACTTGCTTTGACATAGAAGAAAATTTTGTAATATTTTTAAAACTACAGAAAGCTTTGAAATATTTCTAAATTTTTTTAAATTGCAGACGTTTTAAAACAATAACACTACAGAAACGTTTAAAAAAAACTTTAAAAATATATATAAGTTTTTTTTAATATATATGTATATGTAGTATATATATGTATATATATATATGTATATATATATATATATATAATATATGTTGTTTACAAGCCTATAGTGAAACTATATTATTCTTTCTTTTAAAGCTTTTTTTACAAGTTGTTATTGTAAATTGGCTTGAAATCAGTTTAGTTCTAATAATTTTTTTTAGCTAAAATTATTTTTTTTAAAGAGAGATACATATAAAAGCTCTACAACTTTTAGCAAAAAATTACCGAAAATGGGACTTTAGATTTAGTTTTAATTTTAAATGATTAAATAGATAATGTTTAATAGTTTTTACATAAAAAAATTATAAAAAAAAGAGAAATCAATTAAAATAAAATGGCAAAAGCAGCCAGTTAATACTAATTCTCTCTCACACAATTTCGAAGACCACTGGCAAAGAGTATATACATATATAGACAATCTTATCCTATATTACATTTAAAAAATTTATAAATTTTGCATAAAATCCCCTTCTAAATGCACATTTTCTGTTCCTTCTTTGCTTGCAGATCCAACTCAAAGGCTTCGTATCTGCCGCGCCAGAGTCTGGAGAAGCTGAACAACACGGATCCGGATCATGGCAGCTACAAGCTGACGCTCACCTCCAATGAGGATCTGGTGGCGCACACAAAGCCCAGCTATGGTGTCCAATTGGCGCCCACTGGCAAACTGAAGATGCCCAACAATCTGCCCGATGTGTTGCCACTGGGTGTGAAGTTGCAACAGCAGCCAGCCAAGTTGTTGCCACACAATTCAACTGGCGATGTGGTAGCATTACGTTATGGTTCCAATAATAATCTCGCTACAAAATCACCCACAAATGCCACACCCACAATTGTGGGCAATGGCAGCAATGCGGCGTATGCCATGATCTATGGACAGCAGCAGCAGCAACAGCAGCAACGGTACTCAACGCCTGCTATGGGGCATGCCCACTACAACAACAACAACAACAATAGCAGATCGCCAGCGCCGCAATATACGCGATCTCAGTCGTATGATGTGAAGGGACAGCAATTGTTAGCAGATGCCACTCCTTACATGTCCCAGTCGAAATCCCAAGCCCAGTTGCAGACCCAATCCCAGTCGCATATGGATCTAAAGCAGGTGGTGCACGATCTGGAGACGACGCTGGAGGAGGTGTTGTCACCCGCCACTGCAACACCGCCACGCCTCTCACCGGCCAGCTCCGATTGCAGTCTGAGTCACAGTTCGCTGGAGTGTTCGCCAGTGACGCCCGAGGCGCACATCTTTCGTGCGGAGCTGATAAGCACCACCGCCACACTGCCGAAGCCACCGCCCATCAATCGACAGGAATCGTTGCGTGTCAACATTGAGAAGATAACAGAGCTGCAGTCCAAACTCATGTCAGCGCATCTCTGTGACAATAGCAATAGCAGCTTTGTTAAGCCCATGCCCAGCAGTCCAGCGCCTAGCCAGGAGCAGCAAAAAGAGGAGGCGGCCACAGCACCCAACTCGCCACAGGATGTGGACAGTCTGAAGCTGTTGCAACGCAGTGAGCTGGTGTTGATGGTAAATGCGGTGCCCAGCACAGTGGATATGGCCTGCCAGACGGAGGCGGTGGAACAGGAGCCGCCGCAGCTGGACAGTGTGGAAGTGGTGGAGCAGGAGCAACAGACACGCACAACGCTGCAGCCGCGACAGCGTCAAGCCATTGAGCTGGAATATGAGCAGTTGGCCCTGGAGCTGCTCAAGCAGCTGGCGCCCAACGATAAACTCATTGAAATCTTGACACCAAAAAGCTATAAACCCACAAACCAATATGTGAGCAATCTATACAATCCCAATGTGCCGCTGCGACCGGCCAAAAGAGATGTGGGCACCTCCACACTAGTGCGCAAGAAGGTAGAAGCAGCAGCCGGAGCAGTAGCAGTCACCACAGAGCTGCAGCTGACCACAGAGGATGATGTGGGCTTAGCCGAGTGCACGAATTTAAACAAACAGAAGCTGGTAAGTAGTGAAGTCTGATCTACTATGTGAATAGTCTGTTAAATACAACTCCATAACTCTTTTGCAGGATGAGCTGATCAAGCAATTGAACCAAAAAATTGTCGCCTTGAAGCGCGAACAGCAAACAATTGGCGATGAATGCGCCACCAATGATAAACTGGGCCAACAACTGTTGGCCCATCTAACGGAGAAGGTGCGTCCCAGCGAAGCGTCCAAGTTCCGCACCTACATCGATGATGTGGGTCACATAACCAGTCTATTACTGTCGCTGTCGGAGCGCCTGGCCCAAACCGAGGCACAACTGGAGCTGCGTACGCCTAGTAGTCAGCAGGAGAAGGTAAGTCCAATTAGTACACCCCTACTTAAAACTCCAAACTAACTGTTTTGTATTCTGCCTTTGCCAACAGAGCACGCTGGATGCGAAACGTGAACGCCTCTGCGAGCAGCTGGAGGAGGCGCAACGCCTTAAGGCCGACATCGATAGGCGTGGCAGCAGCATTGCCAAACTGTTTGGCAAACATCTCAGCGCCGACATGTGCGCCGATTACGATTACTTTATCAACATGAAGGCCAAACTTATTGCCGATGCACGCGACTTGGCCGACAGAATTAAGGGCAGCGAGGAGCAGCAGAGCTCGCTGAGTGATGCCTTGGTCCAAAGCGATTGTTAATACGGCTCTGCACCTCACTTGCACCCCCTTTATTTTTAACTTGGTCTAGCTGCTGCTGCTCAATTTTCCCTGCTGTCAACTTCAAGTTGAGAGCCGTTTGTGAGAATTGTGTGCACGCTGCAAACCCAGTCAGTTAGTCGAGCGGTCTGGGTGTGTATTTAACTCTTAATGTTGATGTGCTTAAAAATACAACCACACACATACACATATACACACACACACACACTATAGTAATGTATAATATATTTTTTATGTTCATTTGTGATTTTCAATTAGCTTGTAGTTTAATCTATGTATCAACCGCATATGTGTAAGCAAATTTTTTACATAATTATCAAAGCAAAGATAAACTGTATGCATTAATAAAAATTTATAAAAACAATTTATGTCTAAACTGTGCAGCACTTTCAATTTGGTGGCTATTAACAAAAGCGAAATAAATAAAAGTCCCATTTTATTAAGTAAATAAATATAGAACAATTTATTTGAATTTGGCGCCAGGTAAAGCAACTTTCTGGCAACGCTATATCGTGCATATCGCTGCCAGCATGTGCACTTACTAAAAATTCCCAATAACAAAATACCAAAATACTGGTAAATCTTGGGGGCTTTAAAAAGCACCAAGCTAATTTTACAAAAGCGCAGAAAGTGAAACATGTGACAAGCCTAAGTTGCTTAATAGGTGCTGCAATATCAACTGCATATGGTTATTTGTACGCAAGCTGATAAAAATTTAATTGATAAGTACATTAAAGTTTCCGCAAGTTTGAATAAAAGGAAATTTGTATGCCAAAATATGCGTAGCAAACTTCAGCTGTTCTTTGTTATTGTTTGCAAAAGCCGATAACTATCGAGCAAGCGTGTATCGAAAACAAGTGCAGCAGCAAAAGTTTACAAATGTGATTAGTTTAAATACAAAAAAGCTGTTTAAAATAAAGAAAATATATTTTGAAAACGATAATGTAAAGTTTATTTGCAATAAATTGCGTTTTAAGCAATTTGTTTGTTTTGGAGCACACACAGCTGATGTGTAATCGATAACTGGGCATTAAAAGCTAACAATCGGAAATGCCATTGTGATTATATTATCAACAAATTGCTATGTTTAGAGGCAAAGCACTCTGCCAAACTTGGATAAGAAGCGCTTTGGCATTAAAAACAGCGCCACAAACACAAGTACAGCGTAATTGGTTGTGGGACGAGTAAGTGTTACCATACAAATATTACATATATATGCAAATAATGCCCAATTGTTTAACACAAATTGAAAGCGTAGCAGAACAACAGTGAAACAACAACAACAACAACACCTGTTTCGTGGCATGGCTTCGGGCAGCGAAACAAAGGCGCAGTTGCCAAAAAAGACGCACAGCAATAGATTAGCAGCATCCAAGTCACCATATCTGCTGCAGCATGCACAGAATCCAGTGGATTGGTGAGTAGATAGGTCATGGAATTATCGGACTTCTTTAACTGCTTTCTTTATAATAGGTATCCCTGGTGCGAGGAGGCATTTGAGCGTGCGCGCAAGGAGAACAAACTGATCTTCCTCTCAGTGGGCTACTCCACCTGTCACTGGTGTCATGTCATGGAGCACGAATCGTTTGAGAATGCCGAGACGGCTGCTGTGATGAACAAACACTTTATTAACATCAAGGTGGACAGAGAAGAGCGTCCGGATATAGACAAGGTGTACATGCAGTTTCTGCTCATGTCCAAGGGCAGCGGTGGTTGGCCCATGAGCGTTTGGCTAACACCCGATCTCTCACCACTGGCAGCTGGCACATACTTTCCACCCAAGCAGCGGTAAGACTTAGACCATTTATATATATGCTCCATACTAATTCCAACTTACTTAATAGCTATGGCATGCCCTCTTTTACTATGGTGCTGGAGTCCATAGCCAAGAAATGGCAGAATGATCGTGCATCGCTCATGAAAGCGGGCTCTTCATTGCTGGAGGCCATGCGTAGCAATCAAAATGCTGCAGCCGATGCTGAGGCAGCCTTTGAACCGGGCAGTGCTGATGCCAAACTGGCGGAAGCTTTGGCCGTGCACAAGCAACGCTATGATCAGCAGCACGGTGGCTTCGGTAGGGAGCCCAAGTTTCCGGAAGTGCCGCGTTTAAACTTTCTATTTCACGCGTATTTGGTTAGCCGGGATGTGGATGTGCTGGACATGGTGCTGCAGACACTGGATTACATTGGACGTGGCGGCATCAATGATCACATCTTTGGCGGCTTTGCACGCTATGCCACCACACGCGACTGGCACAATGTGCACTTTGAGAAGATGCTCTACGATCAGGGACAATTGATGGCTGCCTATGCCAATGGCTATAAGCTCACACGCAGCGAAGAGTTCCTCGATTATGCAGATAGAATCTACGAGTATTTGGTTAAGGATTTGCGTCATCCAGCGGGTGGCTTTTATGCTGGCGAGGATGCCGATTCGCTGCCCACACACGAGGACACAGTGAAAGTGGAGGGCGCCTTTTATGCCTGGACGTGGAAGGAAGTTCTTGAAGCCTTTAAAGCGCACAGCTCACGCTTCGCTGATGTCAGTCCGGAGCGCGTCTTTGAGATCTACTCCTATCACTACAATTTGAAGCCCGCTGGCAATGTGCCGCCCTCCAGTGATCCACATGGTCATCTAACCGGCAAGAATATACTCATTGTGCGTGGCACTGAAGAGGATACCAGTTCCAATTTCAATTTGGAGCCAGGGCAACTCAAGCAACTGCTGCAGACGGCCAATGATGTGCTGCACAAGATAAGAGACCAACGTCCGCGTCCACATCTGGATACGAAGATAATCTGTGCCTGGAATGGCCTTGTGCTCTCGGGTCTCTCCAAGCTGGCCAACTGTGGCAGCGCCAAGAGTGATGCCTATTTGCAGACAGCTAAGCAGCTGCTGCAGTTCCTACGCACGCATCTCTACGATGCTGAGCAGCGGCTGCTGCTACGCTCCTGCTATGGTGCAGGCGGCGAGGATGAATCCCTGGAGCAGAATAGCGCACGCATTGAGGGCTTCCTGGACGACTATGCGTTTCTCATCAAGGGATTGCTGGACTACTATAAGGCCTCTTTGGATATGGATGCGCTGCGTTGGGCCAAGGAGCTGCAGGAGACGCAGGATAAGCTCTTCTGGGACGAACAGAATGGCGCCTATTACTTCTCGCAGCAAAATGCTCCCAATGTCATAGTGCGACTCAAAGAAGGTAAGCGCTGAGCAGCACTAAACTAAACTTTTCTAATCCTACTCCTTTTCTTCACCAGACCACGATGGTGCCGAGCCATGTGGCAACAGCGTTGCTGCACGTAATCTCACATTACTCTCCCACTATTACGATGAGGAGGCGTATTTGAAACGTGCCGCAAAGCTGCTCAATTACTTTGCTGACGTCTCGCCGTTTGGACATGCGCTGCCGGAAATGTTGTCGGCGCTGCTGTTGCACGAACACGGCTTGGATCTGGTGGCAGTGGTGGGTCCAGATTCACCAGATACCCGCAAGTTTGTGGAGATTTGCCGCAAGTTCTATATACCCGGCATGATCATTGTGCATTGTGATCCGCAGCATCCGGACGAGGCATGCAACCAGCGGGTGCAACGTAAATTTAAGATGGTCAATGGCAAGACAACGGTTTATATATGCCACGATCGCGTCTGCCGCATGCCAGTAACCGATCCCGCGCAGCTTGAGGAGAATCTGATGGACAACTTCTTTAAGGAGCGCATCTAAATCGAAATCGAAATCAAACTCGAAACCGTAGTTAACGCAGTGACATTACTCGAAATTAGTGACTAGAATTATATGATGGTTATTATTATATGATTAATAATTATGTTAATTATGATTATTTGGTGTTTTGTGGCTTTTGAAAAGCTATGAAATCGGTTCACGGAACTAGTTCTATATTATATTTTAGTTTTACAAGACTTCCCGTTGTATTAGCCAAGCTTAAAACTGACTTTACGCAAAAGTTAATAAATATATATTTGTGCTTGTTATCGTATAAGATAACAATACTACCAAACTGGTACATTATCCTTGAAGGACCCCATTATACTTTGTTAGAGTTTAGTTTAGCGAACCTAACGAAACATGTCCTGGCAAAATGCGACAGGATATGGCCGAGATATGAGCTTTTTCGGTAAAGGACATTTTATTTATAGCTCCAGCGCCTCAGTGTCCTTGCGAATTTAAAAAGGACACTACTTTTAGTACTCCCATACATCAGCTTTATCGAACTGCATTCAAGGATTTTCAGGATCTTCCAAAAAATATATCAAGATTTTTTACAGAGAGTTGCTAAGGAAAATCGTCCTAAAAACAGAATTACCGCCGTAACTCCTTTATTTGAAGGACGATTTTGTTGTCCTTTGGCACTCACACAGTCCTTTTCACAACAAATAGAAATATAAATAAAAAGGACGAAAGTTTTTACAGGACCGGAGAATTTAGCATTTTGTCGTATAGAGAAAACAAGCTATATTTCAAAGGTCCTTTGAAGGATCTTGGTGAAACTAGTGTCAAACGATAGATTTTAGTAAGGACTATCGATTGGCCAAAGGACATCAAAATCGTCCTGATGGTTTTCGAGTTATCCAGGATTTTGTGTTTTTGAGCAAAATCTTAGCGATTTTTGGGTGAAAATTTTCAAGTTAATGATCCTTAGAGCACCCCAATATTTTTTGATGTCAATCGATAGAGTTCGACTTGGCGAGTCTACTGAGACATGTCCTGTCAAAATACGACAGGATATGGCCGAGATATGAGCTTTTTTCGGTGAAGGATATCCTTTTCATAGCTCTAGCTCTTTGGCGAGCTTGCGAATTTTAAAAGGACATTATTTCTATTACTCCCACAATTCCCCTTCATCGAACTGCATTCAAGGATTTCCAGGATCTGAACAGATAAGTACAATAAAATTACATTTTTCATCTGTCTTCACAAATACAACACATTATTTTGTGCATTTATTGGAATCGTTTGTTTTTGGTACCACTGTGCGCCCGTGCAGCCAAAAGCAACCAAATACTAGACATTGTGCATGTTTTCTTATTATTGTTGCTACTGCAATTTACAATTGTTGTTGTTGTTGCTGTTGTTGTTTTTGGCGGTTGCAAGTGGTGAGCGGGCGCACAGTGGGCGCAAAACACACAGGTTTTCTTTTTTGTTTCTGTAAGAACTAAGCTAAAAACTAAATGCTCGCCCTGCGCTGCGTTTTTGAGCCACTGTATGAATATGAACCGTGGGTCATATTTTGTTTTTGTTTTTTTTTTTTTCGTTTGTTTTTGTTATGGTTTTTCGTTTTTTTGTGTGTTTTTTGTTTGTTTTTGTTTTTTTTTTTGTTTTTTTTTTTTTTGGTGGGTTCAAGACGCGACGGCAATCAGCGCAAAAAAGAACTAAATGTATGGAGAGAACAGTTCGGTAATCGATAATCGGTAAACGGTAATCGGTAATCATAATCGTAATAATATATAGTAGTAGTAAGTAATAAAAATAATTTAGTTGAAATTCACATTCATCACATTGGTTTTTGCACTCAGCCCGTGACCGTGAGCCGTTACCGTGTCCGTGTGCCTGCTGTTTGTTGTTGTTGTTGTTATTCATCACGGCTGCGGCTACGGCTGTGACTGCGACTGAGGATGCGGATGCTGCTGCTGCTTCTACTGCTGTTCTTCATCTTCATCTTGTTGTTTGCTTCTGTTGTTGTTGTTGCTGCTGTTGTTGTTGCTGGTGTTGATGTTGATATTGCTGCTGCAGCTGCTGGATCCGCTCAGGTATCGGCATCGTTGAAACTCATCGCCGCATCGAAACTATCGACAATAGTTTCCATACGCTCGTGATGCTCAAATCGTGCAAATTTGCGCTCCATACGCGAACACGAGTGCCGTCGTGAGTGACGTGCTCTTCGAAAGAAACGAAATCGTGTATCCTCCTCCTCCTCATCGTATTCGGGTGCCGATACCGAATCCTCATCTGTTTCGCGCAGGAATTCCTTGGGATCCCGATGGATCTTAAAGATTTTAGTCGCACCATGCAATCTGGAAATGGTACGCGATGCATTAATGATGCCCCTCTCAGCCAATTGCTGTTTATGCGATCGATTCTTAATCGCCGTCAAACGATTCGTAATCGACACCACATTGAACAGTTTCGATAGTTCCGTATCGACGCCGCAGCGTGTTTCTCGTCGCAGGTTCTTGCCATTTTTCACATAGATAAAATGATTGATTTGATTATTATCGGCCACCAAATTGGCGGTGGGTGAACTGGAGCTGTTTGTATTGGTAATGCTTCCATTTCCATTACCATTTCCATTACCAATGGCGCTGCAGTTGCCGTTGCTGTTGCTGTTACCGTTCCCATTGCCGTTGGACGTTAGCAGCGTTGGTGTGGAGGGCGGCGCGGGGGGTACGTGCGGCATTGTGTAGCAACGCTGACGTCCCTCATACATGTTGGCAAAATTATACCGGCTAAGTCGGCATGATTCCGATTCGATTTCTTCGTGGTCTGAGCTCGGCATGTCCATCGCCTGCGGCAAAGTGTTTTTATATGTCATTCACATGAGTGTGAGTGTGTGTGTGTGTGTGTGTTGGTGTTTTGACAGTGGGTGCGTTCGCGTGAGTGGGCAGTCGAAGACGGGCGAAAAAAAACAGAGAAAAAGTAAGGGCGTTGTTATTAGCGCAACTGTTGTACGAATTGTGCAGTGCACACAATGTAAATATTATGTTGCTTACCTGCAGCAGCCCCTCCACTTCTGAATATTGACGATCCGTCAGACGGTGCAGTTGTTGATCCATTTTTGCTAAACACAACAACAACAACAGCATAACAATACGACAGTCCGATACCGATACTTTTTCATGCAGAGCAACCCTGCGCACACTGCGCAGTCCCAGCGAATACTCACTCCCCAAATTTTTGCTGCCCTGGCAGTCAAGTACAACCAGCGCATCGATTCCAATTCGACAGCTTCGGCGTCACATCTGGCAACGCCAGCAATTACTTGTTCAACTGGCAGTTAAATACAAACAATAAAAAATGTTTTAATAAAATATGCGAGCAATAGCTCTGTTACAATAGCAAATAAATTTCTGTTGGCGTTCATTCGAATTCCATTTGCAGCAAACAACGGGTTTAAAACAAAGCTTAAAATCACTTTATTGTGAAATTGAGCTATGCGTAAGCCTGTTTGCCTTGAAGAGAAAATGTTTAGAATGACGCATACGCAAACGTTTATAAATCTAGATAGCAGCAAATATTTAAATATGTATGTAATATATACATACTATGTATCTATAAATATTGTTTAACAAATTTAAAACGTATGCTTAACACTTCCACAACTTTAAAATATTTAAATAACAGCAACTTGCCATTACCAAATTATCGTTTCTTAGAAATTGAAATTAAAACTTACTTTTAATGTACATACATATGTATTTGATAACAATGAACTGTTGTTTGTTATTTGAAGAAATAATATATATGTATATGTATGCATGTGTGTAGCAACTTGCTGTCATACAGTCATAGTAAATTGTACCGGTTGTTCGAATATTCGAACTCGAAAGCTTTCGGCATGTAGGCGGCGCTCTTTACTCAGAGAGCTAATTGTGTTTATGATTTCACAACGTGAAAAAGCTTACGTCTGCGATTATTCAGTTCAGTTTATTCAGCTGACAGCAACAAGGCAGGTGCCTTAGCGCAGTTTTTTTATATAAAATTATATGCGGCAGCATGACGCAGTTATCGGACGAACAATTTCGCATTCTTATTGAAACAATAAAATCGTTGGCTCCACCGCAAGAGGAGCAAGCAGAACCGCAGTCAAAGGGAAGCTTTAGCAATTGCCCGGTTCGGTTTAGTGGACAACGTGATCACGATGCAGTGGAAGAGTTTATAACGGCTGTTGAGACATACAAGGAGGTGGAGGGTATCAGTGATGCGGACGCCTTGAAGGGCATTTCGCTGCTGTTCAACAGCATCGCTGTCACCTGGTGGAAGGGTGTACGGCGAGAGGCACGCACCTGGCAAGATGCTCTTAAGCTGCTCCAGGATCACTTCTCGCCCACAAAGCCTTCGTATCAAATCTACATGGAGATCTTTGAATCCAAACAGGGATTAAGCGAAGTAATCGACGCATTTATCTGCAAGCAACGCGCTCTCTTGGCCAAATTACCCGAGGGACGACACGACGAAGAAACCGAATTGGATTTCATATATGGCCAACTGCTGCAAAAGTATAGAGAAAGTATACCCCGACATGAAATCAAAACGTTTCGGGAACTCCTCGAGCGCGGTCGCAATGTGGAGCGTGTGAGACATAACTAACTGTGAACATATGGTATATTAGGTGTTTATAGTAAAGAGTAATCCTCTAGTTTAGTAGAAACATTATTTTTAATGTTTTTTAAATAATTTATAATGAACCAGTTTTATATTGCAATTGGATTACTTTAAACTATACCTATAAATCTCGTAAGACTTTTGACTGTAATAAACAAATGCCTGATTAAATTATAATGTTGTATATACTAGTATTAGCTAACAAAAAAATTTCATATATTTTAAAAAAAAATATATATATATATATTTATTTACACATAAGTTCAATATTTAAAATCCTGTTTATGGTTTTATAAGAAAATAAAATCGAAAACAGTATAAAAAGTATAAATCTACAAGTGGGTGTGTTCTAACTTTTAATAGAGTAACAATCTAAGCAATTATCTATTTCAGCTGAAAAGAAAGGTAAATTGAAAATTTATTTCTTTAGTTCTCTTCGGTTAATATGCCTTATATAGCTGCTTTTCAGCTATTTCTTCCAATGCTGCATCTGAAAAAAGGTTTTTCCCCCAAGAAACCCAGTCAGTAATTAAAACATTGTAAGAGGTTTCGGTTTTGTGGTTTTTTATTTATGGATTCCTGATTTTCTGGTTTCAGTCTTTATAATTGATTGTGTATTGTCGCATTCAACTCCTTGTGGTCATCCATAGGCCCCCAGTACGATAATCATCAAATCTGCCCAAAAAAATTAAGGCAGAGGATGCGAACTGGATCAAAATGCGTGTCATGACTGTTTTGTAGCGCTTCTGAGGCCAATGCTCCAAAGCTGGCAGCGCCGAACAGCCATGACCAAAGTGTATACCGGATGTGGCTGGTACTACGCGCCTATGGATTCTGCACAAGGAGTTGAATTTACAAAATCGCGGGTTTTCGGACAGTCGCCAGAAGCTGGAGCGGCTTAGCAGCGACGAATCCGAAAACCCATTGAATGATGAAGGAAAAAAATACTGGCGTGCCTAAACCCTGAACCCAGCCTGATGGTGCTCCTTGGAGCAGCCATGGCCGAGAACAGTTAAGCGTGCCAATTGCACAAATGGCGACGACATAGCCATTGGAGTGCAACATGAGCAATAAAACATTGAATTGTTTTGTTTTTTGGTTGTTTTCAAAAATTTTTGGATTTTTTGATTCAATTTTGGCATAAATGTCAAAATTAAGTTTTGCCTTCAGCCCAGCGAGAACAGTTACTACTGCGAGAGACGTAGGCCCGAAATGGTAACAACTTCAGGCCAGGCACAGGGCAGCAACGAGCAACCACGCTGCAGTGTGTCAAAACACACTGCAACGTAGCTGCCAATTGCGCACTGTACCCAACCTGGAGCTGCTTCATTGGGCCTACGTCACACAAGAGCAACTGCATCACTCGGCTGTCGGCGGGGGTTTGTTTTGCCGCATTGACTAAGGATCCGCACAGAAGCTGAAGCAGCACAAAACTAAGGCGACAAAGTGAACGACAGCACAGTTCAATCAGCCGAAGCCAACCGAACGATGTAGCCGAACAAACTTAAGATCACTTCGTGTGCACTGCTAAAGCACTGTGCCGACACTAGGCCAAGGCAGCGGTTTGTGAGCGACAAAAAATGGGAAGAAGAGAGGCACACGAAACACTCAACACGACCCGAAACTCAGCGCCGACGCCGACGCAGACTCAACAGCGCCGACGCTCGACTTGAGCAGCGCTGCCTGCAGTTCCAAAGGAATCACAGACAAACGCTACTCGCATCAAAAGCATCACTGTCCACTGCTGAGCTGCATACACTGCGCAGAGTTTTGGTCTAGGAGCGAAATCCGTGCACCAGTCCTCCCACCACCTTCGGCCGCTCGAGTTCATGGTAAACTAGGTTTACCGAGTTGCAATAGTTGTGTGATAAATAATCACGAGAGTCTCAAGAGTTGGCGTTCATAGCCAAAAGTAGCCGCAGCGGGGCGCGGCGTATGGTAAATATGTGAAGTATGTGATGAAAAGCTCTGCTCTGCTTGCCGGCACGCCACTTGGCGTAGATTGAGTGCGATGGAAAGTGAACTTAACTAAAAAGCTGCGAGAGCGAGCTTTCTGCGTCGTAGTCGTCTTCCTGCTCCCGCTCTTAAACCCATGTGTGGCTGGCGTAGTAAAGTGAGTTGAATATGTTGTTGTTGGGATCGTGACGTAAGCGTATCAAGTGTGCGCCCTGCGCACGCACTTGATAGAGTTGTTGTTGTTACTGCTGGTGGTGATGTCACGATGTGTATATATGTGTGTGTGTTGCCTTTTTAATCCTCCTCATTGCCCGCATCGCGTGCCTGACGACGCTTGCGGCAATTCTCCTGGGTGTGACCGCGGAAGTTGCAGTAGGTGCAACGATCGACACGGCGAGAACCGCGTAGCGGTCCCTTGGAGCCCGACTCATCCTCCTGATTGTTGTGCTCAATGATGCGACCCTGTTCGAGCAGATCGCGGAAGGTCTGAATGCCCTGGCGGGGAATGTGCTTACGGTATTTGATATTCAGCAGGCCATAGAGAAAGTCCAGTTCGGTCTCCTCGTTGTGGCGATCCTCGGGCAGTTGGGCGAGCAGTGCTCGCTTCTCCACCACAAAGGTATCAATGGCCACGGCATCGTCCTGTTTCTTGGCAAAGAACTCCATGTACACCTGATAACAGGGCTTGGTGGGTGAGAAGTGTTCGCGGATCAGGCCAATGGCTTCGTTCCATGTCTTGGCCTCCTTGCGTACGCCCTGCCACCAGGTGGATGCAATGCCGCAGAAGAGCAGCGAAATGCCCTTAAGGGCGTTCTCATCGCTGATGTTCTCTAGCTCCTTGTAGGTAACAATGCTGGTGATGAACTCCTCGACCTCGTCGTGACTGCGAGTACCGCAAAATCTGTGCGTACAGTTGCTGAAGCTGCCCTTCGTTTTCGATGTGGTTGAGTCACTGGCGGCGACAGCGTTGCCAGCTGCGCTCACTGCCGACTGGCGGACGGCTTCGATGAGCGCGTGCAGTTGCTCATTGGTCATCTGAATAGTTTGTGCCATTTTGTTGGAGATGTGTTTTTAAGGCTTTGTGGTTTTGTTAATTATTTTGTTGTATTTGTTGTGGTAGTGGTAGACAGCTGACAAAGCCAATGTGTGGCGAATGTTGCTGCTTTCACTAGTTGTGGTCGTTGTGAACTGAAGTTCCATCGGTTGTTCTACCGGCTTATATACCATATGTAGCGGCCCGTTGTGAAATTGAATTTCGAAAAAGCTCTCAGCAGCAGCGCGAGTTCTGTGAGAGCAAAACGGAACGTGTGGAGAGAGAGCAACACAACGAAATTGTTGTTGCCGTTTCTTCTGAGTCACTTTACCGCTAATATTGTACATGTGTTTGTATATAAGTATGTATGTGACTTTAAACAATTTATACGTTTGCTTATAGTGGGAGTTACTAAAAGTTGATAAATAGGCGACAAAAATATAGATTAGATACCATTAGTTAATAACTAAAGATAACGTGCATGTATGTACTTTACCGTGTTTTTATTTTAGAAAAACAGAGTTAAATAAATATGTACATTGTATTATTTTGCAGTATACATGCAAACAGTATATATGTATGTATGTATAAATATGAACATATATATGTATAAAGGGGGTACATACAGACATACATATGTACATATCTACCTATTTATTTATTTATACATTATAATTTATCACCAGTAAATCTGTACCCTCAATTATAATGTATAAATACAAATTTTTTTTAAACCCGTACTTAATATTATATGTATGCATGTATGTACATACTTACAATATAAAATTTCGATTGATTTTAATTTCATTTTGCCACGAAAATGCCTAGCGTGCCAATAAGAATTTTACACACATACAAAAATGCATACTGAACATACATATTTACATACGTTAGCCGACGCCATGACAAATAACACGATACAAACAACAACAACAACAACCGGCATTTCGAAGTTCGAATTTCGAACATGAGCTTCTGTTTATTTAAACAGCAAAATTTATTGTGAGAGAGACAAAAGAGATCAATTAAGAGAGTGCTAATGGATATTTGGGGTAAAAGCGAAACTGATGTCACAGCAAATTTAGAAACCCAATAAGAAAATCTGATCTAAACATACGCTTAACGTTTAAGCCAATTGGTAAACATCCGTTCACTCCAATAATTTATTTACATAAACAAAACTACAGCGTTGACAAATTTATGTTTTAGTAAAGGGAGACTTCATTTTTCTTATTTATGAATTCCGCAGAACGAGACCAGTTAAACATAGCATGCGTACGTACACAAATGTGTAAACACAGCAAACGCAAAGCAATTAATATTTCAAACTTAGCGCCTTAGTGCAGGCGTTGCCGTATTTCATGACAATTTGCAACACTGACGCAGAAGCTGCACTACACAAATTCACATACATATCGTGTTGTGCGCTTTAACATCAAACTAAGATAAAAAAAAACTTAAAATGGAAGACGAGTATATTGTCGAGCGTATCGAACAAAAACGCATTGTCAATGGGGTTCCCGAATATTTCCTTAAATGGAAGGGTTATCCACGTGAACAAAACACTTGGGAACCAATTGATCATCTCTATTGCAAAGATCTGGTCGCTGCTTTCGAGAAATCGGAGAAAAGGCGCGCACAAAGCAAAAAACGTCCATTATTGAAAACGGAGGATCAGGATAAAGATTTCAAGCAGGAGCAGCCAGAAATCAAAGAGGAAAATGAAGATAATATGGCATTGGGATTCGATTGTGGCAAGCAAGTGGCGGAAATTCTGGGAGCCACTAATTCGTCCGGGAAACTAAAGTTTCTGGTGTCATTTAAAAATTCGGACAGACTGGAAATGGTGTCCGCCAAGTTGGCTAACTTAATGTGTCCACAAATGGTTATTCAGTTCTACCAGGAACGCCTGACCTGGGAAACACCCGAAGTAAACAACAATGGTTCTGAGGCAAAAAATTAATATGAAAACTAAAAAATTTCGCCCAAAACATATAACTGTAAATATAGTGTGTGTGTACGTGTGTGTACATACCAACAAACAAACATAACCTAACACTTAAATGAGAGTAAGGTGTATATGAAGAATATTATCTGTTATTACTAAACATTTTTAAGTTCTGTTTAAAAAATAAATAAAATATTACGAAAAATTAAAACGTTTCATATTTTTCAATTGAGCGCGAAATAGACGAATAAATATGCGATAACATTTACAGTCGTCGCAGTTCCGATAACTGCGTATGTGGAACTCTAGTTCAGTTCAGCGAAACTTAACGTAAACAGTGAATGTCAACCAGCAACAAAAATACGCAATTTTCCAGAAAAATATTTATAAAACGTATTTGGATAAACAACATAGCTAAAAATCCATCTTGAATGCATTATGGACGCCAAGCGTGAGAGAAAGTCGTCTCTGGTATGTTTGCAACGGTGACTTTTGTGTGCGTTTATAAATTTTGCATTGTTCTCTGCAGGCACCACTTTCGCCATGTCCCATACCAGACATTACGGACGACGAGCTCGTTACAATATCCGTGCGTGATCTGAATCGTACGCTTAAGATGCGCGGACTTAATCGGGAAGAAATTGTGCGAATGAAACAACGGCGTCGAACTCTTAAGAATCGTGGCTATGCTGCAAGTTGTCGCATCAAACGCATCGAACAAAAGGACGAACTAGAGACGAAAAAGTCATATGAATGGACTGAGCTGGAGCAAATGCATGAGGACAATGAGCAAATACGTCTGGATGTGAGTAACTGGAAGAACAAGTACAAGGCATTGCTGCATTTTGCCATACAGAATGATATACCCATACCAAGTGAATTGGAGGGTTGTTAAAATGGCCAGACAACCTGCTTATAAATAAAAAAAAAAACATTCCAGTCGCAATCAAATCAAAATCAAAACACCTGTCACCATAGTACAATGGCTGGAGCTGGACATTTTTAAATTAAACAAACAATGTATACGAAAAGGAAAATAAAAATAAAAACAAAACAACCCTGTACTCATTGCTGTACGTCAGCGCTTGCCTGTGAATGCCAGAAATAGTTTGTTTTTTTTTTGTAAACAGCTGTGTGTATGTTAAATTTGCTGAACAACTTCAGTCGTTCATTATATTTACTGTAAAGTAAGTCAGATCTTTCAGAAAATAAGTAAAGTAAAATTGCAGTTTTCCAAATTGGTTTAAAGTGACCTTTTAAAGAAATTAAGAACATAGTTCATTACACAGACCAGCTCATTTGAACGGAACTACCCAACACTAGTGTTAATCTTATGCTGTGAATGTCAAAAGTAGTTTTTTTTTTTTGTAAACAGCTGTGCGTGCGTGCGTGTTATGTATTCATTTAAAAAGCGTGTCAAAAACTAATTGTATTTATTAGTAAATAAACCTACATATGTAATAGACGTACTAAACAGACAGCAAGCTCAAGATCCTCCACCACACACCAACTGTAATTGTGTAACTGTACAGAAAGCCATGCTCCCATGGCATTTCGTCGCTTTGGTAGATCCCTGCTATATGGTTTGCCATTGGGCATAACGTTTCTAGACTGCGTCGGCTATGTGGCCCGGGTGGATGGTGAGTTGGCTACTTTGGTGTACTCAAAGTATATAGCTGTTAACAGTTTCAAAACTCCTACAGGCACCTCCATGCAGCCTGCGCTTAATCCGGTCGCCGAGGAGCGCGATTATGTGTTTCTGCTGCGTTGGGGATTGCATCAGAGTGCCGTGGAGCGCGGCGATATTATCTCATTGATTTCACCCAAGGATCCAGCACAAAAGATAATCAAACGTATTGTGGGCATGCAGGGAGACGTGGTCTCCACGCTGGGCTACAAGCATGAGATTGTACGTGTACCCGATGGTCACTGCTGGGTGGAGGGTGATCATACCGGACACTCGCTGGACAGCAATACATTTGGCCCTGTGGCACTCGGCTTGATGTCGGCCAGGGCAGTGGCCATTGTCTGGCCACCGGAACGCTGGAGTCTGCTAAAGAACGAGCTGCCACGACGCAGGCGACCCATACAGGTGGCCAAGGCGAATTACTACAACTGAAGAAGATGGGCTCAAGACTGCATTGTACATACAAAAAATACATACTACATATATTTCATAATACTAATCCTCGCCATGCCTCCCAACATACATAGCTGATGTTCCAAATTGTCTAGATATAAAGTAGCATCGTTGTTGTAAACTGTAAATCTTTATTAGTAGTTAACTCTCTCTTAATTAAAGCTGCAACTTGTTCTTGTAGCCGTATTCATGCAGCACCTCCAATGTCTCCTTGAGTGCCACGCCAGCACGTACAATCTCGTAGCGTCCGGGCGTCACCAGATCAATGACCGTGGAGGCTAAGCGTCGCTCCTCCGTCTCTCCAATGCGTCCGGCATTGAAAACTGCACCCAGTTGTGGCCACAGCGACTTAAACTCGCTGATTTCCAAGCTACTCGGTGCACTGGAGCGATTGGCGCTGGTCAAGGCCAGCGGTTGTTCATGCCACTTGCCACAGAGTTCGCGTATGAACTTAAAGTCTGGTATGCGTATGCCAATCTTACGTGTGCTGGGATTGAGGAAACGATTGCTTAGCTGCGGCGTACGCTCTACAATGATGGTCAGTGGCCCCGGAAGCAAACGAGTTAGCAGCTCGTCACTCAAGTGGCTGGCATGACCAAAGCGACGCAGTGCAGCAATGTTGTGTACACAAATGGCCACCGGTTTGTGCTCATCACGTCCCTTTATCTCATACAGACGCTGTATGGCCTCCTCGTTGTTAGCATCGCAGGCCAGACCATAAACCGTATCCGTGGGCAGAGCTATAACCTTGCCCCGCTGCAGACAGTGCTCGGCCAGCCGTAGTGCATCCACGGAATCCACTGGACAAAGTGGTGTGCTGACTGCTGTTGGTTTGGTATGCTGCTGCTGCTGCTGCATTGTGTGTAGACGCCTTAGGCATACAGTTTGTAGATAACGCATTTGTTGGCTCAATCTCAATCTCTAATCTCGCCAGTTGTGTCCGCACTGATGATTGCAGCACTTGTAGAATGTGGTCATAGGCTCGTCCGCAGAGCGTGTTTGAATTTGCATAAAGTAGGCACGCTTGTGGGCACACGACGGGCACTCAGCGTCCGTGGAGTCCACGTTCTCCCAGGCAGCAATGCCGCCCAAGACGTGATCAACTTCCTGCATGGCAAAATAACAAAAATATCATAACAAATTGCATCATACTGCTTTGTGTGCTTACCTTGAGTCGGGGATAGGTTTTGGTGGATATCTTGCGATTGATTTTGGATATATACGGACAGGTGTTGCACGTAAAGCGATGGCTTGAGGTGTCCTCTTCAATAATTAATATATTACCGCAGGAGGGACAGAAAAACAACATCGCGAAATGCGAGAGCACGTTTGTTTAATACTTAACAGCGTGCTGCTAACTGCATTTAATGTTAACAGCTTGCAGTGCCGCGTTTTTGTGCCGTGTTATCGGCATGCCGCCACAGTAATCGCTTAAACGTTAGTCAACACTTCTTGCAAAAAGACAGACATTTGCTACGCAGCTCGCGATTTATTTGTTTTATTTAAATAAATTAGCAATATGACGGCTGACGTGCGCGATATTTTGGACATTGAGCGTGCCAATACGCCAGAAATCACCAGGGATTCGTTCCTAGCCACCAAGAAGCGCAATTTCGAGCGGTAAGTTGAAACCAAATACACACACACACACACGCGCTAACAATGTATTTGTTTTTTTTTTCCTTTTGGTTGCAGCACCAAACATGCCTCGCGGCGTCCCGAGGGCATGCATCGCGAGGTCTTCGCGTTGCTATACACAGACAAAAAGGATGCGCCGCCATTGCTGCCCACAGATACGGCACTGGGCATTGGTGCGGGCTACAAACAGAACAAAGCTCGACTGGGCATGAAAAAGGTGCGCAAGTGGGAATGGGCGCCATTTTCAAATCCGGCACGCAACGATGCGGCCGTGTTTCATCATTGGAAACGTGTTAGCGATGATTCGACAGACTATCCATTTGCCAAATTCAATAAACAGCTGGAAATACCAGCGTATTCAATGACCGAATACAATGCACACCTGCGCAACAACATACAGAACTGGAGCAAGGTGCAAACTGATCATCTCTTTGATTTAGCCAGACGGTACAGTACAATACTAGCTTGTTTTATAAACCTATCTAATCCCTTTTTACTTTTGCAGCTTTGATCTGCGTTTCATTGTCATGGCGGATCGTTGGAATCGCCAGCTGCATGGTACCAAGACCGTCGAGGAGCTCAAGGAACGTTATTATGATGTAATTGCATTGCTTGCCAAGGCCAAGAATCAAGCAAATGAAAAGAAAATATTTGTATACGATGCAGAGCACGAGCGTCGTCGCAAGGAGCAACTGGAGAAGCTATTCAAGCGCACCACTCAACAGGTGGAGGAGGAGCAAATGTTGATTAATGAAATGAAAAAGATCGAGGCACGCAAAAAGGAACGTGAACGCAAGACACAAGATCTGCAGAAATTAATTTCCCAAGCGGATCAACAGAATGAACATGCCGCCAATACGCCCAGCACACGCAAATATGAAAAGAAACTGCACAAGAAGAAGGTGCATCATCAGCCGCGTCCCTCCAAAGTGGATTCGGTGGTGAATGCCATTGAAATCGGCAGCAGTGGCATCAAGTTTGCCGATCTACGTGGCTCTGGTGTCTCCTTGCGCTCTCAGAAGATGAAATTGCCAGCGAATATTGGACAGCGTAAGGTGAAGGCATTGGAGCAGGCCATACAGGAGTTCAAAGTTGGTAAGTACAGTCGAAGGTTGTTAATACGTAGAAAATATTATAGTAAAAATCACTTTAACTTGTTTAGATCCTGCACCGCCACCTACCGAGGATATTTGCACATCCTTCAATGAGCTGCGTTCGGATATGGTATTACTCTGTGAATTGCGTACCGCACTGTCCACCTGCATCTATGAGATGGAGAGCCTCAAGCATCAGTATGAGGCTGCCTGTCCCGGCAAGACGCTCAATATACCGCCCTCATTGGTGCCCATCAAGACAGAGGCGCTGGAGAATAGCGCCACTTAATGCCGACAGTTGACAGTTTGCCAGTTTCCATGGAAAAACCATAAACACAATATACGCACGGAGTACTAATCATGGCAGCCAACATAACAGACAACAGACACACAGTTGTGGTAACCCGTTTTAACCACTTTTTACCCACTTTAACCATTTCGATCATTCATCCATATTTGTAGCGTCTAGTTGGCTGTTAGCATGCCGCGAGAATAAACGGAAAACACACATAGTATATGATATAGAAAGAAAGAAAATTGTTTTGTGAAAATCAAATAGCCAACGGTCAGCCAATGGCCAACATGCAACAAGCAACAGTGCAACTGTGCAACATGCCGCGAGTGTGAGAACTTTTCTCGCCGCTGTGATTTATTTATTTATTTTTTTTTTCAGCTCAACAGCACGGGACGAATGGTCTTGGCCTTAGTTTAGCTGTTTGTTGTTTGCTGTTTTCTATTTTCATCTTGAATTTGGGTTACACTCCTGTGGCTTTGGCCAAATATGGCTGGCATGCTTCTCAGTATCTGTGGCATGTCTGGCTAGTTTATAGAATTGTTGTCTGCTGACGGTTTCTACAATTGAATTGCTGCAGTCGCTGCTGCTGCTGCTGCCCACACAATTTGCTGAGGCGGCAGAGTAAGAGAGAGAGAGAGGGAGAGAGCCCGACGACTGGTCAACGCAGCGCCCCTAAACCGAAGTCAAAGCAGCAGCCGCAGCAGCAACCGAACGACGCGTATTTGTGAATGAAATTGAACGAAACCCATTCACACGACTCGTTTCGTTTGTCTGCCCAACGTTTTTCAGCCTCGGCTCAGTCGCGTTTTAGTCGTCGGCGCGATCAGTTGTGCTGGCAGCTGTTTTTGTCGTTTTTCGCTCTCGCATTCTGCATAAATAAGTGCGTCTCTCTCACTCTGCCGCCTGCAAACAGTTGTGTCAATGTAAACAACAGACGTGCAAAGTTCGTTGCAGCAGTCATTCGTTTTTTGTACGTGAAATGCAAATGTTAATTCTTCGAACAATTTAAAGAATTTGTAAATGCCGTCGGCAAACAGTCAACAGTTGTTGTTGGTTTTCGTTTCGTTTCGTTACGCCTACCTGAGTGCGTGGTAAAAGCAAACGTCATCCCTCTGTGGCAAGAAGAATCCTGAATACAACACAAGTACAACACACAAAGGGCAAAACAACGCGACGTCGCATCCGTTTCCGGCTCTTTGTCTTTCGGTGTACGTTCTGTGCTGATAGGCGTATTTGATTATTGTACTTCTACTACTACAACGTGAATTCATGAATGAAATTTCAGTGTTACAATGTGTGTGTCATGTCCCTGTCCAGCAGTGTCAACTGAGCTGAGCTGAGCTGAGTTATCTAGACAGCTAGACAGAGACCCAGTGCACCGTAAAGATCTTAATCGCATTTTAAATAAGCACTTACGTTCTGGAGCAGAAACCGTTTCTCAGGTAGACGACAATACACATTTGGCCAAGTTAATACGGTTTATTGTCTCAGTCGATAAACGTCTTTGCACAACTGTGCGACTAATAAATTGACACACAAACAGCAAAACGTATCTTCTCTTCTCGTCTCCACACTAACTGTGTTTGTGTTTCGCACGCTGATAAATTCACTCAACAAAATGTGGCCCAAACTGAGGTGAGTCTTGACAATATCTAGTATATAGTATATATACATATACTTACTTGTTTTTTTTCTTTACGCCATTGAGCTAATTTTATGTCCAAATACAGCACATTATCCATACGCTTATTTATGTGCATTTTTATTAAGCTTATTTTTATCATTTTGCACATTAAATTTATAGCCAAGTTTTGTAGAATGAATACGGCTTTAAACTTAGTGCTCCGCCCACGTCTTGTGGCATCTCTACAGTTGCGAACTCAATTTCAAGCTGCCTTCAGCTAGCTATAACAATATTATTCGCCTTTTTTTTTGTCTTTATTAATTAAAAATTAAGCTAATTGCAAATTGTTTGCTAATTATGTGTTTTCTATTTAAGCCTTGGGCTTTAAAGTTACACAAATTAGCTTTCAATTTAAACTAATTAGCGTTAAGCGAACGCATAATTTAATTGTCGAATTAAGAAATTCCGATACGCATATCTAAGTAATAATTAACATTTGTAGCTTTATTATTTATTAATTTGCGGCGTAAATGTAGCTACACATTTCTAGCTGTAGCGTCAATTGGCTGCTAAAGTAATTGAAGCAATTTAATTAATTAGCAGACAATAACTAATTTAAGCTATTGGCAAGTTGTAGCATATGTGTTAAATTTTTTAACAATTACATGGCGTTGGCGAAATGGTAATAGTGTTAAGTTCTGCTGATAATCAGCAGTTATCATTTAGCAACGAGTGTCGGTGTCTAGTATAGTTTCCAAAGCTAACTTTGGGCTATTGTAGGCTTTGACAGAGAGTGCAAATATAACAATAAGTCATTGTGAACATCTTACTATCATAGTTAAACCAACCATTTATCTATAGAAATTGATTCTAAATTAACATGAAATTTGGTAATTAAATTGCAGATTTTTTCGCTTGCATTTGTAGACTGCTCAATATAGTCAATCAACTCTATGTATTACCATTTACCAAATGTCCTAAAAGTATTCTGAGTTGCCTTCTTATCTCATTAGTTTACCAAAAGCTACAGCTATTAAAGACACATATGCATTTCTTAAATTTGCCATAGCTATTAAAACAAATTAATAAAAATGTTTAATTTTTTTTGCTTTGTCTTAAATATATTTGTCAATTGTCTGTTTTTAACTTTACTAATTAATTTCAAGATTTCGTTCATTTTTTATTTTGTTAAAATTTAAATATAAATTCAAGTAAATTGTGCGTTGCGTCACCTTTGACGCTGTTGTGGGCACATTTAAGTTGGCCAGAGAGCCGCACTTCCGTTGCGGCGGCAATTAATGCGACGACTCCCTGCTGTCATTTCAAATCCAAAATGCGTTAAGGTTTTTTTTGTTTTTTTTTTTTTTTGGAAAATTACGCACAGATAGTAGATGCGAGTGTAGGAAAATGAAAACCTAAACCGTACGAGTTAAATGTAATGTGATTGTTGTTGTTTGTTGTTGTTGCTGACAGCTTGAATGACTTCAAAACGGACAAGAAGTTTGTTCAACCTACGCACCTTACACACACACACACACACACACACACTACCTCATTCACTCAGTCAGTTATTCAGTTTAAGCGCAATTAGCGCTTTGTCGTTGTTTTCTTTCTTTCTTTTCGTCTTTCTTTCGATTCAGTTTCTTTGTTGTTGTTGTTGTTGGCAACCTTTCTATGTTTTCTAATTTCATAAACATAGCTCATAATTTTCACAGCATGCCCTCCCCAAATGTGTGTTGCCCCCAGTTCCCCACATAAACATTCGAGTTGTATTTTCATTTCATTTCGTACTCCTACGTTTCCTTTTTTTCTGTTTGTTAGAAAAGCAACAACAACAACAACAACAACAACAAAGAATAGAAAATAACAACAAAATAGAAAACAAAATGTACATAATTAATGTTTATATAATTTTTTTTTGTGACTGCTTTACATGTGCTCATTAGCCGCTTGGTTTATTGTTTGTTGTTGTCGTTGTTGTAGTTCTTTTGTATGCCAGCAAGTTCGTTGCCTAAGTCTTTTGTTTGTGCCCAGCTGTGGGCGGCATTTACTATAAGCCATCATTTGCAGCAGCACCACCAGCAGCAGCACCACCAGCAGCAGCAGCAGTCACAAATGAAAGAAAAGTCATCGCAACTGTAAGACAACTGTGCTACTTACTTGCCACACAGCGACTTGCCACTGCCACTGCTGATTGTTGTTGTTGTTGTTGCTCCATAACAAGTTGCCAAATTTGGCAACGAGAGCTCAGCCCACTTGCGTTTGTTACTCAAAAAGCAGGCCACACATATGTAAGTGTTTGTAGTTATATCGAAAACTAAGCTTTTGTATTGATATCGATATCAGAAATCGTTATCGATTCATTTCTCTTATGTAATCTGTACCTAAATATCAGTTTTTAATCAGTTTATTTTTTGTCAGTGACATTTTTTAAAAATTTATATCGATTTATCGTTATCGATAACTATCAATTACTTAATTTTTGGGACTTGCACTTAGTCACCCCCATCAAATCAGCTTCAATTAATTATTGCACGCATTTTTAGATATGTATATCGATAACTTTGCTAGTATCGATAACGATAACTGTCAGCAACGGCATTTGCTTCAACTGCACTTTGGTGTCTGCTTTAAATTAGCTTAAATTACTTATATGCCAGCTTTTTTAGCTATGAACGTATATCGATAAGTCACCATATATCGATAACTGTCAGCATCTGCTCTCGTATAAGCCGCACTTTGTCGTCTACATTGAAATTAGCTTAAATTATATATGTGACAGTTGAACATTGCCACGTGGGCGTTGTAGGCGTGGCATTTTCTTTTGCTAATGAACAGAGCACATTTCTCGCTGGAGCGCAGAGAGCTAGAGCGCTAGAGAGCTCTAGCTAACAGCTAACAGCGAACAGAAATAAAGCAAGAGCCATTCACTTAGCATACTCCTCCGCAGCATCCAATACTGGCAACAACAGCAACAACAATTTCTTGACATACAAGTTAAGCGGCTGCTGGCATTTTGTGTGTGGGTTTTTCGGTGCTTTTCATAGAGACACTCGATGTACTATATATATATATATAAATGTGTGTGGGCTAACATACAGTTGTAAGCGTGTGTGTGTGTGTGTTGTTTTTGTGTATAATAACTTTAATTTTGTTGGTCCATTTGAAATCTATTTCCGCAACGCAACTTAATATGCGCCGTCTGCCCCGCCCACACACACAGCGCATTGATATCGATAACAGAAATGCATATATGGAAAAAATTAAATTCGACATGGGCTTTCTTCCGATTTTATTTGTTTTTCGTGCGCTTAAATTTCATCAACAAAACCAAAATATTTAAGACTTTTTTATGAACTCACTTCGAGTGTGTGTGTTGACTTTCGAAATGTCGCAATTAACAGGCGATTTAGCATTATGCACGTGCGTTGGCGGCATCATCGTCATCGTCATTGTCTGTCATTGGCGTGGGCTGTGAACTTGGGTTGGTTTTTTTCAGTCATCAGCTGCGCTACACTATACCACACAAAGGGCATTTGGCAGCAAGCAAGCGCTTTGACAGCTAAGCATACATATAAGTTTTTAATAGCAGAATAAAAACACAATTCGCTTGAAATTATGTAGAAATCGTAATCGAATTTTTATCAAACAAAACAATGCGTTTCTTTTGATAAAAGCTGGCAAATTTTAGACGATTTCACTAGGCAGCAAATTTGCATTTTATATAGCTAAGATTTGGGTCAAATTAATAACATTTGAGCTGCTTAAAGTATATAAAATTATACCACTGCGCCTGTAAAGCTGCAGCTATATTTACTGCTAGCATATTTGCTTTTCGTTTAAATTATTGTCAAAGCAACTGCAAATTAGTTTAAAAACTTGTTTTATTTTTTTTTTTTGAGAGATACACACAAGTGTGTATTAAAATGTGCTAAGCAACAAAAGCAGCTACGAAAAAATTGGTAAACATTTATTTCGAGAGTGGGCTGCGAAACGGAAATGTGTGGGAGTCTCGTCTTTGAGTTTCTGTGTTGCTGCCATTTCAAGTTGTTTGTTGCTTAGGCAAATTACTTTTTAATTGAACATACACATATAAAAATAAATATATATACATATAAGTAGCTGGCTGCACATAAAAATGTTAAATCAAAAGCACTTGAACAATTAAAAGTGCCCAATAATTGACAGCAATTCAAAGAAGCAACAAAGTCTAGATTTTTTTTTGTTGGCCAGGGCCAATAAGTTGAGAAATTCAAAAGTAAATTATATACTTATATATATTGTACTATATAGCAAAGCAGACAAAACATTGAATACAATAAACAAGAGTTGGGCTAATCCCGCAAGGTAAACAAACCATTTTTGGAATGACTTTAAGCCGGGATTTGTCTGCAGCAGGTTGCCCAAATCATTCATTTTATGTACTCTATAACCTGCTACAACAATAATAACAATCGGCGAGCCCAGCTTATGTCTACCCTAAAAAAAATAAAAAGAACTGAAGCTCGAACTCGTTTTGGGTGCAGGCGAAAACTGAATTTCATTTAAATTAAATTGGTTTGCTTGATGTTGCTCTGTTCTTTCTTCTCCTTTTGGCTTGTTCCTTTTTGGATTTTGGGTTTATGCAGCCTGCATATTTTTGGTTAAATGCATTTTGTATTTGTGTGCACAACATTTGCATATGAATGTTACCTGGCTGCCGCTGTTGCCTGCGGCATTTAAAACTAATTTGACATCAAATTTATGACTGCAACGGATGCTCATTTCAAAAATGTTTGCCCTCGGGCTGTTTTAACTAATTAAAATCTGCACTAAGCTAGCTGCTAGCTATCGTTTCGTTACTAGAACAGCATCAACACTTTCGAGTTTGTTGCCCAAGTCTTTCGTTTAGTTTAATAGGCTTAACTTTTGACACAATCAAACGTGTTGTGTTATAGACAAATATTTAGTTTCAGTTTCCCAATGTTCTCAATGTGTAATTCAATCGGTTTTTCATTTGTGGCCTGAGAAAAGTCTGTTGCTGCTGTTTGTTTATTTGTTTTGCACACAACATCCGTTTCCGTCTTAATCCTGCAGCCCCAAAACCCAAAACAATGCAAAGGAAGACGCTTCAATCCTTGTGCCATCCCTTTTGACTGTTTCCTGCCACCATCAACCTGTGGCACTCGCAAATACCCATGCCATTCATTCAGCATTCAAAGCACACACATTCACATTCGCATTCACATTCAACTGCTGCAGCTGCCACTGCGGTGGCTTTTGTTTGCTGCACGTTTTTGTGGTTGCAGCTACTCAAAAGACCTGAACCACATGTGCCGCTGCACTCTCTCTCTTTCTCTTTCGCTCTGTGTGTTTGCTTCTCTATTTCTGTTGCGTGACATTTTGACCTTTGGCTGACTTTAGTTTTTGCCGCAACTTTTACTATTTTCACGCGCTTCGCATAAATTTCGCTTGCCACACTTGCCGCTAGATAATAGAGAAAAAAACCCACTACATGCACCGACAACTCCAGCAGCATACAAGTGCATACAGCAGCGTTCAAGCAATTAGGTTAGCTAGTTTTTATATTCTGCTGTTCACCATTTCTTTACAAAATGTTTTACTATTTTTTGTAACTCACAGTAATCATTTCTTATAGGATTTATAATTCATAGTGTATCTATTCAACTGCACAGCGCTGTTAGTGTGCCAACGGCAGCTTCGTTTCGTTGCGCTTTCGAGCGTATTTCGTTTGCCAATTTCGATACACGTCTTTGGCGTTTGGTCAAGCGATAACAATGCAGCAGCAACAACAACAATCACAACACAACAACAACAGCAGCAACAACATCAGCAGCAGGTTGATATTGAATTTTGTTGTTGTTTGTGTGCAGAAAAGCCGAAAATGGCGCACAAGCACAGCACTGTCTAATTTAGCCTTTGGCCTTTCGATTTGCAGCAACATGTTGCTGTCATTATTAGCAACATGTTGCCTAATTTGCCTGCTGCAACTGATTTTTTGACCACTTTTTTGTTTTTGTTATTTTTTTTTTGGTTATTTACGAGTAGCAAATTGTATTTAGCTAATGTGCAATGTGGGCAGAAGTACAAGAGATTTGTTGCAGCAACAGCAACAGCTGCAACAAATTGCTGCAACTTGCCAAGGAACTGTCAGTTAACAGCATTTTAACTGGCACAATGTGGCAATAAAGTGACAATGTGAGCTTGAGAAATTAACAAAAATTAAAAAAAAATAAAATGTATTTAATATTTATTACATCTGCTGGCAGAGCATGCGCAATTCGTTGCATGCACCCGTTCGATTCGATTGTTGTTAGAGCCCAAAAAGGCGAAGTAAGAAATATAAAACGCGTTTTTAATTGTTCGGTGGCTTATCGCATGCTTTTTGTTATTTTTGGCAGCGCAAAAATGTTGAAAAATTTGAAATAAAAAATATAAAATTATCAAGATAAAAAATTCGTAATTAATGTTAAATGTCTTTTTATTTATTGTCAATGATTTTTATACTCTCTGAGGGGTATTGGGTTTGTCAAAAGTATGTAAAAGGCAGAAGAAGACGCGACGTTTTTTCAAAATTTTTTTCATTATTTTTCGATTTTATGTGTTTTTTGAAATGCCATAACAGTGTCATTTCTGAACCGATTTTGTTTGTCGGTTTTTTCTTTAAAATATTTCTGCATTCAAAATTTTTGAATTTGAAAAATTTAATTTTTTTTTAAAAAATCGTCGATTTTGCAGACTTACCCCTTTACGTTTTTTCAAAATTTTGGTTAAAAATTAATTGTTTCAAAATCCAAAAGTTTGAATGCAGAATCATTTTAGAAGACGAACCATGATCAAAACTGTATTCCGTTCGGAAATCCGTTAAGTTTTGACACTGATACGGCATTTCAAAAATTTCGAAAATTTAATTTTAAAACACTTCAAAATATTAATTGATACTGGGAAAACAATGAAGCACTTTCGGAACACATTAAAAACTCGAATAGCAAAATTGTTAAATGATTTAAAAACCCGAAAAGTTTTAAATAAAAATACAAATTTATATAAAAATCAACTATAAATCGTAGCAAGCCTCCAGTGTTTATAGAGTATTAATATATTCCATAAGTTGTTCAATAACTGGACCAGTTTAAACAGCTGGAGAGATATGGAGATTGCAACGATTATCGCCTCCGTTTTGCCCACTGTTGACTGACTGTTGCACAGTGGGGGCGACATGAGCAAGAAGCGCCGCATGTGGCCAGTGCTATACGTTGATGGCCAAAAGCATTAACAGCAGGTCAATACAGCTTGTTATACCGGCTGAAGATGAACTCATATACCAAATTCTAAATAACTTTTGCTAATGATAGCTAAAAGAGTGAGAGGCAGAGAGAGAGTGTGTGTAAGCGCGTCAGCTGCACGTTGTGTGGTGCCACAACAGAAACACAAACACACACACGCCCAACTGGCATTCAACGTTTCAACATCATTATCATACGTACCTGTATCTGTATCTGTATCTGAAAATGTATCTTTGCCAGCATCATCAGCCGCACATCAAGAGTTGTTGTTGTTGTATCTGCATCCCAAGCAATCAACAATGAGACAGCAACAAATACAACCACGTCTTCTTATTCCACAGAAAATGCTGCACTGCCGTTAACAACAACAACAACAACACTAAAAACACATTTTGACTCATTTCGCTGTGCACATACACAAAAAATAATAAAAAAAAGGTTTATTTCCGTTGACGTGCCTTAATTTCAGCCAGTTTTGGCCAGAGCTGATTTGGCTCTGTGGATAGCCGCTGTTGCTGTTGCTTTTGCTGTTTGGCTTTTCTCTTCAACGCCGCGGCGTTAAAAGCGGCGCTATAACTGCGCCCACACAAAAAGCTCTGTATGCTCTATAACTCTCGCAACGGGTATTATAGAATTCTGGCGTCTAATTTTCTTTTATATTGTTTCTTAACCGAATAATTTGGATTATGAACAGCTAAACAGCGCTGTTGTCTAAAAAATGATCTGCTTCATTTTCAAAATGATTAAAAGAGTTTTTTAAAGCTTTTGCATCTCCACCAACAAACCGATTATCATACATAATACTTATACATAGCAAAACAAAGATTGTATTATTTAATCAACAATAAAATTCATTTCTCCTCTAATACACAACTATATCCCTATGACAATTTTTATATCGCAGAGATTTAATATGTTAAAAAAATTTCTGTTACTATTTGGGCAGCTATAGTGCCTTTAAAACATTTCTGCCGCTTAAGCTAAATTTCCGCTTAATTAAAAAAATAATAGTTAGAGTATCAGCAGTGCGACTTTGCCGTACAAATTCGCTTGATTCGCTGTATTTAATGTGTGTGGGAGACGCCTTTGGCTGCGACACAAGAATGTTAATGCCAAAGAAACTGGCGTCGTCTCAGTTGATGTGTTGGTTGGCGACTGGATTAGCAAGCGAGTGCTAAAAACAATACCAAGTTGGCAAAGATATTTCTTGGCCAGGCTAAGTGTAAGCAGGCTAACAAGTTGGCAGTTAGAGTGACTAAAAATATCAGTGAAGCAAAACGTTTCCTTTGTCGCAAGTACAAAACAGTAAGTTAAAGTTCAAAGAAAGGTTTAACGTGCTTAGAACAAAACTTTCGTTGTGAAACAGTGAGACCATCTGGTATATAGATACAAGTGTTTAGCAGTAAGACCAGGTAGTATTATGGACACTAGTGTTTAACACTTGTTGACTCATTTGGCAGGATCAATCAGAGTATTGCTTTTGATTAAGCATTTTATTGACAGTGCGTTTAACACTTGTGCTGAGTCACAAGCATGTATTTGATTATACCCCATTCTTGTTGTTGTTGTTGTCAATGCATTTTATGCATAATTAGCTGGGCAGAGACAGTGACCAAAACGACAGCAGCAGCAGCAACAGCAGCAGCGGAAATTAAACGCACTGAAACGTTTCGAGCATTTTACGTTTGCCGCTGTGCTTGTGGCCAGTTTAGCGTGACAAGCATAATGGCGGGGAAGTGGGAGAGCAGTGGAGGTAATGGGGGAGTAGTAGAGAGTCAGAGAGAGAGGGGGAGCCAGCAGTGCAAAAGAGATAGCGTTATATGCATTGTACACTGTGCAGAGGATGTTTTTGACCAAATGGGGAATGTACGCAGCTAGCAGCAGCAACACTTGCTGTTGTTGTTGTTGTTAATTCTGCTGTTGCTGTTGCCAGTGATTTATTTTGACCACGTACATATGCAAAACGCATTCTAATGGAACAAGCAGCAGCAAACAACAACAACAATAACACTGCCTACATTTGGCCATTTGCTCATTGTAGTTTGTAGTTACGCTCTGATTTTTGAGTTTCATTTGTAGCTTCACCTGTTACTTATAATAGTTATTGTTATTGTTGTTGCTGTTGCACGCTTCCATGCTGTCTGCCCCTGCGGCTAGCTGAGAACATTCATTGTTTGTGTGTGTGGCAGGCGCATAAAGCGGAAATGCCGCTTTTTGTTGCAACGGAAATGCAAATGATATTGTAGACATTACCAGGAATTGTTAAAGCTAGCTGGTTTTGCATTACCCAAAACACAAACAACAGCAACAACAGCAACAACTAACTAGAATTGTTGGCTATCAATTACATAAAGTGAAGGCACAATTTTCTACTAAAGTAGTTCATGGAACCCAGCCCAAAAGATCCTCGTAATGTCAATGAAACTGTGTGTATTTTATTCTTATTTTTTACCTACAGCAAACTGCATTTCATTAGACACTCCAAAAGCAAACGTAGGTTGCCCTACGCCCTTGCAACAACAGCTGGCAACAACAACAACAACAACAGCAGCTAAAGAAATCACAGCATGAGACAGGCGTCTAGGAACTGTAGATGTTCATCGCAGTCGATGTCGCCAGAGTTACGACTCTGATTGCCGAGGCGTTTGTGAAGCCACAGTGTTGAATAAAAATATACGCCCACTAAACTCAAGCTTTGCCATGTGCCTCAGTGTTAAAGCAAAGGTGTGGGCGTGGTGCCAGAATTACTGCTTACAGAGAGAGAGAGAGAAAAGTTGGGTAGAGAATAATCGTTTGTAATATACCCTGTGCTTTTAGTTGTAATCTTTGCCACACTTGGTCTTCGCTAGCTTTGAAATACCTACGACAAACTCATAATACCCACGCTACAGCGTATAAAAATTACACATAATTCCTTTGTATCACAATAATCAAAAAATTGTCATTTATTATTGTAATAAAACTTTCCATTAAGCAGTATATTCAAAGTATATATATATATATTATTTTTGGAAAATTTAAACCTTTTTTGCTAAATAAAACTTTAGTTTAAGTGCTGAAATCCCCAATTAAAATAACCAATTGTTACGCACAGCTCGAGATGTCTTCAGTTCGGTCAGCTTACAGGCAACATTCAAGTTGGGCAGATTTTGTGTGTTACGACAGTACCGATTCCAGCCCTTCCAATATTTGAAACCTTCCCGTTGTTGAATTGTTTGCGCACAGACAATATCATCAGAAATATCATCATTCGATAGATCTATAATACATAGATTATACGTTATAAATTACATATGTATTAATATAAAATATATTGTTTCAAAACTAACCTTCGCATTTTACATTACAATATCCTCCCTTACGTCCTTCTGCACAGTAGTCCTTGCTATTGATTTGAAACAATCCATAATTCTTGCTATTGTTTTGCATATTGGTCACCTTCTTTGTATCCAAGTTGCTCTCATGCTCCACCAAGCAGATCCCTAGGTGTAGATTTGCCAAATGAAAACTCCATATTCATATACATTATTTATTTCTACTCACAGTTTGACATTAGCGTCTTTTGGAATCTGTAGTTCTCTACCATCACTCGGGTTAGCTCACATCGCATATATTGCTTAGATTCAACCTGTTTTCCAAAGAGCATTACAGCCAATAGCAGCAGCAAAACCATGAATTGTACTTCCGATCTACTCGACATGTCTATAAAATATTGCAAATAGTTAGCTTTTATTATAAAGTTGTGCATGTACAAATTTACAAATTCTTAAGTTTCATACATTTTCGCTTTATACTACTTGAATATTTTTTAAACGTATTTTATTCCAAAAATTGTATAAGTTGATACTCCAGTTGCCAACATTTTTAAAAAACTATTCCAATCGATTAGTTAATTTGTGTAGATTATAAATAGATATAAATAGATTATAAAAAGATATAAATTTGTAAAAAACTATTCTAATCGATTAGTTAATCTGTGTAGATTATAAATATATATATATTGTGGGGTAGCAAATAAGTTCTACGCTTGCTATAGGAAGTTAAAGTGCCCTTGAGTGTTTTAGAGTGCTTTTAAATTATTTTATTTTAGTGGAAATAGTGTTTTTCAACTTTTAATATATTTTATTTTATGTTTATATGTTAATCTATCCATCATCTGTTCATAATCTTATTTTAACTCATTAATTTACATACAATTTTATACGCAACTCAGTACGTAATATGTTTGCTAGGAGAAATGTGTCTTTATATCTTATCTCTGTATCAAAATGTACAGATCTTATCTCGATTTTATTGTTTTACAAAAAGAGAAAGACTTTGGGTGCTATAGATTTAAATGGAAAGGGTATACAAAACTCTAGCTGACTTAAATGAAGCTTGTCATATTGATTGATGTTAAACAATTGATTAGCATACTTAATATTATTGTTAACTATATAATGTTGTAATAGTAATGATAATAACAATAATAATTTATGTTATTGTTCGTAGAAACAAGAGAGAGAATTCTCTCTTTTCTGCTCTCAACAAAACTCAACACAATTGAAGAAAACAAGCACAACTGTCTCCAAAGCTATTTTGGTGAAGTAAGAGGGGGGAAAGGGGACAGATAGCGGAAGTCTTGCTGTTGTTAACTCAAATACGTCTCGTCACTTTTGCTATCTATACAACAAATACCATAAAAAAAGGCATGAGAAACTTAACAATAATTAATGTTAAACTGCAGAGAAAACAAAACATGCTTAAGGTGAGCTCACTAAAGGTGTTTGATTGGATTTTAAACAATATATAAACTATGCTTTTAAATTTTTTAATAAATTATTTCATACACAAAAAATGTTAATCGAAATTTTAAATCTTTTTTTGTGAAATTTTGCTTTAGACTTGATTGCAAATTAATTACAATGTTTACCTTTTTGTTAATTAACTCGGCACACTGCACGCGAAACCGCAAAAAACAACAATAAGAATGTTTAATAAAATAATAACTAGTTTATACACGTTACGTGTATCCGTAGCTGTAGCTCTTGTTGTTGTTGTTGTTGTATCTGTTTTTTTTTTTTCGTATCTGTTGCTTCTTTTGTATTCGAGTTTTGTGAGCGATTTCGCATGTGCGACGCGACACGTTGGGCCACAACTCGACAACTAAAAAATATTATTAAAATGTTTAAGTATTCTTACGTTGTGTGTTTTGCCCAAAAACAAATACAACGAAAGCGATAGAGAGCGGTACGTAAAGAGAGAGAGAGAGGAAGAGAGTCAAAAGTGATTGAGAGCGCGCTTGTACTTATTGATGCTCAGTGTTTGTGTCAAGCTGTCTGTCTGATTTGTGTTGATAACTGCAGCTGATCCCACTCGGCTTATCAGCAGCACTGTTCTCTTATCAGTAGGTTGGGAAAATCTATCTGTGCGAATTCCAAGAAACTGCACCCAATCTCAAATAAATACGCAATACGCCTTAAGTCAATTATAATTGAAAGAAATGCAAATGAAACCAATGAGCGAGTCTTAATGTTATCAGCCTAAAACTAAGTATATGTATGTTAGGGTTAAAAACTGCACTCTTCTTCTTCTTCTTCTTCTTCTGTTGGGGCTTTAACAACGCGAAACATCCGGCAAAGTGCGACCACGACATTTGGTCATCCAGCCAGGCCAGGCCTGAAATCCATGGCGATTAAAGATCTGCATTGCGCAGCGCGAGTCATCTGAGATTTCATCGTTGAGAAACTCTGCAAAGTATTGAAAAATTTGTAAATAATAAGTATAACTGATATAAAGCTGTTATTTGTTCTTACCTTCGCACTTGATGTTGCATATGCCACCGCGACGTCCCTTGCGGCACCAGTTTTTACTGTTGATCTGTAAATGTTACATAAGTAAATCCCCCTAATTGTTGGCTAAAACTCATTGCTCATACCTGAAATAAGCCATAGCTAACACTTTGATTTGGTAGCTGCATTGACTTTGATGTGCTACGACCGCTCTCCGATTCGACCAGGCAAACCCCTGGAAAATACCTATGTTTTGAATTCATTCAAAACTATTTAAAGTCACTTACAATTGGATAGATAGCTGCGTGGAAAATCGTGACGCAATAGCTCCTTTGCTAGCTGGCAGCGTGTCAGCAGCTTCGATTGCGTCTCCGATGGCGACAGCGACAGCAGCAGGACAAGGATCAGGACAATGGCGCTGGAATTGAGATGCGAACGAGCCATTTGTTGCAAGGATATTCTCATGGCGCAGTACGAAGATTTGAAATTGGAACTTCAGACTATTGAAATGGCTGCCTGGACCACTTTAATCCTAAAGCGCTTCCCCAGCAACGGTTCAACTACAACTAAACACGCGTAGCTTCAGAATTTGGGGCTTTTAAAGCCTCGCACGCAATTCTTAGCAGATGAACTGAGGAGCTTGTTGTTGTTATGTCGCTAGACAAATTGACACACATTGCAACAACAACAACAAGAACAACACAACAAGTATACTTCAATTAGCATGCAACAACAATAGGTGGAACAATATTGTTTGCCTTCTCGTTCTAATGTACTCTTTACCTTTCGCTCTCTCACTCTCTGACACTTTGTATGCAATCGTTTTGCTTTCGCTTTCAGCGTGAAAATCTGAAAATTGGAAAATGTACTGTAAAGTACTGACTGAAGAAGCGTAACTCATAAATATTATTTACTTAAATGCTTTAAGTTTGGGAAATTGGGAAATCGATGTAATTTCGACTGAGAACTGTATAATGTGAGCTAAAGATACTGAAGTATTTCGTGGTAACACAAACATCCAATAACTACTTAGCTTTTGTAATGAATTTAGATGGATGGAAATTGGGAAATAACGTAGCCTAAGAATTGTCTAATACTCGCTAAAGAAACAAAAGTATCCCACACATATTAGTGGAAATGAGTGCATAAAATATATATATATAAATATAAATCGCAAAAAGTGCGTTGTAAGCCTGAATGTGCATTCTTCGCTCGCTATAGATACAAAAGTATCTCACGGATACGCGCTCACGTATCCAATAAATCGCACGCCTTTGATTGCGTTAAGCGCTAAATTGGCAAATTGTCAGCTTTGCACACAACACTAACATACGATATCTTGATATGTAACTGTATAATGTGTATCTTTAACTGTGTTGCAACTGTAATTGTATCTCAAGCTGCTGCAACTGTTGCTTCTCTTTGTGTGTCAGAGTGTCAAACGCTGCTTGACCTAAAAAAAAAAGGAAAAAAACACAACGCACAATTCCAATTCCAATTCACTTAATCTAAATGCTAAATGCAATTTGCCACACACAAAAACTATCTTTAAACGCTTTTTATTTATTTTTGTCGATAAACAAACAAACAAACACAGATGAAACTTTCCATGAAAATATTATGAAACTTTTCCATTCGTTTTTACAGCTGTTGCTGCTGCCTTCTGCTGCTGCTCTCGACCCTCTCGCTGATTGCGGCCAACGAGCTCAAGGATCTGCTGGAGGATACCACAACATCCACAACAACAACAACAACTACGACAGCAACAACGACTGTGACCACGCCCAGTGCCTATGTCATTTCAGCTGCAGCTGTGCCCGCCTACAATGCTGCCACGCCCAAGGTCAAATCGAAGCTGACCACCGGAAAATACTTCAACAAGAGTTCACCAAAGCGTCGCAAGGCCGAGGAAGTCTCCTCGCTGCCTCTACCCGTGGACTCCGATGGTCAGCTGGAGTGGAAGTGTCCCAACATATCGGGCACTCGCAACGCGGAGCTCGAGTGCGGCTGCGACTTGCCACACACGCTGCGTTGCAACATCGATCTGCATGGTCTGCTGGTGAGTAAAGCTTCGAAAAAAATCAATTGTTTTTCTGGAATAGAAAAAAGTTTTGAATATATTATTAGAGTTATGCGAAGGTTTTTCGTAAAAATAGTTTATTTTTTAATATAAAATTTTTTAAAATTTGGTCACACTGGAAATTTTGTGTGAATGAAATCAAAATGAGTTTTAAGCTGCTTTTGAATAGTTAGGTTAGGTTGAAGTCCCATTATAAAGCTTTAAACTACGATAACTTTGTCAAAAATGAAGTGATTTTCGAACGGAATAGCATGTTGAACTGTATTTGAGCTCAAAAATAGTTCTGCAACTAAATCTAAAGTTTTTTTTTTAATTTTTTGAAAAATTTTGCATACCTACCCATTACAAATTTTTTCAAAAAAGGCAAAAAAATTTTTTTTAAATTTTTTTTTCAAAATCTATTTTAAACGTTTGGAAATTTTGTGAAGATTAAGAATATATATACTTTATGGGTTGGAAAATGAGTTTTCAGCTAGTTATGGATAGTTTGATTGGGTTGAAATCGTAAAATGGAGTGATTTTCAGACGGAATAGCATTTTGAACTGTATTTGTAGTTTCCTGTACGAAAATCTCTCTGTTTTTTAAATCTAAAACTTATTTATAAACCATTTAGAAATAAATCAGCTTTTTCCAATATATTGTTTATTTAAATTTAAACTACTTTATTTTTTAAATTTTCAATTTTAACTCTTTTCACTCTCCTTTCTCAACAGTTACTGGCGGACAGATTAAGGACTTCGCCTTACTCCATTTCGTTGCTGGACTGTTCGCTGAGGAATGTCTCGTTTCTGAGCGATGCCAAGATCTTTGATGGCATCTCTTTGCATGGTCTGGTCATATCATCGGGGGAAATTAAGCGTGTGCACAAGTCCACCTTTGTGGGCATCAAGGGACCACTGCAGGCTCTGGGTTTGCCCGGTAATGCGCTGCTCAGCGTGCCTTGGAATGCGCTGTCCACGTTGGGCGCCTTGGAGCGCTTGGATTTGGCCAACAATAAGATCAAAGCGCTCGGCTCGGCGGACTTTGTGAGTCTGGGCAATCTGGTGTATCTGGAGCTGAGTAGCAATCAAATCTCCAGCATCTCACAGCGCACTTTCGTCGGTCTGCACAAGCTGGAGGTCTTGAAGCTGGGCGGCAATCGACTGGGAGATTATCCACAAAGCCTGAAGGCTCTTAGCAGATGTCTGGCACTACGTCAACTCGATTTGACGGGCAACAATCTGAATGGTCCGCTCAGTGAACAGACACTGCCAGGGCTGCGTAATCTGGAGAATTTGAATCTCAATCGTAATATGATCAAGAGCATACAGAACAAGGCGTTGGCGAATTTCTCCCGCCTGGTTAGTCTCTCGCTGCGCCACAATCAGATCGATGTGCTGCAGGATCATGCCTTCTACGGTCTGGGTGCACTCGATAGTCTGGATCTTAGCTACAATGGCATTGTGGCCATCTCGAGTGCTTCGTTGCAGCATCTTACTCGTCTCACAGTGCTCGATTTGACGCACAATTTCCTAAGGGCTCTCACATCGGATCTGATAGCTCCACTTCCTTCGCTGCGTGAACTTCGTCTCGCTGGCAACGACATCTCTATTGTGGCTCGCAATGCCATGGATCGTGCCCATGAGCTGCAGAGTCTGCAGATGCAGGAGAATCCCTTGTCCTGTGACTGCAGCATTCAATCCTTTGCCGAGTGGCTGCAGGTCAGCAAGTTGCCCTCAAGTCTCAGTGCTTCGTGTGTAACGCCACCAAGATTAGTGGGTGTGCCATTGGTGCAAGTGCCTGTGGAGACACTCAGCTGTGATATGGACAATGTGGAGAAGGATAATGCGAATATTATGGAACATCTGGAGACGCTGGCCAAGCCCAATCAGACGGCATCCCATTTCAGAGATCTGTCGGAGGAGGTTAGTTTTAGAAGAAGTTTTTATTAGAAATTCTTAACTTACCTTCTCTTCTATTCATCTATAGATTATCTTGCATGAGCTGCACTACTCGGCGGATTATGGTCTTATACTCACTTGGCTGCTGAATCTGAGCAAAAAGGATTACATGTGCGATGCCATCTTTGTCTACAGGGAGGAGAACATCAATGAAATACTCATAGATAATTCACCGGTGAGTAATAGAGCCTCTAGTGTTGTTTTTCTCAGTGTACTACAATATTTCCTACTCCTTCTTTGCAGATCCATTGTGAGAGCAAGGTGGTAAATGGACAGAATACCGTGAGTGTTATAGTGCCCGACAGCTCCTCGCTGGACATAGGCGAGAGGTAAGAGATTTAGTTGTAATTACTACTGTTTCCCACTCACCTCATTCCTCCCTTCTCCCCCTCAGCTATCGTTTCTGCCTCGTCATGGTGCAGGAGCAGAATCCCAAGGCTGAGCTCAACATAGGCTGCTCGAACATAACCCAACTGGAGCTGAGTAGTCCAGGTTCGGAGTCAGTGCGACGACAGTATCAACGGCGACCCTATTACACGCCACACGAACTGGACGCGGAGCATGTGGCTGCTGGCGAGGATTATCAGCTGCAACAGCGGCAGTTCAACAGCATTGCCGGCAGTCAGCAACAGTTGCATCCGCAGCAGACGGCGGCGGCGCCAACGTTGATGCACAGCTACAATGTCATCGATTCGCTGAACAAGAGTTTTCTGCCCGGCTTGGGGCTGGGCATACTGGTCACCTCGGTGTTCGTGCTGATTTGGGGCGCCACACGCATACGTCGCAGTGTGGGCAATGCTGGTGAGGCGAGTCTCGGCAGCAACAGCAGCAGCAGCAGCATGCATCACCATCATCACCACAACAACAACAATAATAATAATAACAACAATAGCAGTGGTGGTAATAGCAGACCTGGCACGCCCACTGCCACCACCTGTTATGCCGCCTCCGATCATATAGCACGCATGGCGGATGCAGAGAACGGTACACGTTACCTCAAACTGCAGGCGACGACAAGTCTCTGAAACTGCAACTGCAACTGCAACTGCAACCAATTCAAGCAATTGAATCTTGTGATATTAGACATACTATATAACTAGTATATATACATACATATATTGTAGTTTGTAATCTTGCACTAATCCAAAAAAAATAAAACTTGGCCTAACACTTACCCAAATTGTGCCATAAACTAACTCACAAGTAAACAAACAACTTAAACAACATTCTATATCTAAACTTGAGAAATTTCTTTGTAAGTTTTATTTAAAAATTTTATATTTTTATAGCTCTGCTTAACTGTATATCCTAAAGTTGGCTAAACACCAAGAAATATACGTAAATGTCTAAACGTAAATATTTTATACAAAGTAAGCATATATATATACTCATAAGTATCTTTTAATTAACTTAAACTATTTTTAATGCATTTATAATACTGTTTTTTCTTTACAAAGAATTTTAAAAAAATTTTCAACACTTTAAAATTAACTTAAACTATTTTTTGAGTAACAAATGTTAAAAGCGTAAACTATAAAAACTCTTTTTACTATCTATGTCTCTTCTATATAAATAAGAGTCTCTAAAATAATTTTAACAATTTATTGTGCACTTATAGAACTATCTTTCTATACCTAAGAGACTTTTAAAAATTATTTGTAAACTATTATATAGAAATTTGGACGGCAGTTCCCTTTAGGGACGAAAGCAGAAGCCTCTATATGAAGATTTCAAATACTATAGTTCAACAAAATCTAAGCAAAATTTTCGTAAGTTTTGCAAAACCTTTAACTTTCCATCAATCTTTAAAAAGTTTCAAATTTTGCTATCAGAATCTTTAAATTTGATATCATAAAATACATTATTTATAAAATTTAACAATTTTCTAATTACTTATTCCAACAATCTGTAAAAAGTTTCAAATTTTGGTCTCTGAATTATTAAACTTTGTAAAAATATTAATTTTTCCAAAGTATTTTAAAAATTTCTACATTACCGCATTCCTATTTTATTTCAAATAATTTCTGATTATTATTCCTTCAACTGAAGAAAATTTAAGTTCTTGCTTAGAAAATTTTCAAAGTTGTTTATTAAACTATGGAAAAAGTTTAGTTTATTTCAAATTGTTTACAATTTTCTACATTTACGTATGCCTCCTTTGTTCCAAATTCACTACCAACTATTATATAATTTGGTATGTAATTTTCTACAGTTAACGCCACTTAAAATGCCACTCAAAGAATACATAATAGCAAAAGAGAGAGAGATAGTTTGGGTTGAACTATCGTTACGCCCTATTAGCTTATAGAATAAGGAATCCGTAAGTCATGACCCTAGACTTAAGGCTTTAATAATTTATTAACCCACAAAGAAAGCACACAAAAATTCCAACTAAGCAACAGGACACAATAAAATGCTAAAAAGAAATGAAATAAAAACAAAAACAAGACGAGTATTATTTACGAGGTTTTTGGAGGGTTGGGAAGAACTACATATATCATGTATAAGGTCAAGTTGGCCATTTGGTATACTATTTATATACATGCATATTTTATATAAGCCGACTAAAATGCCGCATAATGTGCTTTAAGCGGCGACTATTAACCATTTGATGCGTGTGTGACGTCACGCACTTGACACACACAAATTAGCGCAATTATGAGCTCATTGTGAGACTGGGAACCGTGACGTCAACTAGTTGAGATATTTGTGTTAAAGAACTTTAAACTATAAAGAGTCGCAAAAGGATTAGCTATTTATTGGCTAAGCTGTCAGTCAAATGGAAATCAAAGTAAGTTCTGCTAGCAGCAACAGTTCCCGCTACCACCCCGCCACCCCCTAGAGTCCTAGAGTGTTGTGTTGTGGTCAGTGGTGATATGGCGACGCTTTAAGGCCAACATTGCCTGTTTGGCTGTGGTTTTTGTGTCAGTTTGGCTACAACAATGAACACGGCCAGAAGCAGTCGCTTGGCCAGTCACTCGACAAGCACTTGACGCTACAATTTATCGATTTTTTTTAATGATATAGTAGTGGTAGTAGCAGCTAGTTAACCATAACCAGCTAAAGCTGGACGTTGGACAGGCTTTAAAGCCTGGCCCTGTCAGAGGCCTATCGATGAGCATGCTGGGATTTGTCTACTTGGTGCTCATACTTGGCTGGATCTTAATTGTGTTGTTTCTCAAGTGTAAGAAATCCTTAGCGGCGCCATTTCGATTCGGTGAGAACTATACGGATGCCATTGCGGAGCAGGGCAGTGAGCGACGTCCGTCCGTGCATGTGATACAGCTGCAGAGCGATGATATTGAACAGGAGGAACAGTATATGAATAACTTTCATAGGCAATCGGATAGCTTGCAGCGTTATTCACATCGTTCTACGCTCGAGGAACGCACCATTGAACGCACATATCCCACAGATGCCGTCATCAATCCTGCCTACTTGCATGACGAGGACTACGTCATCAATGGTGAGTTTAACGAAGTACTTAAATGTAATTATATGCTAATTTTTATATAATTTTAATTAGCACCGCCTCCCACGTATGAGGAGGTAATGCGACAGCCTCAGGTCTATCCGCAGGTGCGCTACAACAATCACAAGATTAGCGATGCAAATATCTAAACGAAATCAACGAATTAACAGTGTGAGCACTGTGAGCTAAGTGAGCCATTTCATTTCATTTCATTTTCAGCTGTGATTTTCTCATTGTACATATGGCATATACACTACGTACTTGTATAAATTAAATTAATTTACTTAAAAAAAGAGGCGTATATTATCTGCATATATAGTTCGATATTTATTTTTTGTTTGGTCAACGTTTTGGAGCAACTAAAATCAATTCAATTGGTTTTTTAAATGTTGCTGCCGTCGTCGCATTACAATTAACATACATTAATTAATTAATTAATACACATAGAAAATGTACAAAATGTTGTTTGCTTTTCTTTTTTTTTTTTTTGTAAACAGTCAGTCAAAGTGTGAGTTCTAACTAAGTAAATAAATAAGTGAATGAAAATCAGATCCAAAACAATAATGTGGGTGTGTAAAAAGATATATGTATTCCCAGCAAGCATTTTATGAAATTTCTGATCAGATTCGAATCATTTTCGAGTGTTTGAAATCAAAGAGGTTCAAATATGATTAGAAATTTCATAAAATTCTTGCTGGGTTTGTTGGCATTTGGCTAACTTAAGTCACTAAATTCGATAGACATTTAAACATTTTGTTGTGCCGCACCGTAAAACTCCCGAAATATACACAGAGAGTTTTGTTTTTCTTAGCCAACTTTGCTTTTTTTGGTTATCTATGTAAGCACCTTATGCACGCTGTGCATTTGTATGAAAGCTTCCAGCTGTGTGGGTATCATGCCCCTAAAGTTTAAACGATTTTTGGCAATTGAACGCGCCGCCAAGCACTTGAGACTCGTGTGCGCATTCTGATGGCCATGCAGCAGATTGGCCAAGTTAACTGAAAGTGTGTATACAAGCATTAGCTACAACAGTTGCTTAAGTGGCTTAAAGTATGTATGCTTTGGCTCACCTTGTCGGCAGGCGGTGGCTGCTGTTTGTCCAGCCGCATTCACCGCATCCAGATGTGCACCGGCTTCCACAAATAGCTGCAAAATGCGTGCCATTTCCAGCTGACGATCCTGGGAGGTGTTTATTCTAGTCACCAGTATGTGCATCGGTGTATTCCTGGCGGCATCCACAGCAACAACCGAGGCACCGCAGTGCACCAACACCAAAGCGGTGGCATAGCAGGGAAATCTAGCAGAAGGAGCAGCAGCAAAAATTAGTTATATGTGGGAAAGGTGGGTAGAAAGTGGTAGAAAAGGGTCTTACTCCTCACTTACTTGCACATTTCGTTGGTATAGAATTCATCGACAGGCGTCACACCATTCACAGCCAGATGGAGCAGTGTCTGTCCATCTTGTAGACGTGTGTCACACTGTATGAATTTGCGTACGACCAGAAACAATTGCTGTATGTGCTCCTCATTGATGTCCTGATCCGTTCTGCGACGTGCCAGCTGTGTGACAATTTTGATTAAATACAATGCTGTGATGCAATTCTGATTGTTTTGATCTTGCAACATACTGGCGCAAGTATTTGGCTTTGTGTTGAGCATTTTATGCTTATTGTTCTCAATCTCCTGCTGACACTTGATCAGCACCGGCAGCACATGATCCAGCGTTAAACGATGGTTCTCCACGCGCAAAATTTGCACAAACAATTGAGCGAAACGCAGCAAATCACGATCAACAGATACCTACGAAAAGAGTTAAATTAATTGCTGAATAAAGTTATTTATTTTGTTACTTACATTGTTGCGCATGCGCAAATCGATGGCATAGTTCCACAGCACTTGGCACTGCTCGAAGCGTCCCTGATCAGCCATCACCGCACCGCGATAGATGATGGCTTGTGGCAATTCGTGATTATTTTGGCCCAACACACGCTCCCTTATCGCCAGGGATTCCATGTGTATGGAGTGATGATTTAGCTTAATGGCATTCAATTCGGGCAGATTTTCCGTCTCAAACCAACTGTCGTAGGCGGGCACCGGCGGTTGCACTTTCTTGCGCACCACATGCCGCGCATCGCTGTAGCGCAGTTGCATGGCACGCAGCAGATAGGCATAAGCACGATTCACATCGTATTTGGTCTTATCGTTGGCATAGGTGGCACCCAGCAGTTCCAGTGCTGTGATCTGCTCCTCTTTGCTCATCAGTCCGGGACGCTGTATGAATGCCTCGACAACATCCTCATGCAAACGCTCCGCAGCCTGCAATGCGGGCGTTATGCCAGCCTCATTCTTTTGCAATGTGGCGCCATGATCTAGCAGTGCCACCACAACATCCAGATGTCCACTCTCCGCTGCATAGTGCAACGCAGTGGCGCCACACAGCGCCTGATCGTTGGGCCTTGAGCCATTCTGCAGCAGCGTGTTTACAACCAAATGATGTCCCTTATAGGCGGCAATCATTAGCGTATTGTTGTTGAACAAATTCGTGGCATTCACATCGGCGCCATGATCAATCAGAAACTCCACAATATCCAAGCGACCTAAAGAGTAAGGGATATATATTAATAAAGTGTAGAAACTGTTGGAATAACTTGACTTACCTTCGTAGCAGGCGGCACGCAATGGCGATGATTGCGCCTTGGTATTGTGATTGATTGAAGCACCTGCTTGCACCAACATCTTGACAATCTGCAGATGCCCCATGCCAGCTGCCACCCACAATGCGGTGGCACCATACACCACCAGTCCATCGAAGATGACATTGCATTCACGCTCCAGATCCACATCGTAGTGGGAGAGCAGCGTCTTCACAAATGTCACATTGCCGGACATTGCGGCCATGGTTAAAGGCGTCAGCGATTGGCCATCGGGTTGATCAAAGTTCTGCAGAGAATTTAAATCATTTAATTTGAAATTAATGGTGTACAGTTGTAAAGCAGTAGAGTGAACTGTTGTGAGATAGAAATAGAGGGTAAACTCAGAAGGTAAGAGACAAGATTTAAGCTATTTGATTGTGAAAGAGAGCAAACGACTCACGCCGTGCTCTTTGTTTGACTGTTTGCCATAGACTGAGGTTGGCTGCTTTGTCGATGCGATCTACAGCCAGCTGATCGTGCTTGTCCCATACACGATCGTGTCGCTCGGCTTTAGCCGTCGGCTGAGGGGCTTCTGTAGTCTGCCTGCGTTTGCATTCAAAAAATATTTGGTTTGGACTATCTACATACATATGTACTGTAAGTTCAGTCGTCTTATCTTAAGAAAATAATCTGACTATATGTTGCTATATTTTCAAGTCTAAAAGAAAGAAAGTAGTCGGGATGCCGACCGTGTAATACCTCTGAGCTCGTTTCCAATTATATGAGTCCAATTAGAGCTGCGCAACATGCACACATATTTGTATTCTATCTCGCTCATACGTTATCGTTTTCGTTGCTTGTGTGCACGTGGCTATGCCTGCTTGAATGTAACGATTTCGTTGTTTAAAAACTTTTTATTTATAGTCCGATTTTAATGAAATTTTCACAATCGTTTGATATTATTTGTCTGCAAATAAAGCTAAGTTACAAAATTATACGTTAAGAAATAAGTGAGCCCGCCGCTTGCAAAGTTACAACGCAATTTTGCTTGGGGTCGAAGGAGGCGTGGCATCCAAAAAACTTTGATGGCATTGTCTTTATATTGCATCTAGCAACCTGCAAGCCAAAATTGGTGTCCCTAGGTGCCATAGTTACCGAGATATTTGCAAAAACCTCTATTTTTTCCGAGATATGTCTGGTTTTACGCTAATTGTGGCGAATGGGGCGTGGCATCGAAAAAAAAAGATCTTGTATTGACTGACTAAATATGTGGTCGATACTGACTAAAACGGATATTGTAGCTTTTACCATCTCTGAGTTCTGTTTGTTCATACGGACAGACAGACGGACAGACGGACGGACAGACGGACATGGCTCAGTCGACTCGGCTTGTGATGCTGATCAAGAATATATATACTTTATGGGGTCTGCAACGCCTCCTTCTACCTGTTACATACTTCTGACAAACCCAATATACCCCTCAGAGGGTATAAAAAGCTAGCTAAAGTTCCACTGGGTGTTTTATACTTAGCTATAGCGAAATTCACCATAGTTAAGTATACTATATGGAAATAAACATCCATTTCGAAGCTATAGTTTCAAATATAACAAATCTTAAACTTTTTCATCTCATTAATGTGCTTTAAACCCAACAGCTTTTGTTTGCCATACGCAAGCTTCACTGTAGTTAAGTGTATGTGCTGATTGCATGTGCTTATGAGTTGCGTGCGCATCTTTTGCGTTTTCACATGATTTTCATTTTCCCCATTTTCACAGTCAAGGCTGTGACGAAAATAGTGCGTCGAGCGCTTTTTACAGCATAATTTGAAAATGTGCTCGAAAAGCGAACAAGACAGCAAAAAAATAAAAGAAAGCTTTTCTTTTGTCGCCGCCGCCATCGCTGTCTTTTATTCTTGGCACAGCACATGTAAATATTACACACACACACGTACGGACACACAGACACATGTACACTTTTTGTTTTCTTTCACAGAGCGCAGACAAGATCCAGTCAATGTGACCAAAGTCCAAGGCGAGCACAAAAACAACAACAACAACAACGACGACATTTTGAGGGCGAATTGCGTTTTTAGCTTTAAATGGTTAAATATATGGCTAATGGCAAATTAGCTGCTGCCAACAGAAATAGCTAACTAGGTCAAGAAACTGTAAATGCCTCTGCCGTGTCCGTCTCAAGAGCCAAACTCACCGCCGGATAGGTTATATAGCTGGTTAAGGGCAGTGTATCGCTAGCTCCACGCCAGAAACTTGCTCCTGGCCAAGCGGATTCGTACCAGCGTTTGCGTGTACTACAAAATATACAAATAATCGAATTATATCACTAACAATATCATCAACTTAAGCCTGATGATATCCTTACCGATATAGCTCCGCGTGCATATTTTCTATATGTATATTTTCTAACTGCTGGCAGCTGTCTGACTGCGACGGAGACTTGAAACTGAGTAGGTCCTGTCTGTCTGCGCCTGCAGTCACGTAAAATTCGATAAAACTTCGTGTCCTGCGCGCCCAACCCCCTATGTGCCAGCATATATGTGTAGTATGCATATCTGGGGGTTGTTGGCCATTAAAGGACTCTCTCTCTCTCTCTCTCTCTAACATACAGCAGGGTAGCTGAGTAGAGCGTGCGCCTGTGCATTCCACACGCACAGCTGACTCTAGCAATTCAAGGAGAAGTATGGCAACGCTCTTGCACTCTCTCTCTGAGTTCTTGCGCTCTCTGAGCGCGCAAGCACAGTTGGATAGTGGAGGACTGTGGAGGCGGAGGGGGGTTTGTTTACAGCACATAGCAGCTGTTTGAGCACATTCCATTGAAACGCTTACATTGAATGCCATATCAACTGCAGTTGAAACGGTTAAAATTCACTCAACTTCAACTACAGCAGAAACGGCTAAGTTCTATGCAATATCAACAGCAGCTGAAACGGTTAAGTTCTATGCAATAACAACAGCAGTTGAAACGGTTAACATACATTGCATTCAATTTGAACTGCAGCTAAAACGATTTTGTAGTTGTGCAAAAATTACATCAGTATATTTTGATTTATGTATTTTTTGCTAAAATAATATTTACAGGAAAGTGATTAAACAACGCACATTTTCAGGAACTGTTAAGAGTGCGCTGGCAACGGGCCAAGTTCGTGTTAGCCAGTCCAGAAATTAAACGAAGAGGGCACGAGAGTGGGAGCGAGAGAGAGAGAGAGACAGAGCGAAAGAGATCGCAGCAAATGAGTAATTAGTCTAATACTGTGCGGCACAAAGTCTCTAATTAAACATGACAAAGCACGTTTGCGTTTAACAACAACATAAACACACACACACACACATACACATACATACAAACAATATGTGCATCACTAATTAAAAACAAAAACAACAAAAACTACGCTGAGAGCAAAAAGCTATAAAAGAAGTATATGTATTGAATAGAGACACAAGTGCGATAGAGAGGCAGCATATGCATACATATCGTTCAATCGGCCCAGATGAGGCGATAAACAAAGAACAAACCAACTGAGAAATATATGTATTAAAAAGCAGCAAATACCTATATATAGGTGGAAATTTTCATTAATGACGCAGTAGTCAATTTGCGGACATTACGCAAAATAAATGCGAGAATTGCGATTGAAAGGGGGGAGAGCTTTCCACCCGCTACCCGCTACCCGCTACCCTTTCAATCACTCACACACACACACTTACCGTATTGACCAGAAACGTTTGCACTTTGTTTGAACTGATCGCATTGAGGGCCTCCACAAATCGCATCATTTGACTGCTGCGTGCTGCTAAATAAATTGTATTCAAATGGGCAAATGTAACGCGTGCCTCATTTGGAAACTTTTCACGCAAATCCTCTTCAATATCAATGAGCATGCCGTGTGCCATGTTTAAGTAATCAATGTCCAGTTGAGCATCATAGATTGAAGTAGGCGTCTCTACTTCCTGCTGCTGTTGCTGCTGCTCCTCCTGTTCATCGGGATCAACTTCCATATTGGCGTAGATGCAACGCTATAATACAGCGTGCTATAAATTAAATACTTAAATTGTTTTATTTATTTATTGAAACTTTGTTGATCACAACACACGCAGCGAGAAACGGGCCAACACTATTCCACCCACGAGCTAGTGCTGGCAAAAGCAAGGCGATATGCGCACATATCGAAACAGCGGCAACAGCTGATCAGTTTTGTTATCGATACTTAACAGCGCGCCGTTAGCTAACAGCAGCTGCACAAAACAAAATTATACGACCGTTGTGCTTTTTAATTTTAATTTCAATTTTGATATTGAAATTTGTTTAGTGAAACTTATGTGCAAACATGAAACATTTTGAGTGTGTGTGTGTTTGTGAAATACAGCTTGAAATAAATTGTTATACATATGTTACATTTACATAAATATGCGTACATAGTTGATTGTGTTTTGTTTGGTTTAAGGATCCAAATATTTAAGCGTTGTTCAGCTTATATAGTTTCTTCTCTTCTATATAAATATTTATTCGATATAGTCTCGTGCCTCCAGTGTACTTCAGATACAGCTTCGTTTCGTTTCCTCTGTTTTCTCTGAGCATTACGAGATTCCATAACATTGGGTAACCATTTATATATTTTGTGTTTCTTTTCATGCTAGGTTTACCCAATGTTTTTCTAATCGTAGCGTTTATTGGTCCATAGTTTTCCAATTGTGTCTATATTTTCTTCGATTATATTTGTTTTATTTAATTATGTTGGAAAATCATGGCATCAAACGGTACGATATTTAATAGAAATTTTCAAATTATGAAAATTAGTTCAATATGGTTGGACTTTTTCATCTTTGGCCAATTATAATTGCATATATAGATGTGAAATGGATTTGTGTTGTGTGTTGACTTCGATTCGACGCTTATTTCTCTAGTAATTGTTATTTGTGTGTTTCTTTTGTATATATCCATATATCCATTCACTCACATGTTTACTACACGTATAAGTCACACGTTAACAAACTTGAAATTTATACGAGTCACTCTATAATTTCGACTAATTTGCTTCTAATCTGTGTCGTTCTTCAAAAAGGAAAACAGTTCGCATTTTGTTTTGACAATGTGTTGATTCTGGCTTTTTTTAAACGAACTATTTTTGGAATTTTCTTATCTTCATTTCTTTATAATCTTGCTGAAAAAAAAAACACGAAATTAGAACACAAGAAATGTCTTTTTCAATTTTTTTAAAAATTCAATAAAAAATAATACAGGCATGTATTGAGGCTACATAAACAGCATGTTTAAGTTAGCATTATGTTAACAGCATGTACATGTTAGCATTATGCATGTAACAGCATGTTAATTTTAGGTTTAACATTCAGTCCAAACGCGCCAACTGTTAACAAATTCAAAATACAATTGTGCGCTTGGGCTTTCAATAACAACTCTACAAAGCGTATTGTAAAGCTGCTATATGATTAACTATATATATAAATATATAAAAAAAATAAATGCAGCACCAACTAAATAAAAGCATTAAATATACAGTGTTTAAAAGCGTATAACAAACTACTAAAGTAGAAAGAAGTTTTACTTGTTTGCTGGTGCCGCTTTGATTTGGTTTGGGATTAGGTTTAGTTAGTGGCTGCAATAGGCACGTAGCTGGACACTGTGATGCTAGGTGGAGCCGTGTTGTTTAGCGATGTCTCTGTGGACTTCACCTCCTTGGCATTTAGACTGGGTCGCGAATTGCGTTTGCGCTGCGATCGACTGCCGCTACTGCTGCTGTTCTTAATGGGCGACGGTGTCTTGGTGGTTGAGTCCGGCACAGAGGATAGACTCTGTGACTTGTCGCCACCGGCGCCAAACTCATCGCTGGCTGAATGTGAACCGCTTGAGGCAGATTTCTGGGTGAGAACATTGCGTTTGTTGCGACGACGCATTGTGTTGGGCTTAACGATGGGCTTAATGGTCATCTTGGCCGGATCAAAGAAGCTATCCAGCAGCTCCACTAATTCAGTTTTATCCTCCACTTTCAGATTACTAATGCCCTGGAGTGCAGCATCCAAGCCAGCTGCATGCTTATCCGTCCAAATGTCATTCAAGGTGGTCAAATCGAAACCGTTCTCGGCCAACACAATACGAAACTTGACCGCACGCACTCGATGATAGAGTGTGGTCTTGAAATAGTTCAAGAATACCGGACGGAATGAATTCTGACGCTCCAGATTGAGGTTCTGTGTGTCCAGCTCTTTGACATCACCGCTAATGGGTTCGGTGTAGGGTTTGAGTGCCTTGAACAGATTACCCAAAGCCTCCATCGATTCGGGCTCATGGCTGCTGTCCAAGTTGCTCAGTTGCATGGCCACCGTATAGGCCAACTTGGCACGCACACTGGCATTGCCATCGAAATCATCTCTCTCCTTGAGCAAGCCATTCTTAATACGCCGATTGTTCTGGCTGTTGTTGCTGCTGTTGTTACTATCGGTCACATTCTCATTACTGTTCTCCTTCTCCTCTTTGGTCTTGGTCAGTATCTTGGACAGATTGCGTAGACTGTAGTGCTTGGTGTCGCCCACAGAGCTCTTGGCCAAATTGAAGCTATTCACAAAGGACTTGACAGTCTTATTGAATCGATCCAACATGCCGTACTTCACCAGCGATTGTAAAATCATATATGGTATGAATTTACGCTCCTCATGATAGAACAGGACAATGCCATCCGATTCCGGGTTCTTGGCCTTCAACTGATCCAACCAGTCGAGGAAGTCTTTCAGCGCAGCGACCTCAGATTTTGATTTTATAATCTGTTGGGGTATGGGAAATATGTTAGAAACATGAATTTTTCTATAGTTTTATAGCTGTGGGGTAAGAGATCTAAACTACTATTCTAGATATTCTATGTACTATTTTTCTAGCTACAGTGTCCACAAAATGGTCTCTCACCTTATACGTCTGCATCGACTTCAGCATACGAAAAAATCCAATGGAAATGACGCGAACTTGATGACGCTGACGTGCAGCTGGATTTAGATTCATATACGGCATAATGTATTGCTCAAAGTGATCCGACGGTGTGTATGCCGCCAATTGAACAATCTGCGAGATAAAATTCCATTGGAAAGTGGTAAAAAAAAAAAAAAAAAAAAAAAAAAAGTAGGGTTATGTTCGGCAGTTCATTCAACTTTCAACATTCAACCAAAAGTGCACTTACCTCGTCAATTAAACGACGTCCAGTGGTGTCGATGTCCACAGAGACCAGCAAATAGTTGCCCGAGGGCAGCTCATCCTTGATGGAAACAGACGACGAAGCCGACGTCGATACGGCAGAGGACTGATCTGCGGCAGCAATGGCAACGCCAGCATCATTATTATTGGCAACCATTTTTGTATATGAACTGTAATAAAAAAAAAAGTAGATTAGTAAAAATTGTCGCTAAATAAGCAACAAAATACAGTAACTAACGTTTGTTAAAGAAAAATAAAATAAAAAAAAGTTCAGCGGTAAAAAAAAGAAACCGTAGTGCACTGCACGAAGCACGAAAACGTATTGCGAGTTGCTTGAGCGAAAGAACTTTAACCAAGTGCGCAGACAACTGGAAGTAACGGCACAATTCCTGTAACATTTTTAGTACACGCCATCTTAATTTTTTGGCTGGTGCTATTGCGCACACGCTCTCGCACACAGCCGATGACTCTTTTAGCACAGTTTAGCTCACTCGGCCGCTCGCTCTCTATCACTCGCTCCCTCTCTCTGCCGGTACTCACCTACGGTTCGCGTACAATTTCGCTCAGCTTTTCTTTCGCTTTTTACGAACTTTTTTCCTTTATTTTTCAAAAGGGTAAAAAAGCGATTTTTGCTTCCGTTCGACGAGTTTTCACAAATAAGAAACAATTCGTAAGACTAACAAAAACGAAATGATTAGTGCACAACCTTTTGGCGTTCAAGTGACAAAAATGTCCAAATCAAAGCCTGCTACAAATTACATTAACAGCTAAGTACAATGGGTTAAGCAGCTGATTTATGACAACAATTTATATGCTGGTCGGCAGTTAAAGTTGTGCTCGGCCCACGGTAACACACCGTTGTATTTTTGCTATTAGTAAAATTTTTTTTCAACACTTGCACTTACACTGCCTGCACTGGGAATTTTTTTTAAAAGCCAATTGTTTAGCAAAGCTAAGTGAGCGAAGCCGGCGCAGTTATTATATATAAATTCTACAACAACTTTTCTAAGCCCAAAACGCACGAGCAGCGCGAGCACAACAAATACTGATAAGCTGCAGTGTTGCACAATGCGCTGCAGTTACCAAAGCAAGTGCGCGAAGAGTAAAGTAATTTAATAAATAATAAGTTTTTATTTCTAAAACATTTACAAAGCCACAGCAATTTTTTTTTTTTTTGCAATTTATTGTTTTTCAGCAATTTTAAATTAAAATTTATCCGTTACAAAGTTGAATTTTACGTATGCCAGGGCTGCACAACAGCAGTCTGTTAACGTAATAACATACAGCAAAACGAAAGTCTGTTAACTTTTATAAAATGAAGAAAAATTATTTAGTATTTATATGTGATTAATATTGATGCAGTTGTTGTAAATATATTCGTTTATATTCGTTTATATTTTATTTGATTTTTAAATAAAGCGCGCAAGCTATTGCAGCGTTTCCTTTATGACAAGCTTCAACATTGCGTCACAACTTGCTGCTGCGCTGAGCTTAACAGTTTTTGCGCTTTGCCCCTGACACAACCTTCTAACTTGCTGTTAAACTCACCATGGGCTTGTGCAGCCCTGACACAACCAAAACAATAAACAGCTGTTTTTTGTGAAATTTGCTTTCGAATTGTGCAGACGCATTAATATGCAAAACAAATTTTGTTGAATTAAGCGAGCAAAGTGCACATTAGTAGTTGTAAAAAGAGATTATGCTGCAGAGCAAAACAACAAAAGCAGCAACAACAGCACAGTGACAGCCACAGCACACACACACATGCAATAGTAACTTGGATCGACACAAATCGTAAAAGATAAAAAAATAACACGACACAGACGCGATAAGAGCGTTCCCAATCAAACGTGCCAAACAGCTATATATATATATATATACACACACAGAGATAAATAGACGAGGCATAGCACGCTAAATATGTTGTCTTACATCAAGCGCAAACTCTCTGAATCGGACAGCGTTGCTAGTGGCAGCAACAGCAACAGCAGCAGCGGCAACAACAGCAGCAGCAACACAACCGCCGCAGAGCTAGTGCGGAAAACAAGTCAAATGTCACTGGATAATGGAGTTATAGCCTATGGCGAAGATGCGCTGCTACACGAGCTAGGCTACCGCAATGCCACAGATCTGCAGGAGACCATCTACGGTAATTATGCACATATATATACCCCTAGGCCAACATTATATAATTTAATTAAACAATTTACAGATCTGCTGCGCACCATACGTGATCCGGAGAAGCCCTGCACATTAGAAGACCTCAATGTTATCTATGAGGATGGCATATTTGTGCTAACACCCACACGCTCAAATGTCTCAGTGGTTAGTCTACGCTCTTTACTACTATAGTACAATACTAAATTGTTTTGTTCAACTAGGTGCGCATTGAATTTAATCCCACTGTGCCGCACTGTTCGCTTGCCACGCTCATTGGCCTCTGCATACGCGTGAAGGTGGAACGTGGTCTGCCGCACAACATCAAGCTGGATATCTATATCAAAAAGGGCGCACATCAAACTGAAGAAGAAAGTGAGTAATGCAATTCTCATATATATATAGTGTATATATTCACTCTCTCTCTCTCTCTCTCTCTCTCGGTCTGTGTTGCAGTAAACAAGCAAATTAATGATAAGGAACGCATTGCAGCGGCCATGGAGAATCCCAATTTACGTGAATTGGTAGAGAATTGCATTAAGGAGGAGGATTAAGGGCTAGTGGGGCGTGACTATGCTAGCCTATGGCATGTATATAAGTGGTTTAAGTGCATCTAGTTTTAAGTCTAACAATTTGTTTGTGGCCTATACTGTCTATTGTCTAGCAATAAAGCTGTAAGATATATATAATCTTGAATTTAACAAGTAATGAGATGTTTTTCCAAGGTTTTGCCAAACGTTTCGGCAATTTCTAGATCTTTCTACAGATTATTAAATTTTTTTTTTCAATTTAAATATCTATATATAAATAATATAGTCGTATAGTTTGTCTACAGTTTATTTGCTAGTCCATCATTCTTTCTTTAAGCATTTTCCAATTGTTTTTGTTTTGTTCGTTGACTGATAATGCAAGTAATGTTCTATTTTGCTAATACTTTGCTATCTGCTGCGCTACAATTATTGTTAGTTAATCTATTGAGTAGGCGATCGCACCGTGTGCAGCGTACTATCTGGCCGAAATTTTTTGTGAATGAATGGCGGCCATATTGGATCGCAGCAACTCTTTGGCTGCTTTCGCACATGGCAGCCATGTTGGCTCCTGCTCTCTTAGCGCGCGTTAAGTTATCAGTGCGCACAGTGGAGCATTTTGCTGCAAACTCTGTTACAAAATGTATGTTTAATAAGCGCAATTAGTAACAGTTTTTTGTTGTTGTTGTTTTTGTTCAAAATAAAATGACACTGCATATAAAAGAAAACTGCGCAGCACTTATGTGAAAATTTTCTTGTCGAGCAATTAAAACAAGCTGCCGCTGCTTGAACTTACTACTGCACTAACTGTGTGTTTGTGTGTGGAAGCAGAGCCAATATCGAAGTGGGGAAAAGTGTAGGTGTGTGTGTGCGAGTGAGAGGGTAAACACGGCTGCTGCCAGGCGACAAGTCGTGAAAAGTCGACGGGGAAAAAAATAATAAAAATGGCAAAACGCAGGGAAAAGCATATTGCGAATATTACGCTAATTGGAGTCGGCAATCAAAGTGGACACCACGTTTCAGGCACGTTGTCGTTCCCAAGGATGCAGCGCAAAGTCCAAGGCGAAGGGAAAAAATCGGGAAATAACATTTGAGTCAAGTGGCTCGACTGTAAGATGCTTACTTAACAAAGTATATAATGTTTGCCTTCGGGGAAAAAAGTCAATTTTTGCCCATAACAAGCCAAAAACTTAATTCCGAACCCATAAAGTATATATATTTATGATCAGCACAACTTAACTATTCGATTGGAATAAATTTCTTAAATTTTAGGAAAAAAATTTTTTTTTTAATTTTTAAAAAAATCTAAAGGGGAATTTGTGAAAATTTTGAAAAAATTCAAATTCTAGAAAATTAAAAAATTTAAATGTAGAATTAAATTTGGTACCAAATACAGTCCAAAATGCTATTTCACTCGACAATCGATGCATTTTAAAGAAAGTTATGGTAGTTTAAAGTTTTCAAATAGGTGATATCGGGATTTCAACTGCTTATAACAAGCGAAAAGCTCATTTCCGACCCCATAAAGTATATATATTTATAGCCTACACCAACTAGCTAATCGATTAGTATAGTTTTTAAAATAGAATATAGAAATTTTCTAGTATATTTTTAAAATAAACAGAATTTGCTATAAAAACATAACTCCTCAGCCGTGTTTTTGTGTGCTGGGCTTCCCAGAAACGGAAAGAGAAAATCGTTTACTGTCGCCAAAGGCGTCGTGACAGAAAAAAAGTTAAGCTCAATATGAAGACCTTTAGCTTAGAACGAAGACCTTTAGCTGTCCTCTGCTCTGCGACACATGTTCAATAGTTAAATTTAAGCAGTTTGCTTCCTGCAAATTGCGAATAAAGTTTTTAACAATTATGCAATTGCACATATTACTGAGTTCAAAAAGCCAGTAAAGTTCTTCCATACCCCCCCCCCCCGAGCATGACTTTTATGGATCTTAAATCGTAATTTATTTACGTTTTTTGAACAGATGTACGTACGTATGTACGTATGTCTGTATGGTCCTGTAGTGTTGCACAGATTGCGGTCACCGAGATTTACTTCCGATAGGCATCGCCGTTGAAATTGTATGCCATTATTATGATTGCCGTTGTTGGCAGCAAATGCTTCTTTTACCCCCTGCTATGCTCCCCCTTTTTTCCCCTCCCATTCCACCTTTTACACTTTACCCACTGTGGCAGACAGAACGCCACGAATTGCCTTTTGCCAGTGCTCGCATTTACTTTTAAATTTTCATTGCATTTCAGACAGTGCTCATATTCCATGTATTTTATTATGACTCTTTCTTGCTGCTGTACGTGTAGTGTATATCGGGATTAACTGCTTTGTTATGGCGTATGTTTGTTTTTTAAAATTTTTCAATGTTTCTTTATATTATTCATGTAAAATTTCTATATACATATTTACTTAGGAAATTATTCTCAGACTTTCGTTAAGTTTGTGAGAGAGCAAATCTGCGCCATTTTTAAGAAAACTTTCGATAGATTTACTGTTACGTTTACAGTGGCACGAAAGTAATTAACACTTTTTAATCTTCAGCTTTCGTTGGTTTAAAAACTTTGCCTAAAAAGAGCATAGATTCGTCGGCTTGTTCTACTTACCGGCGAATGCCTTAACATTTATTGTTGTACTTTAGCTGTCGTACATGCAATTGCAATATATAATTGTTGTTGTTGCTGAAAAAGCGCTCATCAGGCGCTTAAAAGCGGAAGTAACACTTGATGTTGGGCTGCTTACGCTGCGTATGCGCATTATGCAAAGCCAACAGGAAAGTGAAGCTACTGTGGTGACCAACGGACAACGGACAACAGACAACGTACAGACAACCGACAACGAACGGACTGAGGACAACTTACGCATCAGCAAAAGTCGTGACCAGAAACTGCTCCAGGGCTTTTATTGTTTGCACTGCACTTAATTTCTGTTGCACTCGGATTGCCATTTATTTTGCACGTAAAATGTGCCAACGTTATGAAAGCAAGCTCGAGAGGAGCGTAGAGAGGGGTGTAGTGGTGTAGGGGTAGGTATGAGGGGTGTGTGTGTGTGGTGTGGTGTTGGGGTAGCAACCCCTGCTGTCAGTTGGTTGGTGCTGCCATGCGGAAGTGGTCGCGTGCGTCGCATCCTGTCAGCAATTATGCCTGAGGAGCAACACCACAGGCTGGCAAGGGGGTTAAGGGGGAGAGAAGCGGCTACAACAATTACAGTTACAGCTGTTGCCGTCTACTATTGTTGTTGTTGTTGTAGTTGTTGTTATTGTAGTAAGCGCAGCGTTGTAAGCCATTTTAATTGCTTGTCTCTTTTTAATTTTCAGCTCTTTTGTTACTGTCGCCATAGAGGTGCATCTATGTGTGTGTGTGTGTGTGTTGGTACGCCCTTTATTATTCATGCTTGTGCTTCCTGCAGCTGCACACACACACAAACACACACACACACACCCATAGTTTCATTTATGTAGATATCTGCTGCTTCTTGCTTAAACTGACTTTTGCACTGTTATCCTCCAAATTGGCCCCGCAACGCCCTGAGGTCGCCGCTCTTTTGGACCGACCTGCAGGCAACGTTGTCGAACTCTAACCTAACTGAACCTTAAGCTGCAGCTGCAGCTGCATCGCTTAAGTGTTGCTGCTAACGAACTAATGTCGAATGCACATCAAGTGCCATTTGAGCTTTCCGCCTTTACTCTCTCGCTCTCAGCCCATTGACCAGGCCAACAAGAAGACGTTTGTTAGTGCAATTAACAAAGCAACTGAATGGCCACACAATGGACATTGGATAGCATGAATCTGTCGTATCCGTGCCATGAATCTCGTATGCTTTACAGCTACCTTAAGCTGCTTTTAATCGATAACACACACAACAGCTAAAGGCTGCACACAATGCTGATAAATGGCTAAAGAAGCAGGACAATTGAATGCAAGTCTTGAATGGAGTTTCCTACCTAACAACTATCAAATGGATGAGCTAAGCTAAGGTAAAAAATTAGTAATCTGATTTCTAAGTAATTTGTGTGTGTATAATTTAGTTTTAAGAAATCACTGAAATTATAAAACAAAATCAATTTGTGCCTAATTTATGAATATTTTCATTAAGCTAAAACTCTAAAAAATATTAATTTTCAAAAATCCTATTTTGTTTGTATGTTTTAAGCCATTTTTTCAAACAAACTAGCTATTTGAGCTTATTCAAATCCAGTTCAACGCTGCGTATGAACTAAATTTGAGCGCCAACAGAATTTGTATTGCATACTTTTGTGCAGCAAATATAATTAACTGCCCACAAATGATTTAGCTGCAAGCCGCAAAGTATGCTACATTTTATGTGTTTGGATACTGATTCAAAAGTGAAATTCAAAAGGAACCCGATTATGGGATAATGAAATATCCCAATTTTCGGGGAAATGAATGCTCATTTGAATACTCGAATGCATACAGTGTTTTTATTAATAATGCGCCTGTTTATGCCACATAATGATAATAATTAAACGAAACTAAACAATTATTTGTTGGCCCCATTTCGGGCTTTTTTGTTTTTGGCAACTGGCAGCAGCTGAACAATATAAAAGCAAAACTCAAAAGCACAAAATTATGCATAAATAATAATAAATAATATGCAGTGCACAAGGCAATGGTGCATTTAACATTTGCCGCTAAATTGTTTAATCTAAATTCATGCGTCACGCGCTAAATGCACAAAACTGTGGCAATGTGGCAACTTGCTAACGGGGGCATGTGGCACACAATTTTGGCGGTCATTTTGTTTAAATAATTGATATGGCACAACAAGTGCAACCGACTGCGGTTTGCTGCCGCAAACTTTCTGTGTGTATGGGTGTGTGTGTGTGTTTGTGGCACCAGTCTAAGTGCTGGCCAAATAAAATGATTTAAATATTCAAAACAGCACTCAAACACGCATTTTTGTGGCAATGTGCAAATTACTTATGCAACAATTTTTGTATTACATACATATATACATAATAAACACGGACAGAGCTCACAACTGAGTTATTTACCGCCTATTCCCCCCTTCATTTCTGGTCACGCCCCCTAGCTCATCACAGTCGTACTCGCTGAGTTTGCGACTCAAAACTTCCGTGCTTAAATCCACTTTGCCACTGAATTTAAGGCTACTCTACATATTTTGTTATACCCTTAGAAAGGGGGCATTCGTTTAGGTAAATAGTTTGTCAATAGCCTAAGAGAAGCACTGCTAACTTAACATAAGGGGGGTGTCAACTTAAGGCTAAGGTGCTACCCTCTTAACATTAACAAGCTCCTAACTTAACACAAAGGTGCTGCCCACTCCTAGACTTCCTTTAAAAGAAACAAATGCAAATTATAATCTTCATAAAACTTTAACTTAAACCATGCTTAGAAGTTAGAGTATTAGATTATCGGCTATTCTTTTCTGTCTCATTTTAATACGTGTTGTTGTGTTTTCTCTTTTATTTGTTTGCTTTTTTTGTACATGTTGACCGCAGGCCGAAATAAATGAAATCATGAAATAATAAACTGAATTAGGTGCAAATTGTTGTTGCGCGGTTTTATTTTATTTCGTTCTGGAGATTGCACAGCTCCGCCCCCCTCTCACTCACCCACTCACTTCCCCTCACTGACCGCGCTAAACGAGTTTGTCGAGCGCTCAATTAAATGTTTTTTTTTTTTGTTACCGCTTCTATTTGGTAATTTTTGTTTTGGCCATTGGCTGGTACAAGCATTTAAATGGCCAAAAACTGTCAAAAACATTTAATTGCTGACTCCAATTGAAAGCAAAACTGTTGCAACATTTTTAAATGGGTAATCGGAAACTTTTGTTTCAAGTGCTTTGCTCGCCAGTCGTCTGTCTTTGCCTTCCTCCTCACACCCCGCCCGCTCCAACTGCCTCTCAAATAATTATAAATTAATAATTAACTGGCAAAACTATAGAAAAAAGTCATAAATAATAACGTGCATCAACCGCAAACAAAATAAACTTTTAAAAGCGCACAAAGTAGGTAACTAAAAAAAAGTAGAAGAACTTTCGGTGATGGACGGTTAGATATGCTGTAAGTAGACTAGAAAAGATATAAACTCTATGGAGAAACTTTTTGAATGGTTTATAGATAGCTTCTTTTAGCTCTACTCTCAGCAGAAAGTGGATTTTGTACAGAAAGGATATGAGAACGTTGTAAATTAGTTGATTCATCTATCAAAGCAGCTGATCATTTAAGCTAAAAGTAAAAGAATAGGGTAATAAAGCTAAGTATTATACTTCAAAAATCTCTTTATAGCTCATAGCATTTAGACATACCCTCTAGAATAACTTTTTCAAACTACAGGGTATTGCGAAACTCTATGACTGACAAAAAACTAGGCTGTGCCGTAATCTACTTGTAAATGTATCTACAAGTTTATATATCCGTAACAGCAAATGTTACAGTATCTGTGTGACTTTATGCGTATCGCTGTCTGTCTCTGTATATGTGTGAGTATGTGTGTGTGTGTGGGAGAGTGAAATGATTGTGGCATTTGTATGCCGACTTCTGCATAAGTTACATGGACTGGCAGGAAGCAGTGAAGACGGCAGCAGGACGACAGTACGGCAAAAACGACAGTGCGGACAGTGGGAGAGCCAAACAGGAGCACAGCAGAACAGGAGGAGTATGTATGTTGTTCAGCATACAAAACTTTTATAATAATTTGCGCTACAAATTTGAAATTGTAATGCGGACTCATTAGAAAGTTTTTCATTCGAATTTGTTTTCTGCTGCGGTTGCTGTGGCAGCCTCGACGTGCCACTGGATTATTTTCTGATTTTATGCCAGCTTTTTTATGCTCATTTCATGTACAATAAATTGCCTACGATGTACAAACAACAAAATACAGAATATACAAAACAAACAAAAAAAAGCCCAAAGCCTCCTTCAGCACGCTGCTTGAACTCTGCGGCAATACCCAGCAGCTGTGAGGCATATCAACAGCAGCAAGCAACTAGTAACAGTTGAAAGAACCGGTCTTGAACTGGAAAATATGAGCTAAGAATTTGTTATTTAAACTATTTCACTGTTTTATATATAAACATGATAAACCGATCTATATAAAAGGAATCAATATATGTATTAATTTCAAAAAAATTCTATTGCCTACTTTTATCTGCACTATATAATTACCTGCTCACATGTAGTTTAGCTGCAAGCCGCAAAGCATGCTACAAAATTGTAGCGCATTCGTTTCAACTTGTTAGTCGCAGCCGACGCCTCTTTGTACTGTTTGCTCTCTGGGATTATTGTCAAATTATACGCGTATTTATATGGATATGCAAGTTTTCAATACAAACAACACGACCGTGATTCATGGCTATAACACGAGTGTACTCATGACTACTATATGCTATATGTATTTGCCCTTGAAAATGCTTTATTTGTTATGCAGATTTGCTTACGATTTTATTTTATTTTTTTTTTTAATTTTCTGTGGTTTTATTTTCGGCTGACTTGACTCGTAGTATACGCAATGAGCTCTTTTGAAGTGGCTGTATTTGAAGAAGTACTATTTAACTGTTTGGTTGACAAATTCAATTAGTTTTTCTATCCAACACAAATACTGTTAATACCAGAGACAGATTAAAAGCTCGAGTGAATGAGACAGATTTTCATTTTCATTTTCAGCTTATAGTATTTGCTAGGTAATACAATTTTAATTAGTTGAAATTGCATCAAAAGTTTGTTGTGCACATCTTCACTGCTACTACCCGCTGTCTCTTTTCTCTTCTCTCCATCTCGTTCTCTTGCACTCTGAGTATGTGTGTGTTTTGTGAAAATTAATTACATAGAGGCTCATTAGCATTTGCGCTGCATGTTTGTTTTGCTGACGGCAATACAGGCTTCCTTCGTGTACTACAAACGCAAGTTCACACACTGCACGCAAGTACCGGTAGCTGCAAATGTATCTGTATTTGTATCTCTATCTGATATTTGCATCTACAGTTTGTAAGTGCATTGAGTGCGGGCCATGTTCTTGTTATGCTGATGAACCGAAATGTCAATTCGTCTAGTTCTTGGTTTGATAACAGATTGAAATGCTAACTTACTGCAGGTTGGTGTAAATAAATATTGGATTATTTTTTTGTACATATTTTCAGCAAACACAGACTGACAATAGATATATAGAAATTCTCTCTTCACTTGTTCTAGCACACACACAAGAATTACTGCTAATTAAATAGATGACACCGCAAGTGTTGTTGCAACTCTCGTTCGGCTGCCACATTTGGTTGAGTCAACAAAAATGCATTAGATTGGGCACACAAGTGCGTTGTCATCACAATGTTGCAGTAAACAAAGCAAAAACAAGAAAGAAAAGCGCAACAGAGTGCGCTAGGCAGTGTTATACCCGTGTAATATACCGCTCTCTACCAATTAAATTAATTTTCAGTTACAAAACTATACTTTACACAAGCCCAATATACCCCTCAGCGGGTATTATAAAGTGCAAAAACTTTTACAAGTAAATACTGTGTGTGTGTATAAAGTCGCATACTGCAGTTGTTATGCAAAATTAACAAGTTTTGCAGCAAGTTGCGAGTCAACGACAGAGTTTTTAATATGAATTTGCTAGTGAGATTAAAGCGCGCCGCAAAGTAGGCAACAAAAAAGAGCTACAAGACTAAATCCGGGCTGCGGGTTCCTGTTACATAGTAGTTTCTACTGGTAACCTGCTGCCTTCGGTTGCGCCTTTAGCTGCACCTGTCCGCACCGCACCGTGCTGCTGCTGTTGTCTTCTCAATTTGCTGCTACTCCAAGTGCCAAATTGAGTTCTTGAACTTGTTAAGAGTGAACAGTGGGCTAAAAGGGTTTTATTGCAAAAAGGAAGCTATTTATTTATAGGCAGCAGTAAAATTAGCGCTTAATTTAAGCAATATTCAGCTAGTTTTACATACTCTCTATACCGCTAAATAGTTAATTACGCCCACTGTGCAGCATTGCGATTGCTGCTGCAGCTTGCAGTTGTTGTTTACACTGTTTACAGCATTTGCACACTTGCTTCTTATGAAATTGAGTCGCTAAAATAGCACATACATAGACAAAGGAGCGAGTGAGCGAGATGAGGGAGAGTGTGTGAGTGCGAGGGATAGAAAATCTCATGAATAATGCAATTATAGTGCAAGCAGCTGGAGCAGATGCTTAATTATGCCTAGCTGTTTGCTTTGGCCTGGTCCTTGACACCTGACCATATGCTACAGGGTATATACAGGGTATGTGCATACATGCACTCAATTCTACTTTGAGTGGACAGCGTGTGGTAACTGTAAATGTGCTGTTTGTGGCGCTTGCATGAGAAATGGCAAATTCATTTACGAGTGCGCATAACATGTAGCATTTGTCATGCTGCTAAACGCTGCAAATGCAAAATGAAAGGCAACAAACGCAAACAGGGAACGTTGGGAAATGCCTGGAAAATTGCATTTTGAGTGCAAATATTAATTTCAGCTGCCACAGAGCGAGATAGAGAGTGTGTGAGTGGGAGTGGGAGTGAGCGAGTGAGTGTTAGGTGGCAAGTGGCAACACAATGCTGCTTCCTGCTGCTGCTGTTGTTGCCCCATTGCTATTTGTGTCATGTAATTCAAACGTGCAAGCCCAAAAAACATTTTGCTAAAATGTGCATTCCACAGTGACAAATGCAGCGCATATCCTGCAGGAGTGTCCTGTCGTACTGTCGTCCTGCCTCACGGCACTTAACGTAATGGTCCACTGCTCTGAACCTTGAGCATGCCAAAAGAGACAGTAGGACTAGCATCTTCCCCTCTCTCTCTCTCTCTCTCTTTCTCTGCCTCATTTACCACACATTTTCGCTTGTTTAAACGAATTAAAATAAAAGCAGCAAGTTGTGTGTTGCGTTGAGCTCAGTTGAGTTGTGTTGCAAGTTAAGGCAAATGCTAAAAACTTGACCAAATGTGCGCACATTCCACTCCACACACTTGACAGTACAAACGTCTCGCATTTCCGTTTCCGCTGCGTGAGTGTGCGTGTGTGTGGAATACAAAGCATGGCGTTAAAAACTAAGCCAAGGTCGCGCTAAATGCAATGTTGACAGCATCTTTGTCACTAAACTTTTCAAGATTTTCTAAGATTGAGAGTAAGAGTTGAAATGGAAATTTAAATAGTTTATAGCTTTGGACGTAGAATTTTAAACAAAACAAGAAAGAAAGGTACATACTTCTGACAACCCCAATATACCCCTCAGAGGGTATAAAAAGTTAATTCTTAGACTCTTCTCAGCTATCAATTGTGGTTAATGCAATTCATTAGCCAAATTAGAGTGTGTTGGCTTTATAACGACAAGGTCTATGGCTGTCAATGCTGTTCCCATTTGCTATCATTCAATGAAACTTGGCTTATGCCACAAAACATAGCAGACAACCATAGCAGCAGCACCCACACTCATATAGTCGCACTCAAAGTTATTCAGTTGAATACACTCAACCCGCATTTGTGAGTGTCGCCCATGTGAATGTGGCAAATTGCATGTTAGTTGCAGTTGCAACACATTTACCAGATGTGAGTACAAAACATTTTCACTTTCTTGCGTTTTGAACAGTGCGCAGTGTTGCGCATACGCAATGTGTGCCAGCCGTTGTACAGCGCATAAACACACACACACACAACAATACAGTTGCTGACACAAAATGTTATTTCACTTCAATTAAATGGATGCGCGGGTTGCAGCTGAAGTGCCTCCTAGTTGTAGTTGTTGTTGACCATTATACGAACTTTCTCTAAGTGTTTGCCAACTGTATAAGAGTGTGTGCTTGTTTGTGTGTGTGTGTGTGTGTGTGTGTGCGAGTGTGTATTGTCAGTCAATTTAGCAAATGCCGGAACCGCGAAAGTTTCTTAACGCGCTTCCTTTTGCAGCTTCTTCTTGGCACAGTCTAAAACCAAAGCATCAGGCAACAACAACAGCTGCTCCTTGTTGTTCTTGTTGTCTTGGGTTGTCTGACAGCATAGAGTTTCCGTTGGTAATTATGTTGGCAGCGGCAGAGGCAGTGTGCGATTTCAATTTCCGCATTGCCAAATTGTTTGCCAAAATCAAATTCAAATTACAAAGCAATTTCTGCTTCGAAAATAGCTTAGCACACAATCAGCCAACAGACACACACTCTTCCTCTTTCTCTCTTTATCTCGCTCTTTGCAGTCGTTCACCTTGTGGCATAGACATCCGGCGGATGTGTTGTCTAACACAATGTTTAAAATCAATTTGAAATGCTGTCCCTCAAAAGTAGGCAACACTTTTGGTGTACTTACTAGCTTTGAACTAATTCAGCTGCCGCTTGAAAGTATGCAACAATTTTCGCATATTAAACATACGTTTGGTTTTGTCATTGATTTGTTGCTGCATAGCAAATTCCACAAATCACCTACTGTAATTATACTTTTTTGGGGCGCTACTTAATGCCTGAATTCGGTTTTGTATGTGTTTGTGTGTGTGCACACAGTAATTTTCAATTTGCTGTGTGTGTACATAGTAAAGCTCTCTTCGCATCGCTTTGGTTGGGTTTATTTTAAGTTTAACTTTCGCCCTGCATTCGGTTTGTGGTCATAAGCTGGCAAACAATGCATTGCATGATGAATGCTAATAAACTGAATAATATCTGAATTTATAACATGCTTGAAGAAATATTATTCTCTAAATCAATGCAATAATTTATGTTACTGTAGATGAATATGTGTATAAATTTAACCAATATCAATTCCCTCAATGCTCTTTAGTGCAATTCCTCTTAGTGAATGGAATGAATAGCGCTGGGATTTGCACCACATTTGATGCATGCTAGAAGCGACTATAAATACTCATTGAATGGGTTTATTTGCAACTATTTGTTTTCAATAAGCAAAATCACTGGCAATAGATTCCATAAATGCTATGAAAATACTTTGTGTTATTGTATACTCTCATATGCATGCAATTATGTACATATATTAATTTACTTGAAACTAGTTACGGTTTTTTTCGGTGTTGTTTTTAATAATCAATTGAAATTTAATTAATTTATTAATTGAAGCAGTTAAAACTTTTACTTTTTTATTATTTATGCCATAACTATTTAAGTAGTATATACAATCTAAAAAAATTCAAGTGCTTTAAGCTTGTCTGTGTGCTCTTTAAGAAACGACAATGTCCCAGCTTCTTGTCATTACAATTTACATATTTTTTACTACATATGCCATTCGCCAAAAAAAAAAACGAACATAAAAATTGTCTGCAGAATTCTGTGTAAAAATTTCTTTGTTCAACATTTGGATTAAGGCGTTTGGCTGCGTTATGCATTTAAATGACATGGCAAAATAGAAAGCTCAAACACACACACACACACAAACATACACTTCACATACTCTTGGCATAGGTTAAGCCCTTGGCCAACAGCGTAGTAGTAGCCTTCACCTTTGCACTTTTCGGGGCTCGTTTATTTTGCTTAAGCAGCTTGCACAAAATGCTTGTAATTTGCTTGTTTCTTTGCACTTGAATTAGATGAGCGTTTCACACACACACACACACACGCACGCTCACATACACGTATGCTGGTAGTTGTATATAAACATGTGTGTGTGTGTAAGTGTAAGTTGTGTTATTTTTGTGCTTTACCTTTGCGCCTGGCGTGTCCTTGCAGCTGCGGCACTTGTCAAGTCGTTTGCTTGGACCGTGCAAACAACATGTGAAGCACAGCAGCGGCAGCAGCAACAACAACAGCAACAAGAACCTGGCCAACTAGTAAATGCATTAATGGCAGCTTCATTTCGCTCCCTTGCAGCCAGCCTTTCAGCCCCTTTTAGTCCCTTTGGCTCACAGTTTGCTGCCCTCAGCTCTTGTGCCAAAAGCGCTCACCTCGCAAATTTGCGCCCATTACAGATTTTCATGCGTGTGTGCAGCACATGGGTGTGTGTGTGTGTTGGTGAAGTGTTTACGTTGTGACATGGCTGGAATGCTCAGCTTGGCGCCTCAAGTGTTTTTAGCTGTTGTCGTTATTGTTGTTGTTGTTGTTGTCGCCAACGTTTTGATTGCGCTTTGCATCAAGAAGATCAGCAGATTCCTTGAGCTGCTCGTGCTGCTGGGCTCGTTAAGTGCCATCAGACAGTTGGAGTTGGGCTGCTTATGGCATTTTATGCTATTTTAAATGCATAAGCAACGTGTTTATTTGCTTCACCATTTTCTTCCCGTAAAGCTAAATAAATAAAGACATATGATGAGTGCCATCGACGCGACTAGAAAGGGGAGGGGTATAGGACATATGTTGATTTTTGACGCTCGAGTATGTTGGCCATAAAATTGTTTATTGCCAGACGCGTCACCTTTAGTGCAACACTGTGTTTGCTTTTGGCCGCTTGCCTCATTAGAAATTGAAGTTTTGACATTGGCAACCAGAGCTGTTGCTGCTGTGAGAGGTTTTGTAAGCCTCAAGCTCCAGCTCCATGCAATTTTCATTTGTCAAAGCTGCTGTTGCAGCTGGGAAACAATACAAGTGCCTGATATACACTCTCTGGAGAGGGGCTTTATCTATATATATAGATAGATATAGATGTAGTGCCTTGTTATATGTGCGTGTCTTGCCTAATGCATTTTTAATGCATCAAACACATTCTGAAGACGTAAAATTGCATTCAAATTGCTTTAATTAAGTGGATTTGCATTCGAAATTGACACAAAATTTCCCAGAAGACAACAACAACAATAGTAGCTGCACACACAGGACACGCTACTACTCCAAACCCCATTGTGGTGTGTGTGAGTTTTAATTGATTGCTCCATTAATTATTCACATTAAAAGGACTCACACACATATACACATACATGGCGTATGCTTAATTTCCATATGCAGACATATAAAACCTATGCCAAAGTGGCCCCAACAACCACTATACATTGTTTTCGTTGTTGCGTTTTTCTAGCACACATGACGTATGCTTAATGCTCATAAAAACAAAAATATATATTCTCAACTTTGTGAAATGCCTGAAACTATTTGCGACTTGACTTTGAAATTCAGAGTGAATTTAATTGAAAGCAAAATAAAATTGTGGCACACACAACGTATGCTTAATATGCAAACCCACACAAAGCAGTTAAATTCCAAATAAAAAGAAGCAAATAAATTGCGCAAGTTTTTCAAATGTTTGAGAGTAATAAAAATTGATTTGTATTTGAAGCATTCTTAAGCAAGAAACTATTTTGAAGAGTGGCACAGACAATGGTATGGATTCCCATGAAAAAATATGAAAAATAGTTAGTAGTATGTGGAGTCAAGTCAATTGGCAAATATTTGCATAGAAATTTGTTTAAATATTTGCCAAAAAATATGTGTATATGACAAGCCAGCAGATTGTGTGTTATTTGCATATATGAATTGGCTTCAAAACGTTCGCTGTCTCTTTCGTTATCTTTCTGTCTTTTGCTCTTTGATAAATTTGTGCTGGAAAAGTCAAAAGGACATTTGGCAGCAAAGGTAAATAGAGAAAAGTTTCTCATGATTTGCAAGTGTCAAGTGTGCACAATGACAAGCACTTGAATTTATAGCATATGAGTGTATATGTATGTGTGTGTGGATGTGTACTTAATGTGACACTTTAAGTGAAATATGCAAATAAATATATATGTGTACAGTATATGAGCAAGTTTTGTGTGCTTTGATTGACTTAACATTAAACTACACTATGTATGTCCATATATACAAGAAGAAATAACTGACTTTAGCAAACTGTTTGCTGCAAACACACATAAAACTAATTAGCTGAGCATATTTTATGCTGATTTATGTATGTGTGTCTCACACATATGTACATATTTATTGACTTAATTAAAGCATTGCCAGTCGTGGCTTTGATTTCAATGGGCAACACGAAATCGCAAATGTAAAATAAAATGCGATTCACTGAGCTGCATAATTATAATGAAGCGTTTTTGTCAGACACAACTTAACCTTAATTCCATGTTAGCTCACTTAATCCTAGCGTCTCTCTTTTTTTTGTTGTATTCCTTCTCTTTTACTCTTTCAGCACATTGTATTAGTTGCAGCATGCAGGTGCGAACTGTTCTCTGTTCTTTTTTTTTTTAGCTGACACGCATAAAAAATGCGCCGTCTGCTAATTAAGTTGCCTCGCCAAAAAAGAAAACTAAAATGAAAACGCAAGAAAAGCTAGAAGGGGGCAGGGGGGGGGGGAGGTGGAAAATCTGTACGCATTGTGTTAGCCGTAAGTTTTGTGCATAAAATACAGCACAGATGCTGCTATTGCTATGCTATGCGGGCCAACTCCGTTGTCAGCCCTGACCACATTTTAATTGGGCTAAGAGGCGTGTACGTTCGCTCGGACCAGGGGTTGGCAGTGCAGCAGGGCTGCATGTGTGACATGCTATTAGGAAAACTTTTAAATGAGTTAGTTAAGTAAAGCGGGTAATGCTGTTATGAGTCTCACATTCACATTCTCGCTTCATGCTGCATAACAAAAGCTTGTCAGCTTTGCTTGTTCAGCTTAACAGTCTGTTAGACCGCCAAGACCTCAAGCAACATTTTCACTTACACACACACATACACATACACATACAATAGACATATATAAACATGTAATTAATGCACTTACATAATTGATGAAATTTCCCTCTTAATATCCGTGCAGACAGGTTTAGTTAAAAGTAGTCGTGTTCTCATTAACATTTCTTTGTTCAGCGTGTCAACAGCACTTTTACAGTCTTTTAATAGACATGATGGTACTAGTCAGCATGCAAAAGCTTTCTATATAATTTGTGTGTTAACTTTATAAATTTAACAACTTAGCATGCAAGTTATCATACATCTATTAGAGTACTTTGACTCCATATTACAAAGAGTAGGTCAATAGAACGCTTTTACGACACTCTAACAGTAAGTTAACAGCGTTGTGCTAACATATTCTTATAGCAATATTTTTGGTTTTTATATCTATTTTTGCTGATAAAAACTGAAATCTCAATTTTGACCCCATAAAGTTTGTATATTTATGGCCAGCACAAATTTCAACTGTCTCTAACAAGCTTAAAACGTATGTGAATATACTTATAATCTACATAAACTGACAAATCAATTTCGGAAAAATTAAAATATTTATTAACATTTCTGTTTCAGTGTAAGTTTAACACTCACTTATTTTATTCTACAAAAGACTTCTGTAAGTAATCAGCAGCGCTGTTACAGCACTTGAACAATAAGTTAACATTACTGCAATAACATTTTTGCGTGTGCAGAGAGTAAACAACAGTCTGTTAAGTGATGTAAGTTAACATACTGAAATCAATGTTTAAGTGCTCTCATTAACATTTCTGTGCTTGATTGGGTAACGTAAACAGTGCGCTGTTAATGACTCATTATCAATGTGTTTAACATGGATAAAAACTCCTCCAGCTGTGATAATGACTGATTACAATAATACCCTCTAATGCGTGATGCTATAAAAAGTCGATTTAACTGGTTTTTACATTTCGACTAATTATAATGCTTTGCAAAATTTATATATGGATATATGGTTAAGCATAAAACAGCAATTATGAATCGCGTCAAATCGCTTAAGTATGTGCATTTTTTCCATAGAAAATTTGGTATTAATTGAGGCTTTTTATTTGTAGACATTTGTGTGGTAATTGTGGCATAAGTGCACGCAATTAATATGCAATTAGGCTTATGCAATAATTTTTGATTATTTCTTGTGCTCTTTAAATGAGACAGAGACAGAGAGAGAGACAGAGAGACAGAAGAGAGAGAGAGAGAGTGTGGGCAGTGTGCTTCAGGCTGCAGGATACATGTGGCATGCCACAGCAATAGCAATAGCAATTATCGCAAATTATATTGCCCAAATGTATACTATATATTGTATATATGTATAAGGCAGATTGCATTAAGCGAAGTTGCGATTCAGTTGAATAACCAAAATGTTAAATGCTCCATACTCGACAGTTGAATAATGGAAAAACTCATGACATGGAAATGAATGAAACAAAGGAATGCCTGAGAGGCAAAAAAATATTATTCAATTACGGGTATAGTCATCGGAATGTTGCACTGAAATCGACCAACCACACCACACCAGACCAGTCCCGTCCAGCCAGGCCCATGATAATAATGATGATAAAATATGCGATTCAATAAATACTTGAAGTTTCTGCCCATTCCTATTGAGTTTTTCCCCCTCGTAAATTGCAATAATAACAATGATTCGGTCAGTTCCCATTCACAATACTCAGTTGTATTCACTCAGCGTTGTGTGAGTTTCAATAACATTCAGTATTTTTTGGTTATAGCCGAAATCCAATAAAGCCTCATATACAAAAATCAACCAATTGTAACGTTCATTGTTATAAACAATTATGGCTTGTTAAGCTATTGGTGGAATCTATTGGTTTTAGGATTTGGTATAGTTTTAGATTATTTCAATTTCATCAATTCTTTCATTACTATTTCCAATATTTATATCTTTTCAAACTATTGAGTTCAATTTCAACTTGATGCGCAGTTTTATCAAAACACGAAGCTTAAAGGCGTCTCTAAATTAGTGGGCGTGGCCTTGGTTGCCTTGAATTTTATGACGCAGTCGGCAAAGTGTAGGCTGGCCACATTGATAAGCCTGGCTGTCTGGCGTTTGCTTCGCCACGTTTCATTTGCATAAAATTCAAATAAAATAAACGACAAACATTATAATCATTAGCCTGGCGACCGCCTCCAGGGTGCACTCTGGCCGATGGGGCGTCCAACTTGTACTACACACAGTTGCAACAGGCAGGTGGAGTGGCGCAGGAGTGGAGGGTAAGAAGTGAGGCAGTATCCGTTGGGGCCGCTGACATATTTATGGAGTTTCTATGTTAACGAGCCGTAAATTAATTTAGCTAATGATATATGCAACACGCCAACCGACGACAAGCAGCTTCCCGTTTTCCCGACATTTCCCAGCTTTCCCGTTCCATTCGCTTCATCTGCTTCATTCAGCTCCCCTTGCTTATTAAATGCCTATCCATTCCTGCAATGCGACTTTCTGCTGTTCCACCTGTTCGCCCAGTTTCTGGGTCATTGCAAACTGTATGAGAACCAGTAAATAGTTAAACACAATCGAACCAAACTGAAAGTAAAACAACAAATAATTCATTATGTTACTATAAATCAATAAAATAAACTGAAAGTTATAGCTGTTTGATATTTTTGAATAATACATGCGCTTTAAAGTATGCAGTAGTTTTTGAAACTTAAAGTTAACAGTTGAATATCGACTGTAGCGATCTAAATTGTTTATAATATAATTTTATAGGGACTGATTAAGCTTGTTAGTCTCTTCTACTCACCATAGTAATCACCGTTTTGTTGAGCACAATGCTATCACCGCTGGTAAACTCCACCTTGAATTGAATGCGCCAACGCATCATGGCCTCAACTTGTTGTTTAAGCGGCAGACTGCCTGGAAACCAATTGTCCAGTTGCTCAAGCAGACGTAGACACTTGCGACCCTCGCTGACACTTTTGCCACAGTAAACGGGAGCAATGAGCATCTTGTAGAAGGGAACCAACATGCAGATGCACAGAAAACCGAGCAACATGGAACTAACACCTTCGTTGCTATCATTATCGGAACGACCAAAGATGATGAAGAGCTCGCTGGTGCTTAAAGTAAAGTCGTGAGCCATGGCCGACCACAAACTGAGACTGAAGACCTCATTGATCTGCTGTATGATGTAGTGCAGCTCCTTGACCATGTCTATAAGACATCTCACCCGTCGCTCACACAATTCGCCTCTGCCAAAGCGACGCTGCAGAAACTGCGGCTCGATAATCTTCTGGAGCAGGCGAAAGCGTATGGTAAGCATTTCCGTGAGGGTCATATGTACATATCCAGTGAGATGAGGTCCACCGGTAATCACTATGTAGCAGAGTGCAGCGGGCAGCACAATATTCAGCTGATGACCCTCCGCACCACGCGCCAGTGCCGTATTGACAGCACCCAAATAGAGAAGAGCCACCACAGTCAGCACTAGCAGATTCTTGCGAAACAATTTGCTATAGTTGAGATTTGCACCAAAGTCACGAATCAATTGTCTATCAATTTCCGCCAGACGTTCATAAATCTGCCGATGCCTTTTTGAAGCCGATTGCAGTGATATAACAGTCAATATAAAAACTAGCGATGATATAACCAACTCCAAACCCATGATGCTTAGCACAAGTTTGTCCAAGCTCAGGACTCGAGTTCTCAGCGCATCATTCTGCACCATGGCATAGAGGCTGCTCCACAATCCCAGCACCACCACACTCACAGTGGACAGCGTGTACAGACGTGTCCATTTGCTGATCACAAATTGTCCATCACGATGATAGAATCCGCTGCAGCAGACGATGAATTGTACTCGAGAAACGAGCATAACACAATCGTGTAGAGTCTGCGGTGCTCGGAAATAATACCAAATAGCCATATTAACATACAACCTCAATCGGTCACTGCTAATTCAACTTTGATTTGTCTGCCATGAAGTGTTCAAGTAGCAATCAGAGTTATTTATGTAATTAGTTAATTAATCGGAAAGGCATTAAGTAGAAATAATCTCATCGAACACTCATTTATAAACATTATATAGCGTGCTGATGATCTAGAATGTTTAGAGGAACTTAATGGATTCAGAAATTTAATGTAATTCAAGTTCAATAGCAATTTATGTATTTAAATTCGAGACTTTTGGCTTCTTTTGAAATCTACGACGTTCGAAAACCTCTACAACAGCTTTAATATGCCCGAAATTGAAAGATTTTTCAAAGAATTGAAATATTAGCTTATATTCGCCGACTGGCAAAGGGGGGAAATCTTCGCTGTCGATAAATAATTGGCGTGCCATCATATGTCCCTAGAATATAGAATACTTTTCGGTTAATTGACCCACTCATTTGTCAAACTTACCGAATAGGGACAGCTATGATTGACATTTGTGTGACGCAGCAGTTGCATAAGAACCAAATCAGAATACGGAAAGAGTTTTAATTTGACATCAATGCTGCAAACACTAATGTTGAAGGGAAACATATAGGGTTTAAATTGGTTTGTGTTGTCCTTTTTGAAAAAGTTCGCTTGAATCTAGATAAATAAGTAACAGTTAAATAAGTTACTTTGAGCAGCTACAACTTACAATTATGTGGTATAGCGGCTTTACAAGATAACAATCAGCATTTAGATAGGATTTTGTCCAGCTCTCAGCAATCAAAGTACAAGTCGCATTCACAACATACTCTGGATGTGATATGCACTCAATGCTCTTCGCCTTGAAGAACGTGGAACCTGAGAACTTTGGAAGAAACAGCTCTTATTGTATACTATTTCAAAAGTATTGCAAATACATACAACACTTGTCACAGCTAAGCCGAGACACAAACCGCTGAAGAATGCAACTAGAAACTGCATAATGTCAACTGAAATACTGCGGAGAATACAATTCAGTGTCCTACTTATAAAAGCTGAAGTCTAAACCATTAGCCTAATAGATATATTTAAATATTTAAGACTAAAATCATATAAATTATATTGATTTGAAATCGAAAATAAGTTTATTATTTTCTGTTTGAATGATTGCCTTGTGTGCATGTAAGAGAAAATTGAGTAATTCTAAAAGATATGCAAATTATCAAACAATTTTATCATGCATCGGCATTTTGCCTAAATTTCCATATATATTTTAGCTATCAAATGTAAAATCACAGCACTCAAACAAATTAAGCCATGGAATTTCAACCATGACTATCACGAAATTATTGGAATCATCACGTTCAAACTCCAGAACAATTCTCCAAAATTTAACGAACTCATTCAAAGAAATAAAAAAAACAACATTATATATTTCATAATTCTAATTCCTTTTTCGTTTTATTTCCACCATTTCTGTAGCATGCACATAATATTTGATAACTCCAACTGATTCTCTTGGTCGATCCGAATAGTTTTCGAATATGCTAAAAGAGATTTGATAGAAACCAAAGGGAAACTTTGGAATATACGTATTATTCGCATCGATGAACAAGTTTCGAGCCATTAGATGACCCTGTCAATTAAAAACTTTTACTTAAAACCAAAAAAAATTAAGATAATTAACATGAAAGCTTTTACCAGATAGGGACAACTGTGATTGACGTTGGTATATATCTTAATTATTTTCCAAAACATAGTGCCATAAGGTATAAAGTTCCTTTTGGATATTATATCGCACATATTGAAAGCAACATTCACCAGAAACGGATGATATCGATTGTTGTAGCCTTTTTTGAATATTTCCAAGTGAACCTTAAATATAATGATCAATTAGATTTATAGAACAGTTGTGTTTAGCTATATATGTTTACCGTTGTATTGCGCAGTGGCAAAATGACATCACAATCCATATTTAAAACGGCTTTATTCCAATTTTGTGCTTTCACCAAGCAGGTGGAATTGACAACATATTTGGGATCAGGCATACACTCGATGTTCATGGATTTATAAATCATCGGTCGTTCTCCAAGCTGGGAATGCATAATATTTAAGTACTATACATACCTATATATATATTTATATATATTTTGTATAAGTTTTACCACTCTTGAGAAGTACTCAATATATAGAATGACCACAAACGCTACGAACATTATTACAACTGTGAAGTGTTAACTGATTTTCCAATGTATTGGCTTGAAAGCCACATGGTGAACAAACGTCTTAATGCATTTTTAATCGTTCGGACAATTATAACTCAATTATGATTCTCGGCTTTGTAATCCATATTCTGATAAATTCAAAATTTTGTATTTTATTTTTATGCATTAAATTATTGAAGTTGGAAATGAAACACATAAAAAATTGAACTTTTTGAGCAAAATTCTAAATTTTTTATACGTTTTTCCTTTCAAAAATATTGTTTCTGTTAGGTAATTCATTTGATTCTGATTTTTATTAGTTTATTTCTTACATTTCTTTCTTTACTTTCTTTTTTGGTTTGACCGTCTCCATGGCTTCCCAGTAAAAGTTGATTATACCAACCGATTCAGTTGTTCCCTGGGCCAAGTTTTCGATAATATTCAGTGTACATCGATAGAAACCCAATGGAACAATCGGTATAAAAGTTTCAGGAACGTACAAGTTTCGTGCCATCAAATGACCCTGTAGTTTTAGAATGTAAATATCATGCCAGCAAATAAATTTTGAGTTCAATTCACCGTTATGGGGCAACTATGATTCACATTTGAAAACTGTTTTAGTAACTTCATCAAGATCATGCCATATGCCAGATAATTGCGTTTGATAACGACATCACACATGTTGACAACAACGTTGACCAGAAACGGATGGTATCCATTATTATAACCCCTTTTAAAAAGTTGTAGATGTACCTGTACTAAATGAAATTGTGAATGTATGGATGTATACATAAATTACGAGTTCCTACCGATGTATTACGTAATGGTAATATCAAATAACAGTCCATTTGGGCAACTGCATTGTTCCAATTTTTGGCTTTAACTAAACAGGTGGTATTTACGGCATATTTTGGATTTGGCTTACATTCAATATTTGTTGTTTTGTATACAGTCTGGGTGTTGGTACACTGCAAACAATATAAGAATGAAAATCTGCCAAATTCTCAACATTGATTTAAAATATCGAAATACTCACCAATTGGCAGCCGAGTCCAACACTTAGGAATATCCATAGTTTGAAAGACATTTTTCAACTAAGTTTAGTTCAGGCAATTAACAATATTATATGTGCCATTGACAGCTACTTTTGTTAATAGTGCTGCCAAAATTTCATAAACTAAAATAGCTAAAATTGGAATGAACTGTTTAGTGAATACTGATTTCATATTTATAGATTAGCAACAAACAAATTTAGCTCTGTTTGTATGACATTATCATTATATCATATCTTTTTTACATTAACAAAAAAGTGACAGTGGCTGAATCTAGCTATAAATAAGCCTTAATGTCAACACTGCATTTAATAGGAATTTGATGGGTTTTTAATAAACTGCAAAATTGATGTAAGTACGAAACAAAAACAAGAGATAATTGCCAAAATGGATTATGATGTAAAACTAGTCATAACAGTGATATATATACAGCTAAAAGCAAACTTAACTACAGGGTATCTCTGACACATATTCGTTAAATGTAGAGTAAACGATTGAAATTGATTTTAAAGCGACTAATTATAGAATTTTTTCTTTAAAGTTTACATGGTTTTTTGTGCATTGCATGGCAATGATTATGAACAACTAACTGATTGTGTATAATGGCAACTGTTACGGCTGTTGGCCAGGCCCAAAATGCTTGAATTAAACAACGTAATCTGCGGGATTATGGCCACTGTCATCAGAGATCTGGCGTGTTTCCAAAAGTCGCTGACGAAGCTGACAAAGTTGATGATGTCCCCCGAAAAACGTTGACAAAGACAACATTCCGATGGTTGGCGACACGTGCAGCAGCAGCAGGACGTTATGATAATAATTTGTGCCAGCCAGGAGAAACGGGGAGAAGCAGCAGTAGGGGGTGTAGCAGAACTATATGCCATCAGGCTGAAAGTATTGCATAATTTACGGCTGCCGAAAAGCGGAAATATTGACACGGATATGCCAGAACGACGGAGGCAGCATGGCGTTGTCATTATGCCAGTTGATGCCGCCAGCATCGACCATTTTGTCAGCTTTAATTAATTAAACTTGATTAACGAAAATTTTATGATTGTCCAATGGCAGCAGGAGGCAATCAATCAAGTCGAAAACCAACCGTAGAGCAAGAGAGAAAGCCAATACGACAGTCTGGACAGAAAGTTTTTCCTTTCCCAGCCTGTTAATTATTTTGCATTAAATATTTATGAGTTTTTAGTCGAAAAGAGGCTGACTAACTTAACATGGTAGTAGTAACTACCACAATAAAATAAAATATATATAAAAAATGTATTAAATTAATTAGGCATGCGAAAAGCGCAACAAACAACAGTTAACAAATGAGCAATTGTTACAATATAAATTAAAGTACAAAACAAAAAAAATTGTCAAACAGTTGAATGCACAGAACAACAGTTGAAAAACATAACACAACTGTTGACTTTATGCCTCGCTAAACAGCTAAATACATAATGATAATATTTATGATTATTATTTAAACAAATAATGACAGTGTCACTTACACTAACACAAAGAAGCATGTCATTTTAATTAGCGTAATCAATGAAAAAAAGGCGAGTTTTATAAATAGAAATAAAACAAAAACTATATACATAATAGTAATTTTTGTGTTAATAGCTTTGACGTATAATTAATTGTAAAAATTATTAAACCCATATATTTATGTGTATTTAATGCACATAAATATCTATAAAGAACAAAAAAAATGCTCTTTTAATTTTGTCTTTAATTATTAAACTAAAGAATACAAATATATTAAAAATAAGAACAGAGTTTTAGGTAGAAAACAGTTATAGTTGCATATAAAATAGCTTTAAAAAGTTACAGAAAATATAAAAACTAACAAACAGAATACTTTGGAAAGAAAACAATAACAGGTTGATCAAAAAAAGCTGCGAATTGCTAACAAAAGATATCTATAAACTAATAAACATAACAAATTTATTTTGAATTTATATAGTTATCATAAGCTTACTGCTTTTCAATACAAATTATTATTGCTGATATCTAAACTCATCAAAAGTCAATAAAAATAGCAAAAGAAAACTTGATGTGCTGCAATAGGAAATGGAAATCTATTTTCAGTTTACTTCCCTTTTCTCATTTTCCTTTTTCCTCTTTTATTTTTCTTTGTCAAAACTTATTTTTGGGGAAATTTGCACATGTGACAGCTGACTAACTGGCTAACTGACATCTGACAGACGGACAGACGAACGGACAGACAGACGGCAAACACTTCTCAACTTGATTCAATTAGCGCTAATTTAAAATGCCAACATGCCGATGTCGATGAGAGCAAAAAAAAAAAAAATACTAAAAAAAGCGAGCAAAACAATAAAAAGAAACAACAAAAAAATCAAACCCCAAATTACCACATGACCCCCATCAAAGTTGTTATTGTTGTTGTTGTTTCTGTTGTAGCCAAGTGTTGACATTTGGCATCATTTTGGGTTTTGCTGCTGTTTTCTTAATTTGGCTGTCAGTTTGGCCAGGCGTTAACTGATCCATGTGAGTTACCAAGCACAACAACAACAACAACTTATCCCATGTCTTCATTATACAAAACTACTAGATCACAAAAAAGCAGCAACAAAAAAAAAGTATATATTTAAATGTAAATTGAAAAAGGTTCTACGTTGAACTGTTGAACTAATTGCGCAATCAGCCGTGAGGCAAAAATGTACACAGAGAGAAATGGGAGATGCAAAAATTCTGTTATGTATGTTATGAGTTATAGAAGCAGTTCTAAGTGAAGTTAAAAGGGGAGAAATCAGGTTTTCGTCACAATATACTTGATTTTTTCTCACTGTGCATATGAAAATATGAAATTCGATATCTTACATGTATAACATATATTCAAGTTATATGAGTTGAATCGTCAGTTGAAGTTCAAGTCTTGTTTTTGCCACTTTGACGTTACAAATGAGCTTATAATGCGTATACGCAGCATAGGCACAGCAGGTATAACGGCACATTTGCAGCTTTTATGATGCACATAATCATCAGCAGCTCACATTATGCTGATGATCATTAAGCGCAGCATAATAATCGCTACACACACACTCGTATATATATATGTATACATGCAGATTGACAAATGTTGAAGTTGTTTGCCAAACACAAAAACACATTTGTCTATCCGCAGGCGGGCTCATAAACATACATATACATATATGTATCTGTGTGTGTTAACTTACAGCTTAGCTGGCAAAGTGCAGTGTGTAGAGCGCACTTTAAAAGGGTAGCCAAGTTGTGGTTGTTGTTGTTGCTGTTGTACTCTAATAGGGCAAATCATTTGTACGCACTTGCCACTGCTGACTGCGTCTTAATGCTGCCTGCAATTAAATTAAATAACACCATAATTAATTACCTGATAACAACAACAGCAGTGTGTGTGTGTGTGAGTGTCGGACTGGGCCAAAAAGAATCATTTTGTTGGCCAGAAAAGTTTTGCTTTCGCCTCGGCTTGATTTGTTAGCAGCATTTTCATGTGGCACGCAGAGCAAAAGCCTCTAAGGTGTTAATGTTCGCCTGGCCAATGCCATTCATTATTAAACAACTAGACTATGCGTATGAGTGTGTGTGTGTGTGTATTGGTGTGTGTATTTGTGGGTGTATGACCAGCTTGAAATAAAGAATGATTTATGATCAAAATACTGGCCACGCATGTTCGTTCTCACAATTAAACTTTGACCCCAGTTGGCTTGATTTTCTTTTCATTTCATTTTGTTGCGTTTGGTTTCGTTTCTTTGCATTTCATTTCGTTTATGAAACGTCTTTTGGTTTCAATAAATACCCTACACTGGTTAAAGAACTACATAATTTTGAAACATAATAGAAATGGCAATTAATTTATTATTCTTTATTAATTATTATATTATAAATTTTTATAGTTTTTTTTTTTTTTTTCCTCTTTAAGTAGTGTATAATTGGCTTCAAAGGTTTTAAAAATAGAACATTATTAAACAAAATTCCAAAAAAGCCATAGATACATTACATTCTTACACATCTGATTAGTTTATTTCTCTTTTTAGCTCAAATAATGAGTCAACTTAGGATTCCCTAATTATACTCTGCTATCCAAGACAATCGATTTGCCCTGCTGCCCTGTAGCGCAGTGTCTGCTTTGTCTGCCTGCTGTGATTTTATTTTTTATAGAGTTTTCTTTTTTAATATAATAAAAACTCGCTTAATCTGAGCTTAAAGGGGCAGCGACTTGAGTGATAAAACTAAGCGGCAAACGCTAAGCACTTTCTACCCTTAACTCCGCCCCATAAAGTGTATCGTAAATTGAAGATATATGTATATATGATTACGATGGATGCTGCACAAAAGCGCACAAATCAATGGGCCATAACGGGATAATGCAACTTATAGCAATTTGGCAATAAATGTTAATATTGCTGCATTGATTGGCAATAAGTATTCAAGTGTACGAATACGAGGCCCATGAAAGAGCATGAAAAGCCCAAATGTGCTGGACGTCAAACTCTTGTTGCAAAAGCTTATCGCGTAGTGCTTTTCATGCCACACTCCCGCCCTCACCCACCTTCATCTCCACCTCCTTCTGCTGCTGTTGCTGCTGCCCCTTATCAGCGCACTCGTAATATCAAAAATTGCATGCATAAATGCGCTTTATGTTAACGAGTGTGTAACGAGCAGGAGTTACTGCTGATGATGTTGCCACTGCCACAGTTTCCGTTGCCCATTCTCCCCTTTGTCCGTTGCAACAGCTTTCTTTGCCGCTGCCCTGTTTGTTTTTTTTTTTTTTTTGGTTCATACTCTGAAGTATTATCATTGCGCCTGTTTTATCTCTCTCGACTCTTGATGAAATATGCCTTCGTCCAACGTTCTCTTCCAGCACTTTCCGGCGGCCACGTTGCAAGTAGCATAAAAACTGGCCAAGCATGCTACATAAAAACACACCCAACACCCACAACAACAACATCAAGAGAGAAAAACAACTTAAATTAATATTCTTCGACTTTTACTCATCTCGTTTCCTTTCAGAGCCGCCGAATAACTCTTTGTCGCTCAGGTGCAACGCTTACACAGATGTTCTGTTAAATCAGCGTTCAGTTCCAAAAATAAATGAGGAATACATTAAGCAGAGCGCGCCTTGGAAAATTTGTATATAGTAAATGCAGAAAACTGGAAAATTGTAAAGTTATTATCATATACTTATATACATATAGCGAAGTGCAGTTTTTATATACAAAAGGCAATTCTTTCTTTTCTTATTTATTATTTAATTATGCTTCTTCGCACAACTCAGTACACATCGATCGATCTTCTCTCGCTCACATTTGTTCGAGAACTAACTCGTTGAACGTTCTCAAACGTTCGTCTCCTCAAATGCACTCAAAGAGAGTCACAGCTCTTTGAGTGAAATTTACTGACTGAGGCCCGGCCTGCTACAGTGTTGAAATAGGTTTGATTCGAGAGATTTTTCACTCAAAGAAACGCCGCCATTTTAGTGGGATTGGATTGGATCGGGTGTGAACGCGAAGCGGCCAGAATTGATCAATGTATTCGCAATGACTTCTTGGGCAAACCAATAGAATATTATACGTTCTAATAGAAATTTCAATTTAATCTTGAAATTATTGTTCAGTTGGGTTAATGGCTACCATATATAAGTGGCATATAAGCTACTTGCATACTTTTTTAAGCACACTTTAAATATTTTAAAGCTCAAAAGCACTTCTAGGGTTGTCAAGCGGCTGCAAACTCAAGTAGATATACAGTCTACCACTCGTTAGGTGCTTACGTGTACTATATATACTGTTTATATGATATGCGATTATAAACGAGTTGAAATACTTTTGTTTGCATGGATTGTTTGGTGTGAGTGTGCTTTAAGCGCTTTAAGCCCTGCCACAAGTTGCATGTGGCCAGACAAAAGGCAGAAAGCGTCTTAATCAGTCTTTTTGCTGTTGTTTTTGTTGTTGCTGTTGTTGTGGCGCAAATATTTGCGAAATATTCTTGCTCATTATGTCGATGTGGCAATGTGTGTGTGTGTGTGGAGGAAAGCCGATTATGCCGCACAATGTGGCACGCACGAAGGCGGAGGTTTCACGAACGAACTGATTAATGAGCTGCAAATGATGTTATGCCTCAGCGCTTGCAGTGTGCGTAAATCAGACACAATTGGGTGTGAGACTTGTGTGTTGCATGCAACAAATCTGCAAGCATGTTGCTAATGATGTTGTTGCTGCTTGCTGCTTGCCAGTCAACTTGACATTCGATGCGTTTCACTTGTTGCACACACAGCACACAGAGAGTGTGTTGCAGCTGTTGCAATGTTGCACTTGCCACTTACTACTTGCCGTGGCAGTTGCTGTTGTTATTTATATAGCCGAAAGACATGGCGCATCGCTTGACACTTTAAACTATTGTGAGAGTGTGTGGCATGCGGCTTGGGGCATACCCCCACCCCCAGAGGCGACAAACTTTGCAATTGCCACAACGTTTGGCAGCTGCGAACGGACGTCACTTTAAAGCCAAGACCAACAAAGAAAGAAAAAAAAAAGCAGAAAAATTGGTGGCAAGTAAAAGTTTTTATGCAGCAGTTAACGGCAATTCGGCAAACTTGTACGTGCCACCACAACGGGGCAGCAAGTGGTGGTTTGTTGGTTTGGTGGTGTGGGAAGCTGCCACTTAAATGGGATCAACAATATGCTCTGCACTGACTCTAGACCCAGTTAAGAAGACATTGCATTTGTCTGGCCATAAAAGCAGCTTATGGCTCAATAAGTACAAGCACTGCAAATACAAAATACAGCTGCCACAAAGGGTTGCAAGTAGTCTACCAAAATGAAATATGCATACATACATACATATGTATATGCTAACAAGCAGAAAGTGCAACTTTTGACATGGTTCTGTTCTGTTGCTGTTCTGATCTCTTCTGCTCCTTCCACCGACTGCCATCAGGAATATTAAGATTTCGGTGCCAAGACAAAAGTAAATTGCTTAAAATGCACAGTTCCTTCCAAAAAATTATTAACATGTGTTACAAATACACTGACAAAAAGTAGTGCTAGTCATAGAATGAGTGAATATTTGAGCAAGGAAACGTTTAAAACTGTCTAGAGGTTCAGCAAAGAGTAGTTTATAATGATAAAAACTGTAGCTTTAAAATAGCTTTTAGATCTTTATTAAAAAATATTTCTATAAATTTCCTTTACAAGAAAATATGCTGATATTAACATTTGTATGTCAACACAATCAAGACAGACAGAAAAGTAAATTGTAGAAAATTTCAAAATCCCCCCAAATAGTTCTAGTTTTATTACATAATCGCAGACAGAGTGAAATTTTAAGCAACGAATCGTTTTTAAATTACCCCGAGGCTAAGCAAATCAAAGTTTTAGTTTCTTTGCTTAATTATAGTGTGTGGTTGAATACCCTATAAAAAGTATACGGTATGCTGCTTCTAACTATAATCCAAGCTGTTTATTTTATTTTTTTTATTAATTATTCAAATACGTTTTCTATAACACGTGCTATCCATTAAAGCTTTGACAAAAACAAGTTGGATTCTCAAGGTAATTTGGATTTCATATGAATATATAGCGCAGAATATTTTGAAGATTGTTTTATTTAACATTTGTTGATAAAGCAGACAAGTTCAACAATTTCTTAACATGAAGTTTCTTTTAATTTTGAGTATTTTACTCGTTTTGGTTTGTGCCTGGACTACAGTTAAAGGTTAATATCAGTAACTATTCTTTAAATTGCTTAATGATGAACTTAACTTATTGTCTCTGACTGCAGCACAAACAGAAAAGCCGAATGATGGGTTAAATTATGATTATACATATCCAGATTATGGAGCCACCCCGGCAGACTATGAAGAAACTGGCTAAAGAATTAAATGTGTGTAGCAGTATTAAAGTTTAATCCAATAAAGCATAACAATTCCTAAACAACTATTAGTACAAAAATTTAAATTTGACGGACAGTAACAGGTAAGTAGCTTTTATTTTCCATTTATTCTAAATAGATTGACCGATGTTAATGATGACTATGATCGGAACGCTGTAGCTATGGATTAAAAAAGTGTTTAATATAAATTTGTGTAACAGCTGATGATTTCAATCTATTTAATTAAGTAGGAACAGCCAATAAGAGGTTTTTTTAAGCAAGTTAACAAATAACAGGTCTGTGTTTCAAAGTATAGTTTAAGAAGTGGATTATCAGGAAATTAATTTTGAATTCAGTTGACAGTTAATTCAGTTAATTCTCGTTAAACGTATAGACAACATCGTAATATCTTCTATAAACTGAAACGGGGAAGACAAAAACAAGTTTTTCAGAGATTTTTGACAGATCAATCATATAGTTGCCCGATTCCAACCAAAGTCGGTTAGAATTTATAAAAATACGCAATGCACATGTTGTATAAGTTTGATTAAGATATGTCAAATGATTAAAAAGTTTGCCTTACAAAATACAGATTTTTTGATTTCGAACGTATGGCGGCTATATGATAGAGTTGTTTAATTCCAACCAAAGTTGGTCAGAATATATAAATATGTGTAGTACACATATGGCGTTACTTTGGTTGAGATATCTCAAAAGACAAACAAGTTTTCAAACTAAAAGAAGATTTTTCTGTTGTTCAGCGTATTCTGCAGTCGTTGAAACTCTGTTAACTTTTGTTTTGACAACGTGAAAGCTGTTGCTTAGAACATTTGCTAATTGTAGGCCCATTCAGTGTGATTAATAGACTTTCTAGAGAATGAGAAATGCTGCCAGTTGCCAGTTGCCATATAAATCACCACTGTCTGCTCAGATCGGGTCGCATAAGTCATAAAGATGTCAAAGCTGTTGCTACTCTCGCTGCTGCTGCTGCTGATCGGTGCGACTTCAGGTGATTTTTCTTTAACAATGAATGCTTAAGAAGTTGGCCAATTGAATAGTGTTTATTTTAGCCAAACGTTTGCTATTACGTCCGCTGAGTGGTGAGGAGTTGGATGAACTGGATGAGCAGCTACCCGAGGGTCGTTCGGTGAGAACTGGACTGGCTGCACTCACTGGCTATACGCTGGGTCTGACCAAAGCTTTAGTGGGTGTCTTTATCTATGATGTGATAACAGCGAATGTCACTGGCACCGAAAGTGAAACAACCAGTAATCAATATGCACAACAAGTTTGTCTGAATACCGCCGAGACGGCGCTGTTAGCACGTTCCAATGATGAATACAATCCATACGATGATGCCGATGTCTATGATAATCTGGGGCGACAATCGGACCTATTTCCAGTTACAGATACGATCACAACTAGCACCGATGCTCTGGGTACAACAGCAACAAACGATGGAACTACAAATATAGCCACTTGTATTATATTTTATCGAAATAGATGAACTCTTTTGACCAACAACATAAACACAAACCGGTTTCATTTCCAATGCCCCCATTCTTGGGGTTACTTTGTGTGTAGGGGGTCAAGCACGATTATATCGTATTTATTGTATTTATTGTATTTATGCTAAATTGTAACTTTCTTTGTGCGTTTGGCCATGGCCATAAAAGTGGCGCACAACCAGGTCATTGTTTCAGTTAATAATCGTGCTGATTCTAGACAAGTTCGAGACATGAAATCGCTGCCAATTCTGCGGGCATTAGCTCTGATCGTGCTATGTGCTCTCCACTGCTCAACTGTGGCAGGTAAGTTGCAAGGAATCGAAAAAGGATTATAAATATAGCAGTTCTTGAAGCTGGGAGCTAAACGCATTGGAATACTACACGTTTAGCCTATTCAAAATCGGAATATTATGTGACAAGAAGAAAGAGTTTTGTGTTCAAAAGAGTTTCATTCACTTATATTGGCTTTAAATTATTGTAAGTTATAACCCAGCCAGTAGTTAAGAAAATTTTTGATCATTTTTAAGTCTTTTTCGATTTCTTACTATCACGAATTACTCGAAATTCAATATTCTGTGTATTCGAAAAATTTTTTTGAAAAAACTTTGTGATATTTTAGCTTCCTGATCATATTCAACTATTTTTCGACCCCAAACAATTATGAGCGACTCGAAATTTAATGTTCTGTGTATTCTACAAATTTGGTTTGAAAATACTTTGTGTTTAGTTTAGGAAACTCTAAAATTTATAAAATCTACGGCTTGTCGCAGCAAACATTTCACTTCTCATCGTACTAACTTCTTCTTCAATCTTTAGCCGGTCGCCTGGCGCTTCGTCCACTATCCCCAGCGGAGCTGAAGAAGGCGATCCATGAGGTAGGCGGTGTGGCAGCTGAAGAGGGAACTCCAGATGGACGTTCCATATCCTCGGCCCTTGCCAGCATCAAAGGATTCGCTTTGGGCATCAAGAGTGGCATTGGCGGCGCCTTGCTCTTCGATGTGATAACTTCCGAGCAGGCTATAGCCTATCTGACCGAACTGATGGACAATGTGAACACCAACAATGTGGGAAATATTATTAACAACAACAACAACAACAACAACAACAATCAGGGAACTATTCAAGAAGTTTGCTTCAATAGTCGCAGCTTGACTGGAAATTTGAGAGAATTCCGCAATAATGATCAAGATGATAGCATTGAGTTGAATCAAGCTGATGATGAAGATTTCTATGATGATGATAATGAGGATGAGGAGGAGAATGCCCAAGATCGTCAGCTGGGTAATTTGGATAATTTTAGTGAACCATTGAGCGGTGCTATCACCTGTCTGGTGGTCAACAGGGGTCAACCAATATTACGTCATCGTCGCAGCATTCAAATTCGAAATGATTATACTCAAATCCCAAACGAGCCTAGCAGACAAGAAGTACACAAATAAAGCTACAGTTATACTTGGAGAATAGAGAAATATTTAAATATTTATAACTTAATTGAATACAGAGAGAATTATTTATTATTGAAAAAATATATATAAAATAAATTATGTAAGATAGAAGTATATTTACTAAATGGGGTCGGAATTAATATTTCAGTTTGTTAGCAGTTAAAGTCCCGTAATCATCTATTTGAAAACTATAAACTGCTATAACTTTGCCAAAAATGATTAGATTTTTGAGCAAAATAGCATTTTGAGCTGTATTTTGTAGCAAAATTAATTCTGCATTTAAATTTTGTAATTATATAAAATTTTTTTTTTTTAAATTTTAAAATTTTTTAAAAGGGGTACCCCTTGTCATATTTTCAAAAAACAAAAAAAAAATTTTTTTCCCAGAACTCAAAAAAACTATCCTAATTGATTGCCCAGTTTGTGTAGGTTATAAATAAGTATACTTTATGGGTTCCGAAATGAGTTTTAAGCTTGCTATGGGCTGTTGAAATATGATAATTAGCTTATTTGAAACTTATCATTTGGAGTTAAGCTATAGTATACTAGTTCTGTGTAGAATTCACTAAAGCTCTGTAATTAAAGAGCTTAATTGATTTCAAAACTGAATGTGACACAATGTTGCATGACTCGCATGACATGTCAAAAGTTGAATAAATGATATTATATCATGCCAGAGACAAAGTTGTAGTCCAACTCTTAGTTGGAGTTGAGTTCGTGTGCTAAAAGCCTTTTAAAGCCATCAAATAGGGAGCTAAAATCTGATTGAATTTCTCGCTTGACTGATTTAATCTAAATGAGCCGCCAGGCAATAGTTAAAGGTGTGAGAAGAGGTAGTGGGGAGGGGAGTGGTAGGGTTTGGTCAGTGAAAAAGGTTTTAGCAATGCATATGTCACCATTTGCAGTGTCATGCCTAGACACACTTTGCCACACACACATACGCGGGAGCGTGGCATAAATCGAAATTAATGCAAAGAGCCACGACACCCAGTGCCACAACATCCATGCCAATCCCACAAATATCTGTATATAAATACGAATACACTATATATATAACATATATAGAGAGACAGAGAAATATAAACAGACGGCTTATGTAAACATTGAAATGTCATTGCTGCCGAGGGCAGCGACCAGGCCATAAATTCTGCTAGCAATTTATTAACTTTAACACTACACTATAGCCAATGTCATCGTTGGCAGTTGCTTTCGGGGCGCGTCTGTCTCATTTGATTTGCTATTGATTTTGATGAGAAATTTATGTGGTCCAAGGACCCCAGCAACAACAACAAGAACAAGAAGAACACCGGACTTCAATTTGGAGTTTTTAGCTGCTCAGCTGTGCGATAATTTAGGGTGTAGCTGTAGGAATATTTTAGCTAAACTTAGTTTTAGGCTGTAGCTGTCTTTTACCCTGTATTCTGTTAAAGCGCTCTCACTCACGTGCTTACTTTATGCATTCGGGCTTTTGATTGGTTGAAACTGCATAACTGCACACAGACACTTGCTCTCCTAATAGCTAAGCCAGCCAGCTGCTCTTGCGATCTCTCACTCATTTTCGCTCTACGATCTCTACAGACGCTCATTATGGACTGCAGCGCATTGATGTATTAGAAAACGCACACGAAGTCCAAAGACGCAGCAGCATTGCCGAAGCAGAGCGTACGACTGACTGCAATGTGTATGTGCTGTGCCGGCCACTGGCATAGACTGAGCGCATCCAATTGCTCTCAGCAAAGCTGCACTGCGCTCTTTTACGCTAGTGCTTTTTCGCTCTACGATCCATTGCTCTCCCACACGCACTCTAACTTACGCGTTGGCGTAGCTGCTCTGCTGCTCTAACCAATTATTGCAGTGCATGGCTGTGCACAGACTGAAGTTGCAGTTGATACAACTATATTTGTTTCAGTCTAACCCACGTGCTTGAAGTTGCTCGAACAATTAGCCAATCACATTCGATTTATCAGCTAATTAGTGTTTACATGGACTTGTTATAAAAGTAGTTTTAAAACTGCAACCGAAATTAAAATATAAATACGAAATAACTAAAACTAAACAAGCATATGCATGCAAAACGAGAGTGTGTGTAGAGCAGAAGAAAAAGCAAAAGTAGTTGTACAGAAAAGGACCAAAACTGAAGGCAAAGAACTTTCGACAGTTGGGCAACCTTGGCAAGCAGCTAGAAATGGCTAGAAATGGAGCACTAAATGCGCTAAATTACAAACTAAATGCCGCAAGTGCCGCCCCCAAAGGGCATGGCTTGGATTTCACAAATGAACGCCTCTCATACGAACAGGCTGCAAGAGAGTAGAGGGACAGAGAGAGAAGGGGGAGAGTGGTGGAGACTGTTGGTGAGCTGCTAAGGCAGTCACCAAAAATTGTGGCAAGTGGCAAGTGGCAAAGCCAAACTGTCGACAGTCGATGACATTTGAGCGATAAGAAAAACTGTTGTGGCTTTGGGAAAACTGTCTAAGGGGGGAGGGAGAGTGGAGTGTGCCGGGTGAGAAGGGAGAGGGAGTGGGGAGATGTGGGCGGGTCAAACAAGCAAAGCCAATGTTTGTTGTTGTTGCTGTTGTTGTTAGCTGCTTGTTTGTATTAAGTATGCAGGCGTGTGTATTACACACACACACACACAAGTATAAATAGCAATTGCTGCTCTTATTGTTGTTGTTGTTGTTCTGTTGAAATTTTTACAGTTATTTTTACAACATTGAAAATTGTTTTAAATGTTAATGCCGCTTGCTGTTGTTGTTGCTGTTGCTGCCCGCCGCCTTGTGGCACAATAAAAAGAGGCGTGTGCACGCCCACAATTCGCACGCACTGTGGTGAGGAAATCCCAAAGCAAACAAATAATTGAGACGCTTTTGCACCCGGCACACGCACGCACACACACATGCATATAGTGCGGAAGAGCAAGTGCGTTGGAGTGAGAGCGCAGTAGTGTAACATTGCTTCATGGAGTGAGTAGAAAGCGGAGTGGAAAGCAGAGAGAATTGAGTGAGCTGACAAGTGCGCGCACTTGTGTTAAATTATGCGGGTTTTGTTGTTTTGTGTTGTTGTTGTTGTTCTTGTTATTGTTGTTGCTTTTATTGCATTTCGCCGCTCATTTCTTTTGCTTTGCTTTGCTTTGCTTGGTGCTGCCTTCACTCTCTCTCCCTCTGCTCTCTTCAACTGTTTTTGTTGCTGTTCGCTGCTTTTGTTTTATGCGCTCGTTTGATTGTTAAAAAGGTCCCAATGGTTGCTGCTGCTGCTTTGCTTTGTTTCGCTTACCTGCCGCCAGGTGGTGCTACTGCAAATCAAAATCACGACCATCAAAAAATGTACACTGTAATGAAAAAAAGTATATATGTATGTGTTAAATAATAAAATTATTACAAAAAAAAAGTCGCTGTATTTTAAAATCTTAAATACTCTGTATGTCAAATTTGGTGTCTCCAGGTGTTATAGTTACTGAGATAGATACAAAGATTTTAACAAATTTTTGACTAGTTTTTGCCATTTTGTGGGCTAAGAGAGATTGTCATCAGAGAAATAAATTAGAGTCGTTTTTACTAACCGAGTATGGAGTACACATGCCAAATTTGGTGTTTGTAGCTCTTACCAGCACTGAGATCTGTGCGTTTATACCAAGAGACGGACAAACAGACGGTAAAGGATATATAAAACCGGCTAGTAAAGCTCAGCAAGAATATGTGTATATACTTTATTAAGTTATTTCAATTGATAAATTAATAAACTTGTTATTAAGGCACTCTTTTTTAATTTGTTAACTAGTTTACACCATTTTCTTGCAGTGTACGTATATGATATCAAGGTGCTTGTCTCATTTTTAATGCATCCTTGACTCCACAACAGCCTCTCAAGGGGATGCGGTTGCTGGAGCATAGAGGGGATGAGCCGTGGGAGAGTGCTTGACATTTCAATTAGTGGGGGAGAGAAAGAAAGCGCCTTTTCAGCATTTCAGCATTTCAACTTTCACCTTTTCCGACTTTTTTTTTTGCAGGCAGCAGCTTAAGGGTCATCACTTTCACTCTCTGCCTGAGTCTCACTTTCACTTGCTATTTATGTGAGGGGATTGGGGAAAAGGCAAAAGAGGGCTTGATACTGCAGTCTAATGAAGATATCGCTGGGAAAATCCCAATTGCAACCCCCAAAAGTGGTAACAACCCCTCAAACTCAACTCAACTCAATTCCACTTAACGTTAACGAATGTCAACAAATTTGGTGTGATATCATTGCAATTCGTCTGACACGTGACCGCTAGGAAATCCGACAATCCGCAGAGAGGGGAGTGTAAATAGGAGGGGGACGAAAGAGAGCGTTGGAGTGGCTGGGGTGAGGGGTGTACAGAGTGGCGGGGGCCATACGGGCGTTGTGTGGCAAGTGCTTAATAGATTTTTGATTTGTTTTGTGCCACGAAATCCAATTGTGTCTGTATGTACGTACGTACGTACGCTTGTCCGTATGTCTGCGTGCGTGCGGACGCTGATTCGAATAATGATGTGGCAAAAATGCTTCAAATTTATGCAATGTCCTTTCTAACGATACCCACACACACCCTGTATATACAGGCACACCTCCTCGGCTGTCCTACTCCCACCCTAAATCAATATGTTGCGGGGTATATCGATATCGTGTTAAAGCAGCCGCATAATTCAATAAAGAAATCACGCAAACAGACAGACAAAGACAAAGACTAGAAATAAACAAGTTAAGGGCCGATAACAGACTACAAAATACCCGTTAGTGTTGCTAGTTTAGCCAAATAATAGCTAGAGTTAGCTACTAGTTTAGTTTTAAGCCACTAAACTAGCCATTTCTAGCTTATTTTATATCTAATTTTCGCTATTTTACCACATTATACCCTTTCTCTATGTCTAACGGGTATGCAAAGAAGACAAAAGCGAAAGTAAAACGTGGCACAGGTTCTAGCCAGATTTCTTAGCCCTTGGCCAAGATGAAAAGCGGCTAAAACGAAACTTTGCCACGCCGCTGTCTGTTGTTGTCTTAAGTTTTGTTGCTGTTGTTGTTTTTGACTGTCTTTTTTTTACAAATTGTTTCAATTAAAAAGTTTACTTTACTTTTGCCTCGATTTGTTTTTGCTTTTCACTTTTCACATACTTTTCTTTCCATTTCCATCAGTTTTTTTTCTTAGCTTGAGATGTGGGCGTCTAATCGGCTTTTAGGGGGCATGGTCTCCCAAAATTCTGAATGCGATTGACACGTGCCTCAGTGGAAAATGGTCGCTAATTGCGACCAAAAAGCTATGTCACTAGATAAAGATGGCAAGAGCGCTTAAGAAAGAGAGGGGGAGAGGGAAGAGGGCCTTGAAGATAAAGCTCAAGTTTTGGGCTAAGTAAAACTTGTAATTTCGTTGGCCTTGGCGGCGCATTTATAAGTCAAAAGCGCGATTGCATAAGACGCACACACGGACACACAGACACACGGACACACAGACGCTAGCACACATTGACACTCTAATTATACCCTGTGGGCATGATAAATTTCCAGAAAATGGCTTTAAAGTTGCTGTGCAGCTTATGTAATAGTTGAAATTTAACAGAGTTTAAGCTGTTAAGTCAAAAAGCTACACAACTCTGTTATAATGTATTTTTTAAAAGCTAATTAATTGGCCAATTTAAAAGCTATGGTATTGTTTATGCTGTGTAATGAAAAATTGTTTATTTTGCTAAATATTCTGAAAATTTCATAAATATTGAGCTAAAAATACTGTAGTTATGCCACAAACTAACTAATACTTCTTAAAGTTGTCATAGTAAGCAAGGAATCCAAGCTAGCGCCATCTAGCGTGCATAGCTAGCAGCGTCTTGAACTTAGTGGACATGTATGTGAGTAGTTGAAAGTACACTCTTATACATAGGTGTATAAAAAGTATGATAGTTTATAGGGTATCTCGCAGTTCTTGCTTTCATAGTTGCAGACTGGTCAAGAGCAATTAATTAAATATTATCGAATCGCATTGAATTGAAATGAAATTGAAAAAAATGAGCACAAAGTTGCAGTTTTATCACTATTGCGGCATCGCTCAAATATTTCGTAGCGCTAATTAATTTAATTGATTTAAGCAATTGTGTGTATGGGTCTGTGTGTGAGTGTGTGTATTGAGTTTATCTAGCTGTTTGTTTGCTTAAATGTAATTGACTTGTAATTAAAAAGTTTTTTTTTGGGAAATTGATTGAAACTTTCCATGTGTGTGTCAAAAAAAAGGAATTCGCTAATTAAAAGGATTAACTAAAAATGCATTTTTTGTACTAAGCTAAAACAGCTTAAGAGCATGTCTTGCCAGCACAGCGTAGTCTTTACTCAGGAAATTCTCTCTTAAATGCTGGTTAGTATAAGAGTTTCGTTTACAAAGAGCAACGCACGCTCACTCTTATACGCTGCTAAACTGACCTAGGTCATGGCATAGTTGCTTACTAGTTTACACTTTACTGTTAGTTTTGAAAACTGCGTAAATTAATTGAATTAAAATCGCTAGTTTTTTAAACTTTTATAGCTACAAATTTAACAAAAAATCTTTAAACTGCATAACAATAAAAGCGCATAAAAATAGCATCAACAAGGCGCACAATTAAGTGCTACTACTGCAGAGCTTAAGAGCACTTCAAAAAGTTTCACTGTAATTTCGTGCACCAATAATTTCACTAGCAAAACACAAAAACAACAACTTAAGGCTAAAGAGAAACACACTCGCTACGGGCTCTCTTCATTCGCTGCTGCTGCTGCTTCGTTCTTCGTTCGCCTGTCGAGTGCTGGGCTTCGTGTGTGCAAACTTCGTGGGCGGCCGCCCACCAAAGAAACGAAGCGGCGAACTGCCAAGCGACGCGAGCAGTTCAGTTCCATCCTACGACTCGAGTGTGAAGCACGCGTTTTGTGATTTATTGTACGTCAAGTGTTTGACAAGAGTGGCAGTAGTGTAAACCAGTGTTGCAAACGTGTGCGTGTTTGTGTGTGTGCGTGAACAAAGCTAAAGCGGATGTTGTTTTGGTATTGGGCTGTTTAATGGGCCAGAACCGCGCGTGTTAATGGCCAGTTAATGGCTGGGTGATTAAGGTGCAATCAACACTGGCTTCATTTTCAGCTAACCAAAAATACATTTCGTAAATTATAGCCCAAAAAAAAAAAAAAAATACCAAAAAAAAAAAAACGAAAAACAAATGTAAAGTGCAAAAAAAAAGGAACTACAAATAAACAGGAAAAGCTGTAATCAAATCGTATTTGTTGCCATCAATCTAACAACTGTCAGCGCGACAGACGTACACGCGTACACACGAGTACACACAAGGAAAAGCACTTAGCACAAGTAAAACAAAAGTAAAAACATTTGGTTTAAGCCACAAAACAGGCTTAAACTCTGGCTATAAATTGCTGTTAAGCCGCCAAAACAACAAGATAAATTACTTATATACGATATATATATATGATAGCAAATCAACACAACAACAATAACAATAACGTTAACAATTGTTTGCTGCGGCGCACATGGCGTATGATTTATGCGCTACAAGCAAAACAAGCAAATTGAATTTACAGTAAAACCAAAACAAAAAAAGAAAAGTAAAAGCAAAGTTAAGTGAGAACAAGGCGAAACTGAAAAAAAAGCTAAAAAACAAATTATAGCTATAGCTAGCTAGATGCGGTCTCCCATTTTCAAAACTCATTTTGTTATTGCTCCCGTGTGTGCGCTTAGTGTTGCTGCTGCTGCCTGCTGCTGCTGCTGTCTTCAGTTTCTAATTGGAAGCGCTGCCAACAAGGACAACCACAGCGAATTACGCGCTTAAAAGCGTACAACAACAATCATAACAATAAACTGCGGATAACAAGGCTATATATACATATATAGTACACTATATATATATATATATATACTATATATAGTAAGTTAGCGTGAGGAATACCACAAATGTTTGCCTGCCCAACGACAACAATGTCCAGAGCCAATTTCGGATTACTCAGCTGGCTCATCAGTTGGCTGTTGATGCTGCTGCTGCTGCTTAAAGGTGAGTACACCGTGGTTACTGCTGCTGCTGCCAGCTCTCTTTTTAATTAAATAATCCAATTTATTTTCATTTAATTTCTAATTAAATTTAATTTGAAACACGCTTGCCGCCGGCTTCTAATTGTTTAGAACCCGCGCTTTTGAATTTGCTGCCTTCAATTTCCGACTCGAACAATAAAAGGCAAAGGCTTGTAGCTGCGGGGGGTTGGGGAGAGTGGTGTGAGATTGAAGTTGTGGGGGCGTGGCTGGGTTTTGCTGCTGCTGCAAAACTGTTTTGACAATTGAAATTCTTTAAATTTGCTGACAAGAATTTCAATTTCGAGACAAAAGTTTCATTGTCATTCGCTGCTGTATACAGACAACAACAGGGGGCAATTCGCTCTCTCTTTCTCTTTCTCTCTGTGTGTGTGTGGCAAGTGTGGCAAGTCTTTTGGCTGCTCATTTGCCTATGTAGCAGATGACTATGTCAATCGTTCGCTAATTGCTTTGAAATTGCTTTAAAGGTTTTGGGTTTTAAAGCCAAATATGCTTTAAGTTTTTAGAGTCTGTTTGTGGCAAGGTCAGTCACAGCAGTTTACTCTAGTTGCAGGCCAGCTAAACACTTGTAGCCTTGAGCTGCTTCACCACATATGGACATGCAACACAGTCAACCACAGACACACACACATACACACTCAAACACACACACACGAACCCTGCTACACTCGCACTTTCTGCAACACTGACATAAAATTTCATTTTCAATTCATTCTACGCCTCTCGCTCAACTCGCCATAAAAAAAGGCAAAAAAAACAGCGTAAAAAATATATAAAGTTTAGAAAAAAAACACACACGAAAACACACATACAGTGCTAGAAAAAAGCATGCACACACGATGACAAACTAACGAGCAGCAAGCACTCGTAAATGCAGCATTTGCCTTGGCTCCACTTTTTTGCCGTCGCCGTCGCCATTGCTGTTGTTGCTGTTGCGGTTGTTGTTCTTGTTGCTATACCCAAACCCATTTTGCTGTGAAAGGGTTTATTAAGTTTTTCTGTGTGTGTGGCAACAACAACAAATCTAAAATCTCTCTATTCCACATTTGGAATTTTTGATATATGTACGAATATGTTTTCCGACCACTGTGTTGAAGTTGTGAGTACTAAGAACTTTTACAGTGCTTTAATTAAAAGTATTCACAATAAACAGGTAAACAATTGTAAGCTTTGGTTTATGAGCATAAAGCTAGCAGATTTTAAAAGCGTAGTAAATTAAAAACATACAAAATTTAGTTAAACATAGAAAAGCTTAAAGAAACTGTCGAATTTATGGCTGCCAAAATTTAGAGAAAAGTTTCAGAAGCTTACAATGTATTTAGATGATTTATAACAAATTTTAATGCCTTTTAACATATTTATGTGGCTTGTTAAAAGTAAAGGAATTTTATTTATTTATGTACATAATTTTTTTTTAGCTACAAATTCATTTATTTAAAAAGTTTGAATTTGTAACTTAAAAATTTGCATAGTTTTATAGCTTGATTTACTTTATTTTAAATAAATTAGCCATAAAATATTAAGCTGATATAGTAACATTTTGATTTTAAATTTATAAATTATAAAGCATCATTAAAATATATTTGAAAATATATTTAATTTGTATGCAACTCGTAGATTAATTTTTAATTCAGAATAAAATTTCGTACAAAAAATCATAGCATGCTTTTAGGCTTGCTGGTATAAATGCCCCACAGGCTTTTCATATGGAGCGGGTGTTAACTAGTTAGTATATGGCATATATATATGCAAGTACTTGTTGTTGTTATTGTTGCTGTTGCTGTTTGCTGCTGCTGTTCAGGGTCGCAGTTGTTTGTTGTTGTGAATGCAGTTGACATGTGAAATTGTTGTGAGTTGGCAGCTTTTGTTTGTTGCAACCGCAGATGGACTCATTCACTCATTTTCAGGCAGCACAGCGAGTGCCTAAAAGCCAAACACTTTACACACAGTACACACACATACACATACTAAAACACACACACACACAGAAATACGTACTAATGCAATTTGCTGTCAGCAGCTGCGGGAAATCATTGCTTAAATGCATTTCATCAACATTTTCATTTCGCATTTCACTTTTCGCTTTTCACATTTTTCACATTTTCCGTTTTGCAGAGTTCTTATTTTCATTTTTTTTTTTTTACCTTTTTGTCTTCGACAGCGTAGAATTGTAGTTCCTTGCCTGCCTTGTAATTTCCAAATGAAACGCTTTCCAAATGTAATTTTCTGCTGCAAATTGCTTGCAACATTTCTCTTTTACCTTTGTCTTCGTCTATTTTTGCTTTTTATGGTACTTCTTCTTCTTCTTTATATTTTGTGTGTCTGTTACCCAACTGACTCTCTGTCTGACTGTCTCTGCATCTATCTATCACTCCATCTAACTGTGTGTGTATTTCATTTTGCTAAAAGCCACTTTTCTCATTGCGAAACATAAAAGGCAAATAGAAATTGCAGCTTAAGTCAGAGACGCAATTGAAATGTTTTCGCCAAAAGCAGAATTGCGCCACAGGTAAAAATAATTTATTTAATAAATTTTGTAGCTTATATATACAATAATATGCAATTGTTTTAGCTATGATTGCAATTGTGATTTATGAAAAATATAAGGCTATAAAAACTTGAAGTCTTTAGCAAACAGAGCAATTTTTTGCTGCCTTTCAATTCTTTTAAATTTAAATATTTCTTAGAAACAGCAGAAATTTCCAAGACTTAAATAAATATTAATATATTCTCATATATATACTATATATATATATTGTATATTTATCTACATTTTCTATGTTTGCTTTGCTGTAAAATAACTCAATTAATAAAAAGGCAAACTCAGGTGTGTAAGAATAATTTCAGCTGCACTTCTGCAGTTAAATAATGGAAAATTGGAAAATGTCGCTCGTTGCCCATTTTCCAGTTGGCAGTTGGCAGTTGACGTTGACGTTGACGCATGTTGAATAAGTCAAAATGAAGTGCTGCAAACCGCAGTTTCATGTGTGTGTGTCCAGTGAATGGCTTTTGCAGCACAGGTGGCAAGCTCAAATGCAACTGCCACAATGCCACAGCACGAAGATTGGTAGAGTTACGAGCCGCAACAACTCGCTTTAGACAAATAGAAAACTTCATCCCATACAGAACGCTGCGTTATGCCTTTTTCATCCCTTATTTTTCGAGTGTATTTACTTTGCAATGCATAAAAGTGTGTACACTTCAATAATGAATTCATAAAAGTTGCGTTTTGCTTGCATTGTTTATTATTAAAAATATTTACACTTGCGGTTTTCCTCGTTTTCCCCTTTTCCCCCCATTTCCCATTTTCTCCAATTTTTATGTGTTTATTTAGTGAGCGCGAGAAATACAAAAAATATGGCATACGTGGCGTATGTGGTTAAATGTAAATTACAGTTATTTGCACAGCTGTTCGCCATTTAACAACAAACAAATTCGCTATTGCTGTTGTTCAATATTTTCTGCATATACTGTTGTATTGTTACTTTAATAGCAACCATAAAAAAATATTGTGTATTTTCTGTGCAGTATAAAAAAGAGTGACAGTTTTGTGGCATTTGTCGTGATTTGTGAGTTTAACAAATAAACAACAAATAAAGTGCACTTTAATGCAGATACCGTAGTTCACTTTTGATCTCTCTATGAATTAATAAAAATATCAAACTGTGCGACTAAAAAAAACTACAACAATTGTACGCAGTGTGGTGCCAAAATTTAAATAAATTAAATTGCAATATTTAAATAATTTTGAGAGAATTTAAAAGGTATTTTTAGATGTTTTTTAGTGCTTTACGTATGCAGAAAATATTTTATATTTTAGTTTAGTTACAAAATTACTTAAATCCACTTAAAATTGAAATATTTTTTTAATTTATTTGCTTGACATTTGGAATATAAACGTATAGAACCCATTTTATAGTTAAGCTTAATAGAAAATGGTCGAATTATATTTGTTTTCAGTCCTTGAATCAGTCAAATTACAGATTTGAATTGAATTTTATATCTAAGGCATTTGTTTGACTTTATATATTTATTTATCTTACAAAAATATGTTTGTCTCATATATTTTTTATATATTACTTTTTTCCACTGCAAATATACAGTAAATATATTTTAGCTCAATTAAATAAATGAATAAATATAAATCTTTATTTTATTTTTGGTAAAAATAACATTTACTATTGATATTGATTTATGAATTCATTTTATATATGTTTATTTTATAGATTTGTTGGATTTTTTTACACTCTCTTGTATCAATTTAAATATGCTTTCATTAAAATTTAAGTTTATTATAAAAGTTGAAACTTTAAAACTTTTAAATCACTTATACTTTATATTAAATATTCAAACATTTTATTTAAAATATTTTCTGAGTGCCGCATGAAAATTTAAAGAGAGTACTATATTTTTTAATAGCAGTTGAGCTACTATCAAATTCATTTCGAATAGCAATTCCATCCACCAATACCAATTAGAATTGCAAGTTGGTTTCACATGCTAATCTGAGGCTACTGCGCTGACAGACAGACAGACAGATAGTTAAGCATGTTCATATCCAATCAACTATCTAATGCATATGCTACAAGCACATGTACTTCCCCTGTCGATAGAAAACTTGAACAAAATGAAGTTGCGAGCATTTTTACCCAGGAGGGCGCGAAGTTGATGAAATACCAAAGCAAACTTATGGCCCAAAGGCGTTGGCAATCAGTGAGTACAGAGAGGGAAGCAGAGAATAGAAAGCGCGTCTTGACTGGTGTCAGACTGATGAATGGAGCGCGACGACCGCTTAGACATGTACATGGACATGAACATGGACACGCATGCCACACGCAAGCGGTGCGGGGAAATGTGGCATGTGGCACGCACAAAAATATCAGCGTCAAATCGATGAGGCAGCGCCACAGCGCCGCAATGTATGCAAAGCAGAAGCAGTAGCAGTAGCACAAAAACAGGGGCAGAAACACAAACACCAAGACAAACACAAACACAAACACTTTGCGCGTTCAGACAGCAGTGTATTCAAGTAGGCGTATATGGCCTACAGGCTAAGGTTATTCACACCAAAAACGAGAAAAAACACTGAGGCGTGGCAGTGTTGCCACCTAGTACCTGCCTGTGGGGCATCTTTAAAAAAAAGTTGCCGCAACATATGCTAGTCGTTCGAGTATCTGTTGAAAAATGTAAACGACGTGTTCGTTCAAACATGAAGCAAATGGGTAGCTGCCAATGATGTAACATACTCTGAAGTAGACAACTTCAAGGTTCTATCTTTGCATATTCATAGACTGCTCAAATACACTTACGCATCGACTAATTTATGTGTGTTTGTGTTGTTCCTACACTCGAAAAAAACTGCTAAAATTTTTTCCCCTTTTTTTGAAGGGAAAATATCAGCTTTATAACGCATTTTATTGAGCTGTCGCTTTCTTTTTTCTGTGCTTAAGTTTTACAATTTCTTTTATTTTGTGCCTTTCCTCGTCTTCGTCTACGTCTTCGTTTTCCTCTTCATCTTGAACAATCCGCAACATTTCGCAACACTTATGGATTTGACATTTATATGACAGTTGGATTTTTGTGTACGTACGCTTACCAGACGCAATATGAGTGGGAGTGGAAAAAAGTAGAAAAAAAAGAGTATGCATCTCATAATACTATTCCATGCTCCCTTTATATACCCTGTATAGTAAATTTAATTTCAAGCTGTCTGCTTTAAGTGACATTTTTTCTACGTTTATAAGAGCTAGACGTATGAAAAGGGAATAGTGTATGCATCTTTATGAGTGCAAGATGTATATAAATGGAATATCTAAGGCTACATATGCTAGAAATTTCATTAAAATCATTTAATCATTTAAACTTTACAGTTCAAGGCATCTGCAGTTAATTTAACAAATATTTGCTTTTCACTTTAAATATTATAAGAGCTAGATGCACTAATTACACATTTGAGATATTTTTTTTACAAATAATATAACGATCAACTCAATTTCGGAGACTGAATCTAATTGAAAGTGGATTTAATTGTACATCTGACTATTGGAATCACAGGCACTCTTATATTATAAGAGCTAGAGCTATGGTAAATCGTTAGATGCGTAACTTGAGACGCTAGAATTGGTGTTTCTGAACCAATTTTCATTTTCTGATTATCTGCAGCTTTGAGCAAACTCTGCGTCGCAATTTATAAGAGCTAGAACTATGAAATTTGGCTTGTAGCTTCCTAAGCTTAATTGTTTCTAAAATTATACTGCAAACTTTATACAAATCGTTTCTGAAACCCACGAAATAAGAAGCATTTAAGTATAAGCGGTGGCGCCCTCTACGCAATTATGTTATAAGATTTAAACTAACTACAGCGCATTTGCTAGTCCATCACACTCGTTCCAAGTGCCTTTATTTGTTTTATTTTTCATCCGTTTTTCTATTTTTTGCTTGGCTTGGCGAAACGTGCGCGCTTACAAGGACTAAAGAAACTGAAATTGTTTTTTATTTTGCCACAACTGTACACACACACACACATACGAATACACACACACACACCAGTATATATAGAGATTTATGTGTGTGTCTGTAGTCTTTTTGAGGCATTTGGCACAATTTTGTTATGCTTATCGCATTTCAGTCACGTAACTGGCATTGTTGTTGTTTATTTTATACACATACACACATACATATATACATACTTATATATGTATATATTTATATATATATTTATAATGTTTTGTTGTTGCTAAAAGAAATTTATGCATTTGATTTCAACTAATTTTCAACGGCATAAATATAATTAAATTCATGCACGTTCCAGTCGCATTCGCAGTCGCTGTCTGAAGCCTCAGCAAATTAGATGCCATCATAAATTGGACGCCAAACCCCGTTGCGTTAAGAAAAATGAAGAAGAAGAAGAAGAAAAACAACAACAACAACAGCAACTCAGTAGACTATTAAAAAACGCTTTGGCATCGGAGCAGCTGCGACTCTGGTGGTGCTTGAAAGTTGTTGTTGCTTGAAAGCCTGAAAGTGCGGAAAATGTTTTAAGCCTTTACCTAAAGTGCCAACACACAAGTCGTAAAACGATGTGCGCTGCTGTTACGGCTTGTAAGTAGTTCGACGGTGGGGTGGGGCACTGATAGGAGCGGTGGAGCAGCGTAGAAGGTGTGGCATTAAACCAGTTGCGCGCGACTCTAAATCTTGTGGGCCTCAATGATTTTGTAGCAAATACAAGCTCATTTTGAGTTTTATTAACACAAGCAGAGTACACACACACATAGATACACCCACACAGACAGGGAGGCAGATCTTACTCGCTTTTTGTTGCATACCTCAAGGCGTGCCAGTAACCTACATCGAAGCAAAGAAGCGCTTTACAGTTTTGGAGCCATTTGCTTGCCTTGGTCTTTTGCCTGAGCTGTTTTATTAAAAATTCCACACACACTGAACGAGAGAAAGGGAGAGAGAGAAAGAGGGCTAGAGAGAGAGAGAGAGAGAGCGAGCTAGCTTGTTCTTTAAACATGTTTAAGGCAAAGGCAACTAGCAGGAAACAACAACGCGCTTTAGCAATTGTTGCTGTTGTTCCTGTTCCTGTATTGTGTGTGTGTGTAGCACTTTTATTGCTTTGTCATTTCTACATATTTTACAACACCACACACACACACACACAGACACACATGCATAGACAACAAACAACAATGGCGGCAAAGCCTTTGAGTTGCCGCATTGCTGATATTTCTGTGCCAGCAGACACACACTTGTATTACAGGGTATTTGCTATATATATGCTAAGGCTTCTTCTCTTGTAAAGATTAAGCTCCAAATTTATGTCTGTTTGCATGCAGCTCTGCTTTCAAAATGAAACAACACAATATATTTTCACTGTTAAATACCCTTCATTGAGTGCTAAATCCTTTGTTACAACTTCTATTGAGATTTGTTTTGTTGTTTCGGTTTTATTTTCTACAAAATTTACGAGAATTTGAATCTATTTGCTTGCTTGACAGTGTTTACAAGACATATGTAATAATATGTATGTTTGGTACTTTTATAGGGTATATTTCAATTGGAATTTTATATGTAATTTGAATTATACATGGAAATTCTGCAATTAGTGTAACTGTTAATACTTATAAATAACTGCTGTTCCCTTCGAAATGCATTCAATAGTTAATATTTAAGGTTTAAATACCCCATATAAAGAGTTGTAGGGTATGCTGCTGTCTCTGCTGCAGCTTCTACTTGCATATCTTAGAGTTTAGAGGGTATCTTTTTGCACTGCCGTTAGCCTCAGTAACAACTGCTGCGGCTGTTGTTAATGTGGTTGTTGCTGTTGCTGCTGTTGTATTGTCAACACGGTGTGACGCCTAAAGGGCTGCTACATTTCTCATGCGCTCGCTCGCGCGTGTCATATTTATTTATTTCGTCTTGGGATGTTTGTATGCCACACGCTTTGCCATTGTGTTGATGTGTCATTCTCTGTATTATATCTCTCTATCCGTTTTCCTCTTGCCCCACTCTATCTCTCTCTCTCTCTCTCGCTCTCTGTGTGTGTGTATGTGGCCAACACGTTTTTCATTTCCCGCACAGTTTATTTTTGTATGCTTTGATATGCAAAATCAGTCTGTCCTCGTTCGCTTATGCAACATGATTACAGACTCATCAAAGTGAAAGACTTGGTTTTCATCCTTGCCTCGTGCCTTGTTGAGGCTACAGAATTTGGCTTATTGAGTTGGCCTACCTGTTGCTAATTTTAGCAAGCATTGATTGGTCTGTCTGGCTGTCGAAAAGGTCACAAGTCAATTTGCCGATCGTTTATCAAAACCGACTACAATTAACATTTATGGCTATTTGCAACGCTTGATGCTGACAGTTTTATGGCCATGTTTAACAATTATGAGGTATGCTGTATATATATAGATATATAGTAGCTGCCTGCCTGTGGTTGTACCACATTTGGTTCAATGAACTCGCATTGCTTGAATTTTTGCGGTACTTGCTTTTTTTCCAGTGTGCAAAAAAATAACACGGCGCCGTCGAAAAATGCAACAGCAGCAGCAGAAGCTGGAGCGTTGTCAGGCGGCTGCTGTGCCTGGCATGTGGCCAACAACAACTACAAAAACAACAAGAAAAACAATCCACAAAAAAACGGTTGCAATTGGTTGGTGTTGCACAAAAACAAAAAAACACCAGAAAGCAATTAAACTTTGCCATTTTGTTTGCAGCGAAAGCGATTAAAGTTGTTACAAGCGACAAAGACGCAGTCGTAGTTGCAGTCCCTGTGCACGTATTTTTTTCCGCTTATTTTGGCAAATCTTTGATACTTGAGCTAGTGCCAAACTTCAAGTATGTCGCTTAAAAAGCGGTAAATAATACTTACTTTTAGCCATTTGCTGTCAATGCGTTTTTCAGTTTACTCTCAAAAGTAGGCAACACTTTTTGTCACGTTGCTTTTTTGGCTTGCGCTTAAAAGCAGCCAACATTTGTTGAACTGTGCAGTTTTGGAGCAGCGCTAAAAAGTAGGCAACACTTTGTGTACAATGTGTCGCAATTTGATGCTTGCGCTCTATACACATTGGCTGGCAGTATCTGCTGTTATGCGGTCATTGTACTAGTGCTGTTGTTGCTAGTGTTGTTGGTGTTGGGTTCAGTGCTTCGTTCAGGTCAGCTTCAGCGCCCATTGACATTCATATTCATGGCTAACGCCGATGGCAGCGACATTTATTGAACTTTTTATGCGCTCACAAATTTACTTTTATGTTTTTTTTTGCCAGTGCTCGTTGTTGCTGTGGTTTCTTCTATATACAGTTAGCTCGTTTTTTCGGGCTATATGCTTGCCTCGTCGTAGTAATTAAGCCGCCTCAATGGCTGATCAAAATGGCAACGCGTTCAGCAAAATTTCTCGCCTCACTTGTGCAGCGCTGTGTCTTTGTATGTGTTTTTGTGGTGTCAAATGTTTGTTTTGCGTCCCAAAACTTGTCGACTTTTCCCATGAATATTAAGCGGCAGTTTCCTTTTTATTTCTGCTATCTATATATACATATATCTATGTGCTGCCGTTATCTGCAGACGATGTGTTTTGACAGGCTGGCCGAAAGCGTCTTACCAATGTTAGAAGTGCGAAGCTGCAGCTTAATTAAGCCAAAAATGTTTGTTTTTTATTACTGTATATTTCGCTGTAATTAAAATCGACGAGCCAACAGCCACAGCTGGCCAAAATGTGGGGGAAAAAGGAAAATCGGCCACAGCACAGACAAATATCGGTCAAGTTATTGAAAGTGTCTGCGGTTTCTGCTTGACTGCCGCCCACACACACCCATACAGTTACAGTTTGCTTTTTATGGCCCTCGAGGCAACAGCTGTGAGTTGTTTAAAGCTATATTGTAATATTGTAAGTACTAAATATTGAGACACTACGAAGCGCAGGTGCACGGCAAATCCACTTGCCGCTTTTCAACTAGATTTTGTTAATTGCACGACAGCTTATGCTTACAGCCAGCTAACAGTATACTTAAGCTGTCTTTTATGCATCAGAAAGTGTGATCTTAAAGCATTGCCCAACACACCCACAACTTGCCCAGCGGCATTTCAATTTGATTTGATTCACAAATTGCTTTACTTTTGTTTAGCATCAAACAAGTAGCAAGTTACAGCAGTGCCACAGGGCAGCAGGACCTTTAGTCAAGGCTAAATCGATGCCCACGCATTACACAGATGAGTTAAAAAATGCGTTACACGATTGTAAGAAGAGCAAGCAAGAAGTGTAATAGACTAAGCAAATACTCAATAGATGTACAGCATAACTTGTTGGTATGTTTTGTCAAAGAAGATTGGCAGTAAAAGTTATGTTATCAAGAGATAATGTTTTTAAAAACTATGTGTTAAAAACTATGCAAAAAATCAGCCAACAAATGGAAGCTTAAATTATGGATTAATGTTCTTTTAAGCATATGGAAAAATGCATTTATTTTGTATATAAACTGACTGTCACCCTTTATAATAATTTGCTGAAAATCCCTATTGCATCTACAGCAGATTATAACTGAGTAACTCATAAAGGCAGTCTTCAATTCTTGTCTCTTTTTTCTATATATATATATAGGTAGTTTGTAATAGAGAATTCAATTTAAAATTGTCGGGCATTCGACGGGAGCGTCAAATAGAATTAGGGCGTGGTCCGAAGTCTTTGGGTCAAATAAATTGCGGCATTAAATAAAGTTTGTCATTTAAATTGAAAAATAGACGCAGGCCGAATGACCCTCTGCTCTCTGTTGCTTTGGCTAGTTATCCCCAGGGTATGAACGCCTACAACGCCTTTCCCTCCAAAGTAGGCGTGCCGCTGAAAAATTACACAATTTTCAAAATACGCACATACACAACAACAACGTAAAAAAGAACATATACACTTACAAATTGTGCACATATGTTAAATTTCACAGCCGAGAGAATGAATTGTGTGTCTGTTTTTGGGGGCAACGCCTACGTGTGGACATTAGGAGCATACAGCAGCATACGAGTACGAATGGTCACCCTAAACAATCCCCAAGTGGGATGCCCGTGCCCCGCAGAGTGTGTGCAATAAGCAAAGCTTAGCTAAAGCCCACTGAATAGGCAGACGAGGTCTCTGATGTACAACAGGACTCAGAGCCTAGATCGAGACTGGGTCTGGGACTGGGACTGGGACTGCTACTGGGCTTTTGCTACAACTTTGAGCGACAATCTAAAATAATTTGAGCAATGTCCTGAGTGTGTCAGCTAAATGGTATGTGTGTGTGTGTGAGTGTGTGTGTGTCTTACACACGGCTTACACGTAATACTTGGGCATTTGGGCCACTTGGGGTCATCGACTGTGGCAAGTTATGTGCACGTGTTTTAGTCCCAATTCACAGCTGCTCTCTCTCTCTCACACACACACACACACACTCTCTCTCTCTTTCCCTCCCTGTCTCTATTGTTATTATTAATTTATAGTATGATTTGCTATTCGTAATTAAAAATTCCACTTGGCCAAGCTGCTTGTCTGCTATTTGGCTTCTACTATAAGCCAAAAGACCATTTTCAAAAGCGTTGTGCAAAATTCATGAGCTAATTGGCTAATTTGCACAAAAAAGAGAGAAGAGAAGTGAACTAAAGAGCAGAGAAGTGTTAGAAAACGGAATCTCAGCTGAGTGCAAGTTTCAGTAGTTTGCCCAGTTAAGGGGATTAGATGTGAAATTAACAAGAAAATTACAACTTTGTGACAAAATTTGTGTTGCAGAGTTTTTGCTGAGCTCAGCTGGCTGCTTACACAGAGAGAAATAAGGGGAGAAAGCGAGAATTAATCAAGTATTTCAATAGTAAACAATTAATAATACAGAGCGCATACATATAATTTGATTTATGAATTACTTTTTGGTCTATTAAGCAAACTTGATGAAATTTTCATAAGTTTTGACAAACTTTGTATAACAATCGATACAGAAATATTATTTTTAAATATTCTAAGATTTTCTTATACATTTCCCATATTTTTAGCTATAAAAAAACTACGCCAACCTTCGAATTTATTTATTTTTAGTAACTTAAAGACACAGTATTTAATTTTAAATTGGTTTTTTTTCATACTTTTCCAGCTTTGTGCTGAATTTGTAGCTCTAAATTTTAATTCTAAACGCCTGACATTTTGCTAGTTTGATTTTAGTCCATACTCCAGCACAAATTTGTTTGCTGTGTACACAATTTTGACACCAACTGTTTGTTGACCCATTTTCCAGCATTGTTATTGCGTATACGTAATGTGAGCTTTTGCCACCTCTTAGATAGTTTGTTGTAAGCGACAAAACTTCGCTCTAAAATGCAGCAATTGCTGTAATTACACGACAGCTTGACTGCACAACACACACACACACATTCTAACTCTATTTGTCTCACTCTCTCTCTACTACTCTCCCTGTCTCTTTCACTCTTTTACGGTAGCCGAAAAGTAGCCAAATTGTTATGAAAACAAACATTGCACAAAATTCTGCATTTAATGAGACGAATTACATGCATTTATTTTACCCCAAAAAGGTAGAGTGAGAGAGTGAGAGAGAGAGGGAGTAAGTGTGAAAGAGAGAGATATACTGAATTTACTTGGCTTATTTTCTGGCACATGTAGCAGTTTTTAAAAAACTCTTTTGCCGACTCTTTTATCAGGTTATTTGGTTTGATGTGCAGCGGCAACATGGCAACGACAGCTGGCAATGTCTGCTGCAGTTGTGCATGTGGCAAGTAACTCTGCTTATGCGGCAGCACTTTAACATATCCACCTTGTCGACGTCGACATCGACGTTGGGTTGTGCTGTGTTCTGCTCTGCAGTGTTGTGGTTGTAATTATTTTTAATTATTTCTCTTGCCCCACCGCAGGTTTTGTTGCAGTTGTTGCACACGTTGTTGCTGCCACCAAGCCATGTAAGCAGTTAATAAGCCCGGCTCTCTGCCTTGGCTTTTATGGCAGCTTGTGGCTGCTTGTTGTTGTTTTTACTTTATACTGTACAAAAGTCTGACAAATAATTTGTTCTCGCCTCGTATTGTTTGTGTCCTGTGTGTGTGTGTGTGTCCTTAAAGCCAGGCAATTGCATATGCAACAAAAGTTATGTCAATGCTGACAAGTTTATTTGTGAGTCAGTCTCTCTCTTTCCCTCTTTCTCTTCTCTCTCTCTCTCTCTCTCGCTGTGTGTCTGATGAGTTATTAATTATTGAAGTGCAGTTGTTGTGTCGAAAACAAAGTCTTATGAAAAGTTTGCTTTGTATCATCAACAAAAATAACATTTTCAGTCTGATTGGCAATTAAGGCAACTGCACAGCCAGTGTTGATTAACATCATAAACTTTCGAAAAGAATTGCTTGATAATTATAATAATGAATTGCTAAATTTCACGCCTGTGCGGACTTATATGGAAAATGTCAGTTTACAATCTTTTAAGCAATAACTTTACGCTGTCTATTAAGCTAATAGCTCTGCTATTTGTTATGCCGTTTTTACCGATTAGTTAAATAATTTATCATACGCTGACATAATTTAATTTGAATTTCATGCCGAAAGTTTCACATTATAACTAAGAGAAAAGGGCCAAAGGGAGTGAAAGACAGCGCAAAGCGACTGACATGAATCCAATATGAAAACGCAAACCTAATCCCCAAATGGCTTTTAACTGCCACAACTCAGTTAATACATAGCTATGTTGTTGTTGTTGTTGCTGACGGTGTTGACAGGCAGCAGGCTAAAACAGCAGCCTGAAGTAAAAAAATGAGTGCGAAAAAGTTTTTGCATGCTTCCCATTTTTTTTTCCATTTTGTTTTGTTGCTTCTTGCAGTGCATTATATATTAATGATACATTTGCCAACGCTGTGTCTCTTGCGCTGTTTGTCTGGCTGCCACATTTGGTGGCACATACACATACAGTGTGTGTCCGTTTCGACTGGCTGCAGCAGTCACAGTGGCACATTTTATAATCCACAATGATTGATATACACACTGTGGCTACAAAGAACTCAAGCGAAGTGCAGAAAAAGAGAAGGAGAGAGGGAGTCAGAGAGAGGGAGAGAGAGTGAGAAAGTCAGAGAGAGAGGAAGAATGGAAGCAAGCGCTGCTCTGTAGCCCGTATTATGTGCACACACTTGACGAGCAACAAAAGGCTGCGCCTAAAAGTATGCAATGCAAAATATCGCCACAGTTAAAATGTCACAGTAAATTCATATTCATTCATTATGTTAAAATCCCCCGAGAGCGTCCCAAAAAAAAAAAGAAAAAAAATCAGCAAACAAAGCAGCCGAGGTGCCATAAAAAAGAACTACACAAACACACATGCACCCTAGCTATCTCTGTGTGTGTGAGACACATGTGCAAGTCAAGTCAAGCCGAGTAGAGTTGAGTTGAGTGGAGCTGCCTTCGTGTGTGTGTGTTTGCTGCTGAGTGCCGCATTCATTTTCATTAACCCGTTTTTAGGCTCAGTTGCCACTTGCCACTGCCACAGCTATAGCCACACTCTGCTGCAGCTTACTACCTGCCTGCCTTACCCCCGTTGCCCCCATTACTACTACTTCCTCGTTTCCAGTTTCTGCTGATGTATCACTTGCCTAAATCTGTGGCACTCTGCTTTTGTTTTTGGGGCAGAAATTGTTTGTTTTATTTACCACATGCCATGTAAATGCATATATATTTAAATACAAGCTGTATCGTAGATATTTGCTGCACTACTAGATACCCTGTAAGCTGTATAAAAACTTTAACTCATTCGTTTCGTGTGACTCAAAGAGTTTTAACGAGTTTCTTCTGGTGCCTGACTAAATGTTCAGCGCTTAGCCGAAGCCTCAAAAGTTATGACTGCTAGATGGCGCTAGCGCTAACTTTTAAGTTCTTCAAACGTATCTAATAAAATTTATATTTCTATGAAGAAATATTAAATTGACAGCTGCTTACTGCAATCACAGATGAAATACTCAAACTGCAAACAGTTAGTGCAAAACAATAAACTCTTTTTTATGCCAGCTGCAATGGGTGTGGAATATAAAAAGCATATAGTATATACATATATATATCTAGGGTGAAAGCTATACTATATTGCTATTGTTGCTGGTTTTGCTGCTTTTACGGCAACGGCAAGTGTGTCATGTTACAATTAATTGTTTCGTGTTAAATTTTGTATGACTGTGAGGCTTCATGCTTTATGGCTGCGTCTTCTAATTAACAAAAGCAAGAGAAGAATACGTGACTGTCTGTCGCTCTGTCCATTGCTGTCTGTGTTCTCTACTCTCTTTCCCAATTTTTGGGTCCACTCTTGTGTCTTTAAAACGAATTTCGTATTGCCCGAAGAACTTAAATAATTGAAATGCAATGAAGCAAGCAGATTATTTATGCGACAGATTGCACAGCTCCAATCAACATGTATCTATTTATCTTTTCCACTCTCTATGTGTGTGTGGGTGTGTGTACATGTGGAATGTCAGCTTAAGAACACATTTGCGCAGATAATTACAGAGTGAAAGACAAACATGCATACGGACATACGTACGTACATTCGAGGAAATCAGAATGGAAGCCAATCAAGCGCAAATTTGTAAGCACATTTCTGTTTGAGAATGTCTTATGAAAATGTTATTAATTGCCAGAAGGACATTCGGATGGACAGATAAATACAATAGGCGAAAATGTAGCTGATCTGATATTATCGATCTATTATTCTGCAGCATTTTATAACTCAAAGATAGCTTTATAATATTTTAAATGTTACATATTCTCTCAACAAATCATAATGCTCCTCTAAAGCACTGCTTTGCAGAGTATTAAGAGCGTATTTGCGGTGGGGATTTTGCTAATTAACTTTTTGTAAGTGAAGCAAACATTACAAATGTCAATTGTTTTGGACTGACAGAAGTTGTAGCTCTGTTGCTTGCCACACTTGGCGTATACGTGATGTGGCAAAAGCAGCGTAAATTTCTTAAATATGCTAATAAACATATGGCATTTCATTAAATGCATTAACATAAAAAACAAAACGTATTAAGCTCCACCGCAGCACACACCAAAATTTAAATATACACACACACATACGCTTCAGACAGATACATAATTTCATTAGCACTTTTGAGTTTGAAGCAAGAAAGTTGCAGGAAATTCGTTTGAAAAAAAACGAAGATGAAAAGCAGCGGCAAAAGGAAAAGCGCCCAAAGCAGCCGCCATCAGAGACGTGCAAGAATTTAATCTGGTTTAATGCTGTTAACAGAACCCCAAAAAAAATACAACAAATACAACAAAAAACTGAACGACAGCAAAGAAAAAGCTGCTGAGAAAAAAGCGGGTATTATAAAAGTAATGTTAAGCTTGGAAGAGCACTTGTAAGCAGCATATCTTTTATTATACCGAACGTATAACAACTGGAAAACTCGGGTGTGAAGAAAACTTTATGATGTTTTGCACAACAAACAACTAGTTAGCAAAGGCAACAACCAGGGGAAGTCGACTGTAAAAGACCAAGTACTTAAACGGGAGCAATATTAATACTAAGTATTTAAATGAATTGGCTTTGATTCTATATATAATTTAAATTGAATTTGGTTAGAAATATGAGTAAGGCTGCCGAACAAATATGTGTTAGTTTAATTAAGATACTAATAATAGAATTTTAATAAATCGAAAATATGATAGCTATATAATATAATTGTCTAGATTGATAACAATATTAATAAATGTTTTGCGTGATTAAACGAAAGAAATCTTCAATACTTATCAAATTGTAATGGTTTGAAAAAGGCTTATCTTTGAATAGAAGAGTATGGAAGGACGTCCATGTCGTATTTACTGGCTCTAGCTCTTATATTCACTACGATAAAGCTGATAATAATACCCCACACATATGACAAGAGTTTTGTTGAGAAATCTCCAATACTTTTTGAGTTGTAATAATTTGAAAAAGGCTTATCTTTGAATAGAAGAGTGCGAAGAAACTTACATACCAAATCAGCTAGCGCTAGCTCTTATATTCACTGCTTTTAAGCTAATTACAAACGTACATTGCTCTGTCGATTCGGCTGTTGATAGAAATACCACTAGTAAATCTCTACTGAAAAGTGTATCTATTGATTATAAACTTATTGATTCCCCAACTTCTTCATATAACTAACTGATCTCTGCTTACATAGAGCATCGAATTTTGCTGCATTGTTGTGTGCGTTGAATCATTTTCACATTTCTGCAGACTTCACACGGTATTATGCAAATAATAAGCACCGAACTATAGGCACAAAGGGAAAAGGAGTGAAGGGGAAGAGAACAGGAATGGGAAACCGGAAAAGGAAAAGTAAAAGCCTCTTTCGGCAAACATTTACAGTGGCAAAATAATAATAATAATAATAATAACAGTGGGGTAAGCAAATGCTTATCGCACACACTTGCCACCGTGAATACTTGCAACACACAGATACAGATACACATGCTGCGGGTACGCTTTTGTGTTTATAATCTGTTCGCAGAGTAGCGACAAAACAGCAAGAAGCAGCTGTGGGGAGAAGAAGAAGAAGTAGAACAGGAGGCAAGTGAAAGAATAAGAAAAGGATTTATTTGGATGCTTAACTTGGCTTAGCTGACGGTTTTAAATGTAATTAGTATGCATGTTTGCATTTCGTTAGCGTGGCGACCAGCGACTGTGAACTTTTCATTATAAATCACGCTTGCCTGCGTACCAAGCGCCCCCTACCAATGTGCGACGCCCACAAAATGATTCCCAGAAACACGGAAAAAAAAAGATTCATTTAAATAAATTTTTAATTAAGCCTGGTTAGCAGCCAGAGCAGCAGCGAATCAAGTTAAGATGAAAATAAAAATAAAAAACAACAACTGCACGCACAATAAGTACACACACACGTGTACCCACATACACAGAGACACGTGTACACGCACACCCATAGAGGGCTACGCACTTCAGTTAAGGGGGCGTGGCATGTGCGTTACGCTGCGTTGCGGTTGCCGCTTACTTTGACTGATGAAGACTTATGGGAGTCGCGGTTATTGCTGCGGTTGCCAAGGTGCATGGCAGCAAAACTGCTTGCTTGGCTGTTAGACTGCTTTCCTGCCCCACTGCTTGTTGTTGTTGCCACACTTGTGGCAATTTGTTTCAAGTGTCTCTGCCTCTCTTTGCTACTGCAAACTGTTTTGGGGCATCTAAACATGCTCATCCTTAACGCCACGTGTTGTCAACGGCAGTTTGCTCGTTGCTAACTTGCTACCTTGCCACTTTCTTGTTGGCACAAACCGCGACGCTGACAAATTCAAAATAATTTAATTTTCACTTTATTTGCACTCGATTATTTATGGTAAGTGGCAAGTGGCAGCCTGCAGGAGGTAAGTGGCAGGCAGGCAGGCGGCAGCTTGCAAGTCACTTTAATTAAATGTACAATTGCCTTAGCTGCGTCTTATGATGCGCCTCACAGGACACTCGTCAGCTCGCAATTTGCAAAGCTCATAAATCACAATTAGCAGCACATCAAATACCCTGTAAGCTGCTGGAGTAGCTGTTTAAAGCAAGGAAGATATAAGGAACAAGAAATAAAGATGGCTTTATGTAGAGCACTTGCAGAGTCCACTAAATAGTTCGATAACTGATCGTTCGTGATATAGAAGCTTGAACTAGACTAATCCTCCGTTTAGTCTATCCCTTATATACCCTATAATATTACCTTGCAGTCTATACATGTATATAAAATATTAAACTTACTTTAAAGCTATATTTCAGATACTTACCTTACCCGAGTTTTATAGCTGCAGTCGACGAAACTTTATCATGCATGTTTTAACATAAGCCAAATTCACACAGTTGCCACAGTTTTTGGCCTCAACACTTTAGCACTTGTCTAAAAGAAAAGCTGGCTTTAATGGCTTTTCAATCTGTCAGTCTGAAAATAAAAGAGTTTTTTGTTTGTTAGGCATTGGGATTAAATGTTGCCGAATAAAGAGAAACAAGTGCTTTCAAGCTGAAACTGAAAATATAAATATAAACTTGGACAGTGCTGTATATGGTATTATTTTTTGGCTTCTATCGTTAGTACAGTTTTCTGCTGTTTTTGCTATTTGCTTTGCGTCGCATTAATGAATCCGGTTTATTAATGTGCGCTCGTATTTCTTCACTTGATTATACATGTAATTTGCACCCTGTCCGAGTTTCTCAAACTGTTTTTTTGACTAAAGATCCTTCAGCCCGCTGCTTTTGCTTCTGTTTCTGTTTGCTTCTTCTACTTGGTTGTTGTTGTCTTTGGGTTACATTTCATGGATTTCCCATTGTGTCGTGTGCTCATCTGTACGGTTACATTACTGACTGGGGCATGTTTGTCTTCCGGCAGCCTTTTTGAAGGCAGCCCAGCACTTCGTGTAAACAAAAACTCATTTACAGGTTTGCTTCTCTGTCTGTGTCTGTGTCTGTGGTTGTGTTGTGTGGCAAGCAAATGAGTGGACAGTGTACAGTGTACTGTGAAACAAACTGGGGGCATCATCATCATAAATTAACGACTGCCTCAATTAATGAATGGCCCACATTAATGAAATGCCAAACAAGCAATGGAAATGTTTTTCTTCTTCTGCTGCTTCCTTCCCTCCATCACAACTAACCACGGCGTATCTATAAGAATGGCCACAGAAATTCCGCAAGAAATTACCGAAAAATTTAAAGCTCAGCACGTTTAATCAAACTGAAATTTATTTGCATTTATTTATAGACATTTTGGGCGGAATTCTAAGTAAATTGCCAAACCAAATTAATAATTATGCTAATTTAATAAATTTGTTGCAAAAACTTGTGGTTTTATGTTTAGTAAACCAAAAAGTGCTTGAATTTAAAGTAAGCTTTATACTATATGCTAGAGAATTTGCTAGTCGTACACTTGCCGACCTTTTGCAGCTCGTTATTATTAAATGGTTTTTAGTGCTTTAACATCATTGCAAACAGATGAAGTTTATGCACTTCTTAAATTGAGTTTTCATAACGAAAAACCAACAGAGAAAATAGCAGCAGCATAAAAGCGATAGAAAAACAGAGACTGAAGGAGACCACGTTGCGTATACTTAATCATTTAAATTGCATCAAAAAGCCAGAACAAGGAAACTAACCAAATGTATTTAGCCACAAATGCTATGCCAGAGAAATTCCGTCCGTTTGCCATAAAAAAACAGCAAAAAAAAAAAAAAAAATAGAAAACAACAAAAACATGGGCCAAAAAAGGCAAATGGCTAAGAAAGAATGCAACTGCAAAGATAAGTAAATCATGGTCCACAAAGGAAATGTATTTCTATGCTGCAAAAATATGTATAAAGTTCAACTGCGATAACGGAGCCAGAGCCATGACTTTCTGTGTATAGTATGCATTATGCGGTAATATTGAATTAGTCATAAAGCAGCCGCAACATTGTGAGGCAAGCGCCTTAAAGTATGCAACACTTGAATGCAAATGGCCAGAGAGAGAGAGAGAGAGGCCCTTAAGGCCTAAATGCATTTGCTACCAACATAAAACTCGCCACGAATTTCTGTTTTATGCAAAAACAAAGTAATTAGTTTTGATGTTCTCACTATGCCCCCTATTCAATGTTGCCGCTTGTTGCTGTTGCCGTTGCTGTTTGTTGCATATTTCGTGCTCGGTTTTCATTTTATCATGTAATTTCATGCAACATTTTACACGCTCAAGTATTTTTTAGGGCTTCCCAAAAAGGTTTTTAATGATTTCGCTTCGTTGTGCTGTGTGCTAAATGTTTATTTGCATGCAAAGTGCGATACTTTTAGCCAAATAAAATAAAAATGGAGCTTGAAAACAAAACGAGCAGAGGCAAAAAAGTGGAAGTAGAACAAGCAAGCAGCAAAGTGAAGCAGTTACAAATAAAATATATATGTATATTTAAACGGAAGTGAAAGCGGAAACGGAAGCAGACGCAGCGGCAAGTTTCTGCTGCTGCAGCATCTTAATCGCAGAAGTCTGCTTAACTTATGTCAATTTGCATAAATGTGCTCATAAAAGTGACAAATGGCTAAAATGGCTAAATGGCTGCAATGCTCATGCCATATACGACATTTTGGCTTGTTAATGAGTAATTCGATAGCACACAACATCAACATGCGAAATGGGAAAATAAAATACTCGTGACTTTGACTTTGACTGTGATTATTTGATTGGAAGACAATAAAAGGCAGTCAACATTGCTACCCCCTTGTCCCCTTTCACCACAGTCTAGCAGTTCCACAACATACACATTAGCCATAATGAGGCTGTGCTTTGTTTGTGCCAATTGATACCCTGTAAAACAAATATTTACTTAACTCTCTAATGAGCATGCTATGTTAAGTTATCAGTTACAATTGCTAGTTATATTATTTAATTAATATGCTTAATTTAGTTTTAAAACTGTTAGTTTTGATTAATGAAATGAAGTGTTAATGGCACCGCAATAGCTTTTTAAGCGTTAATTAATAGAAGCATAGGTATAACTACAAGAGTTTTTGTTTAACTTTTATTAAAGCTGTTTGTTGGATTTTTTATTTCCATAATATTTATTACTTATCGTTATTATAAAGCTTTCAATTAACTAAAAATAGCGCTTAAGGAAATATATTTTAAATATAATTTTACATAAATTTATGTAAATTTTTTCCCTAAACTGCCCATAACTAGCTAATTCTTCTATTTAGACCCCCTAAATCATATATATTTATAATCAGCACAAATTTACCCTTTAATTAAGATACTTTTGATTGGGTTTTGAAAAAAATTTTTTTTTTTATTTTTCGAAAAAAATGTCAAGGGGTAGGTATGCAAAATTTTGCAAAAAAAAATAATTTTCAAAAAATTCTAGATGACATTCCAAAATTGTTTGTGGAGTCAAACAGTGTTTAAAATTCCACTTGACAATCGCACAATTTTTACCAAAGTTATGGCAGTTTGAAGTTTTAAATGGGATGAAAACAGGCATGCAACTGCCTATAACTAGCTTAGAACTGATTTTCAACCCTATAAAGAATATATACTTAAAATCTACACAGATAAACTATAGTTATTAGCCAAGAAATTTCGAAATTTGTAACAAATTTCTATGTTTAAATATATAATTTTAAACTTTTAGCAACGGTTTGGCTACTGTTGCTATACAATATCTGTTAATGATGTCGATAAGCTAAGCAGAAAAGAAAGATCATGATACAGTTTGTCTGTATTTTACACCCTTTTGTGTCTAATGCACTGGGTATAAAAACCAACATTGTCACTTCATATACTATAACTGTTGTTCTTGTTGTTGTTGCTGTTGCGTGTGGGTGTGCGTAGGTGTGTGAGTGGGTGTGTGTGTTTTTGTGTGTCGCATAGATAAACCGGTTGCTGCTGCAGGCGATGCCATTGAGATGCGAATATTTTACACATCCATTAACGGCAAACGGCCACAAACTCGCCAATGTTGCGAAGAGGTCGGGAAGAGAACGAGGGCGAGGGGCGAGGGGGACAACAAACGACTGTTAGTCATTGTCTTTGGGGCATTTAACGGCGCTTTTATGGCGCGCGTCCTTTGACAAGGATGCGAGAATGGCAACAACACATGGGTTCACTTGCTTCACAATGCCAAACTGAGTGACTTTTTTCGGACAGCTCTTTACCGCTAACTCTGTCTCTGTCTCTCTTTTGCTCTCTCTGTGGGCTGCGAGAGTCATTAAAATGTTGATGCGTCTGTTTTTGGCCAAAAACCCTCGGCGCGTGGCCTAATTGACAGGCTGCTCACATTATTCGCAGTTGCATGGCACAGAGACACAGTGTAGCTAAATGGGGAGGGGAGGAGAAGTGTGTGGAGTGTAGGGGAAAGGAGAAAGGGGGCGTGTCATTGCGCATTGCGCGAACTCCTTAATTAGGTTATAAAAGTTTAATTATGTCGACGGCAATCAGCGCAAATCATTTGGAATTTATGTCTAGCCCCGAAAATCCAGTGGACAGTTGGCCAGTTTTGCCAGCTTGGCCTGATGTGTTGGCCAATTTATATACAATTTAAATGGTCAACGACTGTTTCGAAAAATACACTGGGGGAAAAAGGTGGCTACTTCATAATGGCTGGCTCTTACGGTTTAACATTGCGCATTAATGAAATATTTAAGCCGTGAAACATGAAACACGAACAGCGCATTGCTTAAGCTCTGTTTTCATCTCCCTCCCTCGCATGCTCTCTCTCTCTCTCTCTGGGGTAGAAGGCAGGGAGGGGTGCATACTTTATGCGGCACTTGAGGGATTTGGTTTTGTCAGTAAAACCGCAGAATTTGAGTGATGAGCTTCAATCGGGTTTTGGGCCAACTGCGTTTATTAAAGTCTACTCGACGTTTACTTACTTAACTTATACTACTCCCTACCCCAGTTATACCCAAAACACACACACATGTGAGTCTGGGTGTGTGTGTGTTTGTATGGGCAGCAGCTCATCAAAGCGTAAAATCGATTTCGACTGCCTTCGCAATTTGGTCTCCAGTCTGTGAACTACTACATACTCCATAGCTGGATATCAAGCATACGCGCTGTGTGTCTGTGTGTGTGTGTGCTCGTAAACTATGCTGGCATATTTGCTAGCCAGACAAAAGAGCCCGTGGGCATAAATTGGATGTACGCCAAACTCATCAAAATGCAAAACAAAATGCGCAAAAGTAATTTGTATCTACATATAGTTATTTATTTTCTATTATTGACGCAAGATGCTGCGGTTGCTACAGTAGCAACAATAGCAGCAACAACAGCAAAACAAACAACAATCAGCATTCGATTTAAGTTCTATTTATACAAAACGGATAGAGTAAAACTTTTCACATTTATTTATGAGCTGCTTGCACAAATAAATTGTTAACTAATAAGAAGAAAAACTTCAGAGCGGAAAGCACACAACAGCAGCGACTGCACGGCAGCTGCATAATTAAGTAAACTATGCAAATAATGCGCATACGCCATGTGGCTGCACATCAATTAGTGTCTGTGTTATTGCGCATACGCCACGTTGTCACGTTTGATTTCATTGGAGTTTTGCGGTTTTGCTTGTCACATTTTATTCTTTTTTTTTTGTTTGCCATTTTCGTTATTTGTTATTGACAGGCAGTTGGGAAAATTTATCTGCTATACATATTGTATTTTTCATTAAATATATAATTTTATTTGTGCTTTTAAGCTGCTTAAGCGACACTCAATGCAGCTAATTAGATTGTCTGGCAACTAAAACTGTGGCACGTCAATTAGTGGCAAGGTCGTTGATTGCCAATCAATTTATCAAATGAAAAGTGCCCCGTCAAGACGTTCACTGTGTGTGTGTGTTTAATTCCCAGTGCCTTTCTAGCGTAATCGTAGGTGTTTATTTAATGAATAAAACGCTAATTTCCACTACCGATCTCATTAAAGTTGTAAACAGCACTCAATGCATCAAATTACTCCATAAAATATGCAGAAGCAAATAGTTTTGCGCAATTTACGCATAGTTTTGAATTATTCATGCAACTTGTGCATAGAAAAATTGATGCAAATTCAAATTGATTAACTCATAATTAGTGCAAATTTCCATCAATGTTTTGAATAGAATATTAAAAGTTATACAAAATATATTACAGTATATTTAGCAGCATTATTTATATGCTATCATTGTTAAACAAATTGTTGCGTATTTCGATTTGTTTTAAATCCCATTTATTTATCTAATTTTATGTATTTACGAGTTTAGTTTATAGGCAATTATTTACATTTTGGCAATGTTTAAACATTTGTTGGCTTAATATGCCTTAAACGTTATTTATTAGCATTAGCCGGGACTATTAAATTTTTTATCGCTATTGGCTTTTAGCGTTTTAAATAGTTTGAATAACATATTTATCTTTATGCATATGTTAATCAATTTAAATTAAATTATATCTATTTTACTGTATTCTTCTTTTTTTGCATATTTCCAATTTATAAACAACATTTCGTTGTATTTATTTACATCTAAACTTTATTTCATTCTCAATTACAGCTAATTTATTTATATTCATTCATATTTATTTAATTCCATACCTATTCACTTACGTATACTTGATATTAAGAGCCATTAAAGGCATTCTTCGACACAAGACACAATTTTCTACGCATTATGGGTAGCAAAAGTATTCGAAAGTACTCAAAAGTGTTGCTTTCTTTTTTGTTGTAGGCCAACAATTTGTTAACTTGTTCAGTCTGTCATTAATAGCATTTAAAGCAGACAGAAGAAGGTTGCCTGCTGTGTGTGGCGGAACACGCTTGATTTGGGACAGGAAAAAACCTGACTGAAGTTTTTGGCGGTTGCCAAAGTTTGCAGCAGCAGTCAAGAAGCAAATTCAAGTGCGGTTCGAAGTAAGACATTTAGCTGCCTCTGCTTCTACTATCTGCTAGACATGTGTACTTATATTGAAGGGAATGTTAAGGTATTCACATGTGTGGCAAGTGGAGGGAGCGAGAGAGACTGTAAGTCACGCAGCGCGTGTTTGACAGCAACTTGAAAGTTTGTCGTCCCAAATGGGCAAACATAGATGCAAACGTCTTAGTAGAGGCAGACTGAGACTTTGTCTAAGTACATTGTCAGGTAGGCGAGAGCAGCACCCAAGGGAGCAGAACACACACTACACACATATATGAGCCAAATTAGTGGCCAAAAAAGGGGTTGCAGCTGGTTGGTTGCCCAATAAGCCGTGGCCTAGAAATGTGTAGTAACTAGTATTTTGGTTTTTCGGCCGCAATGTCAGCAATTTTAGCTAATTTCCCGCTAGCCAAAAAAGGAAATGTTGTCTATTTTCTTTTTGGCGGTGTTTAGTGGAAGAGATGCGTGGTAATGATGTGGAAAATTATGCAGAGCGCGCCTCATGCAAATTATGATTGTGTTGATTATGACGCATTAAAGCTAAACGAAGCTCAGCCAGGAATTTGCATATTTCTATTGGGAGACACGTCATCAGCCAAGACTTTAAGTTGCCGCCTGTCTGCAAGCAAATTCTTTCTCCTCACTCCTTCTTCTCCTCATTCTTTCCAACATTCATATAGTATAAGAATGTAGGCTGTTTACGTTGCCGGAGCATAAAATTACAAAGCATTCTGAATGGCATACTTTCAGCCAGTTTTATGACAACAACAACAAGAAGAAGAGCGAGTGGGGATAAAAATGGCAAACCCAAGTTGCCGAAAGTGAAGACATTAGTGCGAGCAAAGTAACCCAGAAAAATAAAGTAGAGAGTTGGCCAGGCAAACCAAAAATGAAAACACCTAAGCATACAGTAAACAAATGGACGACTGTGAGATACCAATTAGTTTGTTTTACAAAGTAGTAGACTCTAGAGCAACATAACAGTTTTTTAGACCGTGTACTGAGGTCTATTGGGGTTTTCAACAGTATTTTGTGTATAAATGGCAGGATCCGAAAACAATATCAATTTCATTACTCTGTTACATACCTTACATGGAAAATAGTATACCCTACAAGCTCCTGCACTGTGTGGTATGTATAAAAATGGAATGTTGGACACATTTGCCATCACTGCCAAAAAAGCTGGGCAAATGAAAAACCTACGTCGTTTTGGGGCATCCACAACAAATGCCGTCATTTGCATGCATTGTCAGGCGCAGGTTTTTTTTTCTCCCCAGTAGTAACATGGGGAAAAAGGTCAAATATATAGAGACGAAGGTTGGGAAGATGGCGTGGTAGATAGGTGGTAGAATGGTCACCAAATTGGCACAATACGTATACGTATACGAATACGAGTAGTTGCGTAGGTGTTGAAAATTGTGACCGGACTATGAATAAGCTTGGACACATTGTAGTTGTTGTTGTAGTGCTCTTTGTAGTTGTTTTTTGATACTGTTGTTGTTGTTGTTGTTAAAGGCAATGGCAAACATATTTATTTGGCAACAGTCATTGAGTCGTTGTTTGGGTTCATTGTATGTCCTATGCGTGTGTGTGAGTGTGTGTATTAGCCAACTAGAAAGCCACTCAATGCAAATTGGACTAGACTGAAATGATTAGAGGGTAGGGAGGCGGTGGAGAGGAGGAAGGGCGTTCGTTGGGTCGTTGATATCCCATGGTGAACTGTTGCGCGTCTTGTTGACTTTGAAGATGGCCTTTAGCCAGGGGTAGGTCCATTAATTTAAGAGTTTCGTAAGTAGACGCATTTAAAGTGCCAAATCATGCTGTGATATTAAAGCCACACAATGACGAAGCAGTCAACTCGAGGAGAGAGTGAGAGAGCGAGTGTATGAGATTGAGACTCGTCTGAGAGTCAAATCAATTTCATTTATGTGCAAGTGCTTGGCTGCTTGTCATTAAAAGTAAAGTTATGACCAGCAAATCAGCATTAAAAGCATTCATTTCTCTGCACAACTGCTCGACTTCTTCCCCCCCTCTCCACCAACTTGCCACTCTTCTGCTGTAGTAAGCAATCAAACTCATAAGCATAAAAAAAAGCACTGCCAAAAATGCGTTAATCTCATTTTCTTTGCAATTTATTTTATTTAACGCAACAATAAGAAATTTCAATAATAATGCCCTGTGCCATTCATCATAATTTCGCATATAGTGTATATATAGCACCCAGCGTGTGGTTGTGGGCGTGGTCTGAGCACTTTGTTGCCGCTTTACACAGTTTCAGTTACAATTTCAGTTTCAGTTTTTCTTGCGCTTTGCCAAAATCGGAAAATAATGAAAATAATATAAATCCTAACTAAGCTGACTGCATTAAATTGTGTACAGCTGCAAAATACCCTATGTTTTGTTTAGTTGTTATTTAGTTAACAGTTATTAACAACAGTTTTTACTGCAGTGACTTGGCAGTTAGTTTCTTAAATATTAGCCAAAACTTGATTCAAAGTAGCTTTAACTTTACCCTAGTTATTGTACCCCATTATTAAAACTTTGTAATGCAAACAGATACAAAATTGATAGAAATACAATTATATTACATTGTTGCATATATATTTTATTAAAATTATATAAACAACACCTCCCTAAACACACACACACACACAACAATAATAAACTCATAAATTTCTCACAACGCACAGAATTCGTAGCATACTTTTGAGGGCGACAAATGCAAAGCAAAAGTTGCTTGCAAAATAACAAATTTGGAACAAAATGGAACAAAAAGAGAAAGAGAGCAACAGTACGAGTGAGTGAGTGAGTGCAATAGCATATGTTTTTATGGAAAATATATAGTTGTTCAGTCATGATTGGGTTTTCATTTTGTTGTTATTTTTCACGCCAACTCGCAGTCAAAGTCAATTCACTGTCACACGACTTGCAGTTGCATATGTCTATCTCTCTCTCTCCCGCTTTCTCTCATTCCACTGCACTCTTTGCTCATTGCTTTTGTATGCTGACTGTCACGCATTTGCTGACACATACTCCAATCGTATGTAGGGCACAACAAGCTGTGTTATAAGCAGATAAACTTGAGGTGTCGCTACGTGCCCACAACTGCTGCCTGGCAAAATCTATTGCGGTTGCCATTGTCATGCCTTTTGTCAGCGTCGCTCTTCTGTCCGCTTTCCCCGCATATGGCATGTGGCATGCGTCAGCCGAAGTTGCAGCTTCAGCGGGAAAATCCGTTTTAAGGCGCATGTAAAGCAAACTTCAGCTTGACATTAAGTCAGCGCAAACAGCATGTAGGAAAAGCGGAAAGACTTGAGCAAGGAGTTGAAGCAAGTGCTACATTTGCTATTTCCCCGAATATTTGCTCTGTTTTCCACTTAAGAGTTTTTCCGTTTTCATGCTTCTTTTCCCAGTTTATAGCTACCCAAACTCAGCTGCATAATTTTTAGCACACTGATTAAAGCAAACCCCAAAAAACTTTTGCTGCGCATTTTGCATAGCAAGATTTCTGCGGCAGCTGCCTGCTCTGTCTCTTTCTACTGCTGCACTCTCTTTTTCACTCTCTTAACTGCATTTTGTTGCAATTGTGTTTAATTTGGTCTGCAAAGCCGCATATGATTTATATGCCATGTTTTTTTTTTGCTTTGCTTTTTCTTATTGTTTCGCAAAAAAGTTTTGCGTATCGTTAATGTGGCAAAGCAGCAAGCTGCCTTCAGAGCCTTATAAATGGCGGCTAATGAGCTAGAGCTGGGGCCGAGCAACATTCATGGCACATTCAGTTGTTGGTTGGCCCAGTCAAGGCGTCTAGACGTGGCTTAGGTTCATGGCAATGAATGCAGGCAGTTGGCAGTTGGCAATACAATGTGCTTAAATCTCGGCACAAATAAAAATGCCATAAAAATCACTCATACGCATTGTTGCCTAACCTAATTTGCTGTTGTGTGTATGTGACTCGCTCTCTATCTCTCCCTCTCACTCTTTCTGTGTGCGACTTGCTGTCGGCGTCTTGGAGCTTTGGTAATAGCGGGAAAGGCGTCTGCTTCCTGCATGTATGTAATAAGAAGCCCGAAGACTGTGGGAGCGCTTATCGAGTCAAGTCAAGGCGATGGCTAATAAAATGTGCTGAATTATGACAGTGCGACAGATAGTGGTAGACGCTGGCGTCACACAATTGACCAAGTTGTTGGCCAAACAGCGCAGAGAATAGCCAATGGCCAAGACAAAACCACAATAACAAAATAGCAGCAAGAAGTTGGCGGCGTTTTGTTAAATTAAATCAGAGCTGTGTGCAAAAACGTCTGAAATGAGGCACATAATCATGAAAACAATAACAACAACAACAAGAACAAGAACAGGCAACAACTAGGACAACACGCACACACAAAGGGGAGACACTGTTGAAGCAGCAACTGTAGCTATAAAAGCGACGCCCAAAAGTCTGCAGCAGTTTTTGTTTTGCTTCAATGTCGCATGCTTTAACTTTTGCCTTGTCACACACACACATATATACGTACGGGTGTGTGTGTGTGTGTGTAAGTGGCACACTCTAGTAACTGTAACTGTGACCCAACGAAACGGCATTGTTTTCGCTATGTAACTGTGTGTGTGTGTGTGGCCAAAGTTCAATGTCTGTTTGGCAATTTGAGCCGCCTTTGCTTTTGAAAAGTGTTTGTTGCCAGCGACTCGAACAATGCCAAATGTCGGAAACAATACAAATACAATAAAAACAACAACAACAAAAAGATCAACAACAACACAATGGTCCAACGTAAACCTATGCTATAGAAAGGGTACGCCCCAACAATTTTGTACAAAATACAAAACCCATCGACCTTTGACAAAACTTGTGTCTTTTGTGCATATCAGCTGTTTTTTTTTCTTCAGTTTTAGCTTTAGCTTTAGCCTTTCACTTTGCTGCCTTTCTCCCCTACGCTAGTGCTGCTTGTCTGGCTAAGAGCTAAACATCAAAGCCAAAAAGTCATTGAAGCGCCAAGCGTCTCAAGCTGATATGCTGCGGCATATCACTACCATAAATTGCTGCAACATGTTTGCTACCAGATTTCAATTAGCGTATTATTAGCCGCAGCGTTGCATGCCACAAAACAATCATAGACTTGCGGTGCGTGTGGCAGTGTGTGCTTGTTGCTGTGGCCAACACACAATTTGATGGCTACACTTGAAGCTGACCAGTGCAAATTGTGTGTGAATGCAATGAGCGAAACAGCTACAACTGTTAAAAGTAAGCAACTTTCGTTTCGAGCTTTTGAAAGAATTTATAAATTTGTAACTGTTTTTATTTCAATTTAAACATTACTTAACTATTTTATTACTTTTTCTTATCTGCTTACTATTTTGCGCAGTGTAGTTGTACATGCATTAACAAACAACATTTACATTGGCAGCTCGTACATGATTGCGCTGTCAGTAGCAAAGCGCCAAACGCAATACGAGGGTTGTTTGCAAACTTGCCGATAAGCAAACAAGTTTTTTGGCCATTTAAGAAATTTATGTTTTCAAGTTTCGCATAAATTAACTCAATTTGAAACTGTCAAAACTAAGTGCAACACGTAGCAACTGAAGTAACTTTGCTTTTGCCGCTTGAAACATTTTACATGAAACAACTTTAGTACTGCCCTCTTGCTCTCTCTCTCTCTCTCTCTCTCTCTCTCTTGTTCCCTTTCACTGCTTATGCATACAGCATGTGGTTCAATTATTATGGCTTCGCTTGTTCGTTCGTATTCCGGCCATAATTTATGGCCTGGCAAACGTCTACGCCGTAAATTAATTGTCGCGCCCAAATGCGTCAAGGCAGCAATTGGGAATGGAGAGAGTGTTGGAGTCGGGGGAAAGTGGGGCAGGAAGACAGCAAGGGCAGCAAAAGTATTGCCAAAATGAAGTCAATCGAAATGGAGTTTTGCACTTTGATAAATATCTATTCACAAGGCTGGCAAATGGCAACAATCTGTTACAACTAATTGCCATTTGGCATACAGTGACGTATACGCAATATCCAGAGTGTGTGTGTGTGTGTTAAACAAATGCGTGCAATTATTGATTTGAAAGTGCAGTCAGTTTGCCATAGAAAACTGTTTAAAATTGTAAAGATATATTGAAGTAAAGCGTTAAATAAATTTAAATAAAAGCATTTCCCATGTAAGTTGAACATTAAAGATGATTTTGATGGTTAAGAATAAAAACCAACCAAAATATGTTAACCGAAGTCTAATTTTAGAGTGTGGTATTTAAAAACAAATATAACAAATTAAGTAAAATCGGTAATCAAATGTTTTTAAATTCGTTTCTTAAACGATTATGCAGCAAAATCAAAAAATGTTAAGTTCACAAACGAATTGTCGAACTGCGATTTTAATGTTTGAATTTAAGGAAAAGCGTTTTGTGTGTCAAATCATTTAGGGTACACACTCACACATACTCAAACACTCTCGTGTGCTGTGTGTTGTAGTATTCCCAGCTTAGATTTTGGTTAGTTGCCAGTTGTCGGTTGAGTAAATGCTGTGCTCAGCAGTCTAAATGCCTTTGCAAATGCCAGTCAAAGCTGCAAACGCCAGCACTTCTATCTACAATTGTATAGCTGACTCGGTGTTTGAGTGTGTGTGTGTGTGTGTGTGTGTGTGGGTGTATGTGTGTGTGTATGTGGCATTGTCAACAGACACGGCGCGTGGCAGAGGAAAAAAAGCACGAAAATGTATTGTAGACTGACGTTAAATATCACCTTTGGGTATTTATTATTGAAGTTGCAGCTGTAATGAAAAAATGCGCTGTTTTCACTTTTAATCTGCTTAAATATTGAAATTTTCAAGTGAGTGAGTGTTTGTGTGTGTGTTTGTGTGTGAGTGGCAAAGCAACTACTATGTGCCACATTTTGTGGCTGCTTCGAGCGAATTGTTGATGATTTCTGGATTAACATTAAACGATCACTTTACTTTTTTATTGGAGTGTTGGCGAGGGAAATGCCTAAGGCAGGGGGAAGTATAGTAAGAGAGAGGGGGGGATATACTCTTGACAAGAATTTACGAGCCATATCCGTCAGTTGTCGCCATCGACGTTGTCGTCATCGTCGCCATAGGCGCCATTCAGCAAGCGTTTATCTGATTTCGTTTCCGCTTTTTGGCATGCTCGCTGCTGCTGCTGCTTCTTTTTTTTTGTATGCTTCATATACATATACATATATATTTTCATACGCCCCGTAAGCCCATGCTGTAGCTTGACATGTGATGCGCATGCAAATGTGGCAGCTACGCATATACACATACATACATATGCGTATGTGTAATATGTGCCACATTTAACTCGTATATTATGCGACTGTCAGACTGTGTGAGACAGAGACTGTGATTCCTCTCTGCCTCTGCCACTGTTGCTGCTTCTTCTTCGCATCTCTTTTTTATGCTCATTGAAATGCGACAACGTCGCGACATCATTTCGCGATGTCAACAGTCAGAGTATGTTATATTTTTTTTTCGGTATTCATGCGTTTTTCCAGCCTAAGATCTGAGTCATGACCAACTTATGAGCATTCATATGACTAGCTAGTCTACAACTGCTTCTTCCTCTTCTTCTTCAGCTTCTTCAAAAATATAATAATAAATTCCAAGCGCGACACTAATAGCATTAGCTCAATGGCAACTACGAGTTTCAGTTTCTGTTTCAGTTTCAGTTTTGGGCTCAGAGACTCTGAGACATTGTGCTATAAAAATGGCGACGCATCAAAAAAGTTTTACATGCGTTACACACACACACAAACACAGACACATACACACGTATGTAGCATATGTATGAGTGTCTCTTTGTACGCACTTGAACTTATCGAATGAATAAAGAACAGCCACAAACTTTGGCTTACAAAAACTACAACAAGTGCGCTTACTATTTCTTTCCCACTCTCACTCTTCCTCTCTCTCTCTCTCTCTCTCTCTCTTCGACTGTCGCTAATGCACATTTAGTGAAAATTAAATGCAGCTCAGCGCCATTTAGCAACAATAAGTTATGTGCCCCCAAAAAAAAGTTGCATATAAAGCTAAAAAGTTTTCATTTCTCGCATTTCTGGGGTTTGAGTAAGTGCTTACATAATCGCTTTGTAAATCTGTATAGTCTCTATAGCTATCCCTTTTGCACACTAGTATAACCCACTCACTCTCTCTCTCTCTTACTCTCACTCTCACTCTCTGAGTGTAATGAAATTGGAGAATATTTAATGGTATAACAACAGTAATTGAGTCATTAGCACAAGGTAATTATTAAGCACGCAAAGCTAGAGCAGCAGTAGAGTTGAGTACATAGACTATAAAATACCCTCTAAAAGCGCTAAAGGGGACACTTTTTATTACCTAGCAAATAAAGGATTTATTTAGCATTCAAATAAATTAAGAACATGATACTTTAAATAAATTAATGGTAAATTAATTAATTAGTATACAAATTATGTAAAGTAAAATCAATAAAATTTTATATTTCTACCTATTTTTATCTATTTATCTACTATATATTAAACCTTCTATGAGTTTACAATATTTCGTTCCATAAAATTAATAAAATTTCCAATGAGCATACAAAATGTTCCAAATTAAAATCTCTAACTACCTATCTTAATTTCTATCAGAATACAAACTTTTATAGCATAAAATCAATATAATTTCCATTAAAATTTGGCTAATTACTGTTTTCTTGTTGCACTGCACTTAAGACAATAATACATAAAGCCCGTCCAACAATTGTCACTATGATTAAGTTTGACCTATGTGCTTTGAGCAAAAGCTGTTTTGACCCACAATAATCTAGATATATATTGAAATTGTGTGAGCTGCCCGTATATCAATGTAATGCTAAAACTACGAACTAAAACAGACAGAGGTCAGAGGCTACAGATAAACGGCATTTAACATTACAAATATTTATTGCAGCTGAGCAGAGCTGGGGCAAATCTGTGTTGCCAGTAAGCTGCACCAGCTAACTTGCCACCTCAGCATGTGAAAGCGGAAACACTTTGGCAGCATAATCGATAGTTGAACATATTTAAAAGAGCTGCAGAGAGCAGTCACCTGCCTCTATCTCTACCTCTCCCTCCTTCTCAGTCTATACAATTTTGTGGCAAGTCAACAACGTATCGAGTGCAACTGCAAGCAACGTGGCAAGCACTCAATGCGTCAATGTGTGTGTTGTCGAACCGTAAGTGCCTGGGATCATGTCAAATCCAAGTCTTAACCGCGACACTGAAGCGCTACTCAACGTGGTCTGCCAATTGCCATTGACTTGAAACTTTAATATGGCTGCCTAAGCGAATAGTAACGGTTTAGCAGTTGAAAGACAAAAAAATGGAGTTTCAAGCCCGTTTTTTCTATGCTAAAGCACTCCAGCAGTTTGTTGACCAATTAGAATTGGGGCTTAGAGCAAGATCGATTGCAATGGCTAAGCAATTGGCTAACTATTTACTAAGTATTGTATAACTTGATAGCTTGCATATTTTTACACTTATTGCCTTAAAAGTGTTAACCAATAAGTTAAGTTAAACAACTCAAACACATACACATATGCTACGCTGTTGACAGCAGCACAAAAACTCGGTTTGCACAGGGGTTTAGTATTGGAGAAGGGGTATGAAGCGGTTGGACAAATGTGATTGATTCTTGAGTGTGTTTAGCAACTGATTGATGACAGCACGAAGCGCTAAAGCGCTTTCAAGGCCATTGTTATACACTATGTGACATACCTGAAACTTCTCGCCCCCCCCTGTCACATCTTTGCTGTCACGTCACTGTCCTGTTGCCTGCGCTGTTTACTGTGTGTGCGCTGTATGTTTTTCTGTTGTCTGCTGCTGCTGCTGTTGTTGTTGTCTGTTTGCCATACGTGATATCTGGCTGATAGTTTACTCATGTCACACACACATCTACACACACAGAGCGAGCGTATCACTAATCATGGCGTTTGTTTGCTTACCACAAATGTTTATTCTTGATTTGCATAAACAAAGCTTCTGCGCATTGCATTTAACGCTCAATTAATGTGACCATATTGGGGTAGTTATTACCCCCATTCCTGCCCCAACTCGAACTAGTATTTGCTGCTCTTCCGGACGATCTATTTTAATATTGCACACACATTTGGTGACGTTCATAAATTGCTTGCGTTATGTAAACTCTTTGGCAAATTTTCCACCACATTTGCTAATTTGTTGAAAAGCCGCTGCCCGCATCGAATTCGGGTTTTATGAGGGTGGGGGCGGACGGGGGGCTAAGGGGTCTTGAATTGGCCTCATGCATCATGTCAATTTGTAGGCATTGCCTTTTGCTGTTTCAGCGTTTTTCGTTTTTGATTAAACGCACCGAAAAACCAAAGCCAAAAATCTGACAACAGCAGCTGTTCTTCTTGTTGTTTTCCTGTTTAGTTATTGTACTGTGTGTGTGTGTGTGTGTGTGTGTGTGTGTATGTTGTCTGATCGATAGCAAAGTGTGCCTGGAAAAACAGAAGAGCAGCGACAAGTTGTGTGTGGCTCGTTTTTCCGCCAGCCGCATCGTTAATTTGCTCAAACATGAGCACGCAGCAAATTTTCCATGCATAAACTTAAAATTAGCGCCAATACACTCACACAAACACACACCCACACATTCACTCATACACACACACTCGCCGACATTTGTTTTTGCCTGAAAATCTTGGCTCACTGGTCATAAATTTCATGCTCGCTGATAAACAATAAATTAAGTTCAGCTTCGGCTTCGGCTACGGCTTCAGCTTCAGTTTTCAGTTTCAGCCGCATGTGGCACGTATTTAGCCGACACACATACACACACATTTCCACACCACAACACAACAACATGCATACGTGCAGCATTCTAAAGCTAATTTTGCTCTGGCCATTTGCCTGCTTTAGGCCAGCTTTATTTTTTTGTTACCCATTAAATTGATGATGGCGGGTTTCTATTGTTCTCTTTCTCTCTCTGAAGCTCTGATATCTCGCTTGCTCCTTTCATTAGACGTGTCATTAGCATTAGTTTCATTATATGTTAAATTGATTAACACAAAGTCTTCAGGTTGAGATGAGATATGTACTTAAATGTACGTATACGTAATATTGCCACAGACAAACATTACATTCAGTTGCTTAGCAGTTTCTAACTGCTTATTTGTTAAACTTACAGCTCAAACAGTAATTTTTTAATATTTATTTAATATTTAATTATTTATGAAGCTTTAAAGTCAGTTAAAAATACCCTAAGAATCAAGAACAAACCAAACTATTTAATAAATCAGAAAATCGTTGGCATTGTCATGTCAACATAAAATAAATTAAATATAGATTTAGCTCACACTTTATTTATTATCCAATTTTTTTAAAATTATGTTCAATTATAAAGACAAATAAATTTTAGAAATATATAAATAAACAAAAAAACACGTTTCATAAATTCTTATGCAGAAAAATTTGTGTTTTTTTTGCAGTTTAAATAAAACGGTTTTCACTTTTTCCATCTTTGTTTTTGCTTTGCTTTAATCAGCTGCATTAATCTTATAGATACATATACATACGTATATACACTGCAAAAAAGAGGGCAAATAATAAGATCTTTCGTTTGGTACTTTATGCTTTGTTTCTTCTGCAGGATATCACAGAGCAAATTAAATATGCAAATTCAGTTTTCAGTTATACTTTTTCTTATTTTATGCTTTTGACTTTTTTGCTGGTTTCTGGTTTCGAGTTTCTTCTGCATATATCTGCAGTGTTGCGCTGGAAATGGCTATACTTTTTTCGGTTTCCCATTTCTCTCTCTCTCCCTCTCTCTCTTTCTCTCTCTCTGTGTCATTTTTAGGAATTATCTAGACTTTTTGGATACTTTGCATATTGCCCGAGTCAGTGTTGGTTGCTGCCACACAGCGAATGGGGCACGTACACAGCAATGTTGCGGGCGCACACATTAAATTTAACTTTGTGTTCGAATTTTCGGCAGTAAATCGTAAAATTTGTCATGGACGACCTCGTCACACCATTTTTGGACTTGCCCCATGCCACTAAAACGCTTGCATCCTGCCTCCCTGAGTTGCTTACCACTTCTTTGTACGCATGTGGCAAAAAGTTTTGCGTATGTTTTTGCTATTGCTTTTTTTTTTGGTTTTGCTTTTGCTTTTTACTTTGCTGCTTTGCTGCTCTGCCTTTTTGCGCGTGCTGAGCTCCAAAGTTTTTGTGTTTTTTTTTGTTGCTGTGCGCGTGCGGAAAAGGAAATGTGCAACAGCAGTTTTTGGGGGGAGGGAAACGGAAATCGTAGCACACTTTTGTACAATTTCTCAACTGCCTCAACTCATGACACGCAAACCAGTTCAAAGTTCGATAAACTGCGAACTGCGAACTGCTCCTCATTCAATTATTCCTCTTCCAGTTGGCTGCATGTACACTGTACGCTGATTTCTACACCGCTTTGATCTGCAACCTCTTTTTCGCAGCCTCTGCCTTCCGCTCTCTCTCTCCCAGACTCACTCTCCCCGTTGATAAACTTATTTTGAGCCAGATTCCGTTGCTTAACACGCTTATCTAACTCGCAAATATACTTTTTGGCTGACTTTTCTTGCTCAAAACTTTTTTCTTTCGTCTCTTGTACATATAGTTAGCAAGTCGAGTCAACTTTTCGATTTGATTCCACATTATATAAGCTGCCAACTGTACCGATAAGTCTTTGTCTCCATTTTTGTATCTTCTGTTGTTGCTCTGCTTGCGCAGCCATATTAATTTTCAATTAAATTGCGTTTCATATTGCTTCGGTTGCTGTGCGGTCTGTTTGTTAATGCCGTTTCAATGCTAGCCAAGGGCCCAAAAATGGCACAATAGAGTTCTCAAGGGGAAGCTAAAAGGCGATGTAGCGGAGTATAGTGGGCTATCAAATACCCTGTTATATTTTGGCACTTTTAAAAAGACAAATTGTGGAGCTAGCGTCTTTTGAAGCCTTGAAATGCTTAATAAAATGTGCCTAATATTTGTGTCAATCAAGCAATCGTTATGCAATTTTTGGAAAAATTACGAAAATATGTTGAATTATGTATATATAAAAGTACAAGCCTATATTCCCCATACGCTTTGCAAAATGCCCTTTATAGACCTAAAAATCTCTTTTCGGCTACACAGCCAGTTCAAAGCAACGAAAACAAACACACTGTGCAAATAGTTTGCTTAGCAATCGAGTAAACATTGCTAGCAATAATAAATAAATTTTGATTTTTTGCCAAATATGTTGTTAATATTTTGTAATGTATGTACGATATGTTAGAATAGCTAAAGAGTTCCGGTTTAGCATATGCATGGTATGCATACTACCGTTAGCGTTATAGCGTATGCAAACCGAACTGAATCCCAATTGAATTGAAACCCAACTGAAGCAGAAATCAGCATACATAAAAACAAAAATGAAGGCGAACCGAGCAAACAAACAAACAAACAAAAAAATGGGGGAAAAATATAATTGTTTGTTGAAGATTTTTGTGTTTTGCAGCTGAATTTTTATGCGAATTTTATTACTTTTCAGTTTTAGCGAGGCAACAAAGCATATACACACACACACACGCACACACACACATACAGTGGCAGCTTGTGGGCGTTTTAACGAACAATGAAAATGAAAATGAAAATAAATTTCCATTTGGCACAAGTTTTTATGTATGCGCCGCAATGTATGCTATAACAATTTCACACTGTCGCTGTCGCCGTCACTGTCTCTCTTTTACTCACTCACTAACTCTCTCACTCTCTGTTTGTGTTTCTATCTCTTTCTAGGCTATAATGCTGCGATAGCACCAACGCCAGCTACAACAACAACCACAACCGTCTCACCCTCAAATCTGTTGCCCTATTTTGACTTTGATGTGCCACGGAACTTGACCGTTACCGTTGGACAAACGGGATTTCTTCATTGCCGCGTGGAGCGTTTAGGGGATAAGGATGTAAGTATGCATGTAGCATGTAGATATGGTAACCATAATCTCAGCATAAGTGCTTATCAGCATAACTGCAAAATACTATGTGTTCCAACTAGCCAGTAATTGCAAACTATGTGCAAAATAGAAAGCATTCTCATTACCATGGCGATAAGTATCGTTGGTTTGTTTACTTATTTGTAATCATAAAGCTATAACAGTTTTATAGAAATGTAATTTTTAGAAATGTCTGCTCTACTTCACCTTATTTATAGCTAAAAGTGTGTCTGGAAAGATTTAAAAATAGATGCCAGAGTTTAGGCATAAAATGCTGACCTTAAAAAAGTGGTCTGTTATTCAGCTGTTATTTTTTAAAAACAGACTATTTACACGGTAAAGACCCTCTTATAGAGTACTGCACTTAGTAATTGATTTATTTCCACACAGCTAAACTCAATTACAGGGTATAGCCTTGACTGTTTAATGCCCAATGAATATGCTAAAAGTCTTTGCTTTCAATTTGGACTTAGTCGATAGTCAAATCACAGTCAAGCACTCACACACACCCACTTTGGAAGGATGGGGAATTGGTGCTATGGATTTTCGTGGGATTTTGGCTAAAAACGTTCAATCATTTGGACTGACATGGTCGCGCAGTGATTGCCTAACCATGGCCAAGAGCAAGAGTGGCATGAGCAGCACGAGAGTAGCATGATTGAAGGTCGTCGTGTTGTTAACCCTTCACAAAATATGCACAGCACTCGGCAGTCGGCAGCACGGCACAAGGCACTAGAGACTACAGTCCAGTTCCAGTTGGGGCAATATAGCAAAGGAGGCGTGGCACGTAATATGTCAACATCAGCAGCCCACGCAGCAGCAGCAAAATAGATGCCGGCAGGAAATGTGGGAGGAGCAGACTCGTTGGCTGGCTATTGCCGATATTAAATACCTCCACTAGTGTTAGGCAGCAGCAAGAAGAAGAGCAGAAAGATGAAGAGGAAGAGAGTAGAGGTTGGAGGCTGGCTTATGCCAAATTACTGCTTGATTAAGGGGGAGTCACAAACCGGGCATGCACGACTAACAAGACAGGCGACAAGTTGCCAGCGTCATGTGTGTTTTTGCTCCTCCTCCCCCCCGCCTAACTAACAGAACGATTGCTAATGGAAGGGAACAGAGGGGAGGCAGGAAGGCACCTAGCTTAGGCGAAATGACTAATTTATGAGCCATCAATCACGTGACTGCCATTTGACGAGGCAGCCAGTACCTCAGACCAGCAACTACTACGATGCTATCAGCTTTAATTTGCACGACGAGCACAACACAAACCCGTGCCCGGAAACGGAAGTTGCTGCGAGTAGGAAGCAGCACAAGTGCACACAGACGAGACACGCACTGTAACTGTAACTGTAACATGAACTATGAAGCAGAAGTTTTAGCCATTTAAGACAAGTTCCTTTTACTTAAGCATTTATTTTTTTGTTTTTTGTTTTTTTTTTGAGGGTCAAACAGAAGAAGTTCATTAAAAGCATTGAGGGAAAACAATATTAAACAAAAGGACACACTGTTCGGAACACAATCGAAAGAGTGAAAGAGAGTGCGATAGAAAGAATGAAAGCATAGAACCTTGTCCTTGAGTCTTAATTACAAAACAGTGCTGTCTACTGGGTGCACAAAAGCCTCAGTCACTCCGTCTGCCCTTGTCTCTCTATGCTACTTGCCACTGTTCTGCTCTGTTGTCTGCTGCTGCTGCTTTTCCTCATCGCCTTCAGCGCAATTGTTGCTCTTGGGATTGGTATTGCAATTGTTAGCCAGCAGCAGCAGCTCAATGTTCGTTTCGTTGGCAGTTTCGGCACTAGTTGGATTGGCTGGCACATCGCGTGGTAGCGACAGCGCACTGGAGGTGGGCGTCAAAAATGTGGGCTGTGAGGACGGTCTGGGCGCATCCAGCTGATCGTGATGCGTAAACATTGAGGCTGTTAACGAGGCAGTGTCCAAGGTCTGTTGCTGCACACGATTGGGATTGGGAAAGGGACGACGATTCTCCAGAATGAGTTTAATATCACGCGCCGACTGCCACCAACTGTGGGAGTTAGAGAATTCTGAGAGAGAGCACTATGCTAAGTACTAAGTACTGAGTCAGGGCTGCTTACCGGTACCAGGGCGTCAGTTGTGACTTGATCAACATATAGACATTGGCAAAATAAACAGTAATCTAAGAAAAAGGGTCGATTAAAGAAGATCACGTTAAATTTCATACTAATTGAGTAGTTAATGTGTGTACATTTTAAATATATATACTTTATGGGGTGGAAAAAAAATTATTAGCATGTTATAAGCAGTTGAAACCCCATTATCGCCATTTTGAAAACTTTAAACTACCATAACTTTGCCAAAAATGCATCGATTGTTGAAACGGTAAAGCATTTTGAACCGTATTTGACACCAAGAATAATTCTACAATTTAATATTTCAATTTTCCAAAATTTGATTATTTTTCCAAATTTCAAAATTTTATAAAGGGGTACCCCTTGTCATTTTTTCCAAAAATAAAAAAAATTTTTTTCTCCAAATCTTAAAAAAAAGTATGCCACTCGAACAGTCAGTTTGTGTAGGCTATAAATATATATACTTTATGGGGTCGCAAATGAATTTAAAGCTGTCTAAAGGCAGTTGAAAAGTAAATTCTATACAGTTCGATTCCAATTTTGACAGACTAGTTTGAGTAGAAATCAGGAAAGACTGATTTTCCTTTGCTTATTGACGGCATAATTGAAATACATTACTCATACGCACCGTCATCAACAGGAAGAACAGCATCCAGGACTTGGTCCAGAGTTTGCTGAGACCCCAGGATTGTGTATTGAGCGCATAGTATTGAATGCCCACCAGCAATGTGCCAATAATTCCAAATGCCACCAGTGTCAGCAGTGAGAACATCTGGCAATCTTCCTGCAAGGCACGACGACTCATTGCTCGGGAATACCACAAACGCAATGATTGCAGGCAGGTATAGCTAAGGGGAGGTGCAAAGTGACAACAACACAAACCACAGCAATAACAACAACAACTACAGTAAATCGCAATTAGAGTAAGCAACCAGTTTGTCAGTTGTAGAGTTCACTGATTAAAAGTTCCACAAGCGCACAGTGGTACAAAATCAAACATAATAGAGACAGAGTTGCATAAAATTATTATGTAGAAATATTTTAAGTAATTTTGGCTTAAAAATGCTTATAATTGTATAGATATTATTTAAGCTAAATGACTTTTCAAACTCAAATAAATGTCTTAAAGCATTTTTGTCTAGATTTTTAAGCTAACAACCAGTGTGCCTGTTGTGTTGTAGCTTACCGCACAGCTTGCAACTCGTTATTCGCACCTTACAGCTTTCGCACAAAGTGCAATTCAGTCTGATGAAGATGAAGGGCGGCTGTCAACTGACAACAGCTGCAAGTGCGTCAACTGTGTGGCACTTTGAACTATTGCCACTTGGTTAGACGATCTAACTGTCTGTCTGTCAGCTCGTCTTACTGTCTTTCAGTCTACTGCCTACCCGACCTGGCTTTCTGCCTGTCTGTCTGTCTGCTTGCCACTTACCGCAGTGTCTGCTCCGTGTTGTAATGAAACTGGCACAGTTCACAGATCGTGCAACGCGAGGTGCTAATCCAACGCTCCAGGCAATGCACATGCACATAAGTCAGCGAGCCTTTGCATAAGCACGGCGACACCAGTCTGTAAACAATAACAAAAATAACAACAAAAGGTTAGCAACAACAACAACAACAAAACAATAGCAATATTAAAAGTAGGGCTTAAAAGTGATGGGGGAAAAAGCAGCAGCAAAATACACATGAAAAGCAAACAAGGCGTTTCCTACGCATGTTTTCCAGCGTAGAGTAATGTCATAAATAAAACCAGCTACATATACGTATACGTAACGCATATATTATAAAAATCTATAATATTTTGCACACATAGTTTAACAAATGGCATTACGCTAATTTTATTAAAATGCCACGCAATTAATTTTACGTATTTTGCGGCTGCACGCACAAATTGTAATGTCATTTATGTTATGCTCTATAAAACCACAAAATCGGGTATATGCGCAACTAAAAATATCATTTAATATGTATTAAAGTAGCAAAAATTCCCATTTCGATAGATTTCCTAGTATATATAACTGATATCTTCATAAATATCTAAATAAAATAGTTCTAAAACTAAAATATTACAACAAACTTCACTTCAAATTAAAGGGTATAAAGCCGTGCGGCTTACTGCAATCAAGCTTAGCTAATTGTAAACGACAGGCTATATATATGTCTGTTTGGATGATGCTACGTGTGTGGCTTAACTTTCGCACTCACTGTTCAGGATTATCCGCATTGTGGCAGATGCGACAGACGAGCGAACCAATCGATGGCATCGAATCGCTCGAATTGGTTGCCTCACAGTCCAGATTGAGGTTGTTGCACTGTGTGGCGCCATCAACACAGCGTCGCAGCTTTGCAATTGGCAGATCGTTGCAAGCAATTACTTCAGTGGCACACGAAATGTTGGCTGCCACCAATGCTGCCTCAGTGCTCGAAAGCAGCTGATCCACAGTGTCCGCACCACTGGGCGGTGGCAAGAGACTAAACTGTACGTTGGGCTTCAAGCCCAGGGTAATGGAGCAAGCAGCTTGTTCTGTGGATTCCACCTCACGCTCTGCTGGCTTTGTGACAAGCATATGATTGTCAATGCTTTGATTAATGCATGTTTCCACAATAATCATGGCCGGTGGTGTATCGTCCAATATGTTGTTGCTATTATTACATTCATCAATGTCCAGCTGCAGTGTGGTGTCCGGCTTCAAGGAGCTGCCCTCAGCAGCGCCATCTGTGGTATCTGCTATGCAACTACAGTTGTTTACTGGATAGTTTATAGAAGGTTACTAGATAAGTTACCAAATCTTTCGCTTTCCATGGTCAGCACTAACACTTTTTAGCGTTTTGTTTTTTGTATTCTTATGGTACAAAAAATAAACCAAAATTTTATTTAAAACATTTCACTAGTAAAATATTGAGTTCTATAATTGTTTGAGTTTATGTGATTTTAGCCAAGTTAGCCAGCGACTGCTTGATGAGTTAGATAGAAAAGTTCGACAAGAAAATACACAAGGCAGACTAGTGGTAGTATTAGCTACAACTAAGCAAGCCGACTATAAAAGACCTATTAGAAAATGTACATCTACTACTCGAGCTATGCATTTCTGTAAAAGTTTTTTGCTATTTAAGGAAAGGTTAGTTGTCGCGGCTAAGAACTAAAACATGTTCTAACTGCTAGCAGCAAAAACGTAGCTACTTGGCAAATTTGATGGCTCTAGCTCTTATACTTTTGGAGATTCACAAACTTTGCTGACCAACTTAATAAACCTACGTACCTTTTTTGTAAATTACTTGGTTCACAAAAAATAAGCAGGGCAAACATTAATTGTAATTGACAGACTGGAACCGCGTGCTGTCACCCACAGCAGTTTGCTACTGCTCCCGTTGTTGCTCCTGCTCCTGTTCCTTTTCCTCCTTGCTCCTGTTTGCTACCCACTCATAAACTCAAATTGAAAGTGTAACAGTTACGGCAAATAACTTTGTCGTCGCACTCTCGCTAACATTTTTGCTTTCGCCCACTTTAGACGCTGCTTTTGGCCAAGGCTATTGCACTTGTCTGAAAGTCTGTCGAGTCTGCTCTTTGGCGGTAATTTATGCTCACGCCGTTAGTTTGTTAGGCTCTAGCTCTCTAGGTGGCAAGCAGCACAGAAAGAGTGCGAGAGAGAGACAGAGAGAGAAGTAGAGTATCTACTTGTCTGTCTGCCCATTACCATACCAACTGCTGCTCCCTCTGCTTTTTGGCTTGTGCGTTGAGTTGTTTTTATGTTTTAAGCATTTTTTTTTTTTTTGGTTTTGTTGGGGCGCCGGAAGCTGCTTGAATCCGCTTGTTCAACTTGACTTCACAGGATTGTCCGCTCTCTGCGTTGATTTATTGCTACGTGGCCCAACGCCAGCCAATGTTCAGCACATTTTGCTCATAACAACATGAACACCCGCAATTTGGTCATGTTTTCACAACAATAACAACAACAACAGCACTTACAATAACAATAACACCACTGAAACCAGAAAAAATAAACTCTAAAAACACAAAAGTAAAAGCCAAAAAAAAAAAACGAAGCTGCATGGATTTTTATGTGTATATCAAAGAACAAAAGTTTAGTCGACGAACCCTTTTTAATGCCATGGCCGTTGTTTCTGACGCGTTGTCCCAAAATCAGTTAACAACTTTGTTTACAACGCAGCTCAAAAAGCTGCCAAATCGCAAGTTAAAAGCAAAAGCAAAAGCAAAAAAAGAGTTGAAAGTTGAGCTTCATGTGAAAATTGAAGCTGAAGTTGAGTTCTTTATTTGCTTATTGTCTGATAATTGGGCGAACAAAAATGTTCCACGCTTTTAGTGGCCTTATTTAAATACTGCTGAAATGTATGCAGCTGAAGTTTTCATGTATGCAGAAAGTACATAAACGTGGTATTAATACATTTTTTTAAATAAAATGAAAATTTTCTTATGCCTTTTTAAACGAATGTTTACTTAGCGGATACGTGATGTAGTATTTCAAGCTCAGTAAACTTAGCTTGACATAAAGATAATACTTCCACAGATATACTCTATAAGTTTAGTTAAGATGTCTTAACAACATTTCGAGTTATGAAATTTTGGAAATTATTTTAAATAAATTTTTTATGGGCGGTGATTGCAAATGTACATAAGACAGACAGAAGTACTTCGCCATATAGACATGGCAATATTTTATGAGTTTGGTACTAAATCCATCTGCTTTTTACTCCCAAAACTTTGCTTCAAACCCAATAAACCACTCTACTATTTTGTTGTACATGTTCTAAAAATGTAGAAAAATTAATAACGTCATGATCTACTTAAAGTTGTTAGAGTAAATAAACTGAAAAAACAATGCAATGTTCTCAGAAAATCTGCTCCAAAAATGTGCTAAACAATGCCAGGAACCTAAAGAGAGTATGAAAGAAATGGGGCAGAGATGGGGAGAGTTCTGTCTATTCTGCTTGCTAAAAGGGTTGCATAAGTAAGTTGAAACTATTTATTTACACACATAATACTACACAAGCGTGTCTCTCGAATCACCCCTTTAGAAAACCATAAGCAAAGCCGTTAATATTTAATTTTCCAGTCAAAATCAAAAAGAGCAAAAGTGAAAAGTTGATAAACTTTACTTGCAATCCATTTGAGGCAACACACACATACATACAGACACTTTGGAGTTTACCTGAATTTATGCTTAGATTGAAACAGAAGTTGAGTTCAATTCGCGTAGCTTGGGGATTTGCCACAGAGAGAGAGTGCTTGCCACAGGTTGCAAGCAGTAGTAGTAGCAGTAGATCCCTAGCTAGATCCCCCGAGTGTGTCAGCGTTGCAAAAACTTTGCGCTTGGGGGTATAATTTTCGTAATGTCCTTAGGTTTAAATAAATACCACAAGCATAGTTTTATATTATTTAACACTTTGTGTTGGTTTGCTTCACCGACAACCAAAAACTTTTGCTTCGTTCTAGTTTTTTTATTTTTTGTTTTTTATTTTTATTTTTTTGTTTTTTTGGCTGCTTCTTTGTTTTTGTCATTTTATAGCAAATGAAGGAAGTTTCATTTGTGTATGTGTGGCTGTGTGTGTGTGTGAGTTCCTGTGTATGTGCACAAACTTGGCGAAAATACATTAAAAACTTTGCTGACGCATTTTCTGCGTCTCTAACCAAGCCAGAGACTTTAGACTTTGCCCCAAGTTTTGGTTGTAGCAACTTGAGAACTGCCACACAGTTGCAGTTGCTGTTGCTGTTGCTGCCACAAGAGCTCTTGTTGTACTAGTACGTGGCTCAGCCCCCTTTTCCTTTGTCTTCGCTTGGCCATGCCGGAAATGGTGTGAAAATTTCATTAAAATTGTAAAAGCCATGAAAATGTGCCTGAGTGTACGCTTGTTGTCTTTCCTATTTACAAATTGCCACGGCCCAAAAACTAATGAACTTTCTACACAAACAAAACAAAACAAAACGAAACGAAACCAAATGAAATGAAATAGCATATAATGAAATGGTCATTATTTGAGTGTTTGCACACACACACACAGAAATTCACACTCGATTTCGCAAACAATTAGAGAATGTGAGAAATTAGATACGTAAGTGAAGTTTTAGCTGAGTTAGGAGCAGGTTTCTACATTGCTAAGACTTCCGAGAGGGCTTCGACATATATGAACTACATTTACAAGAAGCTTTAGTGGCGCAAGACTTAGCAAGTATAATAGACTCGCAGCTAATTTTTTTTTTTAAATTTTGTATTGTTCTGTGTATATTTTAGAAATTGCAGAAAATGCTTTGGTCTATGCAGTACTTTGTATACAATTATTTACGATAACTTATTGATAGATTTAATGTAAGCAAAAATTTTGATGTATATTTGTTTTAAAAACTTTATGAGAACTTATGCTTTACCTAAACTTTAATTTATTTCTTACTAAGAGAATAATTTAATAATAATAAATTTATAAAATTGAATTTTTGTTTTTCTAATGTGAAAATACAATTTTAGTTGCATTAAAACTAATACTTTTGTAGCTCAAAATATAAGGAATATAATTTATACATTTCCCGTATTTTGTATTATCCAAAGCTTCACAAAATGTTGATTAAATTAATATGTTTTCGCAGTACATAAAATATATTTTATTATATAATTATTTGCCACTGTTTTTATGCTACTTTTGGCTTCTTTTTATTTCATGCTACACAAAGTTTCTCTTTCAACTCGTAATGTAATGACTTCTTATATGAGCACAATAGATACGGCTTCAATACGCAAAAAGCTCTTATTACCCAAATAAGTATATGAGGTGTTTGGCTCTAGTCTCCTGCTGTTTTAGTCAACTAATAATAGACTGACCTTGTGAACGGTTCTCAGAAAAGGTTTCGGTTTAGTTTGAAGTCGATTCAAAATGTGTTTGCTATTCGAATTGTAGGCGTTTAATGTCGAATTCCCAATGCATTGACTTATTTCGCTTGAGAGGATTTGGGGAATCTCGGGGCAAACTGGGCAGCGGTATGAATCGTGAAGGCGAAAAGTCTATGATGAAAAACATAAAATTGGCGCATAAAACTTTTACAAGCAAATGAATTTTATTTTTACGTATTACGTGACCGTTTTCACTGCCAGCTTTGGCCAGGCTTTTGTTGTGTTGTTCGAATGAATTTATTAGCATCGTCCAGCATTGAGATCAGAAAGCCTTCAGCCATGCAATAGTTGGGATACTAAAGTGAAGGCAACGTCAAATCAAAGGATTGTTTATTTTTCGCTATTTACTCAGAGATTACTTGGTAGTTTCTTCATTTATTTACAATACTTTTTTCTATTGTTGGCACATGCTTGGCTGGTTTATGGCCATAGAGTCATAACAGTTATTAATGAATTTAGCCGAGAAATATTTAAAGTTTAAATTGGGCGACGGAACTTTTTGCAGCAATGTAATTAAAATTGAGCATCACACAATAACAGTAAGAGAACAACTAAGCACATTAAATAAATTGGCAACAATGTGCCAGAAAAGGGCACAAAGGTCGCTGGACACAGCAGCAACAGCAGCAGCCGCATCAGAGGGAGGCAAAGAAATCACAGAGACAAAACCAGGGCTAATGGCTAGCCCATCCCTAAAAAAAGTTACTGTAGCCAAGGCAATCAAATGAAAATGTAATTCAAGCTCTAATAAAAATCGGGTCCAAATAGAGGCCAACAATGGCCGGACTGCGACTATCTGTGACAACGAATTGAAAGGCATTTGAAACAATTCAAGCGACAAAGAGTGAAAAAGACAGAGAGCAAGGGAGACAGACGGTCCGGCGTAAAAGTGTTTCCGGCTTAAAGACTTTTTGCAATTGTGTCTAAGTAATTTATTGCTGGCTGGCATCATAAAATTGTAGGTTTGAGCATCGATAAGAGACCAAATATACATTTTCATTTCATTTTCATTTTGATTTTGACTGTCAACATGGCGTATACGCAACCCTTTTCACACTCTGCTATCTGTTGTTGTTATTCTTGATTAAATGTCGAAAAACAAAAGCAAAAATCTAAAGATTAACAAACAGCAAACGCAGCAGCAGCGAAAAATCCCCAAAGGAAGTTCAAAAAAAGTTAACTCCGCGCTTTGTTTTGTTGCAAGTGGCTGTGTGGCAAGTGTGGCACACAATACACTCATACACACACCCACTGGATACACAAAGCGCTGTTAAACGCACTTGGGCAAAACTTTTAAGTGCGGAATTTGTAATTTTTCTGTTGTTAAACTTGGCAGACACTGAAGCTACCCACAGGAGCAGCTCCAAGTGAACAAAGTCCTTATCTACTATATCTTTGTCTTTAACTGTTTTGCAACTCTCCATACTCAACTCGACTGTGTGTACAACATTTACTTGCAGGTCTCTTGGATACGCAAACGTGATCTGCATATACTCACAGCTGGCAGCACCACCTACACCTCCGATCAGCGTTTTCAGGTAAGTTGCCACATTGCTTACATTTGTTGCCACATCAAATACGATGCTATACAACTATTTGTGGCATATTGCAGGTGCTGCGACCAGATAACTCAGCCAATTGGACACTACAAATCAAATATCCACAGCCTCGTGACTCTGGTGTCTATGAGTGTCAAATCAACACCGAGCCAAAGATGTCACTATCCTACACATTCAATGTTGTGGGTGAGTATTAAACAACAACAACAAATTGTCTCTTAATACTTGAGCTAGATTTGAGTCCCAGTAGCTTACGGGTGCTTTAGATTCTTTAAAACATTCTACGTGACTCAAATAAGTTGCAAAGTATATCGATTTTCGAAAAATGTTGTGTTTATAGCTGATACTTAAATTTAATAAAAGCGACAGTAATTTAGTTAATGTGTAATATTATTAGACTAGAGCTAGCTAAAATGGTCTCTAAAGAAATTATAGCATAACCCAAAGCTGTCTTTTTTATAAGTTTATAGTCATTAAATTAGAGTTAAGCTGGCACAAAAGCTATAATTGTTTCCAAGAAATTGTAGTTGATCACTTTTAAGCATTAAAAATACAAGTATTTATTTGCTTTTATATATTGAATTATGCTAGGTTCACATTGTGTCACTATTATGCATCTAAGAGCTTAATCACTTTATAAAACTGCATCTAAACTATGAAATTATATGAATTCTTAAGGCTTTAACTCTTAGATTACAGCATAGACATTAAATTGAATATTTTTGGGAACAGAGTGTGATACTTCTATAGTAAGTGGGAAAAACGTTTAATCTGACTCAATTAATTCTAAAGCTTCCTCTGGCCATCTTAAATCAAACATTAAAGTTAGGTTTAAAGTAATCTAAGTGGCTTAGAATCGAGATCCAGTTGAAAGACCTATTTGCTGGCAAATTGAAAATCAAATGAATTTAAAAGTTAATACATTTTTTAATAACTTAAACAGCATAAATTCAAAGCCAAAGTTAAGTGTAGCAAATGTTTCAAAACTTATTAATAAATGCACAAAAAGTTACAAGTTATTACCCGAGGCATACAACATGTTAAAATTGCATAAAATGGGTTACTTTTAAATTTATACAATAGCTTAAGCATATCAACTGTAGAATATATTAAATGGAATTTACCTTTTTGTGCACTCAAATGAAAGGCTTAAGAGACAACAAGGGTTTGGCACTTATTTTTTGGGGTACATCGCATACATATGTAATTACATATGTATACAAGTCCGCACTTGCCTTCCAGGAAATGCCTTAAACTCATCGTTTTTTGAATTTAAACCCAGGAGAACTTTAAAGTGCACAGAAGGGTCGAGAGGGTCCAGAGGGCTCACAGTGGGTTCATAGGACATAAGTCGTAATACAAATGTGCACATTTGTTAGCTGCAAATTTACTTTGGCAAAGCCGTTTGCCAACAAATATCGACATGCTGTAATGCCTAGCCAGCCCTGTTAATAGTCAATAACAGGCATAAAGAACTCCTGGCCCTCAAGGCAATTATCATAACTCTCTGAGCCCCAACTGCAAGAAAAAAAAAAACGAAAAACTGGAAAACCAAAACCACATTTGCAAAAATAGGCAAATTCTCTTGCTGAAAATTGTGAAATTTGTGTACTACAAAATTTTGACTGCTACAACGAGGGGTAAAGACGGGTGGCGGGACGGACCCAAAAATTGGTCACAAACCACTGAAGTGATTACTTTTACGAGCAAGTGTTGTTGTTGCTCTTGAAATTTGTTTTAAGCACAGTTCAAACTACGAGTACAAGTATGAGTATGAGTATGAGTACGAGTACTGGAGCAATCGCTTGTTATATTCACGCCACATGCCACATGCTGCAGCTTTCATGAGCTTAAGGAAGCCATACAATATGCATGTTATTTACACATCACATTGTGTGTGTGTGAGCGAGTGGGTGTGCATGCTATCTAGTCCTGCTGCTTGACAAGTCAAAATAGCCACGATGCGGCCTTTAAGCCAGGCCTAAAGCTAGAGTGAGATAGCAGCTTGGCTCGTTTGTGATTATAAAACTGTTGTATATTCGATTAGGCGCAAATTGGCTTGTTGTTGCTGCTGCTGTTGCTGCCTGCTGTTAGCCTTGTTCTAGTTGGGCTTAAATTATGACGCTTAAATGCTCAAAAGCTTAGCTTGCTGCTCTGCTATTTTCTTTGGTCTTCTGGCCCTTTTTGTCTAGACTAACTGGCAAGCAAATGTCTGTAATTAGCTTAAGTTTCTCATGCGTTTAAAAGGCGTTAACACACACACTCACACACACTTTACTCTTTGGCACATTTTGTTTAGTCTGCAGTTTTGTGGCTAATTGAAAAATGTTGTGGTTTCTATCTAAAGGTGCTGGCTGACTGAACTGTATGGCTATAAATGTAACTTTTTATCTCTGGCCTATAACACGAGCTAGTTGAGCACACAAAGAGTGGGATGAGGAGAGAGAGAGGGAGAGACTATTTATGTATGCCTTGCTTATGCATTTTTCGTTCAGTGCATTTTTATCGCATCGCATTAGCAATGCAGTTTTGTTAAAAGTTTCTGGTGCGGAAGAATGCCTTCAATGAGCTTATTTGATTTTTGATCTGCCACACTGCCCCCCCTCCACTCCCTCTCTGACACACGCTCTATCCAACTGTGTGTTGTTTTAGCCAACTACACTGAACTTGGCCACATGTCCAAGGACTTTTGTCCACACACAATAAAATGCTTTGGCCAGCTTCTGATGTTATGAATGTTTTAGCAGCTTAAACATGGCATGACCAATGTGAAAAGCGTTTTTGGCAAAACCAGTTAACACGCACATATGTATGAGCAGCATATGAAGACAGCAACTTGACAGTCAGACGGACAGTGAGACAGAGCAAACGTCAAGTCAGACAGGCCGCTGCTGCATAGACATTCAAGGGTCATAAATATTACATTTGCGGAAATGCAAATGACTGACAAACGCTTGCATAAGCCACGCCCACAAGCACGCCCAGCCAAAAAACAGGGGCAAACAAATAAAGAATATATAAAAAGTTTAAAAAGTAAAAAAAAACAACAAGACATACAAGTAAACTTGCCAAATCGCATTGCATAGCTTCGTGTGTTCATACTCATTTGAATGCCCAAAAAGAGAAATATGCATATAAAATATTCGACATGCCACTCACGTGAAAAGCAGACGGCCATGTGCGGCACACTGGAGCAAAAACGATTTGTTTTTGAACGAAAAATTCTGAAAAAGATTTCATATATAATAGTTATTTGATAGTAGTTTTTACTGATAGTTAATAGAAAACCAGCTCAAATAATTTCTAATAATTTTCTAATTTCAAATCTAGAATATTTGCTATATTCTGCCGTTCCAAGTTGTGTATATAATGTGTTTATATATACAATTTATTAAACATTGTATGCACAACGAAAATTTCCTTTATTACCTGCACTTATCAACAGCACTGCACCACTGTGCGTATGCTGATGCTGATGCTGTTTGTCGTTGCATACATCTGGCTGTTGTGCCCATATTTTTTATGCGCTTATGCAAATAAAAATTTTGCACTAAAAATTCCATAAATTTGTTTGTCTTCTTATTGTTGTTGTGCTCAGCTTCTGCTGCTTCTTCTTGTTGGCACTAGTGAAAAATCTATTACACACACACCTCGAAAAGTCGCCAAGAGACTGAAACAAACAAAACAAGCGCCAAGTTGACCAAAAAAAAATACTTATAAAACAAACAGTCAAGACAGCCGAGGTCATAATAAAGTGTAGGGTATTTTATTATAGCTGCTGCTGCTGTGGAAATACTTTAGACATTTTAATGCAACGGCAGCCGCTTCAATTGCTTAAATTATCAAGTTTATTAGCGAGTCTCTCGACAAGGTGTCAAACTATGCCAGGAATCGAGAGGCTGTTGGGTAAGTGAACTTGTTGGAAATGCAAACTGGTAGATTTTAATTTGAAATTTAAGGCAAATTACTAAAAAGAATAGCAGCAGAAGGAGAAGAACATGGGCAGGAAGCTAGGTGCTGATAAAGAAGGCAAATTGTAAATGAAATTATGTACTTTGCGTGTGCGTCAAAACAGGCGACAGGGATACCAGCAGTAGATGAATCAGAAGTAGCAGCAGGAGCAGCAGCAGGAGAAGAACCTTAAAAAGGTGTTGTTGATGCCGTCGAAAAAATTTGTTTACCAGCGCGAAAGTAATCAAGCGTAACTATACAGCAACAAAAACAGCGAGCTCCTACGAACAAACAACAAAAAAATATCTTAAAAAATAAATTGCTCAAGACAGTCAGGTGCCAACTAAGGCAAGGGGGGAGAGGCAGTGAAAAGGAAAAGAGAGTGGGGAAATGAGCTATGTTTGAATTTAAACAAAATGCTGGCAATTTAAATGCGTAGCCAGGCATAGTATGAAAATCTAAAGAAGATGTCTGTTCCTCGGCCTGGCAAGTAGATAGCTAGATTGCTCTTTTTTTTATAAAAATATATACTCTATCAACGGGTATTATGCATTTGTGAAGAAGAAATCGTGGCAACAGTTAAAGGTACTGCTGCAAATATAGCAGTCATTGGATGGAAATGTTAAGAATGAACAACTTTTCTATATTTAAATGAGAGATAAGCCTAAAACCTTAAACCAAATACCAGAAAATACATTTACCAATATACAATATCTAACAAATCTACGCTTCGTTCTATATCTAAAAGAAGAGCTCTCCTTCAAGGGTATCAAATCGTTGGCATGCCAATGCAAAAATTTCAATCTTGTTTCGTTTGATAGGAGAACAACATACTTCGCATCTCTATCGCCAATTCCTCTTACCCAGACACTCTACTTTTACTTCTTTGCGCTTCTTGTTGACATTAGCAGCCAGCAAATTGCATGCAATCAAGCGCAAATAATTTCACTGCCTCTGCAGCAGCCCAGTTAGATAGAAAGAGCAATACAGAGAGAGAGAGAGTACGAGAGAGAGTAAGAGAAAGCGATAGTGATAGCGAGAATGAAAGATTCAATTTGTGCGCTTTTTTATTGCACAATATTGTTGATTCAAGTCACAGCCAAAGGACAAATCATGCTAAAAAAAAGGCACTTTGTCAAAATGTAAATAAATAAATATAGTATAATAAATAAATTAAAGCGGACGTTTTCGTCCATTTGATGTGTAAGCATTCAAGAAATTTATAAACAAATGCAATGAACTGAAGAAAATAATTAAAGAGTCTGCTTATATTCAAATTTAAAGCAGTTAAACTTTACGTTTTATATAAAATTTAATTGGTGAATTATATTCAATGAATTCGATTGAGAATTCTAATCTAAATGGAATAATAGAAGAAGAAGGTGTAGAGTTCATTGACCAAGTTAAAATCATTTTCAAACGTAAATACATAATTGAATATGGCCAGCCTTTAAGCTGATTGAGTGAATAAGTCAAATAATGCACATCGAGCACTTATAGATACATAAGTAGGCGGTCTTGTGGCTAGACCCTTTGTAATATTCAATTGGTTAAATAATTATACGAAAATCACACATAATACTACTACTACTACACGTTAAACAAAGGCACATGCTTAATTATACGTTATTAATCGGGGCTTAGATCATCTTTACGGAATTATTCAAGTGTTTCGCCAGCAATTTGTCTATGAAACCGCAAGCTTGGACTTAACTCCGTTAAGTTGGCCATTCATAAAGCAGCCAACAACAATAAGCTAACAATTATTTGCATATTAAAAGCCAAATTCACTTCAATTACACTTGGGTGCTTTAAGTTTATGGCAATGGCAATGGTAATGCCAATGGTATTGTCTTGACAGCGTATTCTCCTGAGTTTCATCTTCGTTTTCTGCTACCGCTTCTTACTCTTGTTCCTCATCCCAGTCGGGGATTTTGTGTATGATTCTGTTGGGGCTACTTGGCTGACCCAGTTCGCTGTTCACAAATTGTATTTATTACATAAAGCGACCCGAGCGAATCCACCAAAATGAATTGAGTGTCATTAAAAAAGTGCATTAGGTTTTATTTATCGCATTCACATACACTGAAAGAAACTGGTAAACAAAAAACTGGATCAGCGGACACGAGAAAGTATGAATGGACAAACGAACAAACCGACAGTCGGACGAACGGACAAGCGGACGAACGAACAAGCGGACAGGTGGACGAACGAACAGGCAAGCGAACAGACATGGGCTACTTTTTGAGGTCTCTCACCTGTCAAACACCTTTAACAAACTTAATATACCCTAGGCAAAGGGTATACAAAAGATATTCACTCTCAAAATCAGCATACCCTACAAAGAATTTAGAAATGAGAACAATGTTGAGGCACAAATGAAATCGCAAACATAATTTGCGCTAGTAATAACGAAATGTTTTACTATTTGCATTGTTTGTGGCCGTGGCAGGCCTATAAGAGGAAGAATGAAAAAATATACACAATGATAAATTACAGGGATATTAGCAGAGAGTAGATGGAGTGCTGGCTGGACCCATGATTAATGTCTTCCGAATTATTAATAATAATAATAATAATCAAAAGAATTAAATTGGCAATGGTATGAAGGACATTGTCACGATTATGATTATGGACTGAGGCAGACGACGATGCTGATGATGTTGAGGATGCTGATGTTGATGATGATGATGATGATGTTTTGGCATTTCATTTGGTCTCTCATTGTTCGAATCGTTTTGACAGGCTGAGCGCGGAAAATTCTTAAGAATATTCCAATCAATTGTGCGACTGACTTTTACAAATTGAATTTATTTATTTGATTTGACAATTAATTCCAAGCAATTTGCTTTTGCGCGAGTCTCAAGATTAATGGCCAAGGGACGCGGTTTAAAGAGCTCAACTTTGTACTACCGAAAAAAGCTGTGCTTTCAAACTGTTAAATTGTATGTATGTCACTTAGCACTACGAAACAAGAGAACGGAAATGGAACTGGAATTGGGGTCGGCAATGGGAACAAGAACGAGGCAATAAATAGTCGTATATGTTGTACATGTGTGCAAACATACATCAACATATGCGGGGCAATAAATTTTTACAACAGCAGCAGCTAGCAGCCACAAAAACAACGAGATGATAGACCAAAGTTTACCCTACAGCAAAAAATAATAACACTAGTGTTCATGCGGCAACAACGACAACAATTTATTTGCAATATAATAAATACTTTGTGCAATATATTTCAATATACTATGAAACGCTTGAAAAAATCGTTTAAATATTTGCCTAGTGAAACACACATCATTATTGTATATTAGGGCTGCTTCACAATCCTATCTTCATTAACACTCCAGTATATTTTAATGGATGCATATTGTTTCTGATCCACATAAAATCTAAGATCTGCTAAATACTGTCCACTGGGATACGGTACTTTAAAGCTATCATATTGCATGCATAAGTCTTTAACCACTTGTCGTCCCTTTAAAGACACGAAAGCTTTCATAATGCAGTTATTTAGGATCTCTTCATTTACTTACCATATAAGGACAGGTGTGATTTAGGTTAGAATACATTCGCAACATCCTGTATATGATGAGAGCAATGGGATTGTAAGGCTTCTTTAAAAACTAACAAACATCAATGCTGAATTTGAAGAGCCAAGGCTTATATCCGTTTTTCCTCTTAAATACTTGAAAGTCTAATCTCATATTATCGATAGGTTCCAAAATATCGGCATTAAAGTTCAATATGGTCTTATAGCGACTTATCGCCCGCAGTCGACATTCATTTACCGCAAGCAAGGATTGATTAAAACTTGTACAAACTGCATTTGTCAACTTCACTTCAGCAGCATTCTGAATTTTAGATAAATTTGGTTAAACTAGCTTAAAATTCTGTTAAAAATACTTGACTTACAGTGTGCCCAAGTAGCCAAAACGTTAGGACTCCGTATATCAATAAAACACAGCCCATAACAACACTTTTCAAAGGTTTTTGTAGAACTGTTTTCAAATGAATGCGTTATGCAATAAGTATTTTTGCATATTTATCTACGCTAAATTGTTAGTTCAATATACCCAGACAGAACTGTTTTTAATTGCACAATTTTAGATTATAAATTCAAAATGCATTACGATTTAAAAAGATCAATTTTGGTCATTATTTTTATGACTGGGGTCTTACAACCCTATCTTCATCAACTAAATAATATATTTTAATTGACACTAGTAGTTTTTGATCAACATAAAACTCCGCATCCGCTAAGAACTGTCCACTGGGAACTGGTACTTTAAGTGTTTCATATTCCATGTAATAGTCTTTAACTCTTAGCTGACCCTTTAAACAAAAACAAAAGCTATTATAAATCACCGTATTTATTATTCTTCTTCTTTCACTTACCATATAAGGACAGGTGTGATTAAAGTTGGAATAACTTTTTATCATTTTATAAATAATGATGGCAACCGGATTGAAAGACTTCTTAAAAAACTTGCAAGCATCTATACTCAATTTGAAGAGCCAAGGCTTGTATCCATTTTCCCTTTTATATAATTGAAACTCAATTCTAATGTTATTGATGGGATAAAAGACATCGGCATCAAAGTTAAATATAATCCTATGGCGATTAATCGCTCGCAGTCGACATTCATTTATCACAATCCTGGTTTTATTAAAACTTGTACAAACTGCATTTGTCAACTTCACTTCGGCTGCGTTCTGTTTATCATAGAATATTAAGTTAGACTTAGTTTAAAGACAGCTCAAAATAGTTGACTTACGCAATGGCCAAATAACCAAAGAGTTAGAATTCCCAAGATAAACACAGCACAGCCCATAATGACTCTGTTGAGAGACTTTGTACAGCTAAAACTAATTTTATTTTTGAAATACATAATTATACTATAACTATAACTATTTACGCTCCATTGATATATTTAATTGCCCAATTATTGATAATGAATCAAAAATCATTTGCATTATGTGATGCTAACGAGATTGCAGTAAATTGAAAAATAAGTTAGCCGAGCTTCCATTTAAATCAGTAGATTTTATACAAAAACATCGTTAACAATTTTGTTTTTAAACAATTATTAATTTTTCAATATATAATCTATATATTATTTGTTACTGTTGCTTCACTACCTTTTGTTCATCTATTGTCCAGTATGTTTTTATTGATAGTACTTGTTTTTGATCCACCTCAAATTCAAAATCAGCCATAAATTCTCCACTAGGAATCGGTACTTTAAAATTTTCGTATTTTATGTACAACCCTTTTATCTGCAATAAACCCTTTAAACAAACAAATGCTTTTAAAAGTCACAATTTTTGTTCCTGTTTCACTTACCATATATGGACAGGTGTGATTAAAGTTGGTATAACTTCTTATCAACTTGTATACGATGATGGCAACTGGATTATATGGCTTCAGTAAAAACTTGCATGCATCAATATTGAATTTTAGGAGCCAAGGCTTGTATCCATTTTCCCGCTTATACATTCTAAAGTCGATTTTAACATTATTAACAGGATAAAGGATATCGGCATCAACGTTTAAAATAGTTTTATAGCGATTAATCGCTCGCAGACGACATTCATTTATCGCAAGCAAGGATTGATTAAAACTTTTACAAACTGCATTTGTCAACTTCACTTCCACGGCCATGTGACCGGGTAAAAAAAGAGTTAGGATTCCGAATATAAGCATAGCGGTGACCATAACAACACTTGTGCGAAACTTATATCTGAATAAATCAAAGTATTTTCAGCTCAGCGCGTATTTGCAATTAATATTTATGCACATTTATTTACGCTGAATTGCTCTATTTAAGTGCTCAATTATAGATTGCTAAAAGTATTAAGGATAATAGAGCAATTTTGTATTTTTTTTGCTGTTTCTTTGTCCTATTTCCATCAATTATCCAGTATATTTTTTGTCAGTATGCAAGAGATCATTTGGATTCAAATTTTTAAACAATTTTGATAAAGTAATGTACTTTGCGCGTTTAGCAATTATACATTTAAAAGAGAGTAGTTTATATTTTTCAAGTCTGGCATACATTTTACCTACTCTCATTGCTCACAGGGTATTACTGGTCTAACTGCACTGTGGCAGCCAAAAAGTATGCCATGCGCAAAGTTCATTGCTCCAAATGTTTATGTTTATGGGCCTATGGCTTATGCGCATTTTATGCGCGAAATCAAGAAAAATGAAAATGCATTTTCATGACTTTCCCCTCCTTTCTCGCTGCCTCACAATGTGTGTGTGTCTACCCGTCTGTCTGTCTACCCGTCGGTCTGTCTGTTTGCCTTCTGTGGCTGCACATATTCTGAGCCATCCCGAACCATTCTGAGCACGCTCTGAGCCTTCTCTGTGTCTCTTTCTTTGCTCCTCTTCCAGCTGTCTCCTTGTGTGTGTAAACAAGACTCAGTCGAGTTCAGTTTTAAGTTCTGTTTGCCAGCTGCCTTGCCTTTCTACCACTTTTTTTTTGTGTGTTTTTGGCATATGGCCAGCACAATGTGGCCAAAATGTGAAACGTGTAGAACAGAGACTCTGCAGCTTTTTGACCTGGTCCTTGGTCAACTAATGAAAACTTCAAACAGCTGGGCCAATAACACAAATTGCGCTTAGGCGGCTAACTCAGTTGCTGCTGCTGCTGCTGCTGACCCTATTGCTTTTGGCCTAAACGCTGGGCATTCATAATGCAGGTGGCCCTTTCTAGTGGTAAAGTAGATGCCAATTGCTGCAAACAGTTAATCTAATTATTGTTAAATAAGCAATTTGCCCTCGAGGCCAACTACCAAGTATATTTCCTGTTATTACCAGGGCCAAAACGAAACTCTCAAGAAAGGCAAACTTGGCGAAAACCAAAGCACGGCCAGCCACATGCGGGCACACACACATGAACACATACAGTTAACACCTGCACACGTAACACGCTGCTGCCACATGAATTAACCAGCACACACACACACACTTACACATAGATTTGAGGGTTAGGGTAGAGCCGGAAACGGAACTGAACGCGTTGTCAGCTGCATGTGTGGCTATAATTTTTGGCTTTCTCTTTGCGCTTTGTTTGCGCGCATTTGGGGCAACCGTTGTAGCCAAGTCAGTGGCAAAAGTCATAGGCGAGAGAAGAGTTTTAGCTTTTGCTGCCACAATTGTTTTGCCAGGTACAACAACAACAACAACAACAACAACCGGCAACAACAAGGTGCAGTCAACACCCTCTGCGGGTCCATAAAGCAAGCAAGATAATCGCCTGGCATGTTCGAATTCCATTTGGGGTTTGTTTTTCCACTTTCGGCAGTGTATTATTACCACGCTTGGCATTTAATTTAGATTAACATTTACTCAGTCTCAGATCCTTAACTTGAATTGCCACTTGAAGCTTTATTCCCAAATTTAACGTAACAAATTAAAGCTTTTTAAAGTTTATATCATTCGATTTTAGACATATTTTACTTTATTTACTTTAAATATAGCCATAAAAAATATAAATAGATATCTATAATGGTAGCAAAAGTTTTGCAAAACATTAAAAAGTTTGTTGTTGTGCAGCAACCCTCGCTTGGCAATTTATGGACACGAAATTGAGACTCATAGTAGACTCGGTACACAGTGCATATTAAGTTCATGCAAATCAGCGGGAGCCCAAAAGTATGCAACACTTTTTGCGTTACACTTTTGCCAAATGGTTTTTCGTTGCCGCTCGATTGAATAGCAACCAAAGCGAGAGAGAGAGAGGTGGAAAATGAAAGAGAAGAAGTGGAAAGCAAAGCAAAGCTAAGCTCACATCAATTGCATGGCATGAAGGAAGCAGAGTGCTAAAGTATCAGATATACAAACGCGCCAAAAGAGTGATTTAACAGCCGAACCAGTAACCCCAAACCCAAACCCCACCCTAACTACCTGTCCCCCAGACCCTATATGCACTGTTCAGGTACATTTGCAGTTACATTCCCTGATTCCAGCTGCAGTTGAAGTCGTCGTTTGCAATTTATTTGCGCTGGCTTTGCGGTTCTTTAGCACCGAAGTTGCAAAGGCTCACAAACAGTGTTTTGTCTGCGCCTGTGTGTGTGTGTATGAAATGTGGAGCAAACAACGTAAGTTGCTGTTGTTACAAGCAGTGACTCGACAAGTTCGTGTGCATGTCTGTGTGTGTGTGTGTGCCAGTTTTTGCGGTATACGCTTGCAAAGACATTAGTGGCAATGAGGCAACAAAATGTTAAACTTAAAGTCACCATCGTTCAAGTCAAACGAGACATATTCCATTATAGCAACTGTCAAGTCTGCTGGCAATATACACTATATTTATCTATTGAAATAGAGTCAGTCCAGAGTCATAAGCTTTACTGAGATATACATACATATACTTTGTCTTTGGTGAGCTGTCCAACGCAATTTTCCATTCCATTCCATTCTCAATTGAAATCATTTCGACAGTTTTTGGAGCTGTAACAACAAAAGGCACTTCAGCCATTGACACTTTGATTTCGCTCGCTGCAAATGAAAAGCGGCAAATTTTTCAGACAATTCCCCATTGAGAAAAGAATAATGCGTTGCCAGCAGACTGCAGGTACTCGTACAACGGGGCGTATGAGTGCGCATTTTATAGCATCCCCTCGCACACTTACTCTCTGCCACTGTTTTCCTGTGTGGTTGCTACTGGCTTTTATAAGGCATAACAAAAGCTTATCGCCAGCATAATAGAGACACGCGTCTGTGTAATAAAGAAAACAGACAGACAGACTGACACACAGACAGACAGACAGACAGAGAGTCAGCCAGGCAGGCAGATAGTCAAGTCGGGCGTTATCATTAACATTATTATTATTATTATCATTACAAAAACAGCGCATTGTGTCGTTTGTATGTATGTGCCCTGAACTTAAGTGACTTTTTGTTCTCTTTTTCTTTTTTTCCCCCACTCTTACAGAGCTCAAAGCGGAAATCTTCGGCCCAAGTGATCTGATGGTTAAAACCGGCAGCGACATTAACCTTACATGCAAGATAATGCAAGGCCCACACGAGCTGGGCAACATTTTCTGGTACAAAGGTGCGTATGCGTAATGCCATTACAAAACAATTCAATTTAAACATTCGTTCACCCATTCTCCTCCATTCTACAGGCAGCGAAATGCTCGACAGCAAGAACGAGAACGAAATTGACAGCTCCATGGCCAGAATACGTGTCGAGGATGATTGGTCCGATGGCCTGACTTCCAGGTATGTACAATATAACTCACTGAATGTAGCATTTAACAACAAAAACTCAAATATGCATTTCAAGTATTTGCCTTAAAATGTCGAGCACTTAATTAAATTGTTAGACGGAAATGTTAAGCACATTTGCTGTTTGTCAGAAGGGTAGCATACATTCTGAATGCACAAAAGAGTTGGGACTAAAAAATAGTGGTAGGGCATTTGTATTTTTTAGAAAAGTCAACAATTATTTAGAGATCTTTTGATATAAGGAATTTCTGCATAAATATATTAGATAGTACATAAATTTCTTTAAGTTTTTTAGTTGACAAATTATAGAAAATAGCAGAAATGTAGCGAAAGAAATTCTGGAGGAAATTATAGTAAAAATGTATTGTAGAAAATATTAGAAAATTTTAAATGAAGCTTAAAGATGCTAAAAGAAATTGTTGAGAAATTCCATTAGAGCTAAAACATTTAAATTTTACTTCAAAATAAAATTTTATATCAAAAGGAAATGAACATAAATTTGTACATTTTATAAGTATTATAAAAATACAAAAAAGATTTTAAAAATGAGAATATTTCTGGATTTTAAAGTTAACGAGTAGAAGAAAAGTATGCACAGAATATCTAGGGTATATGCATAGTCACTCCCGTAATTATTTGCAACAGTATAGCATAGAATTGTCTGCAGTTAGCCGTGTGTGACTTTTAATTTGCCTTAGTTTTTTTTTTGCTGTCACACACGGAAGTTACACACGGAGTTACTATTAGAAAAAGTGCATGTAGCGGGAAGCGAGTTTTTCCGTATAAGTCGCAAAAGCGTTAGTTTAGCTGAGAGTTTTACCCCAGGCATTGGCTACATGTGCTCATTGTGCATTTATGCCGTTAACTAACGGCTCTCTCGACCATAAAATGCAGATGTCGGGCAATAAGAGCTAAGAGAGACGGAATCAAAGCACACACAGTCAGAAAGCTAGACAGCAATATAGAAAGAGACAGGGAGAGAGAGAGAGAGAGAGAGAGAGAGAGCGAGTACTGTGTGCTGTCATAAAGTAGCAAAAGTTTTTAATGTTGATGCTACAAAACGTTTGGCTTTCATTTAGTGGATAGGAGGTAGTATTCGAGGGGCCAGAGTTCAGGCAGATTTGATGTGTAGTCTGTGCTGAGGCATATCGTAGAGTGGGTTATTCATTTGCTAACATTCACATACGTATTCGCATTCACTTTCAACAACCATTAACCAACTGTGCAATTCTCTGCCTCTCTTTCACATACTTTCGCTCACTCACTTACTGACTCCCTGTCTTTCTCTTCCACTCTCTCTCTCTATAGATTAAAAATCAAGCGAGCCATGCCTGGCGACACTGGCAACTACACCTGTGTGCCGACTGTGGCAAAAACCTCCAGTGTCTATGTGCACGTAATTATTGGTGAGTATATGTGTGCAGTGCAGTTGACAGTTTTGCATGTTTATGACAGGAAGTTGCCTGTTAGCAGCAAGCGCACATTGCAATTTGAGCATTCCAAACGACAGCAACAACAACAAAACACCAACAACTGAGAGTGGCCAGAGGGCGTGTCAAAGGGCAGTGTTAAGGGAATGCAATTGGAGTATGAGTTAGGGACTGCAGTTGGCTGTGAAGCAGTGAAAGAAGTGCGGAAATTATTTCTTGTGAGCTCAAATGCCAATAATCAAGAGCTGCTTCAGGTGCAAAGACGCACACACATTCGCACACACACACAATAAACAACATCAGCAGCAGCAGCAGCAGCAACAACTAATGTGTGCTCAAGTGTGCATATAGCACATAACAACGTGTTGTTGTTGTTGTTCGCTGTTAGTTGTTAGCTGCTTGTTTGGCAAACAGGAAATGCGCACAGGCAAAATGGGGCAACAGCAGCAAAAAGTCGATATTATCTGAGCTTTCATGTGAGACTAAAGATGTTCTATTGATGTTAGTTCTATGTGTTCCTGTTGTTGTTGTTGTTGTTCTTGTTGCTTGAGGCGATTGAACCTGTGCTGGCAAAGGTAATCAAAAGACAGCTAACAACTTGAAGCGGTTGTCAAGTAAATTGCATCCGTTTACGCATGCGCTTGACATTGTTTTGTTTGGAAGGATACCCTGTGACTAGCATTAAATGGCTTTCTGTTTAAATGCAAGGCTCTCTGAGTTGGTTAGAGCTAGCAGCTGCAAATTAGGCAGAAGAGCGCAACGACTAGGCTTAAAGTGAAGGAGAGAGAGAGAGCAGCACAGCTGCATATACGTAAAGGCTAATGGAGCGAGTAAAAGTTTTACAGCGCCAATGAGAGTGAATAAGGGGAGAGAGCAAAAGAGCGCTTTTGGGATCAACAGTTAATGCAAACATTAGCACAGCCGGTGCAAAGCTCTGTGCCAACAACTAAATCAATGTGCGATTTTTGTTCTTTGTAATTGTTGTTGTCTGAACGAAATGCACGAAAGCGAAATTCGTATTGGTTACTGTAAATGTGTGTCTGGGCGAGTGTTTGAGTAACTGAGGGTATATAGAGGGTATATTAGACTCGGCTAAGCTCGTTTGCACTTTTGCTCTTTGTAAGTTTTTGCGTTACACTTTTTGCGCCATTAAGAACTAACTAATGAACGAGTCAACTAACTAACAATGCACTTTCCTCTTTTTTTTATTTTATCTCTGAGACATTCTTGTGCTTTTCTGTTTCTCTTGCAGGTGAACACCCGGCGGCAATGCAGCACAATTCGAGCAGCAACAGCAACAGTTTCTATTGCGGCATTTGTTGCATGCTGCTGAGCATCGTCTCCTGCTGCCTGCAGCATTGGTATGTGAGTGGTGCGACGGCTGAGACAATGGCCGCGCTGTTGCAACTGTCAAAGTTGCCGCCAAGGCAATTGTCACACAAGACAACAACAACAGCGGCAGCAACATCTGTTACAACAACAACAACAACATTATGTGCCCACCCCCGTCCCAGCAATCGTCTCGATAGTCGACAACTTGTGCAATGCATGAGATGAAGGAATGAAACCCCCATGGATATGATTATATAAGAATGCTAATGAGCGCATAAAGTCTAGTTAAATTCAAAGACATAATTGAATCGAATCGAATCGAAATGCATTGATTTCGTATCTAAGATAAACATGCACTTAGTGAATAAAACTCTTTAAATTTTAAGCGATTTCGAGTAAGTTTAGCCAAGCAGACGGAACACGAAATCAACAAATGGAAAACAAATGAAAAACAACTCAAAACAACAGCCAAATAATCAGCATATATAAGTATCTCTTCAAATATATATTAAACTAGCTAAGATTTAGGTCAAACTGTAGAACAGCAAATGCATAGTCGATCACAGAAGTTATGCGACGTGTAATAATATTTTTTTTAGGTTTTACTGTAAGTATTTTTCAAACTTTTGTGATCACATTTGCGCATTTGTTGATACATCACTTCACATGCCAATAGAAAAAGAGTTTACCCAAAAACATTCTCATTATGAATTAAGACTAACTAGCTATAAATATGCTTAATATACACATGCCATCAGTCGATCGATATGCATACTTTTGTCACTAACTGTAGAACTTGATTCGGCGCTGTAAATAAATGCCATGCAAACGTGTTTACATATTTTAAGACGGAGTAAAAGTTTCAAAATTATTTAATCTGCATTTAATATTGATTTAATTGAGAACATATATTACCATATTATTTCTCTAGCAACTGTTTGCTAAATATCGGTAATTTATACTGATTTAATTGTAGGCTCTCCGAGTTATTCACTCTAATTATCCTTTTTTGCAAGCAAACATACATATAAACCAAATGAATACCTATTAAAATAAATGCATCACAGGCTACTCTATTCATTAGCGATTATCTGAATCATTCTATTGGCATACACAGCATAAAAAAAACAGAGAAAAGAATTACAAACAAAGTTAATCAAATTGTTTAAAGCTTGATAAATTGAGTTCGCAATAGTACATGTATATATATACATATATAGAGAACATTCCCGGGAACACATACTAATTCGATTTGAACGATTGATCAGCATATGGAAATGCGATTTATAAATGTGCTTAACGAAATCAGAATGAATGAATGAATGAGTGACTGAGTGAATGAATGAATATTGATGGCACGTGTTTGAAAGTGAATGGAAATCACGGGGAAATTGATGAAAATGTGCGAGCACTGTAAATAAATTCATTAGTAGCAAACTGTAGTTTTAATTAACTCTTAAATTATAATAATAATAAAAGGAAACGAAAATAAAGCTAAATACAATTTAAATGTTATATCTGTTTTCATTTGTACAATTGTGCGGCACAATGAAATCAAATTAAAATACACAAACAACAACAACAAAATGAACGACAGATAAAAAACAAACTATTGATAAAGAAATAAACCAAATAAAAGACAAAATATATTATTAATATATGGAACATTTCAACATGATACAAAAATAGCAACAGAAATACATAAAAAATTAGTGACAATTTTATAAAAAAAATAATACTTAAATCACACATGAGTGCGTGTGTGTGTGCGTACAGTTGTGCATGTGTGTGTGTGAGTAGAGAATTAAGTGAAATGAAGACACTTTGTAAATACATAAATAATTTATAATTAATTTTGCATTAAATGGTCAGACGATAACTAATATTTATAATAAGCATAAAATATATATAAAACGACAGGATCATAAGATATATATGTACACACACACACTCACAACATATATACACTACTTATGTATTAACTGTAAGCAAAACAGAACAATGTCTATAGAGAGATCCATAAAAGTCAAACAAACCAAGAGATACAATAAACTATGTGTATTTGATATTGTAACACATACATACATATTTAGGTACTCATACCCACACATATACACACACACACACTCACACACACATACACTCGAACAGCAAGAGATTTATTGAAATAAGTGAAAAATAATTATGAGTTAGAAAAATTATTAAAAAAAAAAACTGTGTTTTATTTGGCTAGTGTTTGGATTTTTACTTGAGATTATACACAGTCGGGAGTGTTGGACAGTTAAGCAGTTAGGTTAGGTTGAAATACCGTTAACACCTTTTCTGAAACTTCTAACTTCCATAACTCTGCTAAAAATTCACCGATTCTCAAACGAAATACCATTTTGAACTGTATTTCACCACAGAATTAGTTCTGCATTTAAAATTCTGCCTTTTCTGAAATTTCATTTTTTGTCAAAATTTTCAAAATTTTGCATACCTACCCCTTTACAAAAAATTTTAGAATTCATAGATTTTGCATACCTACCTCTTGTCGTTTCTTCAAAAATTTTAAACTCTCATAATTCAGTCAAAACTGAACCGATTTTTAAACGGAATACCAATTTGTTCATTATTTTTCATGCCAATTGATTCTTCATTTAAACTTAGTTCGTTTTCCTAAATTTAATTTTTTCGAAAAAATTGCAGATTTTGCATACCTACCCCTTGTCGTTTTTTCAAAAATTTTAAACTCTAACAATTCAAATGCTCAAAAACTATGCAATTCGGTTGGAAATTTTGTGAAGATAAAGAATATGTATAGTTTATGGGGTCTATTTTGAAGATTTCAACGATTTTACTCATATAATCGGTAATTTATCTACTTTAAAATGAGATATCTCGGCTTTACGAATTATTTCTTATATACCAAAATCATTATGGAATTCTTATAAATTTTAGAGATCTTCCTTCACTCAATACTGTGCCATAAATTTTAAATATTGTACAATTAATTTGGATTATTTAAACTACACATAAGTAGCTTCAGTATACTCACTGTGAAGAGTATCGCCTTACAGAGCAGTTTGAATCATATGCGCATAAATTAAACTGAGACTATTGTGTTATTCTCACAATCTGAGATGTTGATCAGCTAAACGATGATATTTAATCTATTTGGGTATCTGACAAATTCGTTATGCTCATTAGCATTTGTCGCTACAAATTAAACGAGAGCTTTCAACGTCATAGGCCCTTCAGACTCTTCTGGCTCTACTGTTTCTACTAACAGCAGTTATTTTTTTGGTTAGAGAACCAGTTCTAGTTTTAGTTTTAGTTCCAATACCGCATACCATTTTCAGTTTTAATGCGTTCGTTGACTTTGTCTTGTCGAATGTGTGTCAGATTAGCTGATTAATTTATTGAAATGAATTTTGGTGCTGTCGCCAGTTAGCGTGTTCATTCCGCATTCGGTTAATTGCAATATTTGGCTAATATTTACCGTTGTCTTCTGCTGTTTTTTTGCTGGATCAGCTTATGCCAGCGAATGTATAAATAAAACTGTCTCTGGTCAGATGAATCTTAGTAGCTGAAGATTTTGTGCACAGCTTTTTCACAATGCATTCAACAGTGTTTCGATTGTTGGGCCTCTTCGTGGTGCTGGCCACGTTAAGTGGCCTCGAGGCGGGTGTGTATTCAATGGCTAAAATCCCTCAAGTCCCATTTCAACTCCAATTCCATTTGCAGCACCCTCGCCAAACAAGGAGGCAGCCAAGCCAGACAAAGCGGAGCAACTGGTCCGTGTCTACCCCATCAATGAGGAGCAATACGAGAAGTTGCTGCAACTGACCAACGGCAAGAATTTTATCTCCGAGGCGCGTTTAACCAGCGCCGGTTTTGCCTCAGTTCGCAATAGCCTCGATTCCGGCTGGAATTCTCTGCTCAGGATTATGGGTCTGACCACAACGAGCCGCGCCGATGTGGCCAAAATCGATATCGATGGCCAGCCTCTGTGTGTGATGAAACGCAGCTTGGATGAACCCACCGAACCACGTGCTGTTGAAGCAAAATCCGCCTCTGATGAGGATTCTGTCATCAATTGCATTGTGGTGCTCAAGAAGGATCCCGAACTGCTACCACAGACTGCCGAGAGTGGCAATCCCAGCTTTGCTCCCTACTGGTATCATGAGAACGTGGCTCCTGTGGCTCAACCAGCCCAGGCACCAATTCCACAGCAGGAGCTAGCTAAAGAACCACAAGCTATGGCTATGGCTTCACCAGCCGAACAGTTGATGGCTACTGCTGAGACGGATGAAGCGGAACGTCAAATGGCATCGAAAACAACAACCACAGCTGCTCCCCTTGTGCGAAAGGTCAAGAGCAAATCCAAGTCCAAATCCACAACCAAGTCGAAGCTGCAAAAGCGTAAGCTGCCACTGAATGCTGAGGCATCTCGTCAATATGGTTCTCCATATGGACAACCCACGTCTCCCTATGGCAGCCCCTATGGCAGTCCCTTTGGCAGTTCCTATGGCAGTCCCTATGGCGCTGGTTATCCCTATGGTGGCGGTTATGGTCAGAGTCCCTATGAAAGCTTCAATCCTTATGGCTCCTATGGTCAACAGCCTGGTTTTGGCCAACAGCCTGGCTTTGGCCAGTTCCCTGGCTTTGGTCAACAGCCCTTCCCCTTCCCCTACCCACAAACCTCACCCTTCCCACAGTTTCCTTACTTTGAGGGAGCAGAACATGGCGAAGATGAGGATGAGGATCATGAGGGCTACGAGGTCGAAGGCTATGAAGTCGACGGTGAAACCGAAGACAGCGAAGAACATGAATATTACCAATAGTTCTTTTAATCTAAGCATTATATAATATACGATATTAATAAATAAAAATTGAAAAACTTATTAAGATTAAGAAGTTTATTTTAATTGGACTAAATAAATTTTACATAAGTTGTTTGACAGTTTAGTAGAAATTGGAAGGTTGTAAGTATGAAGTAAGAAGATTCCTTCCAGACAACTATTAAAGTGATGATTATGATGACTGTGGAACATATGTAAATGTTTTAGGGAATCGTAAATAAAATAAATATAAATTTGAAAAGATAACGTAAATATTTCATCATGAAAGTTATGATAAATATGTTATTAAACTGATTAAACCATTGAATTCATGCATTGAATATGTATTTTAATATCCTCTACTGCAAAATAGGAAAAACTATAAAATATTTGAAATAAAAATCAAATATTTAATAAAATTTTAACCATTCAGCATAAAGTTAAAAGCCTTTAGGTATGGTTAAAACATATCTAGAGTCTCTAAACTCTTTAGGATAAACAGATACCTTATTTGGCATATGCTTTCATACAAATCAAATGCTAGCTGTGGACCAAAAAAGTATATACAAATTTTTGTATAAGTTTCCTACAATATGAGTAAGTGACTCTTAGTAATATACCTTTTAATATATCAATGTTTATTGTAGCTACTTAAGCAACATATTCTCACGCCCTTTATAATACCACGTGCCCGATCAATTAACTTCGAAGATTCACTTTACAAAGAATTTGAAATAAATTATTTTTTATGATGGTAGTGCCCTTAATGGTGTTGTTTTAAAGTTACTCGTGTTTACTCGTATATCTAATTGGATGTGGCACGAATTCAAGACAATATTTAGATCGTTGGCGAATAATCAATGGGAATGCTTTTCGCATTTCACAATTCGCCGTTGCTCGTTGAGCGAAATGGACCATAAATAAACAGTTATCGCATAAAGTCATCGGCTATTAAACATAATCTTTCATGTTTAAACATTCTCGAAACGAAAGCAGCGCCAATACCCAATTAGGGCTTGGCTCTTTCAGAACAGTTACAGAAACAGAATGTGGACCAAACGATTATATTATGCACATTGTATTGTAGTTAAGTTAACTCAAGTCCAAGGGCGGGGCACTTAAAGTTTCAACTGATTTGCATAATAATGTCCAGAGAAGTTATGGCGAAACTAGCCAAAATTTATCAACTGGGTATAAATATGTTTGTCGGGGCAGTTGAAAGATATTCTATCTCGGCGATCGCTGAACAAAGCGGTTATGAAGTTTCTACAACTTGTGGCATTTATAGCGCTCTGCGCCGTTGCAGCCAATGCTGGTGAGTATTCGATTTGGAAGTATAGTATAGGATATATATGATGTACTGAACTGCTTGCCTATGTTACTTTCTACAGCTCCCAGGGAGCAAGTGTTGCGCTTCCATGAGGTGTCAAGGGAGGAGTACAATGAGCTGCTCGAGCTGACCAACGATGAGGGTCAGGTTTCTGAGGCACGTCTGCTGAGCAGTCCCTTCAATGGCATCAAGCATCTGGCCTCCAAGACGGGCCTGTCCTCGCACTCACTCTTCTCTGACTACGACAAGAAGAAGAAGGTCTATCCACTGTGCGTCATCTCCACCGATGACGACGATAAGGAGAGATCTTTGGGTGGTGGACACGAAGATGATGACGATGACACCACCGATGATGATCATCCGGCTACTACTTTCTGTACTCTGGTTGTCAAGGGCACCAGCGGTGACAGCAATGTTGTCTATCTGCCCAAACCCAAGCCTAGGCCAAAGCCCAAGCCAAAGCCAAATCCCGATCACCATCATCCAGATCATGGACATGGACATGGACCTGGTCATGGACATGGACATCATGGCTATCCACCCAAGGGTCCTCCTATTTATGGCTGGTATCCCATCTTCTACAACCCCTGGGGATATCATGGCTATCATGGTCCACATAATCCCCATATTCCTCACAATCCTCACTGCCCCGGTCCCCGTTGCCCAAAACCTTGCGATCCCGCAACGGAAGTCTGCGAGTAAAATTTAACTGATGATCGAATAAATTTATGCAAATGTTGTAAAGGCATCTGAAATTACTATAGTTTTATTTTATTTACCCAACACTTCGATCTTTAAAAGAGGATGATAGTAGATACCTTGTTCTAAAATCAAGTATACGCATCGTATAGTAACGTTTTCTTTACAGAGTAAAACTTGCTCTATAATTGCTAACTACAATACAATTGCTGCACTTGAATTGAATGCTAATTTGTAATGAATACACTCACAAAAATCTGGGTGTGATCGAAAGTGTTACAAGGTTCTGCCAACAAACAGTAACAGCAGCAACAGCAGCAACGACATTAAGAGGAGCAACAAACTGAGACAAAGTTGATCTAGGCAACAAAATAGGGGCAGGCATGTAAACAACTGACATTACACACACACACACACACATACACATGGTTGGCTTTACTATGTTGCTGCAAGGACAACGCATAAAAAGGGAATAAATTAAAGAACAACTCAAAATATCCGCGGGGCAATTTGCAGCTGTGCAGCGTGTGTGTGGGTTAAAGGGGCGTATGTGTGCTCGATTTGCTTGTCAGTTTGCTGTTAAGTGCAAGTGCAGTGCATCGATAACACACTCACTCACACACACACACACACATACACTTAAACAAACATCGCACCCACACAAAGATTAGAGACAAGCGCCTTTGGCCTCGCTGCGTTTTAGCTGCCTGCTCTTGCTTCACATTCTCTATCTATCTCATTCTCAGCCATTTCTTACTCTGTCACTCTAGCTACCCTTCCCCACCAACAACAACAACAACAACAACAACAACAACAACAACAACAACAACAACAACAACAACAACAACAACCCTCTGCTCTTGTTGTGTCTATGCACGAACTACAGCAAAATAATTACTTTCATATCCAGCGGCAATTAAATTCATTTAGTTTGGCACCAATTTTCACCCAACAGCAGCAGCAACAACCACAACAACAACAGCAGCAGCAGCAACAGCAACAGCAACAACAACTGCCTGACATGCTATTAAGACATTCATTCATTCATTTCACATTCAACAGCCCCCTCACTGCCTCTCCCTCTCTCACACACTCTCTCGCACTCTCTCTCACTCTCTATGTGAGTCTGGCCAAGCAACTCTAAACTATGTCAACTGTTAACTTTTTTAGCCGCTGGCATTACGCTTGTTTGGCTTACATATTTTTCAAGGACTCTACATAGTTTAGCCTTACACACACACACACACACACACACACATAACGACATAAACAGGCGTTGAAAACGAATACGAAAAATTGCTGCAGGCACTGTCAAAGTCTCAACATGAATAAACGTGAAATGCTCTCATAGAGCACAAGACAGCATAGACAGGACGAAACAGGACAATGTCAGCTGGTACATGCACATATATAGCAAGGAATATATGCTCAATTTGTTGTTAACAATTAGTCCAATAGTTATGCTTGACAATGCAACAATTTCAATAGTCAAACAATTGATTAATCGAAAATTGAAATGTGTTGAATTATTATTGCGGCTTTCGATTAAGAAGCCAGCGGCATTAAAAGCTTCAATCGCTTGTGTTGATAGAATTATATATAAGCTGTAATTATGTTAAATTGTTACGAGTGCTTAATTATAGCTGCTGTTGTAAGGGTCATAGAGTAGATATTAATTTAAGATACCCTGTACTGATTAAAAAGTATTGTTAAGGAAATAAATTACTTGGTTTCTAACAGAAATTAAAGCTGATACTGCTAAAATTATATAAATCAAATGGCAGCTATCTATAGTACAGGGTATATAGCAGTCAAAGCTGAAAGGAAGCGCATAAATTTATTCTCAAATTTTAAAATTAGGCTATCTCTTAGTTACCCTATTATTGTTGAAAACCAAAATAGTTCTTCAATTTAATTCTATCAAATTCTATAGCTACTTAAATAAATAATAGCTCTAACAATAAATCAGATAAATGTACAGGTACAGGGTATGCCATAGTCTGTCCGTATTTAAAATAATTATCTACAAGTACTACATCTAATCAGAAAAGTACGATGTATAGCTTTGTCCAACTAGTTTCATTTAGTACATTACATAAATTACACAATTAGTTGTCCTTTTTGACCTCTGCTTGAAATATGTTTGATTTGAATGCTAATTAACAAAATATTAATATTAGAGTTACGTCAGCAGCAAATAACTGTAATACACTCATACACACACACAGTTATATATGCTTAAGAGTTATTGGAATACTTGATAATACGACAACTGCGTCAGTTTTTAGAAGGAGACAAAACTCGAGTGTCATTTGGCTAAGGCGAAAAACTGATAAGTGCCTTGTGGTTGAGGCGGCCATTAACACGTATACGCACCCATACACACACACACACGTAAGCAAACTCATACAGGCATATACAGTTATACGCACAATCAAATAAATACAATAAAAAAATATTTTATGTTAGGAAGTGAGCAGAGACATAACGAGGCGCACAACACACACACACAGAGCGACACAACAGACACACGTCAATCAAATATGGCGTCAAATAATCATTAAGCAGCACACATACACACACACACAGTACACGCATACACACACACTCACACCCAAGCAGTGTCATTTTAAAAAGCAGCAGCAGTTATCGAGCTTGAGAGGCAGTGTGAGACGGAGAGTGCGAAAGAGAGAGTGAGTGTGTGTATACACTAAGAAAAAAAACATGATTATAAAATCAAAAATTACTGGCTTAACAAATGTAGGATTAAGTTAGGAACACTTTAGTGTTAAAATGTTTAGCTAGGATAATTTAAATATATGTAAATAAAATGAAATACTTAATACTAAGTAGACTTCGAGCACTAAAATTAATAAATGGTTATAGCAGTGTAAGACTTACATTCAGTTTTATTTGGCATCTTGATAGGCTGCTCTTGAAAAATCTCCTAAAAGCATAATAAAATATAGATTTAAATTAAATGAAAACAGAAAAACAAAAAAGAACTTAAAAGAAAGTAAGCTTAAATTTATTTATGATATTTTTTTCACTTAAAATAATTTATAACTATTTTAATAATTTTTTTTGAAGCAACTAATATTTAAAGAATTTATCTAATATTACTTTATTTTTCTAAAAATTCTCCCAGTGTGTTTATTTTTTTTTTTAACTTTGCCGAACCTATTTTATTTTTGTATCAGTGTAGTACATGTGTATGTACAGCTGTCATGTAGTTGTCGTTGATTTGGTGGTACAACTGATTTGTGGTTTCTGTGGCACAACAACACACACAGACACACAAACACACATAAACACTTACAGTCACACACAAACATACACAGACCAAACACATAGCAAAACAAGGCGTGGCAACAAACAGGCCGCAATTGTTGAAGACCCTCTTCAGTCAGTTGTGTCATTTAATAATTGTCGAGTTTCTGCTAACAGAAGTGCTGAAAATTATTTTCTGCAAATTTTTGTGTTGCATGCAACACGACAGCACGACAGCACGACAACACGGACGCACACACACAGCATCGAATGAGGCAACGAGGCAACTTGACTAACGAGCTGTGATTTTTAGCCAACAAATCCAATGCGATTGACGTCAATTAAGTGGCATAAGGCGACACAACAAGCAGTCAGTGCGTCAATCAATCAATCAATCAAACAGGCAGTCAGTCAGTCAGTCAGTCAATCAAGTGGGGCATGAAGTTGGGTTAGAAGTGAGCGGCTTTTGACATAGTTTCCTGGCCAGATTGATTGCCGGCACTCAATTGGCAACACCACAGAAACCTTTTTGGCCCGATCTCGACCCGGCAGCTCCGACTAAAACTCGACTTGGCTTGCCTCGGTTAACCGTTGTGACTTGCACGTGTTTGTGCAACAGCAGCAGCAGCAGCAGCAGCAGCAGCAGCAGCAGCGGCAGTTGCAGCTCGTTACACGCATCGTTGCACCAACGAGTGTTGCCTACAGTTGCCTCCATTTTTTTTTTGTTGTTGCTTGACAAGCGATTAGAATAAATTGCAACAAGCTGGCAAAGCGACAGCACTTGCAACGTGTGGCAAGAGTGGCCAGGATATTGGCTTAACACATGCATTTGACACAAGTGTTGCCTGCCTCATGCCTCATGCATTTCTGCCTCAACAAGCTCTCAATATCTCAATACGCTACCAAGCAGTGGCAATGTTGCAATGTTGCATGTGTGTAATCAATTTTAGTGGCGTCACAAACTTTTTCAATCCGTTGCCATTCAATTAAAAATTTCTCGCACAAACTTTTCGACTCTTCAAGTGGCTTCTCACAACACACACAGATTTCTATCTAGCTATCAATATATTCTCATATATATAAATATTGTATATATATATAAAATATATAACTATAAATTGCTTTGACTGGCTTTTTATTGGGTTGATTCATCTGGCTGCCAAGTCAACTTGATGAATTGCCATTTCGCAGCCTTTTTTTTAGCGCGTTTCCTTCAAAGTGGATTCGTTTGAAACGTTTCTCGTATACAATCAACTCTATTTGAATTAAGCACGGGTAGCTACATATAAATCAAGATCATTTATTAGACCTGACAGTCCATAACTATAGAGTATTTGCATTTGTTTCAAATCTTACAAAAACATTTAATTTTCAACCATTTTAGTGTTTGCAGTGATTAAAAGCTATCTACGCTTCATAGTTTTACAGTTGACTTTAAGTCCCGTAATTACCCATTCTCTAAAAGTACAGGGTTCTTAACAGTCAAGCCTATTACCTTTTCTACTAATTTAAATTATTTAAATTACATTTCATAGCAAACTTAATTCTATTTTCCAGCTAATCCTGCTGTCTGTAGCTAAGATCTTTCAATTGCCAGACAACAAAAGTCTTTTGACCAGTTCATATGCTGTTTTTTATGGCAACCAGTTGAGTTGTGCCATGTCTTGCCACTTTCCACACACTCACACACACACAGAGAGAGAGTGTGTTGTAATAATTTTCCAGGCAGGCAAAAGGACAATGGCCTGACATGAGTTGAAGTAGAAGTTTTCTTTGTGCGGCAAGAGACTAAATTGAAATTCTATGCAAAACTTAATCAAAAATTGTTTAGCAATGCACAAGGCAGTGTACAACAACAAACACACACACACACAGAAATACTCACACACACACACACACACCTCATAAGCACTTGAAAAATGACATCAAACTTTAGAAGAAATTGAAAAATAATAACAAAAAAGTTACCTTGGCAGCGGCTGCTGCTGCTGCTGTTGTTGTGGTTGTTACTCTTACTGTTGTTGTTGTTGTTGTTGCTGTCTCTGCTGCTTGTGTTATTGTTGTTGTGTAGTTGTCTGTTGTTATTCATTCTTGCTTTTAATTTATCTACAAGCCCGCAGCTCTCGGCACCTGCTGATGTTACTTCCATTATTCAATCTGATGGCGTCTTGATCTTTGCTGTACCCCTCGTTATTGTTGTTGTTGTTCGCATTGCTGTTGTTGTTATCAGTGTTTGTGTTTGCATTTTAATAAAACACTGGCGCAACATCACATCGCGTTTGGCCAACTTGATGGCAGAGTCAAGAGCTAAATCTTATTATTTTATCCTTTGTTATTGCATTTGCCAAAGCCGAGTACTTGTCCTTTCACTCTCCCTCTCTTTCACTCCCCTGTGCCTGTCCCTTTCTCACACTGTATCTGTCTTGTTGTTATCATAAATCTGCATGCTGTTGTAGCTTATGGCTGGGCTGACTCAGATTTTGATTCGGATTTTGCTGCCACTTGGGCTTGTTCGTCCGTTTGGGCCGAAACAACGTCATATGTCAACTGCATCAATATTTGCATTTTGATTGAAACGTGCAAGCAGCAACAGCAGCAACAACAGCAGCAGCAGCAGTCACTTTGTCAGTCCGTCAGTTCTCGAAATTTGCATATTCTTACTAAGGGAATTGTATCTTAGCTAATGCTTGGATCACTTTAAATGCTCACTCACTTTAAGACATACATATATGTATTTGTTCTGTTCTGTTCCGTTTTTGTTGAAGTTCTATTTACGTGTCAGTGGCAAATGCAGTTATGCTGTTAATTTCACTTACATTGCACATTAAATGCAGGCAATACAACTGCCAATTGCCAACTGCCAGCAGTCCAATAGCTAACCAACGACAGCCAAACTGTTTGGCCCACAAAAGCTATTTACCCATAATCAGTTCAAAGTGCTCAACAGTTCAGAGCTCAACTCATGTGTTTCTCTCAACATCTCTCTCTTTCCCTCTTTCCCACTCTTTCACTCACTCCTGCTAGTAATGTCATTGATGTGGATCTTAGTAGTGCTGTTGTTCCTGTTGCTGTTGTTGCAGTTGCATTTGCTGTTGTTCCTCTTATTGTCTGCCATTGTCGTTGGCCCAAATTGGGTCAAATATTTCAGCATAAATGCCAAATTAAACAAGTCAACAAACAGCATTGGTCTGCAATACCGCTAAAAAGCCTCACAATTTGGGCCATTTTCTAGCTAAATTGGAAATGAAATTATTTAGTAATAATTGGTTAACATTACTGCATTAACTAATGGAGTACATAGTTATTAATCTTAAAAGAAAAGATAAACTTTGGTGGTTACATTTTATTGGTATTTTTTTTAGATTTTTTTTTTGCAATATAAAACATAAAAGAAAATTATCAAGAAATAATTTAAATAGTTTCAAATGTTTTCATATTTTCTGCTTAAGTAACCTTTTTTTTCTATAAAGCAATTATATTTAGTATTTATAATTAAAAAAAAATTTTTTTTTATTTTAAAAACCAAATTTTTATCTTCAGCACTTTTTGGCAGTGCAAACTTTGTTACATATTTTTAGCTTAAATAAATTTCTTCATTTTATGCAAAACAATTTTAGTTTTTATTTATTTTTATAATATTTTAAAACTTCCTTACCTTGCCTTCTGCAGTTTCTTTAGACTTCAACGTTAGCCAACACTGAAACTATTGAGTACCTAACTCTCAAATCGATAGTTTCCATTGCTGACTAGATTGGCTTGCAGTTAGGTATGAAAATTAATTGGTGCTTGTAAGTGCAGGGACATTGGCAACTGCACACACTCCCCCACACACATCCCCACTCATTCCCCCTTACACTCCCCACACCCACACAAATAGACTCACCTATAGACACACCCTTAGACCTGCTCGGTCACTCAATAAGATAATGTTGTCAAATTAAGCAGTGGTCGGTTTCACATATCTTTCAATTGAACATAATGGTGCAGAGGTTAATCTGCGGATAGTACGGCAGAAGCAACTACACAACAGCTGCAACTAATAATTATAAAAAATTTTCAATTATTATTAACTAGCTGCAGAGTCATTACAGTGTGACTCCTTCTCTCTCTCTCTCTCTCTTTCACTACCTATCTGCCATCTCTCTTTTAAGTCTCAGTTGTGCTGCTGTCCTTTTGAACGGTCGAGTGAGCATTTTCATTCCTCTGAGTTGGTTTATCGTAATTAATTTTGCGGCTGTTGCTTTTGGCCTCGACATCTCTTGGTTGTTTTGTCGTTGTGTCCAACTGGCGTTTCATTAGAAAGATTGTTTATTAAAAAAATAAATAGAATAAAACAATAAGAAGTACAACGGGCGCAAAACTCTCTGCTGTCAGCGGCCTGTCTTGCTGATGGCCAAGTTTATCTTTGCATATGCGCGACTTTTCCTACACAACTACCCCGTAAAAGGGGGGGGGGGGGATAGAGAGTTACTCAACTGGGGAGAAGCAAGAGACAAGCGGCAACTCACGACTATCTTGAGCATAATCATAAAAAGTTATGCGCTTGCTAATTTGATTAATGGCATTTCCTTGGCCGCAATCCAAATTCGTAATGACTCTGGCTAGGAAATTATTATTACTTCTAATTACAACAGACAACAGACAACTTCATTAAGCCAACAACAACAACAACAGCAGTAGCAGCAACAAGAATTCTCGCAGCAGCAGCAGCAGCGGCAGTAGCAACTGCGGAACTGCCGGGGCATTAAAACAATCGCATCTGGAAATCAAGTGCCGTAAATCATAAAATCTAATTAATGTCTGCCAAGGCTATTCAAAAGCTGCACCCACACACCCACACACACATAGAGAGCTGGCATCGCGCTGTTATTAAAAATCGAAAAACATTGAACATTTCAATTTCAGGTTACGTATACGCCACATTGCCTTAACTAAACTGCTAGCAGACTGCAATGCCTGCCTGCCCAAAAGCAAATAAAACCTATAGCAATATTTTATTTATATATATATATATCTTACGTACACTATATCTATCTATTTTTTCTTTATTCAAAATCTGCACCGCAAATCGGTTTAGATTGAATTTTAATAAACATTCACAATTGACAAAATACACGTTGGTTTGCTGTTGGCCAGCCAAAAATTGTTTATTCAAGCGTTTGCACTCGATTTTCATTCAATTTTCATACGAGTTTATGGCCACTATAGCAATCAAAGTCACTTTGTTTTCACATAAAATCTAAATCAAATATTATACACTCTATATATACATATATATATGTATATATTCTATGCTGCCATAAACTATGAAATATGCAGTGCAAATTTGTCAAACTAACATGGAGCGGAGATATAAAATGTTTACTACACTTGAGCAAATAAGTTGTTGAACATGTTAATCCTAGCTGTTTCTTTGCTCAATCACAAACAAGAGATTAAGCTGTAAAGAATTGTATGGCAAGTAATTAATATATAAATTTTAATATATTATTTATTATGTTAAATAACTAAAAACCAATCAAAGTTTGCCAAAAGTTTTTAAATAATTTATTATGTGGTAGAGTTTATTTCTACAAGTTTTATGCAGCTTATGTTGTAACTATTCCCATACTAAAACTATTAGATAGCGAATGTTGTATAGCATTTGTTCGGCAAATATTTGCCACTTCGTGCGTAACTGCTGGACAAACAGGCCACTCACACACAGTTAGTTAGAAATGGAGATGGATACTTGCCACATTGCTGACCAATTCGCGGCATGCACAAAGCTGATTATCATGGCAATGACAAGCATATTGGTCACGTTAACAGCTCTCTCTCTCAGGGGCAACTGTCGCCCTGTCGCCTCAGTTGCATGCACTTTACAAGCAACCAGGAAGCAGTTCCGTTAATAACTGAAACGTGCCTCAAATGGACCATTCGGCATTAATGCGTCCGGATGGCAGCTCTATTTGTGTACAACTGTCTGCTTGTTGCCTGTTACTGGGCGTGTTGGTGGGGCAGCAAACCGCAGTGCCGCATGCAAAGTGGCAACTCCATTTGCCAGTCAGTCTCTGTCTCTGCCACTGTTATTCCATATTTTTCTCAGCTCCTTTTTTACTGTTTGCCATTTGCCATTGGCTGTTTGCGTGAGAATCTCTAGTCCCGAGTCTGTCGCCGCTCTCACGTTTGGCGCTTAGTCACGGCAATCGCATGAGTCGCTGTGATTAAGTTCTATTAGCATTTCGCTTATATGTAAGTATATGCCCATATGGCATTTTCAATTTGATACATCAAAGCATTTACATCTATTTCATGGGGCTACATTTTTAATTGCCGCTAATTGAGGAAACTTTAAGGCTATAACAGTATGCTGCCTTAATGCTGATTGATGCGTTTGAGACTTTAACACCAGCATTATGGCCCCAAGCTGAGCTGCTGGGCTGCTGGGCTGCAGTGCTGCAAACTTGCATAATTAATCATACGCGCATAAAAATGTCAACTGAAACGAATGCAACGAGTAGCTGTGGCAACATGTTGCTGCCAATGCTGCTGCCCCCAACAGCTATGTATAGTAACAGCTGCAACAGCAGCAGCTACAGCAACAAGGGCTGCCATTCTGCCACTCTGCTGCTCTGCTGCTTGCAACGTCGAACATTTACAAACAAATCAAATTTGCATCAGAATTTCATTTATCTTGTTTTGCTGTGTGGCAACTACATAGCTTTGGGACCCAATGCAGTGCAGGCAGCACTCGACCAGGGCCAAGGGGGCAAAGGGACACAGTGTGGTAGTAAAAGTGAAATTGTATTGCATTTGCCAGTTGGCAAAATCAGAAATAACTAGCAAAGAATGCTAGTAAACGACCTACAAATGACCTACACGTCTTGGATACATAGCTATCTGAGCTATGGGTGACTGATCTGCGTCCAGACGAAACTATAAGTGTTATGAAATTCAATTAAACTTATAACTTTAGTTATAACCACACACAGAAAAACTCTCGATATGCCCCAATTTGCATTTATCGTAATTGCTATCGTTTCCTATTGTAATCGATCAATTTTAGCCAATTGTAAACAGTGTGGCAACCCCAACGGTTAACCCAATATGCCAGCACGTAGCAACAATTTGCCAGTGGAACGCGCATGCTAAAAACTTGAAAGCATCATGTGGCAGCAACTGCTGCTGCTTCAAGTTGCAACAACAGCAACAACAACAGAAACTGCTACGACGTAGACGACGATGAATTCAGCTGCTCATTTATTAATGTCAAATGTAATTTCTTTACATATTTTGGCTCAACAATGGCACAAACAAAAACCAAATAGTAACAGACCGAAAAAAAACTATGCAAAAACACATAATAAATTGAGGCAGCAATATCGGACCAAGGGCCAAAGCCATGAAATCACTTTAATGAAACACTATATACGACTGAAACACACAGAAGCACAAACACACAGGCACATTTATAGATATATTATATGACTTTTTGTGCAACGGGCAAACAAAGTTAATAACCGTTTTATGAGTCTATTAAAAAAGGATAATCGTTGGGTTCTATTTTGTTTTTCTTTTTATTCTTTGGTTTTCATTGCGTTTGTTTTGCCCCCTTCAAGTGGTGTGAAGGTGTGGTGGTGGGGCAGCGGGGCTTATGGGGGTGTGGCAACATGTCTAGGAACTGTTTGCTACGTGTGTGTGCGTGTGGCATTTATGTAAACGATGCCACAAAAACTTCAGGCGCACAGTTGCAAAAACACATCATCAACTCCGGCAGCAACAACAACAACAACAACAAAAGTCTGACGGGTTGTAACAACAATAATAAAAAGGGCCGACAACAGCACGGCACTCTCTAATCGTTTGGCCCCGTCTCTGGTTTTGCTTTATACGCTCGTATATTATTAAACCCGTCTGAACCTAAACCTTTCTGAAAAAAACCCCAGCCTCATTGCTCTCTCTCACTCTCTCTCTCTCTCTGTGCTCCATAAACTTCACTAGTTACTTACTTTCCGTGTAAATAAATAAACAGGCAAATAACAACATCAAATACAAAAAAAAACTAGAAAAAAATTTAGAGTATTCTTTGCTTGACTTATATAATTTCCTGTAAGCAGCTATGTTGAAATTAATAGTTTAAACTAGACAATTTACTGCAGATTCTTAAGAAAATATTAGAATAACTTTATTTTATAAAAATTTAGAAAAAAGGCAGATGTTTACTTGCTTATGTAGAGCATAAAACTAATTACCAACATTTAATAATAAATTTAAAATTTATAGGTGTTTAGTTTAAAAATCCTGCTGTACCTTCAGCAACTTCAGTTGAACAATTTTCCTCCACAGGGTATACATAATAAACTAGACATTTTTATCATTTTTATTTTAGTATATTATTATATATATTTCCTTCTTCTACATATTTTTTTTTTTTTTTTTGGGAAATTTCTACAGCCCTTTAATGATTATCCGCTGTGTAAATCAAACCGCTTGTGAAAAGGGACGTAGCAAAAATTATGTAGATTAAGTTCAGTAGCAAAAGGGGAACTTTTGGTGCCGCATTAGATGGTATAAGGAGGATGGCTGGAAAATAGTCTATAAATATTATTTATGGTGATATGTGTGTTGCCCCGAAACCTGGCAGAATGATAAATTATATAAAATGCCACATTTTCTGGCAACATTTTCCAGGTAAAATGTTGTGGTTTAGGCTTTTAAGGTTTTTCTTACTCACTCCAGAGAGAGCCCTTTGGGTGTATGTGTGTGTGTGTGTGTCTGTGTGTGTGGCAGAAATCAATAATTAGAGAGAAGCCAAGGCTGCTTTTGGCCCAGCTGCTGTGGTGACGAGTATCATTGGCTTCGCGTTTATTTAATTAAATTATGCGGCCGCCAACATAAATCAAATGGCAAATTGCATAAGCGTCCCGAAAAGTTGGCTAACTGCGTTGCTAAACTGTTGCCCAGGCCAACAGACTGCAACCAATTATAAGCATTTTAAATGCACATGTGGCACACACACACACACAAAGTCTCCACTTGCCGCTCCCCTTTTCTATTTTACTGTGCTATGTTGCAGTGTGTGGCAAGTGCCAAACTTCCGCCTATATGTGCTCGTCTGTGAAAGCCATCTTAAAGCTAACGGAGTTGCCAACATCAACTTCCCTTTTCCGTTGCATAAATAACAACAAAAGTCCTGGCCATCTTAATGCTCATCCTGATCCTCTTGCTCACATCCACATCCTGCCAGACAACGAAGACGACGATGGCGCGGCCAGCGGCAATGAAGCAATACGCATACGCAGCGTATGCCCCAAAACTTTGCAACAGCTGCCACTAAATATTATATATGCTATCTTTACACCCATAGATACACTAGCTATACAAATGTATGTGTGTGTGTGTTAGTGTGTGCATGCTTTTGGCTAAGCCGAGCATTTAAATTTACAGACTGGGCATTTGCGAGCAAACAGACACAGCGCACTTCCGCCGCAGCTAGTTGCAGCTGCAGCAGAGAAGTTACAGCTACAACAACAAGAGGAGTTGCAACTACAACTACAACTACAACTTGTTATAAAACGAAGTTTGCCTGCAAAGTTATATGCATATTTTCACTCCACAAAACTTTAAATATTTTCTTTAAAAACATACAAATATTTTACGTCATTTCTCATAATTAATTTACACTGTTACACTGCAGAATATATTATAGAAATATGCTAGACATATTTATTTTACCATATTTACTATGTTTTATTTAGTTAAATGATGAATGTTATCTTTATTTTAGCTTAAAAGCTATCTAAAGGTTCTATTTGCGTAGAGTATCTGGCAGCTGTTTACATATTTCCATCTCTTCTTTCTAATATAGGTTAAAGCTAGAAGTTATAATCCATTCAGGTTCATAATTCACATGATATTTATATATAGCAAAGTTATTAGGCAACCCTCGCACGTACTGTAGTATGTGCTAGCTTGTCTCAGCCTCAGTCTCTGTGTGTATACGTATGTGTTTGCATAGCGTATGCTGATATGAAAAATATTACTTCCTTCATTTTGTTGGAGAATTTATGCCTTGGCTGCAAGAAGGATTCACACCACACACAAATCTTTGCTACTTGCTCTCCCAGCTGCTATGTGATTTCTTCCTGTGCCAAGGGAGACAAACACCTTTTGCCTGACTTTATTCCCGGAAAATAAGCCACAAGGCAGCGTTGCTTTCATTAACAGCCAACGACTGGGAATAAAACTGAGTTTCACTTCAGTTTTGCATAAAAACACATTAAAGCTGTCGAGTTTTTCCCAGTATTTGGCCATATCAAAGCAACATAATTAAGAGTTTTTTATGCGGCATTTTGGTTATACGAAAGTTTTTACTGCCATTGCAATGCCTCAAATTGCGGCTAGACGGCATAAATCTGGCCATAAGCAGAGTGCAGTGGCAACAGCTGCTGCTGCTGCTGCTTCTGCTGCTGCTTCTGCTGCAGTTCTTGGCCAAACATGAAATGCTTCTCTTTTTGTTTGCCTGCAATAACAATGGCGTACAAGTTTTGGCCAATTTGAGTGAAACAACCCGAAAATAGACAATCGCAACCAAACTCTGAAGGGATTTTCAAGTCTAGAGATACTTGAAACTCTGTTTACAATACTAGGAAACAGATAATACGTTACTTTACAGCATTGCTGTTCGAAACGAGTCATTGTTATTAGCTTCAGTTAGCAATAAAACCGAGAAAGGTTCAGGTTGCCATTAGCTGTATAACACTTATTGACATTGAGAGCTCTTGAGCTCACATAGGCTTAAAACCTATACAGTTTTCTAAGAAATTTCCTGTAAAAAGATTTTAAAAGTGATACATTAGCTGAGGTATGATATAGAAAACATATCTTTAAATAATCTATAAATTTTAAACATACCAATTCGGCAACTAGTTTAAATAAAATTAACAATATCCTGCACCTAATTGATAAAACAAGTGATAACGGATATCAAAACACTTCCGCTATACTTTTGTTAATCAATTATAAATGCAATTCAAACTGAAATTCCTATTAAATATTACACTAATAGCTGTTGTGCATATTAGTAGCAATCTAACTAATAACGCATATGAAATAAATAATGAAAATAAAATGTAATCGTCTATGATTTGATATGAAAGCGCAACTTTTGTTTGATTGTATCAATTAATGCGTTTATTTATTTAGATATTGATAAAGGGAATTCTTTGTGACATTTTGTGGTTATCAACGGATGAACGAATGAATGGAAGTTTAAATGCATTGAATACATTTGCGGCTTACAATTAAATATTCAGCTGGCAATTGAAAAACGCGTGACAAAATCGCACGCATAAATTGCTAATTGACGTGTAAACGCAACGATTCAGCAAAATGTCTGTCTGTCTGTCTGTCTGTCTACCCATCCGTTTGACCATTTGCATGTCAGTTAAACTGTCGCTGTGGCAGCAACAACAAACAATACACGTAATAACAAATAGCACTCCAAAATGGAAAATTCAATTGTCGTGGCAAATTGATTTCAAATGTCACATAAACGTCAAACTTGCAATGAATGGATACTAACGTATATTTTCCCCCGTTGCTACTACAACTACTCCCCCTCTACACTTTCCATGCCAGTGCTTAGCTGCAACTGCTGCTGCTACTGCTGCTGCTGCTGTTTCCACTATGCTGATAATAATGCTCAAAATGACACCACAATGCGCCACCAGATGGAGTGGGACGAGGTGACTTTTGACTTTTGGCCATGGTTAGATAGATGGTTCGTCAGCGTTCAAGCCAGCCATGAATTTAGTTGAACACCAATCAATAATCACATTCGTTTTGGCCCTCACTCAGTTACCTTTTTGTTCCTGCTCCACTTCCTGTTCCCTTTCCTACTTTGCTGCTCCCCATGCCCGGATGAAAAATGACCGATGGCAGTCCAAGGAGTACAGCAGTCCAGCAACTTTTTGCTACCAGGTACAGTAGTATTCCTTGTTTAGGTAGGTGTTAGTTTTAGGGGTGTTTCACTGTTGTGCTTTGCTATTGTAACTGTTGTGGCTGCCTGCTATTGGGATCAGCCTCAGACTCGCTTTGATTTACTTGACTGCGCCCGGACTCGACACTTTGACACAAATCACAGCTGACCAGGCCAAAACACAGTTTCGCTTAGGCAGCCACTTTAAATGGCAGCCTATTCCCTATTCCATTCTAGCATACCATACACCCCTAGGTATTTGACTGAATGTGTATAAGTGAGTGTGATGTGTGTGCGAGTGAGTGTGTGTGATGTGTGTGTGGTTTCCAGTCAAAGTTCAGATTTCTATACGTCAAATGAGCTACACTGCGCTACCACAACTGGGAAATCATGTGTACAACCTGACAAGTGTGCCAAAAGCTAAGGGAATGCATACAAAAATTCAATGAAAATTTAAATTGAACGTATAGTTTTTCAATTTATACAACAAGTTTAACTATGTGAGACTTTTGGCATATGTTTAGCTGAAAGTTCAGTAAGAAAAAACTTGTATAAACCCTCAAAAAATACTTGCAAATTATGTAAATATTTTAAGTTCATTCTGTGTACTACTTTCAATGGTTGAATATTCAATTCTTTTGCCTAAATCATACTAAAACAATTTTTAATACCCAAAATTCTTTTCATACATACTTGCAATCTATGACTTATGCTATAGCTATATCCAATTTAATACCATTTAATTATTTTTAACTGAATTCTAGGCTGTTTAGTGTGCCTTCCAAGGCTTTATGGCCTTAGTGAGAGGCTATTTAATTCATGTAGCATTTACCTGCCGTGAATAATAACAAGAGTTCTCGTAGCGAATGTCACAAAATACCTTTTTGGTCACGCGTGTGTGAGCAGAGCTTATGAAGAATTTAAAAATATAAAGAATAATAACAATAATTCTCATAATAATGTCAAAAGTAGACGCAGTGCTGCAGTTAAGCGAAAGCACGTGTCAAGGATTTGGCCGTCAATGTATTGTATTTTCTCTGTCTCTCCACTGACATTTCTTTTGTTTCTATTGTTTTTTTTCAGCGGCAATTGGCTTTCATTAGCCATAGTAGAAGCTGACAGGATTTGTCAGACATTTGTCAAATTCGAGCATATCAGTGAGCAGGGGCAGGTACAGGGACATACAGTTGGGTTTGAGAATGACGCGACAGTTGTCAACTTGGAATGCGCCTTTGTTTGTGTTTCGACTTGCAGGCCAAAATGCGATGCCGAAAAGCGTACAAAATTCACGATAAATCAAAGAGACAACAGCCAAAAATTTCATATCACTAGGTGGGGAGAGTGGAGCAGCCATTCAACTCTCTACTCCCCAGCACCCCACAGGTACAGGTGGCACACATGACACGACTCCGACACGGCCGTGCTGGCTGCATGTCTGCCGGACTGATGTGAACTCCGGCACGGAACGAGACGCGTCTCGTCTCGTCTCTTCTCGTCTCGTTTCGATTTGTTTGTTGAATTTTGGCTTTCGGTTGTCGCGACAACAACAACTTCATCACTCAATGTTGCTGCTTGCCACATTCAGCGGCGACAGTTACAAATTATGATTGATTGGCATACAAGACTCTGTTTCTCTCTCTCTCTCTCTCTCTCTCTCTGTCTGTCTCTTGCACCTCTTGGCAATCATTGAATTTGAGTTGCATGTGCTATAAATTCGCATTAGAGACACCAAAAAACTACTACTGACAAGACAAGTGCATAAATTCATATAAAATCCAGTTAAATTTATGGGCAACGCTTGTCTCAATTGAAGCCACTTCATAAATAATCTCTGTGTGTGTTTGTGTGTGTGCACAACATATTTTGCATTGTATGGGTGTGTGTGTGTACGCATCACTTCATCTTGCCAAAATGGCTATTAAATTTTAATGCTGGACCGCGCATTATTGAAAACGAAGCACCACAAACAACAGCACCACCAGAACTCGCACCACCTTCGGCCAATCATAAATCATTTGGTCAATTTTAATGCAGAACAAGACAACAACAGCAACCACAAAACGAGCTGCTGAGCTCCAGCAGAAGACAAAAAAAAAAAAGAAAAGAAACGTAAACAAAAAAAAGCAAAGGAATGATAAAGAAAGCTTCAACGCCCAAAAAGACAACTAGACAGCATTGGCTTCGACCCATTACACGCTCACTTGCCTAGATAATTGCTGTGCCTGTCCTCTCTATCTATCTATGTGTGTGTGTGTGTGTGTGTGTGTGTGTGGGGAGGCCATTGCTGGCGCGTGTCGATTATTTAACCTTAAGGGTATTACAGTCCACTTGTCCAGTTTGCAGATTTTCAGCTACTTTGGCAAAAGTTTCGCATGGGAAAACCACAAAAATATTTAATTAAAATTACTCAATTCACTCGAAGTTGAAGTTGAAATCATAACGATTCATTCAAATTTATTTGGAATTAGTTTGCAGAGCCCTTAAGCATTAGATACCCTGTAAATGTCAAGTATGTTCAGTTTGTTATGTTAGCTGTCAAGTAAAATACTGCAGTGTTCACTCTAGGGGTGGCCTTAATATATACAGATCGGAAAATTTAAATTTAATATGGTCACCCTAATCAAAGTGGCCATGTGCAGTTGTTATATTTTAGCAGTTTACAAATATATCGAAATACTAGACTTCTAAGTATAAATAATATAAGTTATCAGTAATTAAGGTGACCATCATTCGGCATAAATACAGTAGTTTACAATCGTATTTTCTATTTAATTATATGCAATCCATTAACCATAACCCTATTTAGATTGACCATACGGAGCGAAATAAATTGTCTACAATTAATATGGTAACCCTATTTAGGGTGACCATAACGAGTCTTAAAAATCCAATAGAAATACAAATAATCAGCCATCCGGCGACCGTATAACTTGTACATTATTAACAATGACCTTAATTGATAGTTATAGAGCATCTCAGAGTCGAATACTTTGTAAGTTTAAGCTCTTAAGTTGTTGTTAATAAATCATAAATTGGCGTAGCCATCTTTGGGCGTGCTTCTATCTATGCTATGCCCTGACTGTTCTGTTTCTCTGCCACTACTTACTCCAACTGCTGCTCTGCTGCTGGCTGATTGCAAAAGTTAAATGAACTTTAAGTTTTAAAGCAGCTTAGCGTAACGTTTTGCCAGCATCTTATGCCAAAATTGGTTGGCTTTGCATATTGATGTGGCATTAGGTGCAAAAAGTTTATCATATCTCCCTCGGCAACAAGTTAGAGCGACAGTAATCGTCATCTCTACAACTATCAAATTTGTGGCACTCATAAATTTGCTGCTACCGTTTGCCATTGGCTGCGTTGCGCATACGCACTGTGTGCGTGCTGAACTGCTAACGTTTTTTTTTTTTTCAGCTTTGTCATTGACATTCAGGCAGCGTCTGATAGAATGTTGGCTAAAGTGAGACCGTGACAAAGAAACGGATTTTTATGTTGGCCATAAAGTTGCTGCCTGCATTTGGATTTTGTATAGCCATCTTTGTTGTTGTTTGTGTTGTTTGTTTAGCCTTTGTTTTGTTTTATCGTCTGTCATGTATCGTCTAGTGTCTACTGTTATTATCCTTGTTGCTGTTGCAGCAAATCAAAGACTCGTTTATGCGACGCCTGGCCAAGTTTATTGCCAGTGATTGTTATGGCCGCATTTTGGTTTTGCATAATAATTATGGAAGCCAATTTGATTAGCTATCGCACATTGAGTTATGCAACCGTTAAACGCCACAAATTAGTTGCAAGGTGGAGGCCAAAGCTTAAATAATCTGCTTAAAAATGTTATTAAATAACCATTAAGCAATTTGGCACAATTAAAAGTGGAATGAAAAGTAAGGAAAAACATATTTTCCAGCAAAAGGGATTTCAAGGGTGCTGCAGGCGTTAAGTGGTAATTGATATTATCGGGTCACCATTAGCAAATATACGCTCGATTTCCTTGCGAATTTGCAACTATTAAATGCAGCAGTTGCCTCAGTTTGTGGCAAGTTCTGAAAGCAAACTTTAAGCGGGTAAATACAAGGGCAGCGCATAGAAATACAAATACAAATACAAATATAAATAGATATAGTCAGGCCCAATGAACCGCGAGTGATGCAACGGGACGAAGTTGCAACGCGGCATGCTGCACAAGAGACACAAAGAAAATTGCAATAACAATTTGGCACAGACCAAAAACTTGTACGAAAAACCATTCGAATTTGCTATACAATTTTTTTGTGTTCTTCCACTTTTTTTGTTGTGCACGTTGTTCATTTGCATAGAAAAATTTCAAATTAAGCGAAAAATGTGCAAAATACTGTGAATCGAGTCTCTTCTTTTTTTGTTGCAATCATTTTATTTGTTCTGCTTTGTGCTTAAAATGCAACAAATGAAATGTCCAAATAGAAATCTGGGCAATTGGTTGTGGCTCAAATGAGCAGTCGAGGACGTAGCCATTGACAAGAGGATAACAAAGGCAAACCAGTTGGAATGAGTGCAGAGAGAGCTAGAGAGGGGGTGGCTCAAAGTGTTTGTCTAATGACAAAGTAAATTGTTTGCATTTGCACTCGACCAACAACAACAAAAAGCATCAACAACTCGAGTCTGTTGAAATTTAAAGTTGGCAATTGTATAAATAATGAAATAAGTTGGCTTCAAGAGTGCAAAAGCCACAAATGTAAAGTACAAGTTTGTTGTAATTGTTGCTTCATTAAGATGCTGATTACAATGACTTTAATTGTGTTTACCCACCCCGCACCCCGTTTAACCTCTTGCCCTTTGGCCATTTTACTTTTATTTTTATTTGCATAGGCACCTTGACAGAAGCAGCTGAACGGAAGAATGTCCTTTTACAACTGACAACGTCAGCTTCTTCTGATTGCAGTTATCCTTTACACCACCCGCACCACTCACTCGAATCTTGAGTCTCGAGTGGGTAAAATCTACCCACTCTCTCTCTCTCTATTTCTCTATCTTTCTCTCTCTACTGCCAAGTAGTTGCCACTTATGCTCGCCTCTGTAAGCAAAACTGCAGAAAGCAGAAGTAAAGTTTTTATTACAACAATGCCCTCAAGTTTGCCAAGTCCGAATACCCTTTAAGGAAGCCAACCATCAACTCAACTTCGCAATTCAATAAAAACAAGAAGCAAGCGAGTTGGCTCGACTCTGACATACTCAGAGTTAAGGCTGTAAAATGTATTTCAAACTAAAATATATTTGCCCAAGCTTATTATACTCTCTTTTCCTGCACGGGGTATACAAAACTATGAACAATAAGCAGCAAATTGAAGCGCTGCAATAAATGCAGTAAATTTAGCGCTATTTTGCTGATTCTTTTAAGCGTATCGATATCGATAAGTTTTGCCTTTAGCTTTTGTTAAGCAAGTTTACTGTTTAACTGTAATACGCTTTGCCTGTTTGATAACACTATAAACTGCATTTTGATTAACAGCACCATTGATTGTTAAGTAATATTTGCCACATAAATTTCATTGTGACTCTTTTGAAGTTCAAATTGATATTTAAAGATTCTCTACAGTCACCCTTAAAAATTGGACTGATATATTTAATCAACATATATGATTTTTAACACAAAAACATTATCCTAGATATATCTTTGAAAACTGAGCAGAAAATTTAATCAAAATGTATGAAAAATGTTTATTTTATATAAAATTATTTCATTTTTTATAATTTTAATAAATTGTTAAGCCTTTGTAGCTTGTCAGAAAATGAATCATTTTTTTCCGAGTGTTTTATTTGTGCCCTTTTGTTTTAGTTCGACTTTGCAGTTTACATCACTTTCTCTTTTCCACATGCCTTTGTGTTTCAGCCTGTCAGTTCAACTGTCTGTCTGTTTGTCCTAACTGCCAGCCTGTCATTTTCATCTCTCTTTCTCTCTCAATTTTTTTGTGATCTTTTTTTTTCTTGGTTTTATTTGCATTATGTCGTTGCATCGAATGAAGCTGCCTTTGTCCGAATGGAAATTCGGTCGCTTGTGCCACTGTTTACGGTTCGAAGCACTAACTGACAACAGTTTTCATAAATCTTGCAAAAGTGGACATCATCAGCGCCATTGCTATCGCCATTGCCACCAGGGCCTTGCACTTGCCACAAGCTACAGTTATCTTAAGTGCTCTAAGTGCAAGCTGTCACTCGGTTTGTTCGCCATTTTCTTCAGTTTTTTCCCCCCATTTCCCCTTGTTCATTTGCTGGCTTTCTTTCATTGTCTGGTCAACTAGTTATTTTCTGTTTTTTTTTTTGACATTTTTGCAAAAGATAAATAAAAATTCCCCAAACATGCGAAATTGAATTGTGATGCCAAAACAGAGAGACAAACAGAGAAATGGACAGCTGCAATTTCTTGTTGACACTTGTGATTTAGTGTAAACTTATGTATATGCTGCTATTTTACTTTCCTTTTGCTTCTAATTATCGATATTGCTATCGATATTCATATGCAAATATCGACTTTCACCCCACCAAAAATACGTCCGTGTTGATTACGTTTTGTATGAATGCTGATCCGCATAAAAATGAAATTGGTCAAGGCCCTGACAGGTCAGCGTGTCAAACGACAACAGTCAGTGTTGAGTTTTTTTTGTCGCCATAACAATCAAGTTTTATGAGGACAGGCATTAACAGCATAGCCAAAACAGATGCCCATTGTGTTGGCCAAATAAAAAAGTGCCGTTGCTGGAACCAGTTTCTACCATTTGATGCTTTTTCACATTCTTAGAACATTGGTGATGCAAATTAGGCATCAATTCGATGTGGCGACTGACCCAAATTGAAAGGTGATAAAATTGCGTGAATGTGCCACAATCGGTTTAGTCGCTGACGAACGGAACGCCCAAATTATGCTGAAAACATGAGCAGACAGTTGACAGTTGTACTAAAGCTATTGGCGATCATCTTGCTGGCATGTAAAGCAGTAACATATTAACATACTTTTATATACTACTATTTAAGAGCACTTTTCTTGCAGCGCAACCTTTGACTGCTCGCAAGCACTGGAAACGCGCTCCAGTGCATGGGGCATTCAACGTGGATGTCTATGCCTACAACAAGCCAGTGATCAATCTGCTGCATGAGCAGACCCAGCAGCACAATGGTCAGCCTCTGCCAATGGGACAAGTGTTGGAGCAACTCTCGCGTGGCATGTCTATGCAAAAATCACATTACCGCCAGCTCGACACTGTTAATTACACGGCACGTAGCCAAGGAGATGACACCAACAATGCCAGTGCAGAGGAAGTGGAAGCAAACAACTCGGCCATAAACAGACAATTAGCGGAGCTGCAAATGAATTTCAGTGCGAGAAACACGCATGCAATGCCAAATTTATATTCGCACGAGTTTCATGTGGAAAACATGGGCAAAAGGAAAATTGTGCTACTTAACACGCTCAGCAATGGCAGCGATACGCTGCGTACGGAACTGGAACATAAAGAAGTTATGGGCGAACCGCTGAAATTTAAACTGCCAATGCCAGCACTGCCAGAGGAAGAGTTGCAGGAAACGGAAGCGGAAACGGAACTGCTAGAGACAACAACAGTGAAAGTGATTGAAAATTGGAGCACACTGGAGTTGCCACTAAAAGCTGACCTCACTGAGGCAATTAGCACAATGCAGCTGCAAATGGAGCGAAATCAGCAAGAGACAGCAACAACAACAACAACAACAACTGATGACAGCAAACTTGGCCCAAATCAGAGCAGCATTATCGAAGCAGCTAATACAGCTAATGCATATGACAAGGACATGATGGTAAAGGCAATGAAGAATGATGCTAATGATGCCAGTCGTCATGAGAATGATGGACAAGACAGTGGTATGCCACAGGCTGTTGCAGTTACACTACCAGAACCAATACCATTAGCCATTCCCATTGCAACCGATAAGCCGCTCAAAAGGAAGAAATCTAAAACAAAAACAAAAGCACAAAAACCCCATGAAATTGATACAAGGCCAACAGTAAAAGCAGCAGCAACATCAATAACAACTTCAAGTCTCAGTTCAGGATCAACGCAGATGATTGGGACAGCAAATGTCAAGGCGCCCGTAAAGGAATCACCGGAAATCACACACACTCCAATGGAGCACCATTCAACGGATAGCAAGAAAAAGGAGCAAACGAAACCGAAACAGAAAACGAAAGCGAAAGTAAAGAGCAAACGCAAGGGTGTGCAACATGAGCAGGAAATCGAAACTACGACAAATTGGTGGCATATACTACCATATGCGGAAATTAGAAAATTTTTGAATACGATTTATGATAGCATTGCCGAGGATGACGATGAACGTCGTCGTGCCCAACGGATATGACTCTCTCCGCATTGGGAGGGGGAGAAAACAGGGGCCAACTGCTGTCCAGCAAGCGTTGAATTGAATTTCCGTTTTGCCAGTTGTTGGAATGGTTAGTGTAAGTTTTAGTGTTGATTACAGCTAGTAGTAGTAGCTAGCAAGTAAGTAACTACGTCTAAATTCTAAGTTTTTATGTTCAAACATTTTGGTCGTAAAAAAAATGGCAAAAAATATAAGCATAAAAGTCGAGTGAAAGTTTGTGTGAAGAAGTTCCATCACAAACTCGCACAACTTTGGCTATTTCACAATTTGTATTCACTTGTATTCACTTTGAATGAATACATTTTTAAGGCATTGTGCTGAAATGTTTTGAAACTCTGCAGTAAACCATTAATATCTGTAGAACTTGAAATATTTTAAGTTCTTCTAGATACGTAGCAGAGTTATGTCTGTAAGGAGTATCATTACTTTTTCATTAGTAAGGAATAATGTAATTTCGATGAAATTTGTAGCATACATACTGAAAAAAGTAATGGTAATTAAATTGTCATTATATGCTTATATTAATAAAATTATTTAAAATTTTTTTAATATTTTAAATTTAATTAAAAAGAAAAGTTAATGAAACCCATTTTTAAATGCTAAAGACAATTGCTGTTCTTTTTGATTGCCTTTCTTTTTGCTAATGAAATTATTAATTTATTACAAATTAACAATTTTGATTAATTTCTTTTTGAAATTATTCATTTATGTATGAATAACTGTCATATTTACTCACTTTCGCATAAGCAATGATTCATTCTTCGTTCGATGAAATTCACTTTCTAAATACAAGTTCTATTGGAGTATGCAAATGTGATTAATAAGAATTAATCTATTGTGTGTCAAGGCACTCGCTGTTACCCACTTTTCACCTTTCCCCTTTCCTACATTCAAGTGTGTCACAAACCAAGTCACAGTTCATTCAATAAGACAACGGAACGACTTAATTAAATACATTCTGGCTATTTAAAAGGCAATTTATTAATTTCCAAATAAACAAATAATGGCTTAGTTCACGCCAAATGAAATGTTTATAGACAGCTTTGTGTCGGCCAAGGCAAGACAAGGGGACAAGGGGTCAGTAGCGGTAGCGGCAGGTGACAGCAGCTGTGACACGCGACGTTGCCGCTTACCGGTCACAGGTTAAAGTTGAAAGCGGTCCAACGGCTTCCAGTTCTCAGCACTCCGCTCTCAGCATGGCGTGAATTGGACATTAATAAGATAATAGTCTTATTTATTGCTCGATAACCTGAAATCCAGTGTTGGCCTGGCCTAAAGCAGTAGCCACAGCAGCAGCCGCAGTCGCAGCCACCGTGAATAAGTCAATAGTAAACTATTTGAGTCTTTTTTTGTTTTTGTTGTTCGACTTTGTTCTTTGTCGTTTTATTTTGTTGTATTTTATTTGCTGTTTTACGTTTATTGAATTTTAGCTGCAAAGCGCAACTTTTGAACTTGTCTATCAGTGTTTACATAAGCATCTTGAAGTTGGCCAACAGCTTTCGCCGTCGTGACTTGGCCAACTTTGCTGGCCTTCGACGCTCCACCTGCGCGTAGATGAACAATTTCTGACTATTGTCTATGCCAGGTAAGGCAAATATTACAGGAAAGGGTTCAGACTCCACCCGGGGCGGACTACTTGTTGTTGTAGTTGTAGTTGTTGTGCTTGCCACAGCATTCTTGTTGTTGTTGTTGTTATTACTTTGTGGCAGTTGTACGCTAAAGGCGTGCTCCGCGTACAAGTGAAGTTGCCACTCGCACAACTCCGGCCAGAGCTTGCAACGTGCCGTAGAATTGCTAGTGATTAGCGCCACTTGCTCATGACTTAATTTGGGTATTTGCCTCAGTGCCTCATCGTCATTTGTAGCCACTCCGTGCACCCACTGTATTAACCGGGCTAAGTTCACCAACAAGCACAACATCCGCAATCCATGACACATTGCCATAGCGACACCTTTTGAGCCAAGTGTCGAGTACCGAGTGCCGAGTACCTGCTGCTGCTGCTACTGCTTTTGAGCTACGATTGCGACTGGCATTTGGCTTTCAAATCAAAGCCAACTGAAACCCGTTTTTGCTTTGACATGTCAAAGACAATGACTGCCCAAAATTCATGCTCTTCCAAAGAGACAGCACTCAGTCTTAGCCAGCAATTGCGTAACTGTGGCTACACAAAAGAGCTTCGCTTTTCTCCTCTATCACATTGAAGAGTACAGTACTTGGCATCTCAGCATAAATAAGCTAAGCTTAAGCTACACTGGAATTGGTTTTTTTTTTGCTTTTACCGAGAAAATCTTCGAATCAATTACTACACAGTAAACAACATTTTGTTCTGTATTTTATATTTAGAGTTATTTAATTTAGTTGGAGTTTTTTAAGATAGAACTTAAAAAAAATAATGGATAAAATATATTAATTTCTAAAATATTTCTATAAAGTAAAACATTTTTTATAGAATGCTGATGCCAATATATACTTAAATATGTGTACAAAAAACTATACTTAAATCAAGTATATACCCCATAAGCATTTCAAGACTATTACATATCTTATTTTGCTCTTTAAAGATTTTATTGTAGAATACTAAACTTTATTCTGTAATGTAGTCAGAGAAGTGTTGCTCGACTCTTCTTACTTACTTCCAGACTATAGTGACTTTATTTCTTAAACATTTTCAGCTTCTATTCATAAAACTGATAGTGTTTTCCCTGAGGTTTGGGCGTATGCAAATAGAAGAAATTACCGTGATGTCTGCGCTGATTGTTGGGTCTTTTAGTGGGCGTATAGCTTGACTTACGCTTCTTCGGTGGCAGATTGAGTGCTTTGGGTGATATTAGAATAAAGGGATTACCATTGCGATCCGTTAGTTCCACATACTCCGCATCATCGGGCTTGGTGCAGAGTTTTGGGTAGTTGTAGCACAATGAGTTTACGGATATCGGAGGTGATTTGATTGACAATTGTGGTGCTGTCTGTAAAACCTCATCTGGGTAATCAACTGAAATTCTAATAGGTTGGTTTGTAGCATTCGGAGTGGGGGGAACTGTAGTCTCTGGGGGAAGTGTGGTTGGCACCTCTGTCACCGGCGGTGGTGTTGTGGTGGTTGTTGTTGTTGTCGTTGTAGCCGGAGTTGTTGTTGCCGCTGTTGTTGTGCTTGTTGTCGATGTCGTTGACGTGGTGGTGGTGCGTCTAGTTGGTCTTCTGGTTGGTCTTGGCCGGGGCGGTGGGCGTGGCACATACTCCACAATCGGCGGATTATTGTAATAATAGTTCTCCCAGTAATTATTATAATAATCGTCTAAAGCAGCTTCATCCACAGCATTTTTGCGCTGAGTCTTTTGCTTCACATGTGGTGTGTGAAATGCATTCGTTATCCTTGAATATATATCGGATATATCCCAAACTGGTATGTGTAATCTCATCTGGCCAGCATCGCCAGTTGTCTGACACCGAGCAGACGCCGCAAATAGCAGTAAAAGAAACGCGTGATTTATAAACATTTCGAATTGAATTTTTACGGATATTTATTGCATTACTGGCCAAATAAGCGTCTTGGCCAGAACTCAGCTTATAGCAGCTAAGCTCAAGTGCTTTTATATGGCAGCTAGTCGTAGCTAATCTGGTAATAAATATACTTAATAAATCCCATACTAATGCCAATGATTGATGTCGGCCTGAAGCGTTACTTTACATTCAATACAAACAATGCTAACAATACCTATCGATTATCACTTCTTTAACTATGTATTGTGGCTTGTCAACAGGTCTCAGATTGTCTACTGAAAATTTGCGTACAATTTGATTTCATTCATAAAATTTTACGTTTTATTTTAATAATTTATTTTGTTAAACAATGTTAAATACATTTATTTTCTTTTATCCGATGATTCACAAAGTCCAGGGCTTAGTGTGCAAAGCAATGATATAGGATTTGCTGCAGATATTAAGTTTAAATGTTGCTTAGTCCTGGCATTATTTTTTGAGTATTCGTAAACATATGGCAATGGAGTCGTTGCAAGGCGTCTATATGTTGGCTCTGTGGACCTTGTAATTGGCTCATCTGTGCTTGGACGAGTCGGGCGTGTTGGTTTCTTTGGCTTTACTGGATATATAGGGTATACAGGATAACCAGAATACCAAGGTGGTGGGTAGTCCTGCTCAACATTCTCCGATTTCCGCTTATTGAAACGCAAACTGTTGAATACATCCATGAGATTCGAGTAAGCATCACTTAAATCCAATACAGGAACTGGCACTCTATATTCTCCAGTCTTAATGCCTATACTGCCAGCTGATCCAACTGCAATCAGTAAGAGACACACTGAACTCACTAACATTTTTGGCGAATATCTCTACCGTTAAGCTCTGAACGTCAACGGAAGACATCCAAATCTGAACTTAAACTTCCACTTCGTGTGACTTTATACGGAACTGGGGGGACTGCAATAAAAAACTGTCTGCTTATTGCTTTATTTAATCTGATTTACCCTTTGTGTTTTTAAATTTTATATATATTTTTTTTAAGTTAGCAGATAAAATACGCATATCGCTTGAGCAACTTTCTAGTCTAATGAACTATGAATGCAGGCACAAGTTGACTCGCTATTCAATACAATGAATTCGATTTTGAGTTTCCGATTGAATGCGTTTGCATATTGTATGTTTGTATATGTTTGTGAGTCTTTTATTTTTAGCAATTAATCGAATAAATTATTTATCCTAGATTACGTTGACTTGAGTTTCAGTCAATAAACATAATATCTTATTGATAATTAATTTAAATAGCTATTTGAATGGAGCTGAGATGGGCACGCAGTGGCTAACCTGTGATTCACTTATTTCCCTATTAATATAATTCTTCTTCTATCATTGGATTGTTCGCATAACTCGGCATTTAATGTGCATAGTAATGATTTTGGATTTGGCGCAGAGACTAGAGACAATTGTTGACTATTTTCCAGCTGTCTTCTACCAAAACTGTTATTAATTCTATTAACTTTCTGCAAATCGGAGAATTCTCTGCGTGTTGGCTCCGTTGGCTGAGTTGGTCCTGTAGGAAGTTCCGTAGGAGTTTCGGTAGGATGATCAGTTGGTGCCACTGTAGGTCGAGTTGGACGTGGATAATGTATATGTATGGGAGGTTTGTGTGGCCTTACAGCATATACGGGATACCATGGCTGTGGCGGTGGTGGAGGCGGAGGCGGTGGCAGTGCTGGCGTATAGTAATAGTAGACATCTCTGTTGCTCGGCGGATTTTTAAAGAGTCCTAGACTTCTTGCTGCTCCCAAAAGCTGGGAGTAGACATCACTGAAATCCACAACGGGAAACTCAACTGTATACTTTTCAGTTTTAAAAGAATTACCACAAACTGATCCTGCAGTAAGCAGCAATAGTCCTACTGTTTGAAATAACATTTGTGAAAATTTGAACTGTTGAGGTCAGGGAAACTTTACTGAAACTGAACCGATTCAAGAGGGTCAAGAGACTATATATAGGCAATGAACAATAAAATATTAATGCATAATCAAACTAATTTAGGTTTGTTTTTGTTTTTTGTTTTTTAATTTATTGTCGTTTCACATAACAAACAAAGAAAGATAATCGATTGAATAACTTTCCAGTTTAATCAGCAAACAATTCAATATCAATAGTGTGACTCAAACTGACTCTTTTTCCGATAAGACGAATCTGGTCGGCTCTTATGATAGTTATAGTTTGGACGAGCTGCAACAGGTCGACGACGTCTTTGGGGATATCGTTTGGGTTTGTTTTGTGTTAGCTGTTGGCGTTGTTTCTTCAAATTGGGCATTAGAAATATCAATGGTCTGCCATCTTTATCAGTTAGTCGCACAAATTGTGCATCGGGTCGCAAAGCAATACGCTGGCCCACATTATCATCATCCAAAGATTCCACCTCATCTTCACTAACAGATGCGGGATTTCGGATACCAAATCTGTTCACATTTTGTAGCAATGGAACTGGCGGCAATGCGGTGAGTGTAGTAACGTCTATAAATGTTGATTGGGTAGGATTTGATGGCAAAACTATTGGGGCGGGTATATCTTCTGGTGTTGGCAACTCCGTCGAGGCAGGAGTATCTGTTGTGGCTGGCAGTTCAGTGGTGACAGGGATATCTGTAGTTGTTGGGGAGTCTGTAGTCGCTTCGGTAGTCGCTGGAAACTCTGTTGAGGTGTTCACTTCTGTTGTTGTCGGCAACTCTGTTGCGGGAGAGTCTGGCAATGCTGTTGAGGTAGAAACAACAGTGGGCAATGCTGTTGAGGTTGTAGAAGACTCAGTGGGCATTGCAGTTGATGTGGAAATCATTGGTGTCTCTGTTGGCAATACTGGAGATGTTGTTGTTGATTCTGCTGGCAATGCTGTTGAGGTAGACACAGATGTGGGCAATGCTGTTGTGGTAGAAGCTGATGTTGGCAATGCTGTTGTCGTAGAAACCGATGTTGGCAATGCTGTTGAGGTGGAAACCGATGTTAGCATTGCTGTTGTGGTAGAAACTGATGTTGGCAATGCTGTTGAGGTGGAAACTGATGTTGGCAATGCTGTTGAGGTTGTAGATGACTCAATGGGGATTGCAGTTGATGTGGGAAACGTTGGTGTCTCTGTTGATGTTGGCTCTGCTGGCAATGCTGTTGAGGTTGAAACTGATGATGTCTCAGTTGGCAATGGTGTTGAGGTAGAAACTGATGATGGCAATGCTGTTGAGGTAGAATCCGATGTTGGCAACGCTGTTGAGGTTGTAGATGACTCAATGGGGATTGCAGTTGATGTGGGAATCGTTGGCGTCTCTGTTGTTGTTGGCTCTGCTGGCAATGCTGTTGAGGTTGAAACTGATGAAGTCTCAGTTGGCAATGCTGTTGAGGTAGAAACTGATGTAGGTAACGTTGTTGAGGTTGAAGATGGTTCAATGGGGATTGCAGTTGATGTGGGAATTGTTGCCGTCTCTGTTGATGTTGGCTCTGCTGGCAATGCTGTTGAGGTAGAAACTGATGTTGGCAATACTGTTGTGATTAAAGATGGCTCAGTGGGCATTGCAGTTGATGTGGGAATCGTTGCTGGCTCTGTTGGCATTGATGGTGAAGTAGTTGTTGATTCAGTTGGCAATGCTGTTGAGGTCGATACTGATGTTGGCAATTCTGATGAGCTTGAAGACGACTCAGAGGGTATTGCAGTTGTGGGAGATATGGTTGATGACTCTGTTGATAATGGTGTTGAGCTAGGCTCTTGTGTTGACTCAGCGGGCAATGGTGAGGAGCTGGAAACTGTTGAAGAATCAGTAGGATTTTCGCTTGAGGTGGGGGCAAAAGTTGTTTCTTCAGGCAATGCTGTTGTAGTAGTTTCCACTTCGGTTGGCAAATCTGGTGTTGATGCCGCTGGTAACTCTGACGAGGACCATTCTGGCTGTGTTGCTGGTTGACTGATCGGTTGGTAGCCTGCCGAGGGACTAGAATGTGATCCTGTGCTTGTCGGCTTGTGGGCGTTTAAGTGATGCAAATAATTGTAGTAGGCTGCTAACTGATAATAGTAATTCATGTCATTCACATATTTCTGGTGGTTGTAGTAATTGTTATAGTATTGATTCCAGTAGTATGGATTGTTGTAGTAATATCGATGGCTCGAATGCTTGCGAGGCGGTTCCGGTGTTGGCGCAGTTGTTGTGTCCGCCGTTGTGAATCGTCTAAATATATTCCAGAATGGTTGAATTTGAAGCTGAAGTGGTTGTATACTTATCGTAGGCAACTGGGCCCTAGCTGGCACCCAAGCGAACAAAAGAAGAATGCAGACGCGACTAATTAACATTTTAGCGACCTCACATCAAAGCAACTCGCTTAGAACTGAACTACCGTCAGCTTAGCACAAAAGCTTATATATTTTTGAAGCTACTAAACTATTGTGAACGGCGTATTTAGCGTCTTAGCCCAGCCATGGAATGTAATAAAATGAGCAGAGATTTGAGCAGTGGTTTATTTTCTTAATACGAATACAAGAATACGAAGAAAGAACATTTGAATAATGACTTTCGATCCGCAGACAACTAGACTTGCTTTCATTCCATTCGCGACTGATCTAGATAACCTGCTGTTGACTTTTGAAATAGCCGACAAACTGTGGATTGCCCAAGATCTTGGTGGGGTATTTAACATCATCTGCTGATTGCTGATCGTTATCCAAGTCGTATTTGATGCGTGAACCATTCTTAAAGTCTATGTAATCATACTCTGCATCGCTATTCTCCACCAGCTGAGCATCCTTCTCTATCGTTGGCGGTGGTGTTATCTTGGGTGCTTCGGTGGTGCGCACCGCATTCAGTTGTTCCAGCAAATCCGCCAACACAGCTGGTTTTATGGTGGGAGCATCACTGTTGCTCTGTGCTTGCAGTCCCTGTAGTATACCCTGTAGAAACTGTTCACGTATCACAGCATTTTGATCGTCGTTTTGTACTCGTTGTGGCAACTCATCAGCCAGTTGAGATTGATTTGGTTTTTGTGTTACAGTTAGCTCATCTTGTGGTCTTCTTATGGGTATACCTGGCAAGACGCTGCCACCTGCGTACACCTGCGGATAGTTGAGCAGAAAGAGCAGCGGCAGAGCGGTACGTTGACGCGTCTGTGCCACATCCCGTGGCATGCCGTGACAAACCGTGGCAAGTAGTAACAAATGTAGAGCTGCTCGTAGATTCATATCGTTGTGAGTTCGCTGACCAACTAAATGTTGTTGCCCATGACTTTTGCATATTTAGCAAATCAACGTCGAGAAAAAGTTTCTATTAGTATGCACAAATTTCTCCCACAAAAAACAAAACAAAAACAGTCAAATTCGTCGAGTCTGTCAGTCATTTATTAAAACACTATAAACATATTAAAAAGTAATGCGTTTGGATCGCTGTTGTTGTTGTTGTTGATGTCCATTCCTCTGTTTCAATCTTTTGTTAGTTTTGCGTTTTTGCTTTGGTTTTGTTTCAGCATTTGCTTTGCGCCACAAACCATCGCCATCTTCAAAGTCATCGCCCTCGTCATAGTCGCCGCCGCCATTTTCCGCGTCATAACTATCGACTTCGTCATCGTAGAAATCATCGCTTTCTTCTACGCCAAAACTATCGATATCTGCTTGCTCAAAACCTTGTCGAAACCGATTGGGAAATTGATAACCACCACCGAAATGCCCTGACGGTCTATGATAACCATTATGATGATGATGATGATGCGGTTGATTGTTGAACAAACTGTAGTAGGCTTCATTTAAAGATGAGTAGGGTAATTGTTGTACACTCAGACCGGGTACACTATTCGCATTGCTCAGACTGTTGATGAAGGAGAAGTAGGGATAGGGAGAACCATAGCCAGGCCCATAACCAGGTCCGCCGTAACCATAACCAGCTCCGCCATATCCAAAACCAGGTCCAGGTCCAAAACCGTGTCCCAGTTGACGGCCAGTTCCTTCAAGCAGCTGAAAGTTTAGCGGACTATTGGCAGCTGGATTACTTATAAGGTTGCTCAATAGATTACGGGAAGTTGCAACCAAATTGGGATTATAAAGTCCACCAATGGCCTGAGGTGCACTAATGGTATATTGATAGCCATTCTGTAGCATTGGCAAACCAACTGTTTGTGTCACAACAGCTGGTTGTTGTTGTTTCATAGTAGCTTTTGGAGCAACATCCTCTTTCTCAATCTCCGGCTCCTTTTCCTTTTCCTTAGTTGTATTGAAGAGACGATTGTACAATCTGCCCAGATTAATGTCATTGTAGAGCCGCGTAAAATTAAAAGTTGGCAAATCCAACACAATTCTATTATGATCCGCTTGACGTAGCTCCGCCTGCTCGGCCAAAGCTCCATAAGTTAGGCCTAGAAGCACCAACAGCACCACATACTTAAATGTAAACATTTTTATATATTTCGCCGATCCTATGCTATAGAGCATATGTCAAGCTCTAAAACCGTTAGCCAACTGAGGTCAGTTAGGCGCTGATAGGTGCCTTTTATAACATGTGGCGAATGCCGAAACTATTTGACCCCATTTAAAATATTTAAATTAAATTTCTAGTGCAATTTGCATAAATAATTGACATTTAGCTGCTTAATTTTAGGCGTCTCCTACTTCTTAATATGAAAGTAAGCAGTCATCAAATTATAAAAGAAATAAAAATAATCAAATTTTCTACATTTTCATTTGGAAAGTCATTTGCATATTAAGAACTGGTGAAAGTTGAAAAGGACATGACGTCTGTTTTAATTACTTATTGTTGTTCGACACGTGTGTGTGTGTGTTTTGCAATTAGACAATTTTCAATTTATTGTCTTAGCATCAGACAATTAGTCAATTTCAAGTGATTTAAATTTCAGTTAAATTTGTACATGAAATTTAATTGTTTAAATAGTTGAGCACAATTCTGCCATTGTTTAATGAAAGGGAAATTTAACATAAGTTTTGTTATATCAATTATAGGCCATGTAATCCCCAGGCATATAACATATTGTAGTATTCCTTTAGGAAAACTTAGAGCTGTCAAAAAAATACATCTACTTTAATGGCAATTTGTGTGTTAACTATTAAAGTAATTACTCTGGTGATTACATATGTGTTATGTTTATTATAATTGTATTTTTTATGTATTTTCACTTTATAATAATTTCTAGAAAATTAAATAAAAGCTGATTTAACTCTTGACTAAACTAAATTGAAAAGTAATATATAATTATATGTTTTATTAAAATATTTAAATGCTTTTAAAATATTTCTCAAAAATAAAATAAAAACTTTCATAAATATGTTTCATAAATATTTGTTTTATTATGATATAAAATTGGCATTACAAAATTTTAATTAATTAAATTGATTCCTCCGTAAGCTGAGCTTGAGCCGCAGCTTCCGATTGTGCCTGAGCCTGTTCCTGGGCGGGATTGAGGGCCAGATAAATGGTCTGAACCTTGGCCTTCTTGGTTTTCTTGGACTTCTTCTTGGGCTTTTGGCGACGCACTTGAACCTGAGCGCGCTGTGGTTGAACCTGATCATCGTCTTGTTCGTAGTCAACCAGTTGTTCAGCTGGCAGATAAGAAGTTAAAACTTGCTGAACTTGTGGCTCATCGGCGAGTGGCAAAGAGGTCTGCTGATAGATTACATTTTGGGGCAGAACCAAAGGTTGCTGGGCTTGAGCCTGCAGCTGTTGCAGCTGGGCGAGTTGTAGCTGAGGCAACTGTTGTTGGTACTGTGGCAATTGCTGGATCTGCTGGAGTTGTGGCTGACGAACTGGAGGCTGAGCTTGGGCCAAGAGCAGCTGCGATAGTTGCGATATGTCATTCAATTGCATTTGCTGCTGGGCACGAGTTCCCAGCTCCGTGGTGCTGGTGGTGGCTGCAGCCAAAATGGGTGAGTAGGTAATGTTGATGAATGGTGGATAGCTGCCATAGCCATGACCATGATGATGGCCATGATGGTGATGATGAGGTCGGCTAATGATGGGCTTAATGATCGTGGGTGGATAGGGTGGGTGCACGGGTACTGGCACGGGATACGGCTGTGGATATGGCTGTGGATGCGGTGCTGGTGGTGCGTGATAGTATGGTGGATGTGCATATGGTGGATAGTGTGGCAATTGCTGTTGCGGTGTTGTGATTATAATTGGCTTCTGATCGTATAGCGGATATTTGGCTGGCTCCTGTTCCCGTACAATCGAAAAGATGCGTCCCTGTGGTGCAGGATCCTCCTCATCGTATTCCTCCGACACTTGTGGCAAGGCGGCACGAGCGTATACTTGCAACGCCTGTATTTGTGTGATGGCACAAAGGCCAAACAGGATTAATAATGAACTGAATCGCAGCATTCTCAGACAAATGGGCTGAACAAATAGAACTGATGGCCAAGTCAAATGTCTAAGAGGTTTATATAGATTATCGGCTATAGGCTGTTTCGCATTAATAAGTTCCAAAGTTCCAACTCATTAATGTTAACCTCTTAGTTATGTAAATGTTTATGTTTATTAATTTAGTCTAAGATATGTGCATAATTTCCATTTACGTAGTATCTCAGGCTATGTCAAAGTTGATATTTTCTATTAGGCGGTTTATAATTTAATATTTTATTTCTCATATCATTCTGGGGATCGTTAAAACATCTGCATAAATATTGTGAACAACGTGTGAATGAAAGTTCGCCATTATTTTACTAATTAGGTTTATGATCCACACGTGAACTGCGTATTCAAATATCTGGCAATATCTGGCAGACATCGGTGTGATCTCAATAGCCTGTAAACTCTTCCTCGTAGATGGGCACTTGTACTCGCTGTGGCATCAGTTGCATTTGCTGCATTTGTTGCAGTTGTGGCATCATTGGTACTTGCTGCAACATGGGCACTTGCTGCAACATCGGCACCTGTTGCAACATGGGCACTTGTTGCACTTGTGCTCCTTGTGGCACTTGTTGCACCTGTGGCACCTCCATTTGCACATTGCTGATCAACATCGGCTGCAGCTGCGGTTGGAGTACCAAGAAGTCAGTAGATTCATCCAGTGGCAAGATTACCTCCCCAAACCCTTGATCGAATGATCTTACTGTCGGCCGTATTCCCAGTAAACTCAGTACCAGATTTGTCCAGAACGTCTTAATGGGTCTCACTTGAGGATCAGTGGAATTCAATTTAGTCAGCGTAGAATTTAACTTAATCACCGTCTGGTTAAGCAAAGCTTGCAGTAGTGTACTGGCTCTCGGCTCGAATGTCGCGGGTACCTCGTTGTCTGCAAATGGCATCATCTCAACCTCCGGTGCTCTATAGATACCCACGATATAGCCATTGGAGAGACTGATCAAAAGAAGACCAACTAAAGGGACAAACATTTCGTTTGAATACGAACTGAAAGACTGTACACAATTCTTGCATTGTTCTGCAGCTTATATATACCAAAAGCAAAGTTTGTAATTGATTACTAAACTAGTTAAGTACCAAAAAAACAGGGAACAACTATCATGTCAGTCACATGTCACTGTCAGAGTTCGCAGTTCGCAGTGCGAAGTGATCAGTTAGATTAGCGTTTAACAGCTAAACTAAAATCATAGAACTAGAATCTAACTAGAATAAACTAGAATGCATATCAAAGCTACAATCTAATTCTCATTCTACAAAAATGTATTCATAATTTTTGGCGAGTCGCGGAATTGGGCTAGTGTTGTAATCTGATTAAATTAGTTCAAGTGATTTGCATGCGAATAGTATTTGACAAGTTGATTTCTGGCTTAGAACTTGTTATTGTTTTAGGCCTTTTGTGGCTGTGGCTTGAACGAAACGAAACTGGGTTAACATTCTAATGCGCATAGAATATCGCTCAGCTTTTGTGTGTGTGTGTATATAAAAACGTATGTGATCTAAGAGATTCTAATCATTTCGCTAGAAACTCTCGAGCAAAATGAGCTTCAAAGTGCTCGTCTGCCTATCTCTGGCACTCTGGTGTGGCACTGTCGTTGCCGTGCCCCTTGACGTGCCCCTAACTGTGGATAATGTCGAGTCGAGCCGTCAAGATGATCTCAATGCAGCTATGGAAACTGATCTAGCCGAGATCAATGTGGAGAGCAGTAGTCTGGCAGTGGCCACAGCAGAGGCTGGTACCGATGCAGATGGTGGCAGACAAGATCCATTCTCGTATTATCCGTATCAATACGGATATGGACATGGCGGACCTCCCGGACATGGATCACCAGGACACCATGGCCCCGGACATCATGGCCCAGGACATCATGGTCCCGGACATCATGGCCCCGGACATCATGGCCCAGGACATCATGGCCCAGGACATCACGGCCCCGGACATCATGGCCCAGGACATCATTATCCCCCCTGGGGTTATCCTTATTATGGCTACCCGTATTACGGCTATCCCGGCTATTCCGGCTACCCTGGCTATCCAGGCTTTCCCGGCTATTACGGTTACCCCATAATTCCCTATTACTATCCCCATCCTGGTTACTACAATTACCATCATGGCTATCCACATCGCCCCAGAACAGAGGAAGCCACAAAACTCTGCAAGACAATCGTTGGTCTGGGCAAAGTATGTGCTTCCAGCTGATCTTGACAAAATAAATCATAACAAAATCTGATAAACTAAAAGTGTTTTTATTAATTTATGCGACGAGAGACCTAATCAACATATTATCATCTAGAAACTTGAAGATTTATAGCATAGTGTGAAGATTTTGATATTTATTAGCTCCAAAGATGAAAGAAAGAACAGTTTTGCTGTCAGCTTTGGGGTTTTAAGCCACTTTAAATACCTTAACTGATTTGCATAATGAACCCGCAGTCTTTGAAGTGTGTACAAATTAGTTCATTGACTTTTTACAGTGTACGACAAGTGCTGGCAGTAAGTGTATATATATGCTAAGACCTCCCAAGTAGCATTGAGTCGTTTCTCTCACCCACAAGATGAACATTCATTTCTGCTGTGTTTGTTTTTGGCACTTTGGTGTGGTGTTAGCCTGGCCAAGAATCAGGCAAATGCCTTTGTCTATACTCTGGACAATAGTCAAGATCTATATTACTTGCTGAATTCACGAAACCTTCCGAAGGCAAGTTTGGATCAAGGACGATTTATGGGATCGGCATTGAACTGGAAAGTATCGCTCAAGGACTATCTGTTTCCCAGTAAAGATGAAAAGATACATAAGCACGAGGATGAAGATGAGGAAGAAGAGGAAGAGGAATATTACGAAAAGGAACACTATTCAAAACCACATTATTTTCCAGCTCAACCGTATTTCTCACACATTCCCTGCATCCCTCCCTATTGTCCGGCTTTCACGGGCTACCACTATCCGACTCCTCACACCAGAAACGCATATTATATACCACGTAAATCGGATAAGACCAGAAACAGTCTACGAGTTCAGTATTTTTAAAAAAATATTGACATAAAACATATTTTAGTTAAAGAAGTTTGAAATAAAAAGATTTAATTGAAGGCATTTCTTTCAATGCTCTTTATATATTGAATTTTACTATGATCATGTAGAAAAAATATATAATAAATTGCTAAAACTGTTTTATTAATTTGCTGAAAGTTTTTCTTTCTTTTATATAAATATTTTATTATTTAAAATTTTTTTTTTTATGGTCAATATATAAATATATCTTGTTCTGATCATATAGACTTCATATACATTGCATAGCTAAAGCTATTTTATATTTTAATTTTATTTTTTTTTTTTTTTTTTTATTTTTCTTTTTTCCCAAAAGTGTTAAATGATGTATAAATATATTTTATTCTGATCATTTAATTTTAAAATAAATTCAGCTTCCTACACAAGTGTTATATTAGACACTTTTGATTTACAATTTCTAGATTCAACGTGTATAATTTATTCTAGAAATTGCCAGGTCATGTATAATTTGCCATCCATCAAAATTGACTATAAAATGCTCATTTCGCCAATGAATTTGTTGCCATATGCGTTGGCTTTGTAGAAATTCATGAAATCAGATCAAAATTTCGCCAAGTTCTAAACTGATTTTAATGACTTGACTGATTTGCATGACATTGTTTGGCATATTCGCATTTAAATTGGGCTTTCTTGGGCGTTGCTTGGTTTGATAGGAAACCAAGTAGGTTAACTTTAATATCCATACAGTTAGATATAGTTAAGTATATGCGAATTAAGTTAGCTCTATAAAGTCATCAAGTCTTTTGTTAGTTCGACAGAAGACAGCCTATAAATACGAAATCCAAAAATGTCATTAATCAGTTCGAAGCAAACGCTCACAAAATGAGCTCGAAATTAGTTCTCTGCCTGCTGTTGGCACTCTGTGGTGCCTCAGCCCTGGCAAAATCTGCCCCAAAGGCCCAAAAGGCTCAGAAGGAAGTTTTGGTCTATAAGCTGGAAGACGACAGCACTGACGATCAAGAAGTCTACGATGCGGAGACTTTCTACAACAGTCTGCGTGTTCAAGGTGAGGAGGATGAGACTTATACATTGATGTCATCAGATGCTGAGCAGGAGGAAGACGAGTCTCAGGATGCTGGCCGTCAGCTTGGATACTCTCCATATCCTTACTATTATCCCTACGGTTATCCACCCTATTGGCTACCACCGCCACCGGTATCAGCACCAGTACCAGCACCAGTAGCACCACCACCAAATGACAATACTCCTCCAAGTGATGGTGAAGCAGCTCCAGCACCACCACCACCACCACCACCACCACATCCACATCCACATCCAGGACATCCTAATCCTGGACATCCCCATCCAGGACATCCTAATCCTGGACATCCTCATCCAGGACATCCCCATCCTGGTCATCCTCATCCTGGACATCCTCATCCTGGACATCCTCATCCTGGATATCCTCATCCTGGTCCTTGGCCACCAGGCCCATGGCCACCACATCACCACTATCCTGGCTATCCCTATCCAGGTTTTCCATATCCCGGCTATCCCCATCATCCCTATCCCAAGCCACCTAAGCCCACACCCAAGCCAACACCACCCACAGAAACCAAGTACTGCAAGAAGATCTTTCCCCTTGGCGTTGTGTGCTTCTAATCTAGCAAATTTCCAACTTTAATCCAATAAAAATATAAATTATACGAATGCGATAACTATTTATTGACAATAAAACAATTTCTGGCACAATATTCGCAAGTTATTTCTTTGTAGATAAAATAATGAATTAGAAAGTTTATTTAAAAAGAATTTATTGCCCAACTGGTCTATTAAACTGTTAACCTCATAAAGGAGAACTTTCGAAAACTAAAGGGGTCTGGGTTTATCAAAGAGTATGCATTAGAGACAACATTAGATTTGATGAATTGGCTATACTAAATTGATTTTAGAAACATTTTTTTGCCAGAGAAAATTTTGTTTAGATTTATTACATTACTTATTAAATTGTTTTGTGAAAAAATAAAATATGTTTGGGACGAATCTTTAAGCAAATATTGGAGATATCTTTCTATACCCTGATTTTTATAAAAAAAAAAACTGTAAGCACTAATTGTTTAGTCTAGTTTCTGTCTTCTGCTTAAAAATGTTATTTCCAAGTAATTCAAAGAATAACTCGGATTGGCTCCCAACAATTCTGTCATTTCATTATCATTTCTATGCTATCTGTGATACTCTCCAAATGAGCTGACCTGAAAAAAACATGCAAAAAGTCAACTGCTACGATTTATAAAGATCATTAACTAAGGGAAGAACTGTAAAGACAAATAATAATAATTTTAAAAGCTTATCCGATTCGCAATCGTAACGCAAACTCATGTTATGTTGAAGTTGAAGCAACAATTTTTAAGTTATAAACATCTTTTATCCAATTCCTTTTAGCTATAAATACTAAAGTCGTTAAAGTTATTCTTCAGTTCATTGCAAGCATTCGCAAAATGAGTTTAAAGATCGTTTTCTGTTTATCATTGGCACTTTGCTGTGGTCTGGCTGTGGCCAAGTCCGTACCAAGGTACGAAAATCCAATACTTTTGTATGATCTGGAGGAGTCCAACTTTGGGGATGTCAAGGATGGCTCAAGTGGTAGAGGACATCATTCTGGGTATCAAATGGATCCAGCCTATTATTTCTATGTCATTCTTCCACATCTAATTGCCATGCAACAAAAGTACAGACCAACTCCGACTACACCTACCACACCAACCACACCAACCACACCAACCACACCAACTACTCCAACTACACCAACTACACCGACTACTCCAACAACACCAACAGTCCCAACCACACCAACTGATCCTGAGCAAGTGGATCCAGCTGCTCTAATGCAGTTCCTTCCTGGCGGTTTCCCTCAATTTGCCGCTGCCGGCCAACAACTTGCTCGTCCTGCTAGCTTCGCCCAACAGATGAATCATCAAGCTTTTTATCCATATCCACATTATCCACATTATCCACATTATCCTCATCATCATCACAAGCCCAGCGAGGAGGAAACAAAGCCAACGAAACCAACCAAACCAACCAAACCAGAGAAACCTACGAAGCCATCAAAGGAGTCCTCAACTGAAGAATCCGAAGTATGCAAGACTCTCTATCCCTGGAAAATAGTTGTGTGCTTGAAGAACCAAGAATCCAATGCTTAAAATCACATGTATTGAGCACACCCTAATGGATAATCAAATACGAAAAGCTGAAATAAAATTGTAAAAGCTGCTATTGATATAGAATGTTTTATGTCATTTCCGCCTTAATATTTTATATGTTGTTAAGCAAAGGTTTTTCTCATTTAGTATCTCAGTTCAATAAACGCTGCGGGCGGTCGATTGAAAATTTAGCTTTGCAATTGACATTGGGAAGCTCATTAACACAATTGTCAGGCGCAGACTTTTGGGCCAAAAGACTTTGATAATTGCCAGAGATACATTTTGGCATTTAACAATAGCTTTAGACGAGCGAGTCGACTGGAGAAGACTATGTACTTCTTGTTGGGTAAAATTAGCAAGAAACTCAAGGAGAATTTTAAAACTCTCCATGCTCTCTACATGCAAAATTTGGTAGCTCTAGCTTTTAAAGTCAATGAGATGCAGTTGAATGTTCATACAGACAGACGGACATAGTTATAAACTTTACACACATAAAATTTTCCCACCAACTTAATAGACCTCTGTTTATCTTTTAAGACACAAGGTCTATGAAAAAGAAGCCATATAATATTTGATAAATGTAAATTTAAATTGGCAGAAGCCAAAAAATAAAACAGTTCATTTTAATGCAGTGCCAGCATTTTGTACTGAATGAGTCTATATAAAGGCTTATCACGTTCTTAAAGCTGGTCCCATTTGACTGTCTGTTTGTCTGTCTGCCTGTCTGTGTGTCTGCCAACTAATAGCCAGTCTTATTTATCGAGTTGTGCCGACTTGCTGGCGACACTAATTAAATGTCCAACCCGACTCACTAAATCAAAACAATTCAAAGCCAAGTAGGCAGTTTGTTAGTTAACCATTTCCATTTCTCTGTTTCCAACTCTAGCCGCTTGTTTTGTATACTTAGAAGCGTGTTTTGGCAATCGTAAATTCTAGATATTGTTAAAAAACTTTGGCAAAAGCATAAATCTGCTGGAACAACAAGAAAATCTCAAAGCAGGAACTTGTAACTTGTGAGTCGCTAACGAGGCAATGTCGCTGCTACTGCTGCTGCTGCTGCTGCTGAGGGAAATCATTGAAAAATAATGCCTATAAATATGCTAAAGAAATTGTCTGTTCCAATGCTGAGCCTTAAGCTTTTCCTGTTGCCCTTTGTTGAAGCATTGCGGCACTCAGCTCAGCTCAAAACATTTCGAAAGGAAAACTTTTGCTTGCCATCATTGAGCGAAGGTCAACAGTGTAATTTGTTTACTTTATGCTGCCACTTTTCCTAGTTATAAGTGTGTGTGTGTGTTACCCCCTCCCCTTATGTGTGTATGAACGGGGACAATGGTTGAGCGAGTTTTGGAGTGACTGAGAGAGCACTACAATTATCCGTGTTAACTCTAGCATAAACGGCAGCTAATGAATTGCAGCTTTAAGTCAGCTACTCCTATATATAGATGTAACTAATTGTTTAAACAAAAGTGCACAGATAATCATTTAATTTATGAAATTACACTCTACATTCGATTTTCTTTTCTCTTTTTTTGCGGTGGAGCGTACATTCAATAAAACATAATGTCCGCCATAAATATGCCAGAGAGCTTACACCATAAACTATATATTTTGCTGTGCCACAATGACACTCTCTTAGCCGTGGCATGCTACAGCATATTGTTGCGCCAGCTCAACTGTTGCCCAACTGAGGCCAATGTTCGGCTGGTACACCTTACCGATGCTTAGATACCCTAGAAAAATAGATAATTAACAGCGATATGTATTAAGTGCTTGCATGCGGCTAGCTTTCAACAAAGTATTAACTTACTTTAAGTTAACAAAATACCCTTGTCAGACCTTTAAGGAAAGTATATAAACTGGCCATTTACAGTTCATTTTTTTGGGATTCTTTTTGGTTACTTTTAAAGTCAAACACTTTTGTGTTTCTTTTGTACCTAGCACTGTGAGTTCTTGAGCCTGGCAACCGACGACGGCAACGACGACGACAACGACAGGGACAAGTACGACGGAAGTACTTGAAGGCGCCGGAAATACAAAATGAAGTTAGCATATCAGTTGAGTTACTTAACGTAACATTTTTATGGCTTGCAATATTTGTGGAAAATGGAAAATGTAGAATGGAAAATGACGAAAATTATGCAGACTTTTTGAGCTTGAGTTTCTCTCATTTTTTTTTTGTCATGTCAAACTTTATAATACTTTATGGTAATTGCCATACAAAAAAAATTTTGTTAAAAAAGAAATTGGAAATTAAGTTAATTAAACTGTCAAAATCAAATGGTTTGATGGGTTGCTATGCCCTAACACAATTTAGATCTATACATTTTCAATTAGCGCTATCAACAGCTTAATTATTAGTCTGCAAATAATTGACAACACATCAATTTGAATCTGTTAATAGCATTGAATTAAAATTCACACAAATTTGCTGATTTGCATTATTTCATTTGCTTTAAAACTCAAACTATGGCTCTAATAAACTATTGAGTATTGTCTGTTATTTCGGTTATTGGCCACTCAATGGCCAAACGATTCTTGGCCAATAAATCTGCCCATAATTTATTAAATATTTGGCTTTGGCTTGGCCATAACAATCAATTGATGCGTCTCTTGTCAAGTGCCAGCTCATTAAATACGAATCCCAAAAAAAGAAAAACAATTTTAACAACTTTCAATAACGAATTGCAATATTGAGCGCCCAAAAGTGTACTTGAAGTTTTAATTAACAAAAAGTCACTACGCAAAAGCGAAGCAAACAGTAATTAACAGTGGCGCACCGCAGGATAAATTATTAAAAAAATATATATGTATTTATTTATAGATGAAAATTTCTTGTAGCAGATAGAGATAAAGTCACAATGTGAACGCTTAAATACACTTACCAAATTTGGTTAAATAACTTTTAGCTAAATGCTTAAGATATTCCTTTACTTGCTCTATAAATATTCCACTCTATTTTCGTCTACTCAATATTTCATTGTCTAAGCATTATGTTAATGATCATTAAGTTCCATCACTTTGGACAGTTGTCTAGAACGTGAAATGATTGTAATGAGTATTTGATATCTGCCAAAGAACACCCAAAAACACACTGCTCTATAAATGTATTCGTGTGTTAATATCAAAATGCCTGTCGAATGACTGTCAAAATGTGAGCAACACTGTGGCACAGTGCCTGTCAAAAGCAGGCACTGACAGACAAACCATTAATGGCTCATTGAATGGACAATGAAACTGTGTGCCAAAAATGAAAAGCATGCAAGCGATTATAGTTGAAAAATACAGGGTAATTTTAAGACTTTGGCTAAATATAGACTGAGCATATAGAAGGCAAACAAACCAAAAAAAAAAAACCCAAAATACGAACACAGATTGAACTACTGCGTTTGCAGTGCCTAAAACAGTGACGTCACATAGTGTAAATTAAAGAGCGTACACGTGCCAACAAGGCACAGAAATTATGTCTTTATTATTATTATTTTTTATGTATTTAAATTTGTCATTGACAATGGCCACAAAAAGGCGCGCTCGAAACAAGAGAAAGTTTTGCTTTGCATTTAGAATACATGTCCATGGGCCAACGGCTCTGTTTTTCCAGTTCAGAGTCCAGAGTCCATGGCAATTTCAATGGAGTCAGGCGCCAAGGCATAGGGCTGACAGACACGCCCATTATTTGCCCTAACGGAGGCCTTTTGCTGCTGCTCTCTACTTTCCTTCGTTTTATTTTTTTTAATTTCTTTAAGAGCTAAACAGAAATGGCGAAATAAGCATAATTTCAGGCGCCATAAAAATAAAAACAAAACAAAAATAAATTCACACAATTTGAAAAACGCAAACACTCAGCCACAGCCGTAGCCACAGCCAAACACACACACACACACACACACACCCACAGAGTAGAGCAGCCGCGGGCAGAGCGAGTGAGAGAGAGAGAGAGAGAGGTAGATAGATCTAATGGCAGCGCTGTCGACAACGGAAGCCAAAGAAAATGGCGGTGGCTAAAGTACAGCTGCAGCTGTTTAATGGCTGCGCCTCAACACGAGTACGTGTGTGTTTGGCTGTGTGTGTGTGTGTTTTTCAGTGCGCTGGAAAATGAATTAAAAAATGTTTACGACTCGACCGCTTGATTTTCAGCACATTGCAAAGTGGCTGAAGCTTTCAATGGCCAAGGAATTTGGTTTATACCCCCAAAAATGCTGCCACTTCTAGTGTTTTTTCTTGTTACTATATTTTTCTCACTGTTGTTGTTCTTGTTGTTGTTGCTACTGCGTGTTTGTGGTGACGCTTTAACAATTCCATTTGCTGCCCTGCAACAAATTGATTTTGTATTAACCTCCTGTTACTGCTAGTAAGTAACTAAACTCACTTAAAGAACTGTTGAGAAAACAACTGATTCGAATATGAATTTAAATTTACGCAACTTTCGAGTTTATATATCAAATATGTATATATAGTCAAGTGTTGATAAACATGTTTAATCCTCAATCAAATATTTACAATATTATTATTCATAAGCTTCTATAACAACATTTTTGTATGAAAACCTAAGCCAAATTGTACATAAAAAGTTAAGTTAGTATACAATTTAGCTTTAGTTTAGTTTACATTTTAGCATATTTCTTTTATGCATTTTTATTTAATTTATTTATTCCTTGCTTTATTTTATTTTCTTCTGCTTCAGAGTATGCTGTATTCAGCTACTGTTCAATTTATATTTGCCTATTCTTTGTCTACTTATCTTCTACTTTTTTTCTGTAATATTTTGTTGGCCTTGGCAATGCGCATAAAAAAGTTTTAATTATTTGAAGTCCCAACAGCCAAGCAATCCCCACTGCCAATTCCAATGGCAATTCTCTCACAGCCAATTCCCAGCACGTGTAGCAAATGAAGCCTAACTAGATATTATTGACAATTCATAGCTGGAAATATATATTTTTGGTACTTTGGCAATTGAATTGAAATCAGATGCGATTACAAAATGTGAAATCGAGTTTTGGTTGTACATTAGTGAATGTAAAATATGTTACTCTTTGATGGCATAAATTGTTGCAGTGGCTGTTGCTGTTGCTGCTGCTGTGGCATGCAACATTTTAATGCGCGCAGTAAACGAAAGCGCCGCAACCAATTAACGGTCGCATAAGCTGCAACCATTAAGAGCACACAAACACACACATATACACACTGGTATAACAGTTGTAAGGCAATGCAATTGCTGTTTAATTGAGCGCACGGTTGCCACAGCCATTTATGTGGACCACGCCCCACATGGGCGCAGTGAGTAGGAAGCTTGGCCAATGCCAATGCCAAAGCCAACAAAATGAGACAAAATGTTTCAAAGGCATAAGCGCCACTATAAATTGCATACACTGCAAATCGTCGCTATGCGTTTACCCACAAGTTGGACATGAACGAGAAAGAGATAGAGAGGGAGATAGAGAGGGCAATGGAGAGAAGGAGGAAGAGTGGAAGAGAGTCCCATTTGACAAATTATTATCGAGTTGGCATCGCTGCCGTTACCGTTAGCGTTGCCTCGTGGTTTTTGGCTTAAATTTATGCGTCAGTCGGTAGTCGGCAGTTGGCAGTTGGCAGGTAAAACAAGTCTAAGCATTGAAAGAGAGCGCAAAAGCAAACTCACGTGGAGTATATTAAATCAGTTCACAGGCTGAGACAACACACAGAGAGAAAAAAAGAGAACACTGAGAATTATTTATGGCTAGCATTTAGGCAGTGATAAAATATGACAAATGCCTAAAAATATGCCAAGATGCAGCATCGTTTCTACATACACCTGTACCTCTACCTGTTACTGTTCCAGTTTCAGATTCAGTTTCAGTTCCTCTTCCATCTGTACATACACCTCTCTGTTCCCCCTCGTCTTATCTGCCACATGCATAATTTAAGTCAAATTGACAATAAATCAAAATACTGAAAATGCTGCTCTAAACGATACCTGTAACGGCAAACCAAAAAAAAAACGCTTCCCGTTTTGGACACAGGTGCCACCAGCGACCATTTTGATGGCTGGAAACGAAGCGCGAACAACAAGTGCACGGTCCAGGCATACAGCAATTCATTTTCAAATGCTTTTATAATTGTCATACACTCACACTCAAGGATGCATCTGTTTGGCAAGTCAATTTGCCCATCCACTATGTGTTGGTTACGCTATCTCTCTCGTTACACTGCTCAAACTCGTTGGCTTTTTGTACTCGCTGCAAGTTACTGGGTATTTACAGTCCTAAGCACTTGCAGCATCAAAAGATGTCTAGTCTCGCTAGACACTTTCACTCGTTAGTTTCTAACTCGCTGTTTGAAACACTCGTCAAGCCTTAACTCGTTTAATACTGGGCATTAACGCTCGTATGTATTCGCTGCTTTCGACACTTGTATTCACTCGCTGGATTTTAACTCGCTACATTTTTAATCCTACTCGCTGCATTGTATGACTCTCAGTTTTTTTCTGTCTAGTAAGCGTGTGCTCTACACCTGCTTCATATTTGTTTACTTTAATCTTCTGCTGCATTCACTTAACGTAAACACTCGCTACATTTAAAACTAATGAATATTTCTATACTCTATCATATTTATTAGATTAATGAACGTCGAACGGGTTGGCCATAAACCATTACCAAGGGCATTCAAGATTTAAGCACTTCATTCATGCTGCTTTTTTATGTATATGTTGTTTAAAATGTTTTGGCATCAGCCATAAAATTCCAAACACACTCAATATGCCGCACAGAAGCGCAACGAAAATTTAGATTTATTTTAGACAATTTGATTGCCGATGGCCGCCATTTTTTTTTTGTTTTTCTGTTTTGTTTCCGTTATGGGATTTTTGTGTTTTTGGACCAAAAAATGTCCAAACATATAAATCTGTGGCGAGAGGTTGAAAATGAAAATTTCAAAAATAAATTTTGCTACGTGCAGAAACAATTTTTCAGGCGTCGTCAGCGTCGTCAGAGCGTGTAAAGCAGCAGACAGTCAGTTGGTCAATGTGACAGGAATCGCGAACAAAAGTGGGAGGCGTGCGACCCCCCTTGAAAATGACCCTGAACGCAGCTGCTGCATGCAATTAATCACAGCTCGGCAACCAGGTGAGTCGATGCTAAGAACACACACACACTTATGCGGCAAAAAAATGTGAAAAAATATAGTTAAAACTGCAGTTGAATTGAAATTCAAGCTAAACAGGTTAACTGGCAAGCCAAGCCAGGCCAAGCCAAGCCGAGTCGAGTGTCATTCAGCACAGAGAGAGAAAAAGAAAGAGAAAGAGAGAGAAAGAAAGAACACAGACACATAAACACTCTAGCTATCTCTGTCTAAGCCCGCTGCGTCTTCATCTTCATCATCTGCTTTCTTGCTGCATGCGTGCTTCAAGCTGAAGCACCTTTCAGACAGCAGCTGCCACTTAATTTTGCGCACTTTTTAGCTGCCTAAGATGTCTTGCCAGTAGGGGTGGGGGTAGAATTGTGGGCGTTGTGGGCGTGGCGCATCAGTCAAAGTGCAAGTGGCACTTGTTGCCACTCCATGCCACAGCGCACAAAAACGGAAACAGCAGTCGTTGCGTCGTTTGCCACGACGCAGTCTACAATGCTGGCTGCAATGCTTGGCTGTGGCAAAACAGCAGCTTGCCTCTCAAGTGGCGCCACCCCAAAAAGTCTGCTGCAAGCTGCAAGCGTTTTACTTTTTACCTAAACTTCAAAACCAAGCAGCTGCTGCCAGTTTGCATTCTTAGCTCGAATTAATTGCATCAAAGCAAACACAAAAATGTTGTCCAAAAATTCCCTTTTGGGCGTAAACTTGCTGGCCAGAGTTTAAGCCAACAAACATCTCATACCACTACTACAACTACTATTACTGCTCCTATATGTTCCTTTTAGAGTCGACTTTCTGCTCTTTTTGGCAATTATTTTTATTAAAAACGAAATGTTTGGCAAAAGAAACTAAAACTTTCGCAGACAAACAAGAAATGCTCGTTAAAAGCGTTACCGAAGTTCACATATCCCTGAAAATACAGATTGATGGTGTGTAAAGAGATACTTTTAAGATTTGTGCAAATGCAATTAAGGTAGAGAAATCTTTAAAAAAAAAATATATACAAAGTATCTAAGAGATATCCCTATACATATGTTTGCTTTTCTTAAGTTTATAAATATTTAAATAGGGCATTTTAAAATACAACACAAATAGTATTCAAAAGTAAAAGAAAAGGTCAAAAAAAAAGTAAAGCTGCTCATAATAAGCTTAAAACTCATTTCCGACCCCATAAAGTATACATTTTCATAATCAGCACAAATTTTCTAATCGATTAAAATACTTTTTCAAAGTTTTTGGCCAAAAAAAAATTTTTTTTTTGTTTTTTTGAAAAAATGTAAAGGGGTAGGTATGCAAAATTTTTTAAAAAAATTTATTTTTTAAAATTTTTTAACTTATTTGCAGAATCAATTTTGTTAACAAATATAGTTTAAAATGTCAACCCGTTTGGAAATCGAAGCATTTTTAACAAAGTTATTGCAGTTTGAAGTTTGAGAAAAGGTGATAATGCGATTTGGAGTACTCCAGTCTTTTACAAACAACCCTTTAAACATAGAATACCCCTTTGTTAGTCACTGTAGGCCTACAGGGTATGAGTATGGCTCGTTTGAACATCGATGAAGGCCTTCATATGGCAACAACTGGAATTTGCAGCAGGCAGCTCATGGACCTACAAAAAACAACCATAAGCGGCTCACTGAATGTGTTTGCAGTGTATGTTTGTGTGTCATTGTATGAGTATGTGTGTGTGTGTGTGTTTGTGCTCTTGTTCGGAGCGTTCCACTTGCCCATTGCATTGTGCATAAGGATATGTTTGCAATTTCCCTTGGGAAATTTATGCAAATAAAATATCAAATAAATTTTACAATTTCATGTGCACAACATTCAAGCGTGCACTCACAGTCAGATATTCATTTATTCAGTTCGTCAGTCAGTCCGTCAGTCATTCGGTCTCTCATTCAAGCATTCATTTCATTTAATTTCATTTCATTTTATTCTTGAGCGTTGCGTTTGTCTGGACTCAACTTTTGCCTTTACATGTTTGTTTGTCAATTGTTTTGTCTGTCTGTCTGTCTCTTTGTTTGTTTGGTTGTCTGATTTGTTTGTTTGTATTGTTTGGTTTGTTTGTTGCCCAGTTTGCATTTGCAATAAGTGTGTGTAAATTTAGCATTGAAGGTCGTCATAATGTCGGAGCACAAATTGCGACTCCCACGACGCTTTGCGTACGTTATGGAAATGCCAGCATTTAGAAGTTGTCTAGACAGCGACCTTGGCGAACAATGGAAGCGCGCAGTTATACGATTACAATCATCATCACTTTGCTGCGCTAACGCATAGGTGTGTGTGTGTGAGTATGTGTACGTGCGTTTGCGTGTGTGTGTGTGCGTGGCCATTACGAATATCAAAACTTTAATTGCTTCAAGCGCCTTGAGCGCCAAACTTTTTTAATCATGAATGTGCGCATTTAACAGCTGGTCGACTTTTTACCCACACTCACACACACACTCACGCTCGCCAAACACATTTGCTTAAATCTAAGCGTTTTTTCCCACTTGACTAGATTCATAATAACACGAAAAGCGCGAACAATATGCTCGACTTTCAAACACCATGCATAACTATAGCATGCTTTGCGGCGCACGTAGCAAACACTATTTTGAAAATATTTGTAGCATTCTTTTATGAGCTAAATTTTAATCAGCATTGTAAATAATTGTAGCATACTTTCAGGGCTTATCTAAAATCTATACAGTAAATTGTAGCAAAAACAATGGCAAAATTCAACTAATTACCAATTTTAAAATAAATATTTACTTTAAATGCGCTTTAGTTAATTCGCAAATGCGTAATTTATATATAAACTAATTAGTTAAACATATGTACATTTGGATAAGCAAATATTTAAAATAAGCTGCATTGTAATTTGAATTCTATTCTACAAAACAAATAACAAAACACGCTTTGCATTCTTGTCTACTTTGCATACAGGGTATCTGGTATGTAATAAGCAAATGCTGCTTGCTCTACACCGTGCAAAGTTTGTGGTTATCTTCTTGTTGTTGTTGTTGTTACTATTGCTAGTCTGGATGAATCCAAATGGATTAGAAGCAACTTTGTCTGCAGCGTGCGCAGCAGAAAGTATGCAAAATTATTGAAATTGAGCATTCAATTTATTTGCAAATGGCTTGCCATATATTTCGAACAGCTTTTGCCTTGTTTTTCCCCGTTGTTATTTTTGTTATTTTCTTTATTTTTCTACAATCTCATATGTGGAAAATTACAGCACACACACACGCACACGAATGCGCACGAACGCTCGACGGTCCAGAGAGCGAAGTGGAGTGGTTAGAAAAGTTTAAGGATAACTGAAATGTACGCACGAAGGCGCCAACATCTATTAAGCTTCAATGGATAACACAATGGGATATATCATACATACATATACACATGTATAGCTGTTTCACACTAACACATATTTATAGCTGCTGATTGTGTATACGTGTGTGTGTGTGTGTGTTTGGCAACTCAGATATGATGTATAAATTGAAATCAATAATTATTTCCATATCATTAGATGGCAAAAGCAAAAGAAAAACGGAAATGAAAACCAAATTATATGCTCAACAAAAAGTCGTAGATTGTTGAATTGTTTGATGGCTCGGTACATATACATACCTATATATATAAATATATATATATTCGATATAATGTAGCGCCAGCTGTCCTTGCTAGAATCAAAATTGCCAAAATGTTGTTTACCATTGATTTGGCTCGTTGGCCAAGTTAAATGAATGCGCCTCCCACACTTTCACAAAGAAGTTAATTTTCAATTATTTTCAATGCCTACTTTGACACATATGTAGGCAAAAACAAGCGAGTATGCAAGCCGAGTAGATACCCCATAGCTACAGAGTAAAATAAACAACCTTCATGCTGCTAATATGCTCTGCATACCCTTGTCGAGGGTATAGGGAAAAACTCGTAGGGGAAACGCGTGAAAAACAGCAGCAAGAAAAACAAATTTTGTCAAAGAACCTGAAGCGCTGCGGAAAAGGTGAAAATTGTTGTGCATGAAAGTGGAAATTTTGTAAGAAAAATGAAAAACAAATCTTGGCTGGTGTTGAACTCGTGCTTTAGCTTATTTGCTGTTTTAACTGATTTAATTTTAAAGGCCAGACAAACAGAGCAATTTAGTAGCAGAGCAGTTCCAGGGAAAACAAAAGTGAGAACGGTGAAAATGTGTGATTGTTCCCAGGCAAAGTGTAATTTTCTACGAAACGAGAAAAAACAAAACACAATATATGTTAAGTGATGACAGCGTTGCGTATACGTTATTTAAAGTATAGGGCATGGCAGCCAATTGCGACAATTACAATTCCATTAAGCAAACTAACAAGCAACAGTCAACAATTCAATAATTAATATGCGACTTGTGCCCACTCTTGTGCCACTTTGACCCCAATTTATCAAGTTTGATTTATTGCGGAGTTGTAAAGTGCAGCCCAACAGCACACCCAGTTGACCAGCTATGTAGCTGTAGCTACCTGAAATGGTTGCCACAAAGCGGCTACAATTTGGCTCACAGCCAGGCGCACACATAATTGGCCTGGCCAGAAGCATTTGTTTGGCTTCGCTTCGTTCACCTGGCAACAACAAGCAATTGCACTCCTCTCGAACCCGATTAAGGATCATTGGCAGCAGCAACAAAAAAAACGCATGGAATGAGAGTAAGCAACAAAGAAAGGGAGTAAGAGAGAGAGAGGAAGGGAAAACGCCAAACGTAACGTAACGAACACACGGAGAAAGAATAATTGTATGTATAAATAATTGATGGCAATAAACGAGTCGAATGAAGGCGATTTCGCAGTGAACTGCAATACCGCAAATGAGTTTCCACGCGTGAGTGTCGGTTTTGACTCAAATTCAGCTACAGCTTGTGTGCGAAGATATATAAAAACTTATTCTCAGTTTCATTAACGCAAAAAAATCGCAAAACTCCAAAATTAGTTTAGGTTTTTAAAATAGTTTTTATACATTTTTATATTAATATTATAATAGCTTAAGATTTTTCCTACATTAAAGTAAATACGAACTAAAGCGAAAAAGTTCGTGGTAGTCTGACGTCACTGTTCTAGGCACTGCAAGCGCTTGAGATGCTAAAAGAATGCAGATATGCATTTAAAATAACATAGAAAATAATGTAAAGCGTTTTAAAACAGTTTTTATATTAATATATGGTACTTATTTCACATTTTTCTGTATAAAATTAAAATCTTAGAGACGTAAGCGAACAGTTTTCAGTAGAGTGACGTCACTGTTCTAGGCACTGCATGTGCATGGGTTGCTGAAGACTCTATTATTCTATTATTCTATCTATTTATTGTTACTAGTCGATTTTTGGCGAATTTGTTGCTGAGAACAGCTCGGCTAATCTGCTTATATCCCTAATATGCTACACATATATAGTGAATTTCATTTGATTTTCGCCTAATTGACAACATCATTTGCAGTTCGTTCCGTATGCAATCACTTAAGCACTTGCTTGCTTTTTGCAATAATTACATTGTTAACTTGTAAATACATGTGCCACATGCCCCATGCCCCATTCCCCCTTGCCACACACATATGCCCCACACAGCACTCTATCATTTTGTGTTAAACATTGTAAACACGCTGGCAACAAACAATTGGTAGCGAGTGTAAGATGCTGTTAGCGACAAGCTTTTACAACTGAAAATACAACAAGATTCGGTAAGTAGACTCAAGACAAGCATGTGCAGGTATGTGTGTGTGTGTGCATTTGGTGGGCGTGGCCGTATCATTAGAGGCGTCACATTAGTTCAATCTTTGCAAGCGTTTAGTCAAACAACACTTGCAGTTCACTGTGAGCGTTTTGTGCAGTGTAGCGTCAAAAACAAAAGCACGCCAAAAAAAATAGTTTTGTATATGCAAATTTAGCAACATTTACTGTTAATTTCATATGCAACCATTTAATTCAATGTGTGTGTGTACGTAGGTGTGTGCGCCGTGGCATTTACAGTGCGTGGCTAAAGTTTAGTGCCAGTGTGTTAAGCGGCAATTATGTGTGCGTACTCATTAATTATGTTGAAAGCCTGTGCAGGCAATAGACAGCAGGCAATAGGTTTGCATGTGCTGAAACATACCCAGTGTCTTAGCTTTAACCATATGAATTAACAGCTTTTTTAGTTAACTTTTAACTCAAAATAATTGATATTTTTAACTTAAAAGTTTTTTTATTATATAGCAATAGTTTGTTATACCAGTCTGCTTAACAAATTTGCTTTTTAATATTTTTAATTACATAACTTTCAGTTAAAACCAATTTCGTTGCACTCTAATCAACTAAATCCGTTTAATGCATTATAATAAATCGTGTTGAATCCCGCTATTCAAGCACTATAAATTAGCAGCTCTTGCAATATGCCACAAAAACAAAAAAAAAAAAAAAACACCGAGTGCCACATTGCAAAACATGCCTTTGGGCTGTAGTGTAGATTTGGATTTGTAACTGGAACTCATCTCATATGCATGGGCTATACATAGATGTAGATGTATTTTCTATGACAGCATTACCCGAAAACTCGTTCTATGTAATTACGTTGCAAACTCAGCGCTTTATTTGCTTAATGCGCTGCAGTTGCTGTTGCAGTTGCAGTTGCAGTTGCCGCTGCTGCTGTTCATTATCGCGCCAATGTCAAATGCCACACACACATAGAGGAAGGAGAGAGAGAGAGAGAGAGAGAGAGAGAGAGAGAGAGTGAAGAGTGAGATGTGGTGTAAATGTGGGTAAAAATGTGGGCAAAATCATTTGATGGCCGACTCAGTTGTGTTGTGTTTGGCGCATAATGAAACAGCGGCGACTTTGACATGCTCAATGTTTGCCACAGGCAATATATATGTATACCATATACCAATGCCAATGGCAAGTGCCACACCCACACACTACACTAGTTTACAACTCTCAGTGCCCCCTCCTATCCCCCCCTATGCCTGCCTGCCCGCAAAGTGTATTGCATTAGGCATTTGCTCATTGTTTTTGCTGGTATTTACATTTTCATTATAATTGCGTGATAAATAGCAGTGGCTGCAAAACTCATTGCAGTTGTTAGTTTTTCACTTAAACTGTTCCATACCCATCTCTCTACACTACTCTTTTCCATTCCCTACTCCTTCCTACTTGCCTTTTCCATCTCTTGTTGAATTTCAATTAAGTTTTGCCTGAAATTAAACACACATATATATGTATACATAATTGATGATTGGCTGCTGAGCTGCTGCCACATGCCACAAGCATTAGCTAGTGACACGTGCCTTTAGTTTAACCATTTGCATAGCACTCATACGACCCATTGTACATGCCTTGGTTCAACTCACACAGAAATCAATTAGCAAACGCTGCACAAAACTCAAATGTAAGTGGCATATCGAAAGTTATCGATGTCATTGACGTTGCTTATTATTATTATTAGTATGGTTATTAGAGCATAAGCAAGGCACACACACAAACATACACTGATTGGTTTGGGATTGGAATTGTGTGTGCGGCAAGACAAAAAGGCACAAAACCTAAACCCTGGAACCCATAGCCCGCTTTAGCCAGTATTCAATATTTGAATTTAGTAACTGATACACATAACAATGGCCATTTGGCACACGAGCTCTCCACTGCTGCTGCTACTGGTCGCTTTTAGCCAAGTTGGAAGCATATCAAAGAAGCCATTAGATGGAAATCGTTTGGCGAAATTGCCACAATAAATGCTAAAATGTGATTGTGCTTTAATAGTGACGCTTGACTTTGACTTTGACTACCACTCACACTCCCACTCTCCCTCTTTCTCACTCTCCCGCTCTCTCTCTCTCTCTCTCTCTCTTTTCTGTTGTTTCACATATGCCACTGTGTGCGTGGCTAGACACACACCCACTGTAATGCCTGCAGTAGACAGCACGTGGCAAGGAAGCACCAAAAAAAGATTGTCTCGTTTGCTGTTTGTCAGAGTTCTGCAATGAAGCCCTTTTCTTCGAAACGACTCTTTAACCATCTCTAACCCCCTCCCCACCCTGGCTTTAACTGCCATCTGACTCTCGACTGTCCCATCTGATATTTTGAGCAATTTAATCGCTTTGATTCACCAACAGACCAGAAATTGAAAGTGACTTTCTTGCCACCTGCCAAGTCGCAAATTATCTGTCAGACAATTCATCTTATTTTCACAGCAATTCTATTTTGATTTCGATTTCTATTTGTTTTTACAGCTAAAAGAATTTGCTTTAAAATTTATTTAGAATTTTCTACTAACTTTAAATCATTTTTAAATATTAAATAATTTTAGTAGCTCTTTAAACCTCATATTGAATTAAAAGTGTTTAAAGCAGCGCATCTTTCCTATAATTTATATAGCATAATTTAGGTAGCAGTTTTAAGACTATAATTCCACTAAAACGTTTCATAATGTAAGTATTTTCTGCTTTCAAACCACTTCAACTAGTGCTTACTATGAAAAATTCATTACTATTGATTGATACACTTCGGTCATCAAAGTCAACTGGGTGTGTGGAGTGAAGAGACTGCAGATTGAATCCAATGTCTAACTCTGCTTTTGGCTGAGGCTAAAACATCAACTAAATGTTGAAGCTGCTGCCACTCACATTATGTTATAATATGTTATGTATAAGAAGGTTCTACTATGCTACTATTATGGATTTTCTTCCACTTTTTTTTTGTAGTATATTTCTACTTTGTTACCATTTTCATGGCAAGAACTGTCGGCTGTCAATAACCATTGTGGTCTTGTCCAGCAAATTGCTACACTGGATTATAGACAGTCTTTCTGTGTGTGTATTGACTTTGACAGACACAGCGATAGTGATGGCGATAGCGTTGTGTCCTTTCATTTGTGATAAGTAACTTTAGTTTTGTGCCAACCTCTCTAATTGTTGTCGTTGTTGTTGCGTCTAAAGGACTTAGTGCGTTTCATTGCTGTTGGCAATTTATTTCTACGGCCTTAAAGTAAAAAATAATTGGGCATTTTGTTTTGGCCATCTATCAAAATGTATCAAAATCTCGCTCGTGCGCACAATGCGCTGACAAACGAGCGAGCCAAAGAAAAGAAATGAAAAGAAAAGAAAAACTTGAGTTGGCTTTAAAAGGTTTCCAACTGACACATATACACATGTAACAGTAACAAGTAACAGCTGATAGCTGTGAAGGGAGCTGCCAATCTAAGCGAAAGCAAATTGAAGCAGGATAACCGCAGTCTGGTTTGTTTTGGCCTTCGTCCTTCCTGCTACTTTGTGTTTTCCTTTCGCTTTTGCTTTCACTTTTCTAACCAATCCTACCCCCAACTTTCCAATTCACACACAGCCGTGTTAATCCACACTAATTTGTTGGCCATAATTCACTTCGGGCTAAGCTGTTTCAAGTTGGCTGCTCTTAGGCCCAGTCTTTGTTATACCCTTTCTACCTAGCGGCCATTAGTGGGTATGTGCTGTCAATGGCGGCACTTCCGCTGCAGACATATCCGTTGAAGGAAAAGAGTGGTGAGGAGCAAGAAGCAACTACACCAAGTGTAGAGTATTTCAGCTTCGTTCTTGTGCTAGTTTATTGAACTTTTGTTTGCTTTCATTTTCATTTGAATTGTGATGAATATCAGGCAAATTATCCATTTTAATTGACAGCTGTTATGTGGATTTCCAGCAACTGGGAACTGGAACGGCATTAAAGCCTGATTATGCGCTAAATTTATTTTTTGTATGTGTGTGTGTGGCTAAAGCAAAAACCAAATAAAATATGAGCCAACGCAGAAGGACTAACAAATGAGGAAACTGTGGCCATTTTCCAGCCTCGTAATTTCTTGTTGCCGGCATAAATATGTGCGCCAATAAAGATGCTCAAAGATGGGGCAGCTGGAGGGGTGGGGAGTGATGGAGGAGTAGGGGTATGGCCTCGCCCCCGGGGGACGCCTCAATATTATCCTGCGTAGCGCATTAGCCTGGCCATTCCTCTCGTTTTTTTGCTTTTATTTGGGTTTTGTTTTGCTTTTTGAAGCGATTGCGTTGGCATAATGAAGCCAGAAAGGGGGGAGGACTGGGACTGGGACTGAAGCTGGTTTTGGTTTGGTCATGCCTTGCATAAATCAAGTAACTGTAAACGGCCAAAAAGACAATGCCAGACAGAACGAAGGACAAAAAACTAAGCCGCGAGCGGGCAAAAGCAAAGCGAACCTTACGTGCGCAGGATTTAATCGATGTACTTAGTTTATTGTTTTCAAATTGAAATTGCAAATTCACCACCGAGCACCGTACTAGCCTAGCTTAAGCTAGGCAAATTAATGTCTGTCATGGCAAATTTAATTTCATAAATATTTCAGATTTCTTAGCCACCATTTCTTGTCAGTTTATTAAATTGACGAAAATCTCAAAACCAAAAACACACAAAATTCACAATTTCAAGTTTAACCCAAAAGAAAGTAAAGAATAAAAAACAATTCAAATTGAAATGTTGAGCAAAAAACATGTGGAAAGTGTTTTAGCATTTCTGTGTGTGGGTGTGTCTCTCTCACTCTCACACTCCCCCTCTCTCTCTCTCTCTGTCTCTCCCTAAGTGTGTGTGTTTGAACCTGGACTCGTGTATTTTATGGCCTCCATTTTGAGCTGCCTTATTGCACACCTTTTGGGTTCAGCTAACGCTTTACTTTTTATCGCTAAAAGTAAAAGTAGAAAAAAGTTTGCTACGTAACAAAATATTTGGCACAAATTTTGTAGCAGCAAAACAAAAAGAAAAATCACATGAAAACATAGACGAAGCACTGAATACTCTTTTGTGTGGAGCTTAAGGCAACCAAAAATATTTTTTGTCTTTAAATTTTTAGTTTTTGTATAAGATTTTGATTTAAATGCACATTAAAAATGCTTGTTTTGTATTTATTTATTTATATATTTGTGGAACCGTAACAACTACAAGTTTAAAATTTTCACAAACAGTCCTCAAACCCAAAGTATTATCTGCACAACGCCAAAAGCCTACAAAGAGTCTTTCATATATATTGTAGGCCTGTCAAGCCGTTACATAATAAATGCAAATTTGAACATACCTCCAGTTAAGGTATTGAAAAGAAGTAACTTTTGCTATTAAATGAAAATAGAAATTGCTTTGGCCCTTAGCGGAACGCTGTTGCAGGGAACAATGAGGAGTGGTGTTTTGGGAAATCGGGCATCGGGAATCAAGAATCGAGCATCAAAAAGCTGGTCCAAGTTTTGGAATTTATTCAGTAACAACATATTGTAACTTGAGGCATGACTCTCAAGCAATAGTATAGTCGCAACAGTTGCAACAACAACAATAGCCAACAACACAAGAACATGCTTTGGGCTGAAGCCATCGGTACGTATACGAAATTTGCCTGAATACACCATACCGTTCAAATTGTAGAGTCCGTTGTTTCCCGCTTAATGGTTTATTTATATAGCTACAAAAGCGTGGCGGGGTGGCAACATTTTAACGAGGATTTTTCCTTAAAAGTTTCGTGCTTTTTTTTATATATTTTTTATGCACATTCTGTTAATTGCCCGAACCAATTATGTTTGACTTTTGCTCGTTCATTCAAAATGAATACAAAGGCTGCAGCTAATGGACAGGTAGTAGTACCTTCGACACCTGGCTGGCAAAACCTTCTCCCTACACCGGTACATACGCTGAAATTTGATTTTCCTTTTCAGTTTTGCCCTTCTCTGCCATGTGGCCAATTATGCTATACAAAAACTGAACTTAATATGCCAAATAATTGTGTTGCGTTTCAATTTCCATTTTAAAAGTTTCAAATTGAACAAAGCATAGAATGTTTCTAATAATATAAAATTTTATGTATATAAAAATATTGATTTAAGTTCAAAAAAGCAGAAATTAATACTGATGCTATTAATAATAATAATAATTGAAACACGAAATTTAAGTTGAATTTTAATAAAATTTTCTTTAACTTATTGCCAGTAACAATTACAGAGTCTTCTGCAGTCGTCTTTTCAATTACATTTTGTATATCCACATAATTTGCAACTGATAAATTTAAATTGTTGAATTACCTTCTTTTGTTATAACAAACATTTTGCCAATTTATTGTTAAATATTTAACATATTACTAAAATGCCAACTTATGTGTAAATTAATCATTAAACACTTTGCAGCACACACATGGCTAATTCAAGCATTAATAATTCAAATTCAATACAAATAATTTTTGCCTCTGCTGGGACTAACTAGTATTAATAATGTATTGATAGTTGCAAATATTTGTAAATTATTAAATTAAAGTCATAATTTCATGGGGAAATACAAATATGTTGGGCTAAATTGAAGCTGAAATGCTGTGCAACATAAATTAGAGCAAGATAATAGAATTGTTGTAGCTCAGAGAAGTAATGTAAGACATTTCCTCGATGATTATAGAACATGATTGCAGAATGTAATAACAAATGGAACGGCTCTGTCATTTGTCTTGGCTGTTGATGTCAGAAGTCTTTGCACAGATTTGTAGCACAACATACACAAGTGACTGTAGATATGTGAATTCAACTGTGTGTGTGTGGCAATTAAGAATTTATGGTTTAGTTATATTTCAATCTGGCGTATAAATGTGCACACATTTATTTAGGTTTTGTTTAGAGTGTGAAGTGTATGCGAGTGTGTGTTGTATTGTATTATAGTTTGTGTTGCATGCCCCATGCAACAGTTGAGCAAATCTCTGGAAATTGCGTAGCACACAAATTAAACACATAAATTAACAGCTGAGAGCTGAGCAAAGAGAAGAGAAAATATCCCACAGCACAAAAGTGCTCTTAAATGCGCTCTGGCCAATTGGGCGACTGCGCAATGTTTGTGCGAGTGTCTCTTAGCTTAGTGTGCCACGAATTGCGGCATAAATGTGTTTAACTAATTTCAATGCACATTTATTACCTGGCCGTGGTAATTAGAATTATCAGGGGTGTCGTTGTGGGCCACACACGCTGCTCCTGCCGGTCGCCACTGCTGGGTTGTCCTTGAAGACGCCAAAGGATAGTGCTCCATCTCGCCTGATGTCCTTCTCTTGCACATCCTGCCAAAGTTGTGCGGCCAAAGTTTCGTTTGTAGCCATCAATTTGTGCTAAAAGCTGGCAGTGCTTGTCACATGTGGCAAGTGGCCTCAGGCGACGACACTTTCCAATAACAGTGACAAAAAATGTGCACAATTTCATTTCACTTCATACCTGGCGTCCTTTCAAGGCCGTTCATTGCTGTCAGCGTTAACACGCATACGCAGTGTTGGCCACCCTACCAACTTGCCACCTTAACACTCGTGTTACGTGCACAAAATTAAAAGCTTAGCCCAATATGACCTTAAGTGTCAATTCATTGAAAATTTATAATTCAACCTCAGCCTCAAATGCGCTGACCCTGATGCTAACCCGAGCTGAGTTTGCCATTTTTGGTTTATGCTTTTGCGCTTTGTGCTACATCTTACATCCGCCTTGTACACCTTTTCCTCATCCGCTTCCGCTTTTGCCTCGCACCCAAACTGCTGTCTATCAGTTATTTATAACCATCGAATCACCTTGAACACTTACTATATCTCAGCCATATGTGTAGGCATTTCGCACATCTATTATGTATTTTTTTCAGCTGAATTGCTTTTCACATGAATTTCTTTCTAACAAAAAGTGACTTAATATTATAACAGTTCTATTAATGTCACTTAGACTAGACATTTGTGTGTAGTTAAGCTGACAAACTGTAGTTATTTTTTTGGCAACAAATCAGAAAGTTAAAGGAAGTAAATAATAAATACCTTAAAATGGTCATAAAATATTTGAATGCAATATTTGCATGAATAAAACAACAATTTAGTTGCAAAGTTAACTAGAAATTCTAGTCTAAAACATATTTTTAAACTGTTTTAATAGAAATCTTATTATATAAGCAGTTTGAAAGCAAATGATTCTATAAGTCAAACAACCTTTAAGCTTAATCGCTTGACTTACAGCGCAAATACTGTCAGATTAAATTCATTTATTAGCTAAGCAGGACACAAACTTATGTAAATATTAATTCAATATTAAAGCCAAATACAAAATTCATTCAATAAGCTGTGCAGCAGCATTTAAGCAATTTACTGTGCAATTTAAATTCCATCCAGGCAAAACTTGTAGATACTTCTTGTGATATAAGCCAAGACAAAACAGACAGCGATAGCAAGTTGAGCTGCTCGCCTTTTTCTCTTGTACTTTACTTATTTTGTACAGTCAAATCCCGTCAAGAGTTATTCAAGCCAAAGTTGTAGATATTTTTTGTGTGTTATTAAAGCGAAAAAAGAACGAAATACATTTCGAAAAAGGCGGAAAAGGTCTGCAGATAAGATAGCCAATGCTTTTTCAAGACGAAAACTACTTTGCAGCCAAACTTACTAAGTAGGAAGCAACTACAACTACAACTATAAGAACTACAGTAACTGCAAGCAGTTTACAGTCAAGCAAAACACGATCGACAATGCCTGGCGTAGGCAGGCAGCACAAAGTTCGCCTGATGCCGAGAGGCAAGTTACCTGCTGCGCCCACAAAAGTATGCAACACAAATGGAAAAAGCAAGAAAAAAAGCAAGGCATAAAATAGGAATGGAAACTGCAGGCGACAACAACGAGAGCGAAGACGTTTGCGGCAATGCAACTTATGCAAATTTATTGGAAAATGCTTGGCAATATTTTTGCGTTTTTTAGCGCGGCATTTTCTTTTGTGCCATAACTTTGCGCCAGCTTCTCTTCCCTTTCTGCGCTCTTTTATTTTCTTTTTTGCATTTTATTTGTACATATCTGACGTCTTTTGCAGTTCATCTTCAATTTTATTGTGTGTTGGCGAGGAAAATAAAAAGAAGAAAGCAGAAAAAAACTAGAGGTAGAAATAGAAATGTGTCTTTGGGGGGCGTGGCACGAGTAGGCGTTACGTCTCTTTGAAATGCAAGTTATTTCAGCACAATTTTGCCAAGTGAACAAAGTGAGTGTGAGTGTGTAAGGGTGAAAGACAAAGGCAGCGGCATAGAAATTCCATTGGGAAAATCCATATGCGGTTCGTATGAATGGAGATGAGTACCCGTTACAACAGGCATCCGGCACTCACGTTTGACATGCATTCATTGCCTGCATCTGCATAGCAGAGACCCCAAAATAACAATTAATCAGTCCAGTTAAGCAGTGGGAGAGCAGCATGGAGACAGACTTAAGACCAGCAAACTGAGTACATTGTTGTAGTTGTTGTGTAGTTGTTGTTGTTGCTAGTGCCATAAGTTGGGGGCATCATTAATTTGTTGGCCAATTGTTTAGTTTCCTGTCCAATGTTTACAATCTTCTTGCCTTTGTCATTTTGCTCATTTTCTGCACCAGAGCACAGACATTTGTGCGGTGTAGTTATTTCATTCCCTGATATGATTTGTTTGTTGGCTGTTGTTGTTGTTGCTGTTGTTGTTGTTGTTGTTGTTGCTACAGTCACTGCTGCTTAAGCCGCTTAAGCGACTTTTTGTGGCACTCTAGCTGCTCCCCGTAAGTATGCAACGTAATTAATTATAGTAAAATCATTTATATTGCCGCTATGCAACACTCAAGTGCCTAGAGCTGGGGCATTGTTTCTTCTCTTAAACTCAGCACTTTCCTTACTTAAATTTCAATATACTAAAGTAATGTTTTAGCTTTTGCTTTAGTTTAAACTTGTATAAAGTTTGAATTTGATAAAACTTTCGGTTTAATTGTTTTTAGAACGAAACTCTGAATAATTTTCAAGCCTCTAAGTCTTAGGTTCAGTCTCAAAATTTGTTGTAACTCAATACTTATTATTAAAGTTAAATTTGTTATAAACTTACCTTTAAATTTTGATAATAACGGGTGACTTCGCTGATCTGGTAACTGCAAATAGATAGATAAAATAAAGTTAATACATTTTAACTTCTTTCTGCACAGAAATATTAGAAATAAGTTTTTATAAAGTCTAAACCACTTCATAAACGATTGGCTGACTAGTTTTATATACAAATGCATATTCAAAACCCGCATCAATTTCATAGCCAAATGAATGATACTTATGTTTCTTGTTTGTTTCCCATGAGTTTGAGTTAATTTTCCCATTAGAGCTCTCATACTTTCTCTCCCTTCCTCTCGCACTACCGCTGTTCATCGATGCCGCAATGAATAAACTCAATTAGAACACTTTGTGTCTCCCATAACTGGAAATTGTTGCCTACAGACTAAAGACAGACTTAATCGAGACCCACAGCTACTTGTGCCTTTACCAGCACAACATGCGGCGTGCAGCGTGCAATGTGCAACGTGCCACATTGTAGTTAAGCAGACACATCAATTAGCATATACGAGTACAAGTAACTGCATAGTACTGCAGGTGTGGCAGCTGCACTGATTCTCCAAAATGTCGAGCTACTTCTAATTTAATTAGCTGGCACTCCAGTTTGCCAGTTGGACTGCTGATTTCAGGTGTATATGTAGATGGGTGTGTGTGTGTGTGCCACCTCTGCTCCACTCCCTGCCTCCAACTCTCATTGAGTACATCCATCAGCTGCAGCAAACTAATTAAAATTACGAGCGCTAATAAGCGAATGAAAGTGCTTGAATATTTGTTAGTAGTCGTTGTATTTGTGGGCGCACATGGCGTATGCTCAATTCGTATATAGCTTTTATTGCAGCCATTTTGGGGGCGATGCAAATTTCGATTAAACCTCCACAAAATGCCTGAACATTTGAAACCATTCCGTTTGAGCTGATTGCTAAGCTGAACGCACGAATTTCCAGGCATTTTGTTCTCTGACTCTTTGTCTCATTCGCTGTCTGTCCGTCTGTCTGTCTGTCGGTCTGACTTCCTGACTTGTTGGCGAATCAATCAAATGCTTTGCGAGTAAATCAATCAGACAGTCAATTGTGCAGTGTTCGTTCGAGGCCAGTCAAAATTGGCAGCCGAAAAGCGTATAAATCACGTATACGCACGACTGTGCGTACACACAAACACACACACTGAAGGTCGGGCAATAATGTTGCTCACAAAACTTGCACTTTGTATTTAGCAGACACAAAATGGCAAAAGAACAAACGGATTCATAGTAGCAGTAGTTGTATTTTTCAAAAAGGCTAGCAAATATTTGCAAATTGCAGTGCAAAAGCATTTTGTGGCAGACTTTTTAAATTGCCAAACACAGTTCGACAATTAGTTTATCGCTTGGCCCGAGCACGTTTCTAGCTTAAACTGCCTCTTAAATTAACGCACAGTTTGCATAGAAATTCAATTATTAAACATAAAGTGCGAAAGAGAGCAGCGAAAGAAAGAAAAGAAAAACTCTCTCGTTGCTGTTGGCTAAAATTGCTCAACAATTTTTAATAACCATCATAAAAATTCCAGTCATTGGCTGTGGGGAGGCTTTGATGGCTAGAATGACATACCTGTGACCCGGCAATCGATCATAATACCTTTTGATATCGTTATTAAGCTTTTAGCGCACATTAAATTTACATTACACTAAACGCTTAATGACCAAAAAGTATGCAATGCCACTGCAAGCATCCCTTACTTCAGTTGGGGAGGAGGGGTATAACTTTTGGTAAGACCATGAAATTTATACGCTTGTTAGCTCATAGCACCCCAAATTGCTGCAGCGTGTCCATTAAAATGCGAAAGAAACTTCAAAAATTGATGCACCATCCACTTGCTGTGCTCAGCTTGCGCTGAAAAGTATGCTATTAAAATTATACCTTTGCTAAAAGCGAAATTACAAGCGAACAACGAATGAACTGCCATGGACAGGCAATGAACAAGGCACAAAAAACAGTCAAGAAATTGCAGAGCCAGAGACAGAGACAGTGCCGGATACAGAGTCACTACCATAGCTATTGCCACTGGGTATATGCTCATAAAAGTTTTCCATATTAATGAGTTTTCCACATTGACAAGAAAACTGAGCATTAGACGAACTTAAATTACCCAGACAGACCAAAAGGGAACGGTCAATGACTGATGATAACTGCAGCTTTGGCATTAGCATGGCATCATTGGGAAGCCATCATAATAAGGCTGATGTTAATGGCTACACAGAGAAGTCCCACAGTTCTATTTATAGCACTGACAATTATAACTGATGAATGGGTGAGTACATATAGCAGTATTATTGTGAGTTATACACAAATGACATGATTAAATAAGTGCAAAAATAAATTTGTTAAAAAGATAACACAAGAGCTCGTAGTAGAATCAAAGGCTCCAAAATATTTTTTTTGAAATCTGGCTAGGAAATTAATTGCTTGTTTTTTACATATAAATTTTTGCATAATTTATTTTGAGCATAATATTTATTTAAAAAAATATACATTCACTTAAAAAAAGTAGTAGTATTTTTTTAAAATTATTTTTATTTTCAGCCATAACAAACACAATAAACGCTGCGCATAACTAACAATTTAAGTAGTTTTTTTAAAAGCAATCAAATAATATTTTGACTATCATTAAAGTATTCATATTTTATAGCAGCGAAAAGCATATCAAATGATCAATTGGTGGAAGCTAAAAATTTACAAAAAAAAGTTTTACAACAAAGTAAAGCAGACGAATTTGAAATACCCTTTCAAAAGTAACAATAGTGCTTACTTAAACAAACCAATTAAAAGCGAAATATTTCTGGCAGCAACAAGCTATGTACTTGATATAAAGTAGTTACTTTTCTCAACATTTTTATTTATCATTTTCGAGAACGTGCAAAAATTTTTAAAAATTTTAGAAACAGTCTTTTTATTAGAAAATTTTGTTTTAATTTTTTGAAGTGAAAATCAAGTAAGTTTTTGCTGCCGTTACATAAGAAGTTACGTTTTAGACTCTCTTAAGGCTAAAATTTTACCAATCGAATATTTTGCAGGGTATCTGTTTAGTTTGCTGAAGTAAAACATTTGATTTTTTGCTTCAAAAACCATTACAAAATCGAGCTGACAACGAGTTTTCAATTTCAATCAGCGTTATTTAATTACATGCATTACATTGTTATTCAAGTACGAACACGAGTGTATTTAAAGCAATTCAAAGAAAAACTGTGAGTATTATGAATATTCATTTCTCAACAAAAATTTCCAATGAATAAGAGACTTTTTACCATCTGCAAAAAGCAAAATTAAGGCGAAAAGTCTATTGAATTTGCAATATATATTGTAGTATATATAAAATGAGTAACAAGGTCGCTGCTTGCCTGGCTTGGCTGCTTTATGTTTGTTGCTGCTGCTGACGCGAATACCCTGTACTACACCGCACTACCCTGCACTACCCCCGCTTATCCCACTGCTTGTGCGTTGGGTTGCCATTTAAGCAACGTAACTTGAAATAATCGAACTCATATATAATCCGAGAGGCATGCAACTTTCAGTTCCCAAAACACCCGCTAGCTGCCAGCTGCCAGCCGCATGCATGGGAATTTCCACACATCACACACAGACAGATATATACAGCCGTGTGCTAGCGGGTGTGTGTGTGTGTGTGCTCCTGGCTGCTCCTTAGCATAAGTAATAAATGTACTACGCCGCATGAGAGAAATCGCTTGGAATGGCAGCAAAATAAATTATCGAGCTTCGATTTCAGTGCCCAAACTACGAACAGCGCTCCATTTTCATTTTCTATTTTATGATTTTTCACATTATTTAATACCCTGTTATTGCCAATAACACTGGCACTACCAACTCAATATGTTTCAACAACTTTTTATGTAAAAAAAAAAAACTCTCGTTGTTTTCACAGCGTTTGCTTAGTTAGATCTTAGAACTTCTGAGCTACAGGGTATTTGGCAGTCGTGCAATTGCACTAGCAGCTATGCCACATGTTTTTTACTTTAGTTTTCTTGTATTTTTTGGACTAAGTTTATATAAAATTGATGGTATGTAAAAGGAAACGTTGATCGAAGGGGTAAAACACATGCATCTAGTTGTCTGTTATTTTCAACTAGATTTAACTTAAATTACACACAAATTAAACTTTAATGGCACTGTGTGTGTGCGAGTGTATGTGTGTGTGTAATTTGAGATGAGGCCTTGTTTAGCAATTTGCTTGCTTGCTTGCTTGTTTGTTTGCTTTCAGTTTTGCTGCCTTTTCAAACAGTTTTGGGGTTAGTAAAATATTTGTCAGCGCATTGAATTTCAATGCTCGTGAGAGCACAACTCGTACACTGGTCAGCAAGGTCAGAGCTAAGCGCATATTTCATAAATTTCAATTATTGAACAATTGACAAAGCATTGCTCTCACTCTCAATCGTTCTATCTTTGCGCCGCTCAAGGCTAAGCGAACAAATTGCAAAAATGTTTCTAAGGACAATGAAATTTAAAAAGTTAGCATACTTTTTGGGGCTAAGAGATGAGGCAACAGCTGTGCCGTGAGTGTGTGTACCCAGGGCAGGTCATGTCAAGCAAATGTTCAACACTGTCTCATTAATCATGCCAGCCTCACACACACACACACACAGATAGTCACACATGCTGTTTGTGTGTGTGTGTGTCGCTTTCAGTTTTCTTTTCGTTTGGATTTTGCGCTTTTTTGATTAAAATTCAACTTTTGACTCGTGCATTGTAATGGCTGACATCATTTGCTTGCTCCTGCTGACCAATCCACTGACCCACCAAGCGACCACCTGTGTCAGCCACACACACACACACAAATTCTCATTTTGTGTGTGTATGCACGTAGACAGCCTAACACCCTTGGGCCTCTAATCTTTCAACTACCAAAAAAATATACTAAAAATAATTCCAACAGTAATAGAAAAAAACAAAATTTGCTTTGTTATTCTATTGAGCGCTGTTTGCATACCCTGTAAATTTGCTAAAATTTTGATAATAATATTAAAAATTGTAGTCCAAAGAATTTTAAACAAGCAAATAAATTATTTTAAAGCGTTGCTAGAAACCGTTGCGTAGAAATTTCTATATACGAACCACGCTAGGGACGAAAACAGATCTCGAAACGCATTTAAGTAACTATTAAAGAAAACTGTAAACAAACTAATTAACATTTTTATGTATGACTATAAAAAACAATTTATACAATTTATATTTCATAACGTTTTCCAAACTAAAAAAATTTTTTTTCCCTAAAATTTCAAATATATTTAATTAAGTTATTTAAAGATTTTTGTGAATATATTTTTGTAGTTACCAGAATTAGTATTCTCCAACTCCGTAGCTAAAACTAAGTGACTTAAATATGCTAATAAAGTTCAGCATGCTCCACAAAATATGTTTTGCACTTTTATTACAGGGTATCGCCGCATATGAAGCTCTTACCATATGCATACTTTACACAAAACACATATATGGTCGACTGTATTTTTTTTTTGTGTTATTTGACCAACAAACTAAGAATAATTTGAACTTTTGGTGTTTGTTTTTTTGTGAGTGGTTGTTGTTGTTTTTTTTTATTGTGTTTGTTGCTCCTACAATTTTTTGGGGCAAACCGAAACGAATTCATTTATTTCAAAATACGGTATTCATTTTTGGTTGCCTACATTTTGCGGGCAGCAGCGGGTGGCATAGGCTTGAGGGGGGGCGAGTTAGACATTGCAGGGGGTTAGGGGTAAGGGGCGGTGGCAGCAGCTTTTAGGGTCCTTTCCATTGTGCAGCTGTCACGTCCGTCATCAGCATCAGCTGTCAGACTCGGAAGCCGACTACGTGCCGTGTGGTGGATTTCTCTCACTGTAACTGTGTATGTGTATGAGTATGTTTCTTTATTTTTGTGTGTGTGTGTGCCCAAATGTTTGTTAGTTTTCATTACATGCTCACTTTTGTTGCTGCTCACTCAAATTGCCATCAAGCCCCCTCCTGGAAAATTGTTTGCCTTTGACAAATGAAACTGGCAAACTGAACGTTGAGTTCACTCGCTCTTACTCCCTCTCTCTCTTTCTCCATCTCTTTCTGTCTCTCTCTAAATTCTAGCTACTAATTATGTAATTAATTTACCACTTTTTTGCATCGTTATTTTTGTTGTTGCTGGTAATACGCTTGCAATCGATTTAAAAGTGAAGCTAAAAGCCTGCTCAAATATTTGTGCTGCTCTTCGGCACTTGGCCAAAAGCAAAAAACTAGCAAGAAACTAGCGTGACGACTGTAATGGACCCTGTATTTGCGTTAGAGCAAATCAAATGCATTAAAATTGAATATAGAATGTGAGATATAGTGCAAAATATAAGTATGTAAAAGTTTTAAGAAAAAGTTTAGGCACAGTAAATTTCTTTCAAAAACACTTCTCTATGTTGCCCAACTTACTAGACCCTTCCTACCCACTACTAAATACAGGGTCAAAATAGCATTCGAAATAAAATGTCAACAAAAGCAAAATCATTTGATGTGCAAATACTTTTTGCAAACCAAAGAGGGTGAAGGAGAGGGAGAAAAAGTGGAAGCAACCTCAAAAAAAAAACAAGAGCACACACTTCAGACTGTATACACAAATTCACAAATCGCAGCGAATGAGTTGGCTAATGACTTTAGCCATTTTGACAGCAAACGAAAACCGCAAAAGTAATGTGCGCTAATTGAGATAAAGTACAATTTAATGTGCACAATGCAAAATGCATAATTTCCACATGTTCCCATTAACAAATGCTACACAATTTCGACAGCTAAAACAAAGTGAGTTTGTGTGTGGTTTGTTAAGCTCTACACATTGATGGACTTTGCGGTTAAGGTATTGGGAAATACTTGACTTGCTGCAGATATTAACATGGATATTATTTTTAAAAAGTTTTGTAGCTTTTAGTCTTTGTCCAATGCTGCTCATCGCTCAATGTGTCAATTGCTGGAACGAAACTACAACTGCAACTGCCAACTGCCAACTGCCAAGTGTTGTGGCAAACAAAAGCAGCAAGTGGCAAGTGGTGAGTGGCAAAAGGAGTGTGGCAACAGCAGCCACAACAAGTTTAACATAGCTGTTTTTCACATTGCCACATTGCCAATGACAAGCTGAGCAAAACTGACTGCAATTTCAATATATATACAATACAAAGTAGTAGAAGTAGTCGTTGTAGATTGTAGATTCAAACTTGTTACTTGTGTTTTCCTATATAGATTCTCAATATGCATTTACAAGTTCCATTTCACACAGTGCCACAAAAAAGAGTGGCGCCAAGCTGAGCTAACAAGCGGCAAATCGTTTCTCGCAGCAAAACTAACACACTTCCGACTAATTCTCTGCATAGTCTCTTCTATATACATATATCTCAAGTAACCGCAGAGCTCAAGGGAGATAGACAGAGCAAGAGACAGAAGGAGAGAGAGATAGAGACTTTACTATAACTGAAAAGCAATCGCTGCGCATTGCGGTCAACAATTTTGATTGTTTTGTGGCCAAGTTAAAGTTAGCATGCCAATATCAGTATTGTGGCCCCAAAATGCTGGCCTCCTCTATTTTCATAGATTTGATTCTCCTCTCTCTCTCTCTCTCTCTTTCGCTCTGTATCATGCCATCTCTGTCTGTTGGCACGCCAATCAACGGTAAACAAGCATAACCGGCACTCCGGCCACACACAATTTCCGCCCGTTCACCCGTTGCGCCACCTTTGGGGGCGCCACAAAATTGGAATCCTTTTGATAAAAACAAGCTACATCATAGACAATAGTCGACTCTGAAATATGCTCAATCGAGTACTGAATTCTCCGTTTTGCTATTGAAAACCATTTTTGTTTGCTTTCTGAGTTTTGTTTTGCTTTTTTTTTAGCTTTGTTTTAAGGCAGCAGCTTTGACTTTGCTGAGTAAGCGTTTTTAAAATGGGCCTGAAAGTGGTTCAATATAGGCTAGGCAATATTTTTGTTAAATTTAGACGGCTTTTGGCAGTGTTTTTGAAAACTGTTCCAATAATTTGTGTAAGAAAACGAACGAAACAAAAATTTAACATTGAGGTTGTAATTCTGTTTAAAAATCATCATCATCATTTGTATTTGACAGCATTTAAGGTTTCTAAGCTATATTAGACATTTTAGTTTTGGTAGAAATTAATACATTTAAACTTTGATAAAATTTAAAAAAATTAAAATTAAAAATTAAATTTAAATTAAAATTAAAATATTAACTTTAATATACTAAACAACCTAAAAACAACATTTTTAAAATTCATTTTTATCCGATTTACTACTACAATTTACTTGTAAAGTACATCAAAGGTTTGAACAGCTGCTTGATGAGTGTAAGAGACAGAAGAAAGCAATTTTGATTTCATATAGTATATGGATTCTTGATTAAAAGTCGATATAGCTATGTCCATCTGTTCGTATGTCGTTCCATGTAAGCTAAAAAAAACCAAAAAAAAAAAAAAAAAAAAAAATCATCCTTTAACAAAAAATAGAGATCATAAAAAAGTCATCTTAATTTAATGGACATTGGCAGTAAATATAATATTTTTAATTATTTTTAAATTTTTATAAAAACTAGAAAATAAACCAAGTATTAAAAGCGCGCTTAAAACTAAACAGCACAAAACTGCGCATTAAGCAACGAATGTAAACATATATCAATACTTTAGCCTTAAATCAAAAAGTAAATTTATGCAAAATCTACTGCACATGATAAACTTATACTTTTTCTAGTCGGAATACGTTGTCAGTTCGTTACAAGTGGCATGATGAATGTGCTATGCCCCACACTCGGTACACTCGGTGTTTGCTGTTCGGCAGTTGCTGTTAAAAGCCTTTTGGCAGCTTTTATGTTTATATTCAACCCAAAACGCTGAACTTCCAACACCAACTTAGAGTTTGGAGCTCAGTCCGTCCAAGTCCAAGTAGCAGCATACATTTTATGCACTTGCAATCAATTTGCGGCCATAAATTCCATGTGGCCCCCAAAAAGAAGAAAACTCTGTTTCATTCATTTCTGTGTCTGCCTTTGAGTCGCCCCATGGCGCATCTTGTGCACGTCTGCGACATGGCCAAATAAAAGCTAAAAGCAAGGCATAATGGTTCTACTTACAACCCTTTGCTGCAGCAAATAAAAATTTATTATGCCATGCCCACACCCTGCCATCGAGTCGAAAAGCAGGCAAGTGGGACAAGCTCAAATAAAATATTGGCTAATAATCGCATAATAATACCGAAAGGATTCACATTTCATGTGGCAACATTATGTGGTATGCTCTGGGGACACACAGTCAGTCAGATCGGCCAAGACCAACAAACAAACTCACACACACACATACAAACACACACACGTTGCGTATACGCAATCTACTTACGCACTGCGAAACCATTTACACATTTCGCATTTTCTTTTCGCTACTTTGTGGCACGTTAATAATGCTACGGTTTAAGCATTTGGCCTTGCGAGTGGGCGATGGGTTTACCTACCCTAATGACAACTCGTTTAGTGCCCTCGGCATCCAGTGTTGCCTCAATGTTTGACTTACTCTGCTAAGAGCCGGAGTTAAAGCTCACTTCTTATCCTAATTGCTGACGTTGTTGCTGCCACAAGGGTGTGTAGCAAATAAAACGTTGCCCCAGCGGCAGCTGATAAGCTGCCGTCCGTTAAACTGCACACTGAAGTTGCGTTTTAAGTGCAGCTTTACCATACCCTCTACCCCATCTCCCCCCTACCGTCACCCTGCTCAGTTCCTACTTAACCTCCACCGCCTTGCCCCGCTGGGATAATACATGTTGTGCGCCATGAAAAGTGCCTATGGTTAAGTTGTTGCACGTTGAGCGCCTGTAAAACTTATCCCTCTATTATTATAAGTGCGTTCTTGTCCTTGAACAGAGTCTGGGGCCTTTGTCACTCGGTTTGCTACAAACAAATTGGCCGTTGCTTCAGCTAAGCAGCTTGGTTTTTTTGCGTCTGCTTTCGTCACTAGCATGAACTGGCTTTTATCATCACGCTCCTCAACCTTTATATCGCTATACAAAAAAAAAACAATATACAATATTATTTAACGATCCTAAAAATTTCATTAAGATCGGATAAGAAACAAATAAATAGTTTAGAAAAGAAATTTAATTTATTAAATGATATTTTCCCAATTCAAAGCTTTATTGTACTTACTTTTTTATTTTGTCAAAAAATTATTTTAAATGTGATCGAGTTTGCTTGAAATAATAGACATTAGCAAGCTGAGCATCAGCCTTCAAAGTATTATTATTAAACGATTCTGAAAATAGTATGACGTTTGGCTAAGAAAATACAATGCACAAAGAAAATTATATTCATTTAATGATTAAACAATCCTGTTCATTTTATTTTTATATATGTAAATTTTACTTTAATTAGTTTCTATAGATAAGGTAACATATATATATAATTTTCTTACTTTTGTCTGAAAGAAGTTGTTAAAAACGACGTTCATAAATTTAATACAAATAATTTGTATTGTGTTTCGTAGTTTTCTTGTGCTTACGTTTAATTCTTTTATTTAATATGTATAATTTATTATTTATTCTATAACTTTATCAATTTCGTAAGACAAGAAGTCATTTTTTAATGAAATGTGCTTTGATAATACTTTCTTGTGCTTTTGTTTATTTCTGACAAGTAAGAATTTTCTTCTATCAAGTGTGATGTAAACTTAAAGTTGATAATAAAGTAAAGTAGAAAGTTGACAATATTTTCTAAATTTCTTGTACACATTTTACCTTCCAACTAATACCAATATTTCCTTCTACCGTTTTTAATAACTCTACTTTGTCAAACTTAATTCTAAGCAAGTGTCCTTCAGAAGCAGTTGAAAGTAAAACATAAAAAGTTATACTAAATCGGATTATAGTTTGAGCTCGAGCTTAAGCCGCAGCAAGTGTAATGACAATTCGTGTGGCAGTGCAACAAACTCATCCACTTAACTGTTTGTTGTTGATGTTGTCATGTTTTTATGCTGTTGTCTATGTTGCACCTGGTGAGCCGGCAACTCGAGTTGAAACTTGTAAGTTTTTCAACGTTTTTAGCTGTTGATATTCGCCAGAAAGTTGTCAACTCTTTTAGTTGGTTGCTGTTATCAAGTCAAGTTTGGGGCAAAGCTTTAATTAAAGTATACACACACACACATATGCTGGTCATGTATTAGAAATGCGTTTTGGCCAACATGCAAATCGTTTTGGCTGCCATTTTTTTGTTTTTTTTATGTCATTTGGCTCAAGCTTTGCCACTTTAAATTGCATGAATAGAAAGAGAAAAGAGAGAGAGAGAGAAAAAGAAAATTGTGTAAAACGGAAAATATGTCAGCCACAATATGTTAGCTGCTGCTGTGCGTGTATGCGTGTTTGTGTGTGTGTTAACGGCACTAGCGGCCACATGCGGAAATCACTAAAGGCATTTCCTGTCGCAGCGCCAACAAAATGCTGTAAAAAATCATGAAAGCAGCACGCAACAAACATTATATTGTTGTTGCTGTATCTATTTCTGTTGTTATTGCTGCTGTTGCTGTTATTGTTGTTGTAGTTGTTGTTGTTGTTCACCTATACATAGATAAGCCCGCACGTTAAACGTACTCAGCACTGAGCCGAGGTCAATGGGTCGTTTGCTTTAAACGCCACGTTTGCCGTGCTTTCTTCACTTACTACTCTTTCTCTCTCTCGCTCTGTTTCTTTCCTTTGCCTAGCACATAGCAAATGTCAGTCATACTTGTCATAACATGTTACACACACACACATATAGAGGCACACACACACACACACTTGGTAAGCCGTCAAATGCCGCAACACTTTGAGTCTGAGTCTGGCATTCGAAATGACGCAAACAAACCACACAAACTGAAGACTTTCATAGCTCCCTATGTGTGTGTATGTGTGTGTGTGTGTGTGCCTGGCATATTTCTAAGATATTTTGCCTCACACACACACACACACCCACATACATATCTAACCGTTCTGGACGCAACCATGCAAAATATGCCGACATTAAATAACTTCAATCTACTCTAAAGAACTTGTTTATGCTGTTCCCTCGCCACTCAACCCTTTCCATATATTTGCTTATATGGATAGTCTATAAGCAGGCAGCTAGCTTTTTGACATCTCAGCTAGCTAAGAATTTCCCTAGGAATCAACTTTGACAGCAGCCCACACACAACACTGCTGATGCTCGTACTTATCTGTTTCTATCAATTTTTGTAGCATACTTTTTAGCGCTGTTTCACATGAGATTCGATACCGCTCTTCGGCTAACTGCTTGCATATGTAAGCCGAGATTGTCAGTTGTGTCCATTGTGGACAGTGGACATTTTTAGAAATATGTTAAGTAAATACTGCCAAGATGTGTTCATTGCAATCTCTTTAGGATTCCTCCTTCTCTTTCTCCCCTTTTGGTTCGTCAATATCGATGGCTTTCACAGATGACATTTGCAAATGGAGTGTCTGTGTGCTGACCAAAGCCAAAAGCTGTAGCATTTCGTATGCAAACTGCTGGAATTTGCCAAAGTCAATATTGATAGCACATGAGTGCGAGGGCGGCGTGAAAAGTTTTAATAAAAATGAAAGCTAAGAAGCAATATTTGAGTTGCAGGCGCATAATAGCAGTGCTGATTCTGAGTTTAGTTTATATAATAATTGTGAAAAAGTCAATTATGCAACTGTTGAATCCACCCTCGCAATAGATACATCATCAAATAAATCTTTGGCTATTCTCTATACATTAAATTCTTTGAAAAAGTAAGCTAAATTTATTTTGTAAGCATTAAATTCATTTACCATCCACCTTACCTTTGCTTTACTTTAAAAGCCACCCTCGCCCCTTCTCTAGCTCTGCTCTATTATAAGCTCAGCTAATTTATTATATTAAACTCTGCACTTTCACTGTAAACAATTTCCGTTGCATTAAAACACAATTGTTTTATGAAAAATACATTTTATTTAACATTAAAGAAAATGTTGCAAAAAAATGAAATGCATAATTTTTTCGTATTTGTTTCACTTACAATTAAATGCTTATAATTTAAATAATACAAATGATAACTGTACAATTGAAATACACACAAAAATACATAATAATAATGTACAATAAATTCTATACAATTTTGCTTTGTTTTATTTATTTTTTTTGGCACACTATTTGACTATAAATACAAATTTTGGTTCATTCTGCCGTATGAAAATATTTACATTGATTTGTGATAAATGTGGAAAATAGTAGAGAAGAAAGTAGAAAGTTGGGAAGAAGCAAAGTTCCAGCTTATGCACTTTAATACGGTTTTGTTTGCTGTCACACAAAACTGCAAAAGTTAGCTACAAAAACGACATGTATTTCGTTATAAGTTTGCTGCCATTTCCTTTATTTTGCTTGGTTGTTAAACATAAAAATTACTTCGTTTACATTTACCAGCAGAAGGATAAGAAAGGACAGACAGACAGACGGAGAGGCAGACAGACAGACAGACAGACATAATAGATAGAGAGATAGATGGATAGACGAAAAACGGGTCACGCAGTGACCAGAGACAAGTAATAACACTTGACGCACGTCCGGGCATCCTGTTTGTGCCGTTGAAGACGTGCCCAGGACATGACACAGCACTGCCAAGGACTTGCTGGGGCCACTCAGGTGTCCGAGCATCCCCCGAAAAAAACACACACAAAACTAGACAAAACTCTCCTGACGTGTTAAATTGAATTTCAACGACGATGACGATGGCCTTCTGCTTCTGCTGCTGCCCGCTTGTGCCTCTGGCGTCTGATGTCCACTGCTAAACGATGCCCCTCCCGCTGTGCCGGCGCCCAAAAGCATCTGCTGCTCCTGCTGATGTGCCTGCAGCAATTGTCGCGCCAGCTGAGAAATGTCTCCACTATATGCGCCACTGTGATCCAAGTGGTTACCAACTCCAGCTACGGTTCCTCCTGCACTTCTATTCGAACCGGCTTGTGTTGTGGTGTGCATGGCCAGCGATTGACGAAGTAAATCCGGTAGACACCATTGCTCCAACAATTCGGCGCCCAACGTGTGCGAGTGCTGAACGAGACGGGTGAGCGTGTGAAGAATCGCCTTAATGCTGCGCCTTTGGGCATCGCATTCGGCACGTGAGTCGTAGGTCTTGTAGAATTCCGTTTGGTAAACGGACGTGATGAAATTTATGATGATGCCATTGGCCAAGTGACTGTGGCACTTCTTGTTCAGCGACATGTTCAGCAGCATCCCAACGATTTGTTCCTGTACCGATACACAAAACAAAAACCAAAAATAAATATAAAAAAAGCACACACAAAATGTTGATGAGTAAAAAAATACTTGTTATACAAAACGCACTGTGTGAAAGTCTGTGTGTGTGTAAGTCTGTCTGTGTGTTTGTGTGAGGCAAATGAAAAATCGTGGCCAAGATTGTGAAAAAATTGCTTTGCAAATGCACAAATAAATTTTATGAGCTACTTCCAACAAGCAATGCTTTCAATAAAATTGCTCTTCTGCCAGGGCTGGACTACTTCAAGACCGTTTGGGTCTTTAATGTGAACAAATTAGTTCGAAATCAATTTTTTGTTGTGCTTTTAAAACCAACTAAAGAACTTTTAAAGCAAAAAAGTTTTCTTAAACTTTAAACTCCTATAACTTTGATAAAAATGCTTTGATTGTTGTGCGGTTTAGCATTTAAGACTGTATTTTACCCCAAAAACAATTCTACAATTGTAGTATACATTTTACCAGAATTTTATTTTTTACAAAATTTCCCCTTAAAATTTTTTTCGAAAATTTTTTAAAAATTTTATTTTCTAAAAACTGTGCCAATCAATTCCTTTTTTTGTGTAGATTATAAATATATATACTTTTTTGGGTCGCAAATTAGTTTTAAGCCTGTTATAAGCGGTTTTAGGCCCATTGTCACCTCTTCCAAAATTTCAAACTCCTATAACTTTGTCAAAAATGCTTCGATTGTTGAGCTGCTTAGCATACTGAACTCCATTTTACACGACATATAAACTTATTTAGCAATCTGGCACAAAATCAACTAATAAACTACAGTAACGGACAACCACCACCTCAAATTTGAGCTACTTTGCCACACTCTAGAACAGTACAACACAGTTACACATATGATTACCAATAAAGTTTCTACTTACATAGAGAAATACGCTGATGCCATTGCTCTGATGCTCCAGCGTAGCGATGAGCTTAAAGATGGCCTCATTGGACATAATCGAATAGTGTGACGTGACTTCCATGCGGCTCAAATTGTTCAGAGCTGCAGCACACAACAGCAAAGTCTGAGCACAGCAATCGGGCTGCAGCAGTGCTGCCAAACCCGCCACAAGTGTCTCGGCACAATCTCTCAGACCTGCCACACGATGTTCGGGTCCATGCCAGCTGGCGGTGATCTGAGCGAGCAGCGAGACCGCTTCCCTTCGCTCAATGCCACCGCGTTCCAGCTGATTACCACTCACTTGTAGTATATCACGCACTATCTCAATGCCACCACAGTTGCCCAGTTGGGCGATCGCTTCGGGAGCACAACACAGTGTGGCCAGAGCACGCAAGGCCAAGGCACGAACCGAACTGAGTTTATGATCGAGCACGACGAGTAGCAACGCACGCACTGCTTCGTTCTGCACAAAGGCATCGGAGAGAGAGGCAAAGCCGTCGTAATCAATGTTCATTAGGGTTGCCACCATATTGATATTTGCACGCAGCAACAGATCACAGCGACTCTGCTCGATGCTCAGCACCAGCACACGGGCCAAACGCTCAAAGATCAGCCGTAAAGTGATCAGTGTGTGTCGCTTCAGCAACTGCACATCATCCAGCAGAGATTCTAGATTGATATAGTGTTGTCGCTCCAACGAATATCTCGTATCCCTGCTCACCGTGCGTATCTGCTCCAGATGCTGCTCGTAGCGTCTTCTCTCCACGCGTGCGTCGTTGAAGAAGATCGCACGTCTTTCCAGCACACATGTGAACTCATCCAGATGGACGAGTAATCTGGTGGCACCGGAGAGCGCTTCCGGCAACGTAGTAGCCTGCTGTCCGCTCAACACGCGCTCCGTCCGCTCGAAATGCGACTGCAGATCGAGTGCCTGCTGTTGGAGTTGTCGCATCAATTTGGCCACCGCACTTGTGGTGATTGTAAAGTTCTTGTAAGCCTCTTGTGCTATTGACTTGTGCTGCAACATGCACATCACTTCCGGCTCACAATTCCAACGTTCCTCGTCGAGCCAGTATTGTACGGCTGGATTTTGTTCCGGAGCTGTCTGTACGGGTTTGGTCTTGGCTTTTGGTGTGCTGGTGCTGGCCGTGAAACGACTGCGCAGCGGTGAAAGTGGCAAGTCAAAGCCATCCGCTGCTGTTGCACCGCCAAAGGTGATCGTCTCATTGTTGTAGGGCGGTGGCGCCTCACCCAAATAAACGGTTTCATTGTTGTATGGCGGCGGTGGCGTCACTGGTGTCACTGGCGTTGTTGGTTCCTCCTCATCCGATAATTCCTCTTGCTTTGGCTTGCGTGCCACACGCTTGCGTCTACGCACTGCCGGACGTGGTGGCGTTGCCGGACTGATTTCCGTTTTATCATCCAGCTGCAGGCTATCCAATTGTTCGAATAAACGGCTGCGACTAGCTGACAATTCTTCATCCTCAACCACATTCTCATTGGTATTTGCTGTTGCTGGCGTCTCTGTTGCCTGCTTTGGCGTTGCCACCCCGTTGAAGGAAATGCGACGCGTTACGCTGACCAGCGGCGAATAGAAGGACGAGTTGCCCACACGACGTATGACTGTGGGGGGCGTGGCCACCGAACGCAACGATGTGGGCGAGGCACTGGGCGTGGCGGCTGTCGGAGATGTGACCACAGCTGAATTTTGGCTATGATGTTGCTCCTCATTGTCCGAGAATCCCGAATCCTGTGGATTTAACGAGAGAAATAAATTTTAGTTATGATGTGAAATGAAAGATGAATAAAAAAATATGTGAAATGGAAATGAAACGAAGAAGGACCAAATTGTGTGAATTTTAAAAGAAAATGGAAAATAAGCTGATCCTTGGCTGCTTATAGAACTTTAAGTAGTAACGCTTGAAAATAGAACATAATTAACATAGTTATTGCATAACAAGAGTAGCTTACTAGCAAAAATCTCATTAGGCCAGTTAATGGGCACACGTTGGGCGCCATACGATTGAGTTCTGAGATTGTAAGGGAGTGAAATATGTATGTTTGTATATTGTCTTGATAACACACCTGACTGCGCAGACTGCCGGGACTATCGTGTTTGTGCCAGGATAATTTGGAGATGTTCTGCTCATCGTCGACCTCCTGAATGCTGGACAAATTGCCAGCATTGTGGCCCAGTTGACGTTGCAAGGCGCTGTCCAAAGATGCGGGTTGATGCAACTGATGATGCTGCTGCTGCTGCTGCTGTTGTGGCTGCTGGTAACCGTAATTGTAATGGGAGTAAAAGCCTCCGCTGGTGAAGCTGCTGCCCTGCTGTTGGTTTTCCGAGCCCCACCAGACTTTGCTATAGCTGCGCTGAAAGGACATGCCTGTCGAGAGAGAGAGAGAGATATGGTTGGTTAGAGTGAAAGGTATGCAAATCAGTTGTGTCAATCATTTAATAAATTGCCTCATTTGTTTAACCGCTTTAAATTCATTAAGTTTAATGCAATTGACGCCAGTTTAATTTATATTCAACACGCCCCCAAGGGTCCAATGGCATTGGGGCAAATGTCAACAACTATCAGCAAAAGTTTTAAAGTATTTTCCCCACAAGCAGACACAAAATAAACACAAACACACATACACACACAGACAAACAGGGACTTCGATTTAATATCCGTTACAGAAAAAATTAAATTTCCGCCAAGCGACGCAACAAATCATTATTTTAATCAATATATACCAGAATATATATAGAGATACTGCCGTCTGTCTTTGTGTACGGCAGTTGACCTGTGCCAAGCATGTCAGCCAGCATGTAGACTGCAGAGAGAAGACAGGGGAGAGGTAAGAGATACAGCCAACATCTTCAAGTTTTGCTGGTATTTTGTGCTGAGTTTTGTGCTTAATACAAGACTTGCTGTGTTATCAAACTGACATTTGACATGTGGCAGTGACATAATTAGACTTGCAGCCTGCTTGCTTGCTTGCCCCACAAGGTGGCAGTAACTTCAGTGCCACTGTCTGGTCTTTCGCTCTATCTGCACTTACATATATAATTGTGTTATAATTTCAAAGTAATTGATGTGATGCCAAATTGTGGCCAGGTATTTATGCAGATTTTAGCTTCCATAGAAAATCTGCACAGCTGGAATTCCATCTACATTTATGTTAGTGTAGATGGCAGAGGGGGGGTACAGAGGGCGCGTGGCAAATGCAAATGTTGTCCAAAAGCATTTACGCTATATTATGCAAATGAAATAAAGTAATTATGCCGCACATTTTCTGTGTACCGAGTGCTTTTTCAACTTTTTCACCCACTTCATTCAATTTTTTGCGTTGGTTTTACGACTCTCAAAAATATATATTTTTGGGGTTTTGACAACAAATATATATATGTACTATGTACATATTGCGGCTTTTACTTGTAGCAACATATTTATAACTGTTTATTTTTCTATTTTATATATTTTGTTTAGTTTAGTTGTTTACGCTGGTTTTGGCATAATTATGCAATCCGGCTGACAAACGCAGTTAAGCGACAGTGTTTAGAAAATTTTAATGTGCTGCCAAAAAGTATGCAACGATTTTTTGCAAACAGTTGGAAAAGCATTGCAAAAACACCGAAAGCAATAAAATAAACCATGTAAGGTAAATTGCAGTTTTTAAATCAAAACACTGTAAGAAAACATTGCATTTAATTAAAATAAATTTAAAGAGCGCAACATTTGCACTTTAAAGCTTAAACAACTAAAACTGTCTTAAAGTTCTATAGTCTCTAGCCATTTCTAGTATAAAATTAAGCTGCGTTTAGTTATTACATTTTTTGCGTTGTGCTTTAATTAATTGTTTAATGTTGCTTATTGTTTTTAATAATTGTATAAGAAATTTAGTTTTTATTTTATATTATTTTCTATATTTTATATAGCAGTTAAATTACGTTTCTTTTGTAAACGAGTTCAGTTTGATTTTGTTGTCGGGCTTAAAAGTATGCAATGCAAATTTTATTTCATTTAACGAGACGGCATAAAAGAAGATGGCGGCGGGCTAATTAATGAAGAGCTTTGCGTGCAGCCAGTGGGTGTGAGGGGTAGGAGAAAAGGGCAGGGGGGGGGACTATGTTCTGTTAAGGCTTGCACAATAAATATTGCGAAATGCTCGTTGGCATATCAGCGATGCCACCGAACGCTTGCTGCAAGGCGATAAAAATTAACGGTACTTAATACCAATATGGAAAATCATTAAGTGATTTATGGCCCAACGCACAACAGCAGCAGCAGCAGCCGAGACAGAGACAGCAGCAGACAGTGAGAGGGAGATAGACACATGGCAAGAGAGAGGCGTATTTGTACAACAGGCGATTAATATTTGTCAGCGCTTTAAAGCACTTCAGCAAGAGATAGAGTGAGAGAGAGTGAGCGAGACAGCGATATAGCAACAATCAGTGAAGCGTATAAGCACATTTTATATGTATGCAGCAGCCCTGGTTTAAGCATATTAATTGTGAATCTTTTTGAAAGAAACCTGTAAAACGCGCATTTATTGCGTATTTTCCATTAATGAAAAAAGCAAATAGTCTGCGCGCTCATTAAATGCCTACTTATTTAATGTGACAGCCCTGGTTGTGTTAAATTTTTAAAGAGCAATGCAACCCTGTGTTTACTGTTATAAAACATATTAAATGTTTTTTTAAATAATTATTGATTTCATTAATAGAACATGAAACTTATATTACAACTAACTTAATTTAACTTTTCTTTTATATACTCCCCCTTTTAGTAATGTTTTATATGATTACTGCATCCCTGGTTTACACTCATTAATTGGCCAAGTTATTAAAATGTTGACACTCATTAAATGTTGCATTAAAAGTTCATTGCTCTAGCGGAATTCACCAGTTTTTAAAAGCTTTCCCAGCAAATTGAATTTCACAATTTTTTTTTGTTAATAATTGTATTGTAGTTGTATTTATTAAATCTGTTAAGTATTTTATGTACAGTATAGTAATAGATATGATCCTAATATACAGATAAACGCATTTTATAATACAAATACACAGATAAACAATGTCAAACTTGTGTGTTTCTTCTAAAGCATTGCGAAGATTTCTCGCCTCGTTCGGTATTTTGGACTTGGACTACAGATAATACAGATATTTGTTTGCATATACATACATATATAGAGTATAGTTAATATCAATTTCCATGCAAAGGCCCCAGACAAATTACAACAAAACAAAAATTGATTTAACATATAAAAGGAAAAATAATTATAAATTTTTTTTTTTGAAAAGGAAACGAAATATTTAAAGCAAATTGAGTTGAGTTTTTGGATTTGTTTTTTTGTTGGTTTTTCATTATTATTTGTTTTTGCTAGGATTTCCTTTTCATTTTTTTTGTGTTACGGCTGCTGCATGGAAACGCGCGCGTATGTGTGTGTGTGTTTGTGGCAGTCAATTAACAAACGCGCCACATAAATTTTCATATCGAATACATATTCACTTTTTTTTTTTTTTTTTTTTTGGTATTTGTTTAATCAAGATAAACGAGCTGTGCGCGAATATGAGCGGCACACACGGCATACAAACACACACACACAAACACTCTTGCCACTTGCCACATGCCACATGCCGTGTGTGTGTGGGTTGTTTACAGTATATTGCAGTAGTGAAAGCCAGCACCAATCTGTAGTGTAGGTAAACAGGATATTTATTACACGCCTCCGTTTGCGTCTGCTTTTCTCCTTCTCCTCCATTTTTCGTCTTCGTTCGTTTGTGCCCCATGCCACATGCCCCCACATCATGGCAGATCGTTTAAGAGCAGCGTGGTGGTGTAGCTGGGTGCCTCTATGTGCGCCGTCTTTGTGGTGGCAAACATAGTAGGGCTGCTGATTACCACCTTGCCACCAACATTTGAAACCTGCTTCTGCTTCTGCTCCTCCTGCTCCTCCTCCTTCTCCACTTCCACTTGATCCTCCTCGTCCCTTGTATTTGTTGGCAACTCCTCCACACAACCCACTGTGGTCACCTGCACCGTCGTCTTGGTCAGCTGCAGCGTGCGTTGCAGCGTACGCGTTCTTGCCTCACGTGGCATGCCGCCATGCACATTACCGTTACTTTGACTATGCCCCGTTGTGGACTCATCATCGTCACTGAAATCGCTGCTGCTGCGTATGGAACTGCCATAGGAGTACGACGAATGCGTTTGTCTACCAATTCCCGCGCCCACACCTCCCACACCTCCCCGCGTCTCTAGCTCACTTGAGCCGGATTGCCGGGCCGTGTTGTTATTACCGTAACTTGAGCGTTGTTGCAACGTGGTGCTGGACGCATCAGCTGTAATATCCTCCTCGGAAATATCATCAAACGCTGGCGGTGGTGTTAAATCTCCGGACATGGTCAGTCCGGCTGCTGCAGCACCACCACCGCCATTTACCGGCGTAGTGACGCCTCCTACTACGCCCCGGGGTACGCCCTGGGCAACCGGAGTGCGCGTTAGTTGCGCTCCGGACGGTTTGCGCTTGGAGGGGGAATGTTTTAGCGGAAATGTTGGCGTCTTCTTGAACACCTGCTTCTCCATGGCTTCCTGAAAGCGCTTGGCATAGAACGAGGGACGGCAGACGGACACCGTGTCCCCGTTGTACAAGATGCTCTTGAATGTATGCTCCAGTTTCTTCTCCAATCGATACGATTGCAATATATCGATAATGCCAATGTAGAGCAGCAAACGTTCGCCGTCCATGGAACGCGCTGGAATGCCGCCTTTGGGCTCATCTTCGCCCTCCTCGGGCGTGGCATCCAGTCCGGCGGCCGTAATCGATTCCATGGCCGTGGAATGTGCCACCAAACGTTGCCGATTCATGCTACGCGTACGATTCAAGCCACTTGTGCCAGAAGTGCCAGGAATGGAGGCATTGGAGGCGACAGCATGCAACTGATTCATTTGATCCACTTCGGGTGCATCATCATCATTCGCGAGGGGGGCCAAAGGAACAGCTGTGCCCTCCTTGCGCTGCAGCTTAGCTCGGGCATTAAGTATACGCTCCTCACGCTTCTCAATTGCCGCCCTATCCAAATTGTGTATGCCCACGAGCAGTGAGTAATCCATAATCTGGAAACTCTCCAGGACCATGCAATCCCGTTTAATGGTATTCATTAGAGCCGTAAATGTATCCGCTTCCAAATAAATGCCATTCGGATGATGTTCGGCAAAGTCCAGATCCTTAAAAGTGGGACTCGCTTTCTGTCTTTCCGCCTTGGAGGCTTTACGCCGGAACGTTGATCCCTTCAAATCGTATTTGCAATGCATTTTAATGTCCGACGGCAGCAAATTGTTCATCGCCACCAAACGGACATTCTTCGAGTTGTAGTGGAAACAATAGAGTCCAAAGAACTTGGGCAGCAGGGTGCGTGGATTCTGCGAGAGATTCATGTAGTAGCCCGGCAGCAATTTCTGCAGAAATTCACATTCCTTCTTCTGCACCGTCTTGATGATGAACTCATCATCATTGGTCAGATAGAAGATGGAACCCGACGCACCGGGATTCGATAGTTCACGCAATGGTGAGGCACACATCGAGATGAGAAAATCATCGGGTTCAATGTTAAACAGATCGCGAAAGTAACGAAAAGCGATTGGGGCATAAACCTTAAACCTAAACTCGCTATAATGATGCGCGGGTGTTAGCGACGAACCGTCGGGGGGAAATCCAATTGATTCCATTTCCCAAAAGTCATTCATTAGCAAATCCCGTTTCGGTTTGCTGGCCAAACTGCCCACTGTATGCTGTATGCCCAGCTGTATGGAACCCATTATCTGTTTGGATTGTATCTTCTTGTAGGTCACCTCTCCCCCCTCGGCCACCCGTCGATGGCCGATCTTCTTCTCGTGACCTCGGCCCCCTGTAGTGCTGGGATTTCGCGACACTGTCGCATCCTGCATGGAACTATCGCTGTGCACCTTGGGCAGTTGTTGTTGTTGTTGTGTGGCAGCCATGTGATTGCGCTCCTGTTGCATGAACACCAGTGAGTCTGTGCCACCGTTGACACTTGCCGCTTCGTGAAACAGCTGCCTCGATGTGCTGGGCGTGGCAGGTGGTGTGGTACGCTGTGTGGCAGTAGTCGGTGAGCTGGGCTCTATCGATATCACTGGCATTGTTGCATTAACATTATCGTGTTGCTGTTGCACTTGCAACACTATCTGCTGCTGCTGCTGCTGCTGCTGCTGCTCCTGCTGCTTGCCATTGAGTGGTTGCAGCTCCAGTTCTATGTGCTGCTCCATGTTGTCGCCACTGCTGCTGCCACAAACAGTTAAAAGAGAGCATTAGGCGTGAAAGAGAAAACAATATACGAATTGACAGTGGCTCACAAACTGTAACAAAAAAGCAACGCGCGCTTTAAAAGTGCAACAAGTTTTCAGTGTGTGTGTGTGTGTGTGTGTGTGTATGACTGGGTGTGCCTCTATTTCCTCTCTCTCTCTCATTTACTGATGATTAAGCTGCAAGCAACTTGACAAAAGAAAACAAGAAAGAAATGTCAGTCGGGCATGCCGACCGTGTAATACCCTCTGAGCTTCGTTTCCAATTATATGAGTTCCAATTGGAGTAGCTGCTGCAACATGCACACATATTTGTATGTCTATCTCGCTCACACTTTATTCGTTTTCGTTGCTTGTGTGCACGTGGCTATGCCTTGCTTGAATGTAACGATTTTCGTTGTTTAAGAAACTTTTTTATTTATAGTCCGATTTTAATGAAATTTTCACATTCGTTTGATATTATTTGTCTGCAAATAAATGCTAAGTTACAAAACTATACGTTAAGAAATAAGTGAGCCCGCCGCTTGCAAAGTTACAACGCAATTTTGCTTAGGGTGGGCGAAGGAGGCGTGGCATCCAAAAAACTTTGATGGCATTGTCTTTATATTGCATCTAGCAACCCGCAAACCAAAATTGGTGTCCCTAGGTGCCATAGTTACCGAGATATTCGCAAAAAACCTTTATTTTTTCCGAGGTATGTCTGGTTTTTCGCTTATTGTGGGCGAATGGGGCGTGGCATTGAAAAAAAAAAAGATTCTTGTATTGACTGACTAAATATGTGGTCGATACTGACTAAAACGGATATTGTAGCTCTTACCATCTCTGAGTTCTGTTTGTTCATACGGACAGACAGACGGACAGACGGACAGACGGACGGACAGACGGACATGGCTCAGTCGACTCGGCTTGTGATGCTGATCAAGAATATATATACTTTATGGGGTCTGCCACGCCTCCTTCTACCTGTTACATACTTCTGACAAACCCAATATACCCCTCAGAGGGTATAAAAAATTGTCACGTTTGCATTTTGCATAAAAAATAAACTCAAGGCACAGTGCAAAATTACTAAATGTGACGCATCGCAAGCCACAAATTGCTATTGTTATTTGTTTACACTGTAAACAATTAAATTAAACTTAGTGTTCAATGGAAAACCCAATAAACTACTTTCAAACCTATATTTAGTTTTCTTTACATCATTTTCTCCTCTCTGTTTTAACTTACTTTCTTAGAACAATTTACTCAAATGTGGTGCGAGCATAGCAATGCACCAACACCGCATCTCCACCACAGCAACAACAGCAAGTGTGCTGCTTATCACTGTTTACACAAAAGGCAGCAAACAATAACAAAACCAAATGCAAACAGTTTTAGCGTAAATATTTAGCACGCAGTGCTTGTCAAACAGCGAGGCAGAGCACGCAACAAAGTGCTGCTAAAACTGCAAACAGTGCTGTCAGTTGTAGCTGCTGTTTAGCTAGACTTTAATATTAATTAAGGGCTACCGCATTTCAAGTTATTTTAAAACTAGCTTATAAATTGTTAGTGCTGCTACTAGCTACTAAAAAGCTAAATTTAAACATTTTCTAATATACGACAATTCCTTTTCTAACTATTTTGTTCAACACTCATTTTTGTCTTTAATTTAACAACAATTGGCAAATTAGTAAAACAAATAATATAGCGTATAAAACAATTGTTTGCAGCTGGCAGTCAAAACAATTATGATAGAAAAATAAAACATTTATTTTTGCAAATTTGCTTTTGATTTTTTCCTGTTGAGCTTTGAAAATGGAAAGTGAAACAAAAAAACAAAAACAATACACAAATTTTTATATAGGTATGTATATATATTTTATTTGATTTTATTTTTGTGCTTGACAAACGCTCGCTTGGATACAGATACGAATGCGGAATTATGTATAATAGCAAAATATATATATGTACATATATTGATATATATTATATCTGCCCCTAAAGCAATCTATTAACACCCAAACGGAAAATTTTCACAATACTTTTACGCTGAACGGAATGAATGAAATACTGAAACTGAAAATGTGTATAGCTATAGTATTTATTAATAAGTCAAGTCTGGGCAAAATAAACGGTGGGCGTTATTGCTACCACTGGCATTTAATCTTATCAGCAAAATATAAAAATATTTATACACATGTAGTATATAGTCCAACGTCATTGAAAAGCCATAAGTGCCAGAATATTAGCTACTGAAATTGGGGCTAATTAATTGATAAACTTCAAGTTGGTTCAATTGTTAAATAATAATTAACAGCGGTAGAGTAAACACGAAGCTAACGTCATTGGCAACAACATTGAAGAAAGAGTTAGGCAATAGTTAACAGCGCTTTAACAGCGGAGTTGAACAGTCGCTAACAACGGTGCGCTGTGTTGCCGTTTTAGCTTGTCTAAAGCTAGCTTATTGGAAAATGCAAAATGCTTGAAAAATTATGAAAATTTAAAATTTCTTTGAGCTAATTTTAACTTTAAAATAAATGTAATACCAATTTGTCCTTTTTTTTATATTTTGTACTTTTCTTTATTATATTTTGTAGAAAAATAATGCAAAAACTCTATTTGATATATGGTCTGCTGTGCTCGACTGAACGTTTGAATCTTGTTAATCTTATCTGACTGTTAACATCGATTTTGGCATATGTTTCTATGTGTTTTATGACAACATAGCTGTTCAATGACTAACAGAAATCTTATCTTGACATTGAAATGACGAGTTCTAATCTCTTAAATCATTATAAACTATTTTTAAACTATATTTAAATGTTTGAATTACTAGCCTATTTCTTTTGAATGGCATAATTATTGAGTATCAACTAAGTAATTAGATTCAAACCACTAAAAAATATGCAAATAAAAACAACTCTAACGAATGAAATTATTTTTTTAAATAAATAAAATATATGATTAAATTTTCTATTAATTCGGTGTGCTTTGTTTTTTTCTTCTTGAGAATATTTGACTTTTTAGCTAGTGTTTTTAAGTTTTTTTTTTAGAATTTTTGGCTTATATTTTTTAATGTTTTTTTAATCTTTGCTTTTTTGCTTATGTCTTAAATAATTTTTAGCTTTACTAGCTTTTATTCTTTATTCTAATTTCTATTTTCGTTTTACAATTTTTATATTTTTATTTTAAATCTATCTTATTTCCATGCTTCTAAATCTGACAGCACTAACAGAGCTGCCGCTGCCTCTGCCTCTGCCTCTGTCGCTGTTAAGGTTATGACTGCTTCAAGGAAGCTCTGAACAGAACAACAAAACCTTTGCTAACATTTGTTTATTACACACTCGGCGTGTGTGTGTGTGTGTTGTGTGTGTTGTATTTGTACACTTTTATGTGTTTTGCAATTAAAGAGCGCGTTGCCTTTTCGTTTAAGCCATTTGTTGCCATTTGAATAAATTTATTAGCGTACTTACACACACTGAAATGCTTGAGGGGAATGAGTTACCAAAGGTCACACACAGACACACTGGATATGTATGCAACAAGTCGTTCTCGCGGTGGTTGTTGTTGTTGCTGTCTGGCAGCTCCAGTCCAATATGCAAGCGCTCTCTCTCTCTCTCGCTTCTGCTCTCTTTTTCGTTCTCTGTCAACTCTTCTTCACTGCTGCTGCTGCTACTGCTGCTGCTGCGCTGCTTTTGCAGTCGTTTTGTAGTTGTTGTTTTCTTAAGGCAATGCGATCACTGAGCATTCGCTGTTTCTTGTTATTGTTTGATATACAGTTGATAAATTGCTTTCATAATTTTTACAACAATTTCAATGACTGCCTGTATGTGAGCGTCACAACGTTTATGTGTGTGTGTGTGCGCCGCGCTGGATGACGTCGGCGGCTAAACAGAAAAAATTTCTTTTATTTCAGCCGCATGATGAATCCGTCTACACATATTTATCTTCTTTGTATCTAATCTAATCACTTGAGACGCGCGCGCAGCACAAACATTAACTTTTGCTTAACTGTCGTTTTTTTTTCTAAGTATTTGCAACTATTGTTTAAAACGTATTATAAAAACACAAAAAAACAAAGTGAAATCTTTTAAACGATTTATTTTAATTATTTTTTTCAACAGCACAGCTGTCCAAGTCATACGCGCAGTGTGAGTCAACTCCGACGAATGAAGGTGCGACGAAGTCAGCAGTTTGGCCAAGCAACATGTGTGTGAGAGCGGCACAGCTAGCTATATGCTGCCAGCGTGCTAGAATGAGTCAACAGGTAGTGTGAGCGGCGCAGTGGTGCTGCTAACAGAAAACAGTGTTGCCGTATTGCAAGCACAACTGCTAGCGCCATCTAGCCGACAGCGATCGCAACCACTATCGATATACAAACGAAATGTAACGAACGTTACATTTTGAATGGGCAGCAAAATCTAATTAGATACATAAAGCGCTTTACTGCCGTTCGCTCACTGGATTAACTAATTAGATTATGCCAGTCACAAAGTGTGTGTGTGCCCCGAAGCCAGCTAAAAACGCCCCTTTGGACAGAGACAGTAACACAGTGGTGTTAATTTACAGCAACAATTTGATGCGCCTCATTAGCACCGTAGACTGTACATTTTCAATTGATTAAAAAGCCAAATGGAAATAGAGAAATATACAAAATAGCAATTTAGAGACAGCCTCAAATCGATACTGAGTAATTTTCATAAATATTCCGCTCATTAAAACAACAACAAAAAAGCGACAACAAAATGCCCCCTGGCTATAAAAACAGTCACGATATCTATATATACTATATATATAATTTATTCTGTTCAACAAAATTGCATTTAACAATTGAGTGAGCCTCGAGCTGTGTTTAATAGTGTACAAATTGTAGAAACATTACGATTTCGTTTACGATTACGTTTACCGCCCCCCCAAAACCAACAAGGCGGGGAAGTACAGCATAATTAAAGCAAAAATCTATATAACTTCTCTCTTGCTTCTCGCTCCTTCTCTCTCTCTGTCGCTCTTTGTTTAATTAGCAGCTCAATATTTCATATGCAAATTGTTTAAATTGTAAAAGAATCTTAATAAAGTTGTTTCAAATCGTTAGCAAGGGGCAGGGGCAGTACGGTGGAGAGGGTATATATAGCAAACCAGTTTTGGCTTATCAGTCGTGTGTTTCAGTATTATTCATAGAGCAATTTGTATTCGTTGCTTGGTATTCATATGGCCCATAGCTCAGCATCATTATCGATTCGAGTAGATAAACAAATTAATTACGCGCTATTGAAATGTTTAGCAAAAGTATCAATTGATTAACAAATACCCTGTAAATTCTTACAAATGAAAGTTTATTGAACTTTCTACTGCTTCCACTTCTTTCGCATAATTATTCATGCCTAATATTACATTTCCGTTGCTAAATACTTGACCTTAACTAATGCCCACTTTATAGGGTATATTGAAGGTTTGTCCATAAAAGCTTCAAAATACCTCATAATTTATGCAACACAAGCCGCGACAGTTAACGGTTAACATTTTGCTTTGAGCCATATACACAATACAAGAAGTCACATTCACAATTGGCAGCTTACACTGCGAGAAATTAAAGGTTCTAAAATAATATCTATAACAAAGTTTGTGTTTCCAAAACTTTTAAGAATTAGAAAGTTGAACCATTACTAGCTTAAAATGCATAACATTTTCTCGCAGTGTACTTCTGAAACTTTCAAGTTATGCCGATAACAAAAGCGCTGATCGATAACAAATGCCGATTTAAATTCTTAAAGACAGTTAATACCGCTAATGTTGAATAAAAAGAATATATAAAGTGGCTTTAATATGTGAATAAAGTGAATGAGTGTTTGAAACAAATGATTAGGTAACTTGAGTGCTGAATTTTCCATTGGAAAAGTGGAAAAAACAATTGCAAGTAATAAATTAAAATATATTTAAAAAAAATAAAATGAATAAATATGTTAATTTCTGTATAAACCAGATTATCGAATGAATGCAGTTCGAATATTGAGAACATATCACAAAAAAATAAACACTCACTTGACTTTCATTTTAAGTTTCACTTTCATTTGACAGCTGAGCATCCAGGGGAATACCATTACTATTTAGTCAAAATATGAGCAGTGAAAAGTGCCTTTTTTTAATCCCTTTGTTTAATTTCACTGTTCATTTAATTTGCGAAGCTTTACTTAATTAAGCAATACTTAAAAAATGCTTATTATAATAATCAAAAAAAAAAACAGCGGTTGCCTTTTAATAGTTTTGACATTTCAAATGACAAATAATAAATTGATAAATTGCACAAAATGTGAAATAATAATTTAAATCGCTGTGTTAAGCATTTCCCCATTTGTTTATACACATTTTGCCAATTTATATTGATTATCATTATAATTGCGTTTAATAATATTACACTGAGTGCCAGTTACAACCATTGTTTTCGCCACCCTTTTGCCCCCCTTTGCCCAACCCTTTTTTGCTTAAATACACTGGCAGCTGTTGCATTGATTATAATGCAAATTATTTATTTATTCATCTTTTAAGCGTGGGCATTGTTAATTATTCATTCCATATGTAACAGAGAGTTTAAGGGTTAATTTTTATATATTTAAAGAGGGAATAAGTTTGTTTAAAGTATATAATAGGCTGTAAAATGTAGTTGTAACTGGAATTTTATTTTTTTATACATATATTCTCCGTTTTGATTTTTAATACTAAAAATTCTGCCAAAAAACCTTCTTTATTATTTTTAATTTTTATAGAGCATTTAAAATTTTAAATTCCATGCTCACTTTAGGCTCAACTCTTTTGTTCCATTCTTTATTTTTTTTTTTAAATATATTTCAATTTTTTTATTGTATTGCTTTTAATTAATTGTTGTCATTCAAGTGACAAACAATTAAACAATAAATCAGTTTTAACATAATTGTGCAATTATGTGAAATGTGCGACTTTTCCATGCGCAATTTTCCTTTTGAAAACTAGTTGAGTATCTGCTGCGTGAATCATCGGGAAAAACAAATGTTAATGTTAACAACAATTGGCAAATGGCACTTAAATAGAATTTTTATTTTTGTATTGTACAAAAATGGTGAAATTTATGACACATTGCACAACACTGTAACAATAAGCGTAGCACAACACTACAACTACAACTAGAACTAGTGTGGACTGTGGAGAGTGGAGAATGGAGAGTTCCAATTACAATTGCGGTAGTCCATTGTTATAAAAGTTCAGTCCATTTAGGGCAACTCGATTGGCATTTTCAATGGAAAATCAATTGAAACGTTTGCGAATGAGGCATAAATTCAGTTTAATTACACCTTTAAGAGCATTGCTACTCGCATTCGCATTGGCATTCGCATTCGATTAATTGCGCTAACGGTAGCTAATGTTATCGACACCATTGTCATTGATAATAAGCATCTCATCATCATCGGACTTTAGAATCGGTTCTGAATGTTGTTCGGTCAGTTGTTGGTTGTGATTTTAACTGGAACTATGATGAGATTGAGTTGGAAAAACTAGTTTAGCTACTTAGTTAGCTTTTGTGGCATGCTCTGTGTGGCATGCCACTGGTCACCGCCTTGTAATCATATGAAGTAACGCCTTGAAATGCCCAGTTACTCATAGCTATTCAGTTACTTTGGGTCTTGTAACCAGACTCCACAACTCTAATGACTCCACTTTAGCACTCCAACGTGTGTGGCACACGTTGCAAGCACATGTGGCACGACATCGTGTGCTTCATTCAATTCCACTTCTCCAGCCATATAATCAAAGGTATCAGCAAATTGTTTGTCAACAAATTACGCTAAGCCTGACAAATTGATTAATAACAATTAAATGTAATTACGCAGCGAGGGCTGTTACAGAACTTGCCTAAAGTTTGGACTAAGTTAAGAATGAACTTCAATTGCTCAGGTAATTAATCAAAAAACTAAAGAACTGCTTCGCATAATCAAAAAAAGTTTTTTTTTTGACATTATATATAAAATCAATTTACCAAGAAGTGTGCATAAAAAAGTAAAAAACTTGAGAACTGCTTTAAAAAGTTCCCAAAAATGTGCTCTATTTTCAAATTTAACCTCAATTTAGGAAGAAAATTTCATACAAATGTGAGAAACTTCAGAGCTACTTGAAGAAGTTACCAAAAATGTTCCCCGTTTTCAATTCAGATATAGAGCGTGTAAAGATGTGTAATATTTTGCTTTAATCGCATGCTTGATTGTTTACTGCTTAATTTTAATCTGGTTTTAACATTTCCTGGTTTCCCCATCTCTGCCAAATCTTTGTGTGATGAGTAGACAATTCTACAGTGACTCACTGAAATCTACCTTCAGTGCTGACGCTACAAAAGCTAATTTCTAGACTCGCCAATTGATTTTTAATTAATTTCATTTGTTTGTATTGCTTTAAAATGCTATGTCTAAATTTAGTATTAGCTTTAGTTAAATTTAAATATAGCTAATTGAGTTTTTTGCGTATCTTATCAGTTAATAGTTAAGACTGACAGAAGTGTGTCACTGATAAGTTTGGCGACAGTTTCTTATCGATTCGATTTCATTGAGTTTTTGAGCAATTTGTATAATAATTATAAAATATCTCCCCACTTTTTCAGCATAAACATAGATGATTAATCAGCTCTCACTCAGTTGGGTTTGGGGTGGGAGAGGGACAAAAGCTCACCGTGTTGTCCCTGTACCGTTCCCCGTGTAGCTGCGATGACTCATGGGATCTACAATGCGATATACACGAGATATAAAACTGAACCCAGAGAACATTAAGTTATAAGAGAAACAAACAAAGACGCTAAAAGTCCCTGAGTCATAAAAGTGGCGCTTGGGCTACATAACAAGGAGGTTAGGTTGAGGAATTTCGGTTCGGGCGGGGTAAGTCCTAAGGTGAGTGTAAGCGTCTAAGTGTACGCTTAATTATAAAGCCAAGTGTCAGACCGTTTTTAATGAGGGGCGTATGTTAAATAATTGAATTTGTTTTTGTACTGTTTTTATTGATAAGCTACCATAATAAAATTGTTGTTATTGGGGTCACAAACATTTGGAATCCCAAATATGAGTGTACTTATGAATGTATTCACTTTTATGGTAACAAAACTTACCGTTTGTATGTTTGTTTTCAGCGGCTTGGTTTATCAATAAACAAAAAGTCGCTGGTAACCCCAAGTTTAGTATTTAATAACGTTGTTTTATTTTAAGCACGTGTCATTTGATTATGTTCAGTATTTACACAAACACACACTCACTCACACAAGGTACAAGCACAGTCTGTCTTTTGGGGGGGAGTTTAGTTTGGAGCACACTGTGCGTAGCGTTAACTGTTAAACGAATACGAATACGACGCTTAAATACGTAAAAACGAACTTTGTTATGCGCCCGACGATCGCGACGACTGCGTTTTGCGTTTGCGTCTGCGTTGTTCGAATGCTCGCAGCGGAATGACTGACTCGATTGTCACCAAGCGCTCAATAGGGCACACACAGGCAGAGAGCGTGGCTTCAAAAGAGAGCGCGCACGCGAGAGAGTAAGTGGTAGGTGATGTGCCTTACCTGAGAGAGCGTGTAAAGCAAACACGCGCTATCAGCTAAGCAGCTGCTACTCTCTCACTCTCTCTCTTTTATGGTTGTTTGCTTAATCATATTGTACACAAAGTTCGCATAATGCAATGCATTGTGCGCTTCATTGCTTGTTGTCGTTGTTCGTGGTGGTTTCTGGTTTCTACCGCTGCTTCTGCTGCTGCTGCTTCTTTCCCATTCTTACTTATCACTCACTCACTACCGGGTGTGTGAGAGTGTGACGTATTGCACAGCTGTTCGCGTCACCCAAACCGGTAGAGTGAGACGACTCTGAGGTGTGATCTTCTTTTGCACGCCGTTGCTCTCGCTGCTTCCTTATGGGCATGCGCGACATTCAACTCTCAGCTGCCGTGATTGCTCTCTCGCTTGCTTGCTTGTTGTTGTTGTTGCTTATGCTTATTATTATTCTTATTCTGCTTTCTTATTCTGTCATTCTGTCTTGCATAATTACACGAATTTTTGGCGCTGACTTGAGTCGTTGTGTCATTTGCATGGCAGCTGAACGCATTAATGGAGCGTCTGGCGAGGTGTGCTCCACAAGTTACGTAATTAATATATATTTACAGCCCATACAGAGCTTCAAGTGTTGCTGATTAGTTTCGAATAATGTTTACGAGCAGCTGAGAAATTGTGTAAACGTTGAGTGACGAGTAGACGATTTTGATCAATTAAACAATTGACAAAGTCGCAATAAATGTTATTTAAGTCACCCACCTGATGATGGGCATAACAACCATTAAAGCAACCCACGCGCAAAATCTTAAATAATTTGCCAATTTTATAACAATTTTACAGTGGACAAAGCAAAAGTCAAGTCATGCACAGTTAGAGAGAATGAAAGTAGTGCAAAAGCAAACAAAAGAGGAGCAAGCAAACTGTGCAGTCGGTGTGGGCAGAACGTGAGTTTACGAGAGCGCCAGTGTGTAGTGTGTGGGGAGAGAGCAGCAACAACAACAACAACAACAACAACAACAACAGCAACAGCGTCAGAGGGCCAAGTAAGGAAATTAAAATTGAAAACAAATGAGCAAATGCAAAGCACAGTAAAAGAGTGAGAGAGTGAGTTAAAGAGCAAGTGAGTTGAAGAGAGTGTGTGGACAGCTTACGCATATCCTATACAACTGCCTGACTTGCAGTTATGCTGTGGAAGTGAAAGGTAGTTGCAGCACAGTATACAAACATATCTTATCAGCAAGTATTTAGGTTAGGCTGATAAACCTCAAGTGCTTGCCCATATACACAGGGTATAACAAAACTTGCTAACGGAAATGTCGAACTATTTTCACTAAAGAAAATCGTGCAAAGCAAATACACACACACATACTACATATACAATTGTAAGAGAGAGAGAGAGGGAGGCACATAAAGAAAGTTCAGAGTGCACACGCTGAAAGGAATTTCGTTGAGCGAGAGGCAATGTAATTTGTCAGTTCAAAGACCTTTGCACGTAAGCGCATCAACAACAACAACAGCAACAGCAAGACGTAGCAGCAGCAGCAGCAGCAGAAGATGTAACGACAGCAACAACAACAACAGCAGTGTGCTGCGAGAGAGAGCGCCAGGATCTACTACTACGTGCATATTTGGCTCGAGTTGTTTACACTTGCAATAAGAAAGTGAGAGAGCGAGAGAGCGGTAGTGCGGTAGTGCGCTAGTGACAGACAAATGTGCCAAGTGTGCAGACGTGTGCTGTGTTGCCATCTCCTTTTTGCCGCCTGCAATTGAAGTAAAAATGTAATCAATGTATTTTTGTCACGTTAACGAAATTTAGACAGCAACAACAACAACAACAACGAGAATAAGGAGAAGCAGAAGAAGATGAAGTGGAAGTAGAAGCAGCAGTAGAAATAGTAGAGGAAGTAATGTAACTGTGAATCGAGTGCAGCTGCCTTTAGATTTGTTGTTTTTGTGTTCTGTGCTCTGTGCTCTGTGTTCTGTGTGTTTTTTGTTGTTTTTGTTTTGTGTGCCTGAAAATAAACATAAATTCAGTTGCAGTTGCCGAATTTGCACCGTTGTTGAAATCCGAGCACACACAAAGGATTCAGCACACACACACATATACATATGTACATATAGTAATTATCCTTAGACATTGAATTGTCGCAGCTGCCTTTGGCGCGAGCTCACCTCTCCGTTTCTCTGTTTCTCCCTTTCTCGCTCTAACTCGCACTGCAATTGCTCAATTGCATGTTTGTTAGTTTGCCCCACACCACGATACTTCCCTCTCTACCTCTCTCTCTCTCTCTCACTCTTTATATATGCTTTCCACTGATGTGTGCCTTATGCCACGACTTCCGAGCACATACATACAGTACCTATGTACATATATATATATATATAGAGCGTATATTCACCCCCCGATTATGCTGTGAGACTGAAGAAAACTTAAGTGCATTATGCGCCATGGTCTGGCCAGCTGTCTGCACCCCTAATGCCAGCTCCCTCTCCCTCACACACTCGCTCCCTCTCTTTCCTGCTCGCTCCCTGCCTTTTTTTGACTCTGTAAAATAATTGAGTTCCATGTTATCGCAAACTATTTCGATATGCTACTGCATTGGTAAATTTACGATCAGCGCATTTGCTGGCACTATTTATAGGCCAACTAATTGCACAATCTTTCCAAATAACAGCTAGCTTAAAAGCTATACCCAAGCGATATGGTTTTAAGAGACCCTGTATCCTTAAACTTTAAACTTGCATAACTTTGGTAAAAATGCTTCGATTTTCAAGCGACATAGCATTTTTAACATTATGTATTTGTTACCAGAAATAATTCCACATTTTTAGTTAAAATTTTTAGAAATTTTAATTTTTTGCCAAATTTTGCATACCTACCCCTTTACGTTTTTTTTCAAAAAATTTGAAAAAATTTTTTTTACAAAACCTTTCAAAAACTATACCAAACGATTAGAAATTTTGTGTAGGTTTAGAATACATATACTTTATGGGATCGAAAATTAGTTTTAAACATAGTTATGTGCAGTTAAAGCTGGGTAAAATTCGATTTTTCTCTTTTTTAATACTTTAAGCTACTATAGCTTTGCTAAATTCTCAGCATACACTTTGTATATCTCTTTACTGCAGGGTCTAAGTCACAGTACACAAATCGATCTACCGATAACTCTACAATCTAACTATATTTTATATTGAAATTTTACAGATAAGTGTGTTGAAAGCTTACGATTAAGTCTAACAAGTCACAAGGTTATTCACACTTCAAATAACTTTAAAGTTGTTGAATAATAAAATAAAAAATTGAGTAATTTTTTGGGTAAACGATTGCTAAATAGAAGTAACGTAGTTCCTTATGATTACTACCTTGTGTTCATAAGAATGTCTTTTGGGTATGTAATACTAGCTTTTCGTACAACTCAACAGCTTTGATAGTAGGTAATTTAGCTAAAGTGGTTGGAAATGTTTTTGTTTTTTTTATTTATACTTATATATGTTAAATAAGCACATTTTTTAAAAAATAGTCAATTGACTGAAGTGTTAATTGACTCATGTAGTAAGCTAAATGAAACTTGACTTATGCATAACTCGAGTTTCCCACCAAATATTTTGCTGAAAATAACAAAACAGACTAATTTTAAATTAAGCTAGCCATTAAACAATAAATCGAAGCATAAACTTTGCACATAACTTTAATGTAAAGTTATAAAACTATATCATCTTATCGCAGAGCAAGCAAATCAAACAGATGAATCTTCACGAATGAATCATACGTTATGCCGAATGTGTCAGCAAAATGAATAATTGTAGAAAGAGTAGGGGAGACTTGCTGTCCCTCTCTATCTCTCTTTCGCGCTACCTTTCTTTTAGTCAAGTTGACAACAAAAATAAACAGTTTATAATCCGCAGTGTATCAATATCATCGCAGAGCAATTTGACTCCTCCGTAGACGCCTCAAATTGCATATTATTATAATATTTATTTGCGTTGCTCCTTCATTTTTACCGCAGCTTCAGCATTTTGCCGCTTATCGGCGTCGCAGCGTGCTCTGTGTCATCATAAAGTATTATCAAAATATATATAAAAATATGCCAAGAAAAATAATTTAACGATGCAAAGCAGAGAAGTGACGCGTCGACGCGACGCAGCGCAGCGCCAGTGGAAATCAAACACAGCGCGATAGTAGCAGCGATGCCGACGTCAACGTTAGCGTCTGCGTCAGCGCTGTCGTTGTGTCGCTTGCTTGTTTACCTTGTGTCAGTTGTCAATGCGGCGTGAAATGAAAACAACAACAACAACAACAGCAGCAAAAACAACACTGACGTCTCGAGTTTCAGCGACTTTAACTGTTATCAGCTGAGGTGGTGTTGTTGCCCCGCTTGCACTCTGCTCCCCAGCTCACCTATACGCCACTCACACACGCTGTCCGTCGCAGTCTCTCTCTCTATCTCTCTGTCTGCGCTGCATTGAGCTGTGTGCACTAGAGGTGGAGAACTAACGATAGTTGGTATCATCGGCAGTGGTCTATCGATAGTTTTCGATAGATAGCTGAGTAACAAAAATTTGTTCACATTTTAAAATAATTATTTTTCCTAAATTAAATTAATTTTCATCGACGAAAAAATCAGTTACTATCGATGGTGTTGGCAGTATCGATACAGGTGAAACAATACAGAACCATCGATATTGAAGAGTTACTATCGATGGTGTATTGATAGTTCCAAACCATCGATAGTTCTCCACCTCTAATGTGCACAAAACGCTCTGCTTAAGGCTTTAAACATAAAACGTTTACAGCAAAAGCTCTTAAATGCAGTTTTGTTAATAAAATTAATATATATTTTTAAGTTGCTTTTCTCTATGCACTTTAAGCACTTGACCATGTGTCTTTGTCTGTGTTGCATGTGCCTCAAGTGTCGCTTATTAAGTCATAGCCAAAGCTTGAGCTAAAGCAAAGTTCACAAGCACTTGACGCCCACATAAGTATGCTACACAATTTATGCACGTATTGAGCTGAGAGGCTGCTGCTGATGCTGCCTCTGCTGCTGTTGCTGCGCTGCCTGTCTACGCTCCTTGTTGTAGTTGTTGTGCTTTGTAGTAATTTACGCTTTAACACACGCTTTTGTTTTAGTGCAGCTATGAGAGTGGGGGAGTAAAAGAGATAGCACGCTTCACTTGAGCCGCATTGTTGCTTAAATTTACAAGTGTTGGACAACAACAACAGCAACAACCGCAAGTGCGCTGTGGTGACAGCGGCAACAAGTTAACAATGCAGCGGCGACTTTTGTATAACATATATGTATGTACGTACATATTAACAACAAGCGAAAATAATACTGTTGACAATGACGCAAAACAGGCGAAAGAAAACATTGCATAAACTTGGGCGCACACACACACTGACACACACACACGCACGCAACCTTGTGTTGAAATTTATGCTGTGGAAAATAATGCGATGGCGGCGGCGCTGAGAGCTGAAAAAAAGCTTTAAAACTCTTTTCGCTTTCGCCATTATGGCTGCTTATCGGCATGTCACTGTATGCGTGTGTGTGTGTGTATGTGTGTGTGACATAACATATGTAGTAGCTATGTGCGTGTGTGTGTGCGACCTATGCGTGGATTATATAACAACTCGCTGCATTTGAACAATGCCGTGCTTTGTTGTCCTTGTCGTTTTATCCTCTGGCCAAAAGCAAGCGCAGACACAAAAATATCGCCATTTCTTTTCTATCTTCCGCTCTGTCTCTCTCTCTATCTCTCTCTCGCTCAATTCTCTTTAACCCACTGGGAAGAGTATATTAAATTTGTTAAGCTTATGCAACAGAAAACATCACAAGCCTACTCGATTTAGCCATTTTCGTATATCTATTCGTCTGTTTGTCCGAACGTACTTCCGTCCGTCTCCCGTCGCCTTATAAACAGGCAGATCTCAGAGCTGTTTGGAGTTACGAGCGCCAAATTTGGTATGTGAACTCCATTTTTAGTCAGTCAATGCCAGTTAGTTTTATTTCTCCGATGCCACGCCCCATTCGCCTACAATAAGGTAAAAACTAGACATACCTCGAAAAGAAATCTAAGTAATTCACGAATATCTCAGTAACTAACAGACTTAGAGACACCAAATTTGGCAACCAGGTTACCAGATACAACAACAAGACAATGTGAATATAGATTTTTATAAGAAAGCTAAAATAATTGCCAAATTTACACGCCTTTTTTAAGGCTTGTCTCACTTAACGTATAGTTTTGTAACTTTAAATTGTTGTTAAGGGAAATGAGCAGCAGAGGGTATTATATAGTCGTGCCTGCTCGCCTATACGTTTTTTCCTGTTTTAGCCTGTGTAGAAAAGCCAAAATATTTGAACAATTTGCGCTGCAGATTTGCTTTTGGCAGCGGCAGCCGCAAAGCGTTTCGCTAACGGCCTTTTGCTTTACAGCACTTGCACTCTCTCTCTCTCTCTCTCTCTCTCTGTCTGTCTGTCTCTTTCGTATGTTGCTTCTGCATATGGCAAACTCTAACTTCCTTTGGCTCTGCTACTCTACTTCTCTCCCTCCCTCTTTCTGTGCTGCACTCGTTTAGCATCGTTAAGCTTTCCACTTTCCGCTTTTGTGTGTCGGCCACATTTTTCGTGCTAATATCGTTAAAATGTTATTACAACGTCGTTTTTTGCTTTAAATTTTCGTTGCACTTGCCCTCCCCCATCACCCCTTACCCCACTACACTTCCCCCTGCTATGCTTTTGCAAAAATTATCGTTAGTTTTTGTTTTTGTAGCGACTGCTTTTGCTGGATTTTCGCTACATCGTGTAAAATTAATTGAATGTAGCTGCCTGCAGAGCAGATGGCCAACACGAGATGGCCAAGGAAATGGCTTGTAGAAGCTGTTGAAAGGATCGGGATAGCAAGTGTCGGAGGGGTTGGAGTATAAAGGGGTAGTGTTACTGCCAATGGGCGCTTATAATTTAGCTACTGCAGCCATGCTGCCAGGGCTGCAGGACTGTTTTAAACTATGCGCCGTCCCTCATCGCCTAACAAAGTGCTTAGTTTGAGTGCTTTGGCAAATCGTTATCAAATATTTATAGACGCCGTTGAAACATTTATATATATATACTATATGCTTATAATCCAAATTAAGTAGCAAATAGTTGAGGGAAATTTTAAGGCAATTCTATAAACTAGAAATTAATAATTAGTTTTATAACAAAAATTATTCTTTGTAATCGTAGCTAATAGTTTGAAGGGTAACGCTTTCAATATGTTTAATCGACAGGAAAAGTTGTTGCTGGCCTCATAAACAAGCGAGTCATGTGGCCGTGTCCGTTTGTCCGCACGTCTGTCTGTCCTTTCCCTTAAACACCTTGATCTCAGAGACAAAGAGAGCTGTTCTTCTATAATAACTCTTTAGTATTTCTTACACAGGGTGTGTATTGAAGTTCAATTTATATGCTGAGTAAATTTTCTTGAAGTCGGCCAACTATATCATATAGTTTCTGTATGATTGATCTGCCACAAATAATTGAATTTTGAATGTTGCTGTATTTCTACTCCAAATTTCAGGCTGATTTCTGAATGGCATGCAGACTCGAAAGAGCTTTGTTGTGGATTTCATCTATACAAAACATTCAGTGTGACCCAATTTCAATAAACTTTTTGGGCACACTTGATTTTTTTATAAATCAAATCTACAACTAATCTTAAACTGAAAGAATTTATATTCCTATCAAGGAATCGAGCCTTTATAAATTGTAAATTAAATTTTATATTTATTAAAGTAAATTTTCTCGTTATTTCTTTCAGCTTAATATAAATATTTTCTGAATTTAAACTCGACAGCAAATATATTGTTATTAATTTATTTAATGTCTTGACATCAACGGAAAATGAAATGAAATATTAATGAATAATTGAAATTGAAATGAATGCACTCAAATATTATACAGATTGTGGGATAATGGCATATTTATGGAAAAGAGTACAGACATATGCACATACATACATATATTACATACGTAGACATACATATGTTGTCTTTATATCAACGTAAATTGTGGAATGTGATTAATGTTTTTCATTTGCTTAAGGCAAATACATACAATACAAAAATGAGAGTTGTAACTCTCTGGAGAGAGTTTAGAGCTACGACGGTGATACTTGAAGTTGCCTTATCTTATCGAAACTGTTGAAAATCTTTAAACACAGGAGTTTTCCAACGTGTACGGAAACGTGATAAATATTTGTTTATGCTTTAAGCTTATGACTTTAAAATAACTGGCAGCGATAAGCGTAGATACAATTTGTTTTATTTGCTTTACTGAGTCGAAACTTTGTGCCCCACTCGAACACTCGTACTCTCATACTATAAACATAACCACAACATAGAGTCCAGTCGGCAAAAGGCATAACAAATATAAGTATATATATATATATATATATATAAAGTGAGTCGTGGCTCAGTTTAATAATGTTTTGCAAATATTTGCACGAATAAAGCAAAGGCAAGCATATTTTACTTGGCAAATGAGTCAAGTTTATGCCCAGCAATGGAAGGGTAATGTAGGTTCGAGGTTGCTCTGATTTTAACCCCACACACACACCCCTTTTTTATGGCTGTAGGGGCTACATGACCTTGTGCTTTGCGACTACGCAATGTGAAATGAACCCACGCACATTGCACTAATGATTGGATTGTGATCCGTGAGTTCATTCAGTTGCGTGGCAGCTGCCACATTGCGTGTCTATGTCGGCCCACTTAATTAGTAGAGAGTCTCGTGTACATATATCTAAAGTGTTGCAGATACGGCTACAGTCGGTAACTCTCAATCACTTAATAGATACTTGCATGAAAACGCTTAAGCCACAATACATTGCTTTGGTGTTATAAAAAGATTCGTATCCGAATTAGATTTCAAGTGTTGTTCTATGCTAATTAATTACTTAAGACAATGCTAATAGTAGATTTTAAAAGAGTTGTGTATGAATATGGGAGTAAAATAGAATATTTTTTTGGGCGAACAGACGGACGGTAGGGGAAACGAAAGGAGTTACAGGCGGATGGTAGGAGGAACAAATGGAGAGATGTGCCGATATACGGACAATAGAACGTGCGGACAGATAGACGGGTTAACGGGCGGACACACGGACGCATAGACAGACGGACTTATGGACAGACGGACGCATGGACAGACGGACGCATGGACAGAGAGACGAACGGGTGGGGAGACGGACAGTCAGACATGTCTAACTCAAAGTACAGTCAGGTTTCATATGTTTAGTACAGTCTAATCTTCTTTGAAAGCATTTCTGCTGTTTACATTTAAATAATACATAAAAAATTATATTTGTTATGACTCGAGAGAAAGAGAGAGGGAGATACAGAGAAAGAGACAGTTTATAACTGTTGTTTGCTTATCAGCGATGAAAAGTGAACTATTAGTCAGTGGGCCATGGCCAGAAGTCGCTCAACTGAGACGTGGCAAGGAGTGTGGCGTGTGGCAAGGAAGCGTGTATATATATGTGTGTGTGTGTGTGTCGTGTGGCAAGGAGTGCGGGGTAGCAACACGTTGCGAGTTTCCTTTCCGTGCACACGAGTATCTATCAACATTCCAGACTTGTGTGGGCGCCTTGAAGCGTGGCCCAAAGGCGGACAAGACAAGACGCGACGCGAACCGACGCTAGCGGCATGTGGCATGTGGCAGTGTCGAGGCACGCGTCCTTTTCAGTTTATTATGATGAAGCAGGAGCAAAGAGCGAAGGGAGGGGAAAAGTAGAATAAGTTGGGAGAGCGTGTAGGCGGCTTTTGTGCCAGTTTTGCTTGGCTTGGCTTAAAGTTAAAGGAAATTAAAAAAGGCGCCCAACGTGTGCATTGGAAATTGAATAAAGCAAAAGCCGAAAAACTATTCATTTGCGGTTATTTTCATTTCTTTAGCATTCTCTTTTCGGCTTATCATCTCGCCGGAAATGAGTTCCATTTTGCTTTGACAGTTTTGCACTGACAAAGATGCAAATGTGCCACTTATCAGCTATCATTTGAGCTTTTATCAAACACACACACACTTGAACACTCTTTGGTCCATTGTTGTGCGTGTGTGTGTGTGTGTTTATCTTTTTTGGGGCCCGCATTCGAATTTCTGAGAATTTATCTAGGTCTCCAGGTTTTTTGTGTTGCTTCCATTTTGCCTTTTCATCAATCAAAAGTGCGTGAAATCAAATTCGTATGCCTCATTGGCAGTAGGAGCACGCTTCAGCGCATACATAAAGCAGTCCAGGATATCAAGATTGGCTGATAAAAAAGCGTTAGCGAATAGGCCAAAGATAACAGAAGCACATCAGGCGCAGCTAATGCGGTCAACACAACGAAAGAGAGCGATAGAGTGGGAAGGGGTAAGAGAAAGAGAGAGAGAATGTGCTGCCATAAAATGGCACAATAAAATCAGTTATATATATCTTTAACTGTAGCGTTAGGTGTGGAAAGCCGTGTGGCGCCTGCAAAGCCAACAAAAATATATATTTTATTAGCCGAGAAATTCTATAGATACACAGCTATTGCCTAAAGGCACAAAACATATAGCATGCACTGGGAGAAATTAGTATGTAAGGCCTCAGACTGCTAGCTGTTTAAAGTAATCGCGTTTTAAGCTACTACTTTCGTCCCTAACGTGTGCTACCGCTCATATTTGCAGCTGTTTGTATACAAAATCGAAAGCTCGCAAAGAAAAATTGTTTTTAATATTTAAATTTCGAAAAACTTTGGCTTTTATTGCTCTATAGTCATAAAATTTTCAGAAAGTATACTTTTATAGGTATTAATTCTATATGCCAACTGTCAAAACTCTTGCTTTAAAACTGCTCTTATCAAGTTTTTAAAAATTTTGTTAGCTAATGGAAACGTAGTAATATTAAATACAATGCTTGAGCTGTAGACACAGCCCAGCAGTGTTGTCACAAAATTTGTTAACTCTAGCTCATATAGTTCTCGAGTGCCTTGTTTTTTAACGACGAATAAACTAAATTCAAGCTAATTTCAACTTATGTTAAGCCCAGTATACTTTAGCTCAGTGTAGTAGTAACTTCTCTCACATGCTGCATAGAGCACGCAACTGGAGACTTTGTGCTCTTGCCACAAGTGGTCTGTTGCATGCCACACCAAACTGCCTTGTAGCTGTTACGCCCACATTACCGCCTTGTTTGCGGTTCAAGCATTAAAATTGCATGAAGCTGAAGTTGATTTGAATGTGGCAAGCGTCCAGTTGCAAAATGGGGCACATAGGCACAACCATGTGCTGTCTCTCTCTCTCTCTCACACACATACTCTGTGTGGGTGTGTTGAAAAATGTATCACCTGGGCAAACCACATGGTCATATTCCCAGGCGCATGTCATGGACAGCATAAATTCATGCCACTTTTGCTGCTACCATTTCCCCAACTCAAGTGTGTGTTGAGTGTGTGCGTATTGATAAGTCTGGCCAACAATAGTAACGGCTTTTTATACTATTTGATGCCAGAGTTGCCACCACATTCGATTGTCGAGCATTTCAACCCCTCACTATAACGAAATCAACGTCGCGGCAGATGTGCAAAGGATACGCGACGCTGCGACGGCGCAGGACACGCTCGGTAGCGCAGTAGCAGCAGCAGCAGCAGGACATTTATACTTTCGTATGCATGTTAGTGTTATGACGCATGCGGGACGCGTTTTTCCCTTCCATTTCCAACTATCTACCTTAACATCTCTCCCCCTCTCTTTGTATGTGCTGCAGATCAACCCTAGAGCAAATTATGCTTGTTGTTTAATTATACTTTTCGCTTTTCCACCCGAAAGACATATGTACTACATATATACATATATTGTAATCATTTCGAACAGCAGAGTAACAACACAGCTTTGTTGTTGTTTTTGGTACAGGCACAAGTTGATCATAGTGTTCTTGTTGTTGGTATTGTTGCTGTTGCTGCTGCTGCTGCTTCATGTTTACATGTTTCATATGCTACGGAAATCCTTGATGAAACTTTAAAGTGTTTGCATAAATTTGGTTTCCATGCACTCAGCAAAGTGCTTTGAAAGGGGTATGCTAGCAATTTTACCAAGAAACATAAGCAGCTTTAAAGGAGGATTTTTAAACTTTTTAAAAACTTAAATATATAATATATATTAGTATAGTGGAAATCACTTTAAGAATATGCTTATTTTCTTAAAGAAAACTTATTTCAGGAAATAGTAGTTTACAAATATAAATCTTTATAGTTAATAAGTGACAATGTTTTAATCAAATAAAGATGAGTCTCAGTCTTAAATTTATTTAGGAAGATCTTAATATAATATATTTGTTATTATTAGGGTATATATGGCTTAGTAAAAAATATTTAAAAATTTAAAATGCTGCTAAAATTTAAGACGAAGTTTTAAGTTTTAGTAATTTTAATTTTAGTCAGAGTTAACTTGAATTATTTAAAGTTTTGAGCATGAAAAAACCTAAATTTTAAAGCAAATTTCCACAGCTAATCCAGAAATATAATTTTTTAAACGTTAACTAAAGGGTATTCACTAGTTCGTCAAGCTTTAACGCTTCGCCTGCTTGTCTTTTTGCTCTATTTCTACTTTTTTTTTAGTATTGTTACTTTCACATTGTTTGTTACTTTGCAGTTTTTTCCGAAATGTTTTTTTATGAGCAAAATATTGGCTTTACTCTTGATACACACACAACAACACACACACACACACAACATATAGCCATTATAACTGCATGTAGTGCAGTGTAGTGAAGTGTAAGAAGTAAAAAGTAAAATTTCATATATATTTTTACAACATTGCCAACAAATAGCAAATAAAACAAAAGGAATTTCAAGCTCTTTATTGCGACAGGAATGTGTTTAAATTAGCTAAATAAATAAAAGTAAAGTATAAAATAAAATATATTATGTTTTAGAGAGAGAGTTTTGTGGTGTAGCAAACTAAGTAAAAAGTTTATTTAAATGCAAACTGTATTTGAAATTTCTGTATTTATACATTTTACTAGCATATCAAATACGAGTTTGTGAATGAAATTGTCCAGAAATTGAATCCATTATTGTGTTTATGGCATAAATATAGTATTAGATTTACTGTTCCCTGTCTCCCCCTCTCCCTCTCTCTTTCTCTCATAGAATAATATACAAATTGGCAATTTTGCATTTTGCATAATAGTTTTATTTGTGGAAAATCAAGTGAAGCTATTTTGCTATGCTGTAAGTTCAACAAAATTGTGCCGCAAAACAAGTAAATATTTTTCCAAACCACATGAAAGGTATTTTCTCTTTTGATTTTTCATGCTACAGGAAAAATCTGTTGCATGCAAATTGTGTTGCAAGTGTAGGGAAGAAGAAGAAAGTGCTGGAAACAGTGTAAAGTTGATTCATTCATTCATTTAGACATTTATTCATTCAACTATTCACTTCATTCATTGGCCATGCAAATCCTTAGACACATATACACATATATACATACAAATTTACACCTTCTGGGTATAGTTTGCAAAGTCCTCGGATAATCCGCATTAGTTAGCACAATAGACAGAGCATATGGCCAGGACTTAGTTTAGTTTAGTTTGGGTTACGGTTACAGTTCCGTTTCGTTCGTTCCGTTTCGTTTCTGGTATCGTGTTGTGCCTCAACCACGTGGCAGTTGCAACTCCCGCAACTATTGCACTTGTCGCCAGTCGGTTAGCCAGGACAATGCCAATGACAACGACAAGGACAAGAACAACCACTACCACTAGGACACTACGGCAAGGACAACGCAATGTAAATTGAATCGTGTTTTCTAACATTTCATTTGGCATTTGTCAATTGTCTAAAATGTCTAAATGTTAACCTCAATGGAAAGCTCAACGCCCCGTAGCAATGCAATAAAATATGTATTGCATATTCCAATTTTAATTTCTCAATTCATTTTATGTACAATTCAATGTACACATATATATATATATTTCTATTTTTTTTACTCCCATTGCTGCCAATCGCTAAGGCAAAAGGTAGAGCAAACCGGACAGCAGACTGTACAGGAGCCACAGGAGTGCCACAAATAACAAATTGCTTGTCATTGGCATCTATTGGACGGTTGCGGAGTGGAGTGGAGTGGAGTGGAGCAACCCATTTGGATCCGCATAGACCCATACAGCAATTTCCAGTCAGTTGGTTGACTCGGTTGTGCCCGGTACAACCGGAATATTCCCAGCTGGGGGGACATTGCATTTACAATTTCAATCTCTATTAAAATTCATTGAATCCCTTGCATTAGTTGTACGTCTCACTGTCTCGCTGTCTGCTTGTCTCTCCAACGCACAGTGTCTCCAAGTTTATGCAAATTAATTGAATTGTAGTGTTTGCAGCAATTTTAGCTAGGAGTTTGAATTGAAATGTAAACTGCGGCTCAATTATTCAATGATTTTATAAAAGATCTTTGCTATGAGAGCATGCTTTGAAGAAGATCCTTATTCTCTTATTTAAGATCTTCAATTTAGATTAATATATACAGATTGGATAAGTCTTTCTTTTAATTAACATAACTTTTCTTTTGTCTTCTTCCAGGTGTTCTGACTTCTCGATTGGGTAAGTGTTTTATATAGCTTATAAAATATAGTCTTATCTACTGATTAACAGAACTTTTCTACTTCATTCTGATCTTGTATCGCTGATCATACAAACTATCAAATTCGGTTGAACTCAATGTTTTTTAACAAATATTTTATTTTACTCAAAAAAATATATATTCAGCTTAAGTTAGGTATTGAAAAAGTACTTCTTAAACTACTGTTATGCAGCAACTAAGCCCAAAGTGTTGATCAACCCGGGCACCTTACGTCTCTGCAGTTTATCATTGGAGGTCTTGGGTAGAGAATCGAGAAAGTACACACCTCCACGTATATGATAAGCGCCGCTCAAATGTCGCTCCACAATGCTTATCACTTGATTAGCACTAAGTTTCTGACCATCCTCATCCGAGGTGCGAACCACCGCACAGGCTGTGAGATTGGTGGAGACCTCATCAGGTATACCGAAGACACAGGCCTCACTTACACCCGGTAGACGTAAAATAAACTCTTCAATTTGCTCGGGATAGATTTGAAAGTTGTTGTACTTGAAGACATCTGTGTCGCGTGTCTGTATGTATAGATAACCCTCGCTATCGATATACCCAATATCGCCAGTTCTCAGCCATTGTCCGTCCGGACTCAAGGCGCGCTTTGTGGCCTCCGGATTGCGATAATAGCCGGCCCACTTGTAACGTAGATGAGCATAGATAATGCCCACTTCGTTGATGCCCAAAGGCATGCGTAGTTTATCCAATACTCGCAGTTGCATATTTCGCATGACCTTACCCTCGCAGCCGAGTGGACCGCCAAGGTTCTTGCTCACCCCACCGACCTCGGACAGACCATAGCCCACTACGAAACGCATGTTGCCTATCAGCTCGTACATACGACGCGATACTGCCTTGCAGACCTTGGAACCAGCTCCAATGAGCACCTGTACCGACTGCAACTGAGCCTTGATCTTTGGCAGATCACTTTGACATTTGGAGAGCAAAGCAATTTGATGTGAGGCCAGAAAGAGAAAGGTCACCTGATGTCGTGGGACAACCTGTAGCAGATACTCCACCGTATAGGGACGACTTGTAATGATGCGCTTACAACCATTTAGCAAGGAGGCTAACAGCATATAGGTGCCAGAGATCCAATACAAAGGACTGAAGGACATTACAATAGTGTCGCGAGTGTAGGTGTTGGGACTGAAAAAGGAGTAGGAATGGATTATAAGTAGTAATGGACTGCAATTCCCTTCACTTACTTCTTGCAATTGCAGATGAGACTGCGATGGGAACGAGTTACCCCCTTTGGCATGCCTGTTGTGCCCGAGGAGCAGACTATAAAGGCGGTGTGATCGCCATTTAACTTAGGACAAGGCACATAGCTAAAGAAAGGAAAGAGTGCATTTTAAAGTAGGATCCTTTGATATACATATTTTGGCAACTTACGCAGCTACTGCTGCACTCTCGTCCTGCTTAAGTAGCTCCTGAACATCATTTACACCTGCCAAGTGACCATTTACCAGATAGATCAAAGCTGGTTTTGTCAGTTTCTCATTTACAGCCTTGATAGTTGCATAGTTTTCTATATCGCAAAAGATTAACTTGGGTTCTGTAATGTCGTACATGTACTTGACGGTTGCTGTGTAAATAGAAAATCGGCTTTAGGCAGTGCTACTACACTCTAGAATTGAACCTACCTTGATCGAAATCCGGATGCAGTGGATTCAAGGGCGTGCCACAGAGCATTGCGGCTATGGTAACACCAGTTAGATAGGTTGTATTGCTGGCTGAGATGCCGATGACGTCACCACAGCATAGACCCAATCGCTTAAAGGCCCTTGCTATGATGTGACCCTGTTGAGCCAGCTGAGCTCCTGTTAGTTCCAGACCCGTGGTATCACAGTGTTGCAACACTTTGTCGGCATTCAAGTTGAGTACACGCATTGTCACCTCACCGAGTGTCATTTCGGGTCCGTAGAACTCCTTGCCCCTTGGTCCCGACCAGGTGCGTGTGGCAGCATCGTAGTGCACTACACAGGAGGCGCCACCGCCTCCGTTCATCTTAACGGTTTGAAGTCTGGCTTTCAACTAAGTGTTTTACTGCGTCTCAGAACGTTTTTATACATGTGGCAAGAGTCGTAAATAGGAAGCAGAAGTTGTTTCTGTTAATTGCTCAAACACGTTGTCAGACGTCAAAGATGTTGTTGTTGTTGCTGTTTTCACGCTGATCTTTGTCATTGTCATTGGAATTGGTCTAAATAGATGCTCATTTAGTGGCTACATGACACAGACAGTTGGTCAAGACTAGGTAAATTAGTGTCAAGAATCAGTTAGCCTTCATTTCATTGAAGAATCAATCGCCTGACTTGCCAATTAAGACAATTAAATGAATGATGTAATCACTTTCCAGTCTAGAGCATAGGAAAGTTTCTACCAAGAAAACAACATATTTAAGCTTTGCTTTTAACACTGTTTATTTAAAAGTTTTCGCTACAATTGTGTCGTGCCGAAATTGTTCTTAAGTTCCGCCAAGATTCTGCGTCTTTGTATCTTCTGATTTGTGGTCTTGGGCAACTTGTCCACAAAGTAAACCCCTCCGCGCAGATGAAAGGCCTCACTCAAATGCTCCTCGACAATGCCAGTGATCTGCTCTTTAGTCAACTGTTTTCCCAAATCATTTTCATCACGCACCACCGCACATGCGGTTAGATTTGTGGATATATCATCGGGTATGCCAAAGATGCCCACTTCATGGACCCCTGGCAAATGGAGTATGACATCTTCAATCTGTTTCGGATAGATCTGAAAGTGATTGTAACGAAAGACATCCGTGTCGCGTGTCTGAAAGTGCAGACAACCATTGTCATCAAAGTAACCATGATCACCGGTCAGCAGCCACTGACCATCTGGTGTCAAGGTCGTCTGCGTGTCTTGGGGATTACGATAATAGCCACCCCAGCGTTGATTGAGGCGTATGTGTATATGACCCGTCTGATTGGGTCCCAAAGCAGTACCCTGCTCATCCAGCAGACGTACTTGAACATTGCGCAACAGTTTCCCCTCACTACCCAATGGACCGCCCACATTCTTGCTCACACCCCCAATCTCTGAGAGTCCATAGAGCACAGCGAATCTATCTTGGCCTAGAAGTTCGTACAGTTGACGCCAAATGGCTAAAGGAAGCTTGGAACCACTGCAGACAAAGGAATTAACCGACTGAAGTTTGGCTACGAGAGACGGCTCTGCGCATTTGGCCAGCAGCGCCATATGATGTGGCACGGTGAGCACAAAGTTCACCTCATGCCGTGCCACCAGCTCGGCAAAATACTCGGCACTAAAAGGGCGATTGGTGATCACGCGTTTGCAGCCATTAACCAGCGAAGCGAAGAGTGTAAAGATGCAGGAAATCCAATAAAGCGGACTGAAGCAGAACAGCACCGTCTTGGCCGTGAACAGCTGTGGACTGAGTTGAGGAGAGGGTAGAAGAGGCTAGGAGGGTTAGTAGGGGAAAGAACCTAAACTGAGGCTAACTTACATTTTGGTATTGTTCAAGAGACTGCGATGCGAGCGCGTGACGCCCTTAGGTAAACCGGTTACACCCGAGGAACTTATAATGAAGGCCGTGTCGTCGCCGCTCAAATACGGGCAGGCAAAGCTACAAAACAAGTTAAGTAAAGTAGCGAAAAAAAAAGTAGCTCAGAGACGATCCTTTACTTACAGTGTCTTGGCATCGTAGCCTTCAGCACCGTTCTTGAGTAAATCCTGAATATTACGCACACCGGGCAGACTGCCAGTCAGCAAAATGAGTTCGGTTTTGAATTTTAGACTCCGTTTGACAGCCGCTAAGGTCTCATAGTTGGCCACATCGCAAAAGATGACCTTCGGCTTGGTAATCTCATACATATAAGCAACAGTCTCTGAAAAAGCAAAAAGACTTAGCAACCAGTTGGGCTAACTACTACTCTCTTGACCTACCCTTGTCGAATTCTGGATGCAATGGATTTATGGGCATGCCATTCAAGAGCGCCGCTATTACCACCTCAGTGAGATAAGTGGTATTTGTGGCAGAGATGCCAATCACATCGCCACGATGCAACTTCAGTTGCTGAAAAGCATGAGCCAGCAGACGACTCTGTTCGTAGAGCTGAGCACCGGTTAGACTTTCACCGGTTGGATCAAAGACCTGCATCACTTTATCCGCATGTAGTTTTAGTATCAACAATGCCACCTCACCGAGCGTCATGTCGGGTCCATAGTATTCCTTGCTTTTCGGACCCGACCATATCTTTTCAATGCTATCGTAACTAGTCGACGCCATGCTATCGTTTAAACAAAACACACACAAAAAACTCAAAACTCAACTGAACAGTCGATTGTATGTATGCACTCTATATATAGGGGTTCCATCTGGTTCCAACTTTCAACTCGAATCTGTTAATTAACTTAACACTTCTGTCTACCAAGCTGTTGTTCTACAAAATTTGTCATATGCTCTCTATAGACTGAGTTGACACTGATTACTAGCTGGTTTTATTGTCTACTTCACTTTGTAAGCGATAGACATATGGTGTTTAAAATAGTTACTAATGCTTGGTAGATTTTATTGTATTTTTGGGGTGATTTCTGGACTAGATTGATGGTTTTGAATAGGTTGTCACTACTATCTTTTAAAGTGCTGTTTTGTAAAACACTTTGGGATCTTCCATTCATATAATTTATTCTTTTGTTTTCTAGATTTTCAGTCTGTTCTTCATATAAAATTGATATGGTTTTACTTACTCTATCTATCAATAAAAATCTAGTTCATAGTTAAATAAACTCCATCAGTTATTTCAGCCTTTGTATTTTCGAAATTTTTCCTATATAATTTGATCATATTAAACTAAGTTCTTAGAAAATATATTTCCCTATGTCTAATCGACTATTATCAACGATTAATTCTAAATTGCTTGATTTATTCACAATTTTGAGGCTCTTGAGTATATATCAAAGCTTCTTGCACCACTGTGCGTCTTCAGCGATTGCATAATTTTAACGATTAAACACGATTTGATCTCAGGGCACTGTCTCTGCTTCTCTCTCTCTCTCTCTCTCTCTCTACTCCTAACTCTGCTTCCCTTCCTTGTGGTTGCAACACGCGCAGTTGCATCTACTCGCAGCTCCCACTGTGCCGCACACATAAACTTTGTGGCTGAGGAGGCACAGGTAGACGTGTTGCATGTAGGGTGCAGGGTGCACTCGGCGATAGAGTGGCGCATCCTTGATGCGTACGTACACGCTTCATTTGCGTGCTTAGTTAGGAAATCAAGCGTGTGCTCCAGGACATGCCATAGCCAGAGAGTCGCAATCGGAGTCTGTTGCAGTCACAGACTGAGTTCTAGTTGCAACTTAAAATGCAAGATGCAAGCAGCATAACTGCCACAGCAACTCAGCTGCCTTGCTACACAGACACACTTCAACTTTGGGACAGAAAGTTGTTCGATGAAGGCTTCGGCTGTCGTTACCTCAGTACGGATTCTCTATAAACCTATCTATCTGTGCATGTATGTGTGTGGCAGAGAAGTGAGAAATGAATTTGCCTCTAAGCTGCACAAAGTTCATTTATTGATTTTCATTGACGACACGACGCTAAACTTAAGCTCTGCTACTGCTTGGACTATTGTATTGTAGTTGTTGTTGTTTTTGTTAAGCCTCTGGGCCAACAACTTGGCTAATAGCACGGTCCGCTAAATGTGCATAGAAGAACAACAGCAACAACAACAACAACAGCAACTTAAGTATCTGTCCAGTTGGGTGATGGACTGCAACGTGGCTAATAAAACTTTGGCAACAACTTTGATATTGGCTTTTGATGAGGTCATTAAACAGTCAAGCAACAAAATGACAAAACAACTATAGAAGCAAAATAACAACAATAATAGAGACAACAACACTGTCTCGCTCTCTCTCTCTCACACACACATATAGAGTGCGGCAAATTTGCTGTAGAAATCTCAGCAATTAAGTGCGAGAAAACTGACACAAAACGAGCTGAAAATGCGACACAGCTACCAAAAAGTTGCTGAAAGGGCGCCAGAACAATCTCCAACTCTATAGCCATCTCTCTCTACACTTCGTTCCCTCTATGTCGCTCTCTCTCTCTCTCTTACTGCTGCTGTCCAAATGTAATCAGGCTCAACATTATAATTAACCGCAAATGCAGTTAGAGCCGCGAGTTTCTTCGTGCTGAAATGCGACCCGCTTTTAGGTCCAGCCGCGGGGCAATATGTTGTCGTCACCCCCCGTCCCCACCACCATCACCCCCTTCCTCCTCTCATTCACCCACACTCGACTGCCATTCACAGCGCCTCTGTGTTGGCCAGTCTCAGCTGCTATTAAAACTTTTACGACAAGTAGGCGAAAAAATTACTTAATTAAAATGATTGACTAACAGAAAAGTTTGTGCGAAATCATTTTTACTTTTTGCATACCCTGTGAAAAAAATTGTGTGACAGAAGGGGTAGCTTTACTATGCTTAAAGTTACGTAGAAAGTTGTTGAAGGCTGTGGCTAGTTTGACAGTTTTTTCGAGGCAGTCGCTTAGATTTTCTATCGTTTTAGAAAAGTTTGTTGTTGAAAATTTAAGCATTTTATTGCTTAAATATTTTTTAAAATTATTTACAATTATATTTTAGCAAAATAATATTTTCTTTTCAATTACTGCAAAGTTTCTTGGTAATAAATTTTATAAATTTCTTAAAAGAATCTCATTAAATACTTTACTTTGTAAAATATTATTTTAAATTCTTTTTTAAATGTTTATAAATTTTTTCCGTATTCCTTCAAATTTCTTTACCATCCCATAAACAGTTCCCCAACTATATATTTTTACAAGCAAGCTAGCGCCATCTGGCGTTTAATTGATGACCCAGCAGCTTACAGGGTATCTCTATATTTTACCACAATTTTCTAAATTGTGAATATTTTTTTGTGCAGTTCACTGCGGATACTCGTAACTAGCTGGAATACTTTTCCGGAACAATAGTTCTTTCCGGTTTTGCGTTTCGCATGCGCCTTCCCGCGCTCACCCAGAGCTACCCAAGCCCTTCCACGCCCACTCCTACGCCCACAGCCGCTCGCTATAGCTCTAACTCGCTCTGGCAGCCGCGGCGTATTTATTGTTTGTCTTTGGCCGCCGGCAGAGTGAAATTTGTAGGCAAGAGCGCGGATATGCGGGCTCCCTAGTCGGCCTGTTGGCCTGGCTGAAAACGTGGCTTAGATGCGAATGCGAATGCGGATACGAATACGAGTCTACTACAGACGGCATCTTGTTGTTCGGCTAACAAATTAACGAGCGCCTCAAGTGTTGTTGTGCGGTTTCCTTCATATTTTTTTCCCCCTTTTCGTCGTCTCTTTCCCTGCGTTTCGTTTGACTTTTCCCAGCTTGCGAAAAACTTTGAAGTGTTAATGAATTGCAATGGTATGAAAGAGTCGCGAATAGAGGTTAGTAGAAGAGAGAGAGAGAGAGACGGAGGGATGTAAGAAATGAGAGTCATGTCAGCTCCTGGGCATTGCGGTGTAATGACCGTTGGTTTCTGTGGTTAATTTTGCAGCTTCTAATTGAAATTATGATTTAATTGAATTTGCTGTGTTTTTGCCTGCCTCAGAGAGTGCAAAAGTGGTACAGGTAATGCGAATCAGTTAAGACACCCAACTGCCAACTGTCTAACTGCTGCCCAACTGCAGCTCAAGTGTCTCATCATCATCATTTTAATCCTAATGGCTGAACTTTTGACCATTTATACATAATACGTAAAACATTTGTTTCGTCTTCCAAGTGCTGCACTTTAATTAATGTTCAAATTTAAGCTCATTGCAAATGCGTTTAAAGGACACTTTACTTTGGAACATATTAATATTGATATCATTATTAGTTAGCATACAACTTAAAGTGTGTATTTGAGTGGGAGTGTGTGTGAGTGCATTGAGCTAAGCCGTTTGAAGTGTTATATTTGCTAATTGTATTGGCAAAATTATGTTTATGCAAAGCAGACTACAGTTTACTCTAAAAAGTAGTAGATAAATTCTTATTTTTAAATTTTGAATTTATTTACAATGGGGCTATAAACTAATATATCTTCTAATTTTAAACATATAATTAGTAGATTTTATAATAGAAATAGGTTATTGAAAATTTCCATGAAATATGATTTAATAATATTTTAAAGCTATATTTTTATCAGCTCAGATTTGTTTCGAAGCTAGACTTAAAAAAAACACCATATACATTTATTAGGCTATTATTAATAATTATAGAAAAAAGCAAACAAAATTTAAATAAATCAACTACCCAAATGCTTAATTCAAGTACTAAACAACAAATAAAAATTTGAATATAGAAATTTACAAAATATAACTCATTTTGTATACAGATATTGGCCAGAATTCCATACTTATTGGGCTTCAAATTTAATAAACTCTTTAGTGTATTTAATTTAATTAATTTAAATACATTTAATTTTGGAAAAATAAATAATTTTCTAGTCTCTTAAATTAAGTTTGACATACAAATCAGGCAATTTTCTTTTCGTGCTTGTTAACTGCTTTTCGAATATGCAATTATTATGATGCTACATGCTGCATGCAGCATGCAGCAGTGGCAATCTATTGTCAATATTTGTGGCAAGTACTTGAGTTCTGTGCTGGTGGCTTGCAACAAAATTGCCATAGAACAATTGAGGTGTGATTATGCAGCAGAATTTAATAATTCATTGCAATTATGTGTTTTAGGCGTGATTACAAATCGCTACAAGACTAATAATCCGTTCAAATGAGCAATTAACAATTAATTAGAACGCCTTAGAGGCAAGTGTTTGTGTACACCACACACACACACACACACATGTGCATAATTGATGGCTGTGAAGAGACATAAAGTGAACAGGGTCTTAGTTGAAATAGGAAACTGAGAGCAGCCACAAACCAATTACATATTTGATTTCAAGACTGAAACCTCTTGGAAACTGTGCCATTGTTAATGGAGTGCCCACATGAAATGAAAGAGGGAGCAAGGCAGAAATTTTTGAGTGCGAATGTGTGTGTGTGTGTGAAATCCCTGTTGGCATATAAAAAGCATTTAATTTAAATGTTCGTTGATATGCCTTCAAGTTTTTGCATTGCACATTGCCCGGAAAAAGCCAATGGGCGCAAATTTTAATTACAAAATTCGCACATATGCCAGTTATGTGACCAGTTAACTGGAATCGCAGCAAAACGGAACTGAATACGGTAACACTGGTGGAATGGCTGCGATAAGAAGTGCGAGTTGCTGAAACGGTAATTGGAACTTTCATTGCCAAAACTGTGTGCGCACATTGCAGAAATCACAATCACAATCGCCGTCAAAAGCAAAAGCAAAAGTAGCCTGGGCCCTAAGCCCAAGTCTGTTCACATGCACATACATATATTCTATATGTACTTAAAGTGTAAGCGAGACGGAGTGTGTGTGGGAAAGAGAGGTGGTAGGAGCACAGACACGCGAGCAAGTACATTGCAGGGCTTGGCACAGTGAAGCAAGGTTATGAAATTAGGTGTTTTGGGTAACTGATAATATATTCAAGTTAAGCAAGTGTTTAAGTGTTTCAATGAATGAAAAGTTTACTATATAATAATGTAAAAATACCGTTGGTTTTGAATACCCTTCTTATTTTATCGATAATTTTCATTTAATGAATCGAAAACCAAGTTTTTGAGCATGAATTATGAGAAAGATACATAAAATATTAAAAATACAATATATAATTTGTTTCAGAGCAAAAGGCTCTACAATTATTTTGAACACAACTGTATAAACGCACGTATATCTTTGCTTTCACTGACTGATCAGCGTGCAGCCTAAACGAAAGCATCTATCAGCAACTATTGCTTACTTCGATTATTGCTAATAATAGTTAAAATAAGTTTGATTTTAGTACACCTTTGTTCTCGCTGAATCACTGATCAGCGTGCAGCCCAAGCGTTAAAAACTTAGAGCCTAAATTTGTATAAAACATAGCTTTAAAAATCATTTGTATGCATTAATTTGCGCCACTGTTTGCATAGGCAATAGTCGAAAACAATTGACAGTGTCACACGGTCGTTGCCGACCGTCGTGCTCCCTTAACTGACAATTAAAATGTTCATTTAGCGAATTTTCTTTGTTTTACCGACAGCTTTCACACACACACACACATTACGAATACACACATATGCGTACGACTATAGGGAATGGCGGCAAATGTACTTACAATATGGCGTTTGTCTGCCTGTGTGTGTGTGTGTGTCTGTGTGTAGCAAGTAAAAGGCATTTACGCTTGTTTGCCTTTGTGTTTTATACACATAATTGCTCATTACATGATGGAAAAACCTACACACACACACACTCGCACACATCCACACACACACACATTCAATCGCCTGCGCTGTGCGTGAGGGAAAAATTGAAATTTAATTAATCGTTGCATACTTTGCGGCGCTTTGAGTGTTGGCACTTTTATTGAAGTAGTATATTCGAGTGCTTATTTGATTACATTTACATTCGAACAGGACAGTTCAACCACAATTCCCTTGACTGACTCTTCACTTTTTGCATTTCAATCATTTTTCTAGCTTCATTTTCACAATATCGTATGTGAGAGGCAAAGGCAATAAACATTTTGAATCAAACGCAAAAATTCCATTTGCATAACCGTATTGTTCTTTAATCTATTGTGAAATGATAAAGGAAAACTGTTAGACTGCTTGAATGTTCATTTTCGAGTATTTTCTAAATAACAAACAAATAAGAAGCAGAACAAGAACAACAACAACAGCAAGTACCATTTAGCATTTGTTCATTTTGTGTGCAGTAATTTAGTGTTTAAGGATCACATGAGTTTGTATATAAAATATGTAACAAAATGTTAAGTGTATGATTTTTATATATTTTTTGCTAATGTTAGTAAATAAACTAATGCATTTTATAGTTTTTGAAGAATTTTTTATAAATTTTAAGTACAAAACATTTTATTGAAAATGAAATTGTTTATAACTTTTACTGTAAAGCAAATGAAATTTGAAATTTTTTCATGAACAAATTCTAGTTTCAAAGAAAGTGTATTTGAAATTTTACTAAGCCAAACGAATTGTTTTCTCTTCACGTATCTTGTTTTTAGCTTTAGAGTTATGTACAGACATCTGATAGATACAAATCCAGTTCCCACAGCAATGTTTGAACAGGTATTTAACGTAGCATAAAGCACTACACTAAAGTTATCTTCAATTGCTTGCAATATGCAGCAAATGCAAATAAAACATAATAAAGGGAGACAAACTGTTAACGGTGAGTGTGTAAAAGACAGAGAGAGAGAGGTCAAAGGGAGAGTGATGGCATCTATGAAAAAATTAATTTTACTTTTGCTCAGGCCGTATAAAATTTATGCTTTGCCTGCATAAACAACAGCAACAAAAATATACATACAAAAAGAGAGAGAGGGGAAAAAATATAAAAGTTGAGAGAAGAAACAATTCAATTCATTGGCTGTAGATAGCCTGGTTGGTTCAGTTTGGTTCTGTTCTGGTCTGCTGTGCTCCAACTTGGCTTGGTCAACGTCGCTGACCAGAAGACAAACTTTGTGCTAACTTGGCTCAGAGATATACTAGTTAAAGAAAGAGAAAGAGAGAGAGTGGAGGCTGAAAAAGTGCAGTGCTGAAAGCAATTCTTAGATATTGTCTGTGCTGTGTAACAAAAACTGCTTTAGAAAAAACAATGATAGCTGTGTTCAAGATACAAACTAGCAGTTACTCTGTAGAACTTTGTATGAAGGTTTAAATTTAAATTTATTTCGCCATTGAAAAAAATGTAAATAATTAAAAAAGTTGAACAGCTCGATAGCTAATTAAATGTAGTGTTCGACTAGCATATAAATATGTTTTTATGCAACTAATTAATTGCACAACTTTTAGCTGCTCTATGCGCTGCCATTTTGTAGCTTTTACAGGGTATTTTTAAGGATAGGCATGCTGTTTGTTTAGTTTTTGACTCGCAACTGTGCTCTAAAATATGCCAAACTCGCTGCTTATGGACTTTACAGGGTATTTAACGAGCTGGGCTGGCTGCTGACCACAGTTATTCAATTCAACTAGAAAATACAACTCTGTGTGTGTTGCAGTTTCTGTTGCTGTTTCGCTTTCTGTTTGTTTGGCTGCTTGTTTGTTTATGCGGCAGCCACTGCCCTTGTCCCTGTGCCTTTCTCCTTTCCGCTCTCTCTCTCTCTCTCTCTCTTTCTTCTTCGCACTTTGCTGACTTAGCTGCTGCGTTTTTATTAGCCTCAACGCAAGGCACAATGCAAAAAGCTGCCTTACGCTCCTCTCTCTCTCTCTCTCTGAGTCTCTTAACTGCTGCTCCTCTAGGTTGGCTGGCTGACTGTGCGTATAAATAATGAAAACACAGCGGCAACATTCACTGTGGCAGCCTTGCGTAAATAGCAAACGCAACACAACGCAACGTTCGTCGCGCCAAGAAGCATTAACAGCCACCAACAACACCCACACTCACACACACATATATACACGGTGGAAAATAAAAAGTAAACGGAAAAGCGGGCAACACAAAAAAAAGGGCAAAGAAACAAGGCAAAACTCAACTCGCGTTGAGTAATTTTGTGCAAAAAACCGCATTTAAAGTTTTTAACAGCGACGGCAATTGGAGCGCAGCAGCGGCAAAACTTTTCTCTCTCCCTCTCTCTGTTGTCAGTGTGTTAAGTGCATCCTCACACTCACACACACTCACCTACACCCACTTCCACTCATTCACTCCGAATTCAATGCATTGCAATGATCATTAATCAGCAGCGCTGCAAATAAATAAATAAACACCAAAAAGCGCAACTCGCAACTTGCAACTTTTCTTGGCTTTCTGTCATTTCAATTCATTAGTAGCTGAAATTTAATAAATTATGCAAATGCAAATAGTACGGGGTATATACATACATATATACTATATAACGTATTCATGGCGAACTTTGCCAATGAAACAACTCGCATAAAGTATTAAACATCTCTTGATTTTGCATTCATTACTCAAGCTGTCTATCTCTATCAATCTCTCTACCTCTCTATCTGTATTTTTGTTATTCTCTTTATCTCTCCTGCTACTTGCACATTCACTGGGTAATCCTGTCCGTAGAGTGTATAAGCTAATTGTTTCATTGAGAAACTCGTAAATACTAAAGATTTTTTATAGCTAAATCGATTTTTCAGCTGTAGAGTATATTAGAGCTAATGATATAGCCAACTAGTGTCAATATAAACCAATCTTAATGTTATGATATTGAGCACAGACTCGATAGACTGTTCACTCTTAAAGTGAAATTTTTTAGGCTCTTAGAATTTTCTGTTAACTCAATAAAAATCTAAGCTTTGCGAGTAACATGTTTTACCTACGTTCCCTTACTTTCTCATAACCTTTGCTTACTTAACAACTCAGTAAAGCACAGCTGAAGGGTATCTCATACCAAGACACTGACTTTCCTTTCTTACTTCTCCAAAATTCCCTACAACAACTCTACTATTTTAAAAGTTATTTGTCAAAATATCTTTAAAAAAGAGCTGAGACCGGTTCGCATTAGCCGCAGGGATAATCTTAATGCCCAGCTCTCATTATTAACATAACAATGCACATTGAGGAAAAATTCGTGTAGGCGATAATTACATCAGCAGTCGAGGGTTGTACAAAAAGGTTTTGTCTGTTAAAGTATGAGGTATATATAAAATGTATATTCATAAATTACGTGTAATGCAAGAAGTGGAAATACATTAGAGCAGTAGAAGAATATTGTTGTTAATATATAAACCTTTAAGCTAAAAGTCAAGGGCTTTTAGAGCCATATTCTTATATATTTATATACTAAACATCGGACAAAATAGATTTTTTTTATATATTGCATTTTCAATGTATACATATTTTACATTCCAAAAATATTGCAAATTCCCAGAAATCATTTAAAATGTTTCACCAAAAACTGTTTTAAACAAATTTTAAATGCAACTTAATTGAGTTTTAGTCAAGCTTAATTTATGGCATATATTTGCGGCAACCCTGGTCGAGGAAAGCGCGTGAATGTCAGCGGATATCAGGGTCGCAGGTCAACGTTAAGCCTGGTGTCCTTGTGTCGCACACAGAATGTACATATGTACATACGTACGCGCAATGTCCTTGTGTCGCAAAACGAATTATAACTTGCACTCAGCACTAAGCTCAATTACATTGTATAGCTACATATATGGGTTTATATATATATATGGTATATGGTATATATATATAGAAATGGTGTATGAGTTCTAATTTATTTCACGATTTAATGCTCGACTCGACGACAAGGTTGTGCTTGATGTAATTAGCGAAGTTTGCTGTTATTTTTATGTGCTATATAACGTACTTGAGGATTACAAATTGAAATGCTTGAATGGTTGAATGGGTGGCTTACTGGGTAGTTGGGTGGTTGGGTGGTTCAGTGGCTTCTCAGCTATGGGTTTTCGGACAGGTCGTCTACTGAATTTACTTTCATTAGCGTTTGATTAACGCTAGCAATTTCACTTTGAGTTTTTTGTGCACTCAACTCTCTTTCTCACGCTCTCAGACATGAATATGCATGTCAAACTGGTAAGGAAATAAATCAGTTAGCTTTTACAGGGGGGGGAATGCGGGGGAAATGAAAATTCTGAGTGGAAAATTGTATGTCAATTGAATGCCCAGAAATCACTGTTTAAATTTGCATGCATTTGCAAGGCAATCGGTGCCAAAGGACAAAAGCGGAAGCAGGTCAACGAGAGATAACAATATCAGCAGCAGAGCAACTGAGAGAGACACAGAGAGAGAGAGAGAGAGAGAGGACGAGATAGCTGGTAACTGGTAACAGGTAACCGGCAACGGTTAACGGTAATGCCAACGAACGTTAACGGTTAACGCGCCGTGGCCAAGAGTGCGAAAGGCGCTGAGAAACACACACAGAACATGCATAAAACATAAGGATAACGAATGCTTAAGGACATAAACTGAAACAGCAACACTGCGTATGACATATAACAGAGAGAGAGAGAGAGAGAGGGAGAGAGAGAGAGTTGGGGACAGAGAGAAAGAGAAAGATATGCAGAGACAGGAAACGTAACATTGTATAATTAAAATTGCATTCAAATGCAAATGCAGCTACACTGCAAAAAAATCAATGTTAGGCATAAGATTGTGGGGGTAAATCAAAGATTTAAGAGTTTTAAATAAGTTGTTATTATATATGGAGAAGATATACTGATTTTAGTAGTATTTTAAGTAATATTTAAGTAAGATCTTAATGTAGAAATAATTGACTCTATTTTAATTTATAATTTAAACAATTTTGGAGCATTTTAAGCAAGATTTAACTATGCAAATAAAGTTAATTTAAGCATATGTAAGCATATATAAGATTTTATTTTATATGACTAGAAACATTAATCTTAATTAATAAAATAAAATCTTAATAAAACTTTTTTTTTAAATTAGAGTAAAAGGAGTTTTAAAAATAATACTTCTTTAAGATTTAACTTTTCGAAACTCAAGATTCCCAATTTTATAATGGGTTTTTTTGATTTAACAACATTTTCTTAGTGTACCAATACGAAAGCGTTTGCAAAACGCTTAGGCGGCAAAAGAAGAAAGACAGAAGAAACTGAAGCAGAAGGGATTGAAAAAAGGAAGTAGAAATGTAAAGAGATTAGAAAAGGTTCATGTGCTGTATTCATGAATGCGATATGTGTACTCATTGATAAAGTTGCCAGTGACTTAAAATCCTATTAGCTGAAAATGCAACAACACATTAGGAACACTGGACTAAACCGAAAGAGTTTGCAACAAAGTTTTCGACAAAACCGGGCTTAAAGCAGTAGTTCTGGTCTGTGCTAATTTGTGCAGTGCCAACCAAAACAATGGCACATCCTGCTTAAAGACAGTTTCGTAAATATCTGTACGGGAATTATCACAGCATACGGTTTATTCAGGCCAACACCAGAACGCATCCTTCTGTGCCGCAAGCCGCCAGAGAGAGAGGGCGAAAGATCCTTTCTGCAATTTATGCGCAAAAATGCCAGGCATGCTGCAGTGCAGGAGGATGCGGAGTAGGCGTAGGTATTGCTGCGAGGGCTGTATGAAATATTGTTAAAATGCGACAAGCATATTCAATTTTTATTGAGCACTCGCTGCGAGGCAGCAGCAAGTAGAAGAAGACAATGGAAAATGCGAAATATGTGCGGATCGCAAAAAGTGTTTTGCATATTTTGGTTCATTGCATTTTCACACCACACTAGGCCATGGCTTAGTGCAGGTTTAACCAGAGGAAGCGGGTAGGGTAGGTTGTGCAGGCTTAAGCCAAAGGCATGCCGCACGTGCAACAGCGGCAACAGGCAACAGGTTGCATTAGAGCGGCAAGGGTTAGCTGCCCGCAGGTCGCGTGGCAAGCGTGGCAAACGGCCGGGCCTGGCCTGGCCTGGTCTGTCCTAACGTGCCACGCGTTTGTCGCTGGTAGGCAGCTGACTTCAGCTTGCAACAGACACACGTGTATATAGGGGCACAGACTATTTTCACATGTGACACACGTGCCTGAAGATGCGGCAGGTTGAACTTGCCAGGCTGCGGGTTAAACCACTAATTGATATGCATTGTTGGGTGTGCAACATGTGGGGCAAGCTGCAAGTAGTAGCAACTATCGAGTTACAATCTCAATCATAATGCGATTAGAGAGCAACAATTCAAAATTTGATGACATCAGACATACAACTTAATGAACTGCAAATAAGTATTTGCATTTGTTAGCAGCCACTGCCACTGCCACTGCCACTACCCGCACTAGTGCCACATGCCTTGTGGCACGTGGCTGGCGTTTCAATATTTGCCGCATGTCAATTTGCTGAGAGAACTCGCAATGGAGCGCAACAAATCGCAGCTCAACTGCAGCTGCATATCATAGTTTGCATATTAATGTCCAATCCAAATGCAATTGCAATTGCAGTTGCAACAACGCTCAACCAGTCAGTGGCATGCCACACGCCCGCTACTCACCGCGCTCACGTCAAGGACGTGCATCATGCGTCAAGCGCAGCGCGCTTTTTCCAAACAATTTTCCACACAGTTCTGCTGCAAATGAAAAGGAAAGAAAAATTATTTGTTTGCCTTCGTCGCCTGCAAAGGAAAGCTCAACTAAACTAAACTTCTCCTTTTTACATTTTCCTTCTTTTTTTTTGTTTTTCTATTTTACTTTTTTGTTTTCTTCACAAAATTGCAATATCAAAGCAAATGCTGAATAAAATGCAAATGAATCACAGTAAATTGAGAAAATCTTACCAAAATGTGTTTGATAACCGGTTAGCAGAGTTTTCTCAAGTACAAAATTCTAAACGTTTGATAGTTATGTAATTGTAAGACTTTTAAATACGCTAAGCACTTGCATATCTTTATTATAAATGTTGTTACTTATATGAGGTAGTTTCTTATGCTGTATATCTGGCAGATAAGTTTTTTTAAGACAATTTTATACACATTCCAGTTCAGGGATAGAAATTCCTTAAACTCAATTTTCCAAAAGCTAAAATTTTGATTCTTCAAAATGGGTTCAGTACAAATTTTCATTGAGTTTTCTTCATAATAAAATTTTTTGTTTATAATTTTGATTAAATTCCTCTTCAGTTTAAATAATTTATTATAATTTGAATACATTTACTTAAAAAATTTCTGTTCTGTTTGTTCTTTTGATTCTGTTTATAAATTTTCTGTTTCATTAACTTATAATCACTAAACCTTCATTTCTTTAATGAACTTCTCTGTTTGAAAAATTTTGCTCTTTCAAAGATGATAGATTTATCTATAAAGAGGATTCGAACAAGTTAGGAACTATTTAGCTAGATGAGCATAGTAATTTAATAAGTACTTTGTATAAAATTTAACTTCTCTAAAACAATACTATACTTCTTTCTATAAAAAATCACATCAAAGTTTTTAAAATTTTGTATGATTTTCCAACTTAAATTTACAAATTTCTGAAGTGTTTTCCCATTTATTTCAGCAATTTCAATCTAATCTTTGGTTGAAAGTTATCAAAGTCCAAAAGAGTTAAGAATATTGATTAACACGTACACTGACAACTGTTCAGCAAGAAGAGTTGGACAGCTGCACAAAAAAAAAAAAAAAAAAAACAGGAAGATTGTGTCGAGTGCTCCGTTAGGTATTGACATATAATTTTGTGTTGGCCCCCAAAGGGGAAAATCCACTTAAAAAACTGACTGTCGCTGGCGCAAAGGAAAAAAGTGAAGAGGGGAAGAGGGGTAAAGGGGAAATGTAAAAGAGAAGGAAAACGAGAAAAGGCAAAGGCTTCAAAGGTGTATTAAGACCCATTACCATTAGACAAGGACACTTTGCTTTGGGCTAAGGCCACTCGTCAAGAGCTGCATGCTGCTGCTATGAAACTTTGCGACCAGGACATTTGCATGATTCTTTTTTTTTTTCTTCACGAGTAATAAACGTGGAAGCGAGTCTAGAAACAACAATAAAGGCAATGCCAATACTTAATGTGAGTCACGTAGCATGGACACTTTGCGTGCATTCACATTGCAAGGCGCACTTGCCACTTGCCACTTGCCACTAGCTGCTTGCCACATGCCATTTCCCACTTGCCACCGGTCTCTGGCAACTCTGATGTAGTAGTAGTAGCAGTCTCTATGCTCGTGCCCATGTCCGTGTCCTGGCATAACGGTCAGTTGGTTAGTATGCAAAATGCTTCATCTTCATCCTTTGCAGAGCTTTGAGCTCGTTTTCCTGATTTTCCACTTTTTTTCCTCAACTTTTTTGTTCCTTAGCTACTCGCCATTGATTTGCCTTTCACTTTGCACGGTCTTGATGGCAGAGCAAACTAAAGTTATTAGATAGGGAGCAGAGCAAATGCAAAAAAAAACTGAGTTAAAAAAACACCATTGATAAAATCAACAATAAACGAGAGCTGCGCAAACAGTTGATACCCTGTAAACAGAAATTGTTGCAGCATTGTCCGTCTTGAAAATATATTAAGTTAAACAAGTATTCCCAGAGTATTTGTTCATTAAGGGCAAAAAGTTAGAAAAGTAATTTAAAAAGTTTCAAAATTTTCAGAATAGATAAACCTTTTCGTTAACTAGAAGTAAGACTTGCGAGTTCTTGGATATTATTATGAATCCGACGATTTTTTCATCCACAAATCGTTTACTATCGGAAACTAGTCAAGATAAATTAGAAATATGACAAATATGTGTTTTAAACCATTTATTTCGAGCCGATAACAGATTCGCTTGGCGTTTGCAGTGCCAAGAACAGTGACGTCATTATGATATATTTAATCGAAACCAAAGCTAAAAACTAAAACATAGCTTCAGAGGTTTTACAAACTAAATCAAATTTATTTTCTGCACTTGCTGTCACACTAGTTCAGCATACCCAGTGTGATGCTATCTTCCTCTACAGGGTATACAAATTGAATATTAAATTCGTATACCATTTGCAATACACACTCTACTAACGATATCTCATCGTGTATTTTTTCGACTTGATTTTTTGGTTGTTGGCTGTAATTTGATAAGCTGGCTAAAAATATATATCCCTGACACAAATGAGTCGATACACTTTTAATAGTTTTTCGTGCTCGACTGATGCACTGAAAAACTTCCAGTAACTTCTTCCAAAACTTTTGCGCTCAGATAAACAACAGCAACAACAACGAGTAAGTACAGTTCTACAATAATGGCCAAGTATAATAACAAGAAGTGAAGCAGAAGCTAGCTAGAAAGTCAAAGCGAAGTGTTGACAGCTTGATACACACTCGCACACACATTCATATGAAGAAAGTTTTGGACAGCTCAAATGTATTGTATACAAATGCACTTTCAACGACTAGGACTGAAACTAGAAGCACTCTCTCTTTCTCTTACTCTCTGTATATCTCTCTACAGCTCTTTCTGTTGCCATCGAGTCCTTGGCACAAAATAGCCAAGTTTTCCTTTTCAATTTGAACTTCTGACAAAAGGCAGAAAGTAGGAAAAAAGCAAAAGTCAACGTGCAAAAGTTTAGCACAAAGCAAAAGCATTTCCAGAGTTATGTTCGGGCATTATTAGAGATTGAATTAGATTGCATTTTTGGGGTGGGGTTTCAGAGCAGTCCAATGCAAATGTATGTACCATAGTTGCCTCTCTCTCACACATAGCAAACAACTCGCTTCCACTCATCCACTCGTTAGCTGCAGCTGATAAGCTATAGAAATATGGCTTTAGTCTTTCCATTTATAGTCTAGCTTTTAAATACTGTTCAAATGTGGCTTAGAATGTCTGAAATAATTTTTATAATTTTTATTTTATACAATTTTTAGTCTTCTAAAGTAGCAAACTAGCTGTTACTTTTCAGTCACTTTAATAACTTTAAAGATGCTCAATAACTCACTTAGCTAATTGTTTTATACTTGCTACTGAATTGCCAAAAAGATTTTCAATTATTTACAGTTTATAAATCAAAGATTTAAGTCATATTTTAAATAATTTGCATTATTTGTTTGGCTTTAAGATATGTTTTCGTAAGCCATTTTCATTTGATAGCGTGTAATTCATCAAAAAAAAAAAAAACTTTCAATCAAAAAGTTTGCAAGTAAACACAAAATTTACCTGACTTTATTTTCTTCTCTTTTTCGTGGTATACAAAGTGCCCGTATTAATCCTTTTAATATTGAAAGTTTTTTTGGGCAAACATGCGATGCTGCACATACTTTTCCAAAGTTTTTTAATAACAAATGCCACGCCCACTATTTTAGAAAGAGCTAAAAAGCAAAAGGACGATGTCAAGTTCGAGTTGTATAATTTTTTAGGAATAAATTTCAACATTTCCGCACGTAGTTTGCATACATTTCTGCACTTGGTCATGCCCAGGACAACAACAACAACAGCAAGGACATGCAGATGAAGCTGGCGAGTAACTGCAACTACTGGAGTGACTTCTTGGCCAAAACTGTAAAAACTTTGGCATCAACTGTGCCTCCAGGGGGAAAAGCGACAGACGACAGACTCGGCAAATACAAGTTATAATAATTTCTTTTCAATTTCCTCAAAGCAAATAGCAGAGGTTGAGCAAAGAGCAAGAGCGGGAGCGAGGAAGAGAGGGAGAGTGGGAAAGGGGGATTTGAAATGCAAGTAAACGTGGCAGAGGATTAGAAGCAAGGACTAGGACAAATGCGATTGCTTGCAACGTCTTTGAATGTCTTGCAACAAATTTCAACTCATTTTTGTCGTCGTCATCGTCGTCGTCGACGTTATTTATCAAAAATCTCTACAGAAATTTACATAATTCCAGGCAAACAAGCAATTTGTAGACATTTCAGCCATTTTACTGACGGCTGTCAAGTGCAGGCCACTCGACAGCTACTTGCAGCTTGCCACAGACCCACTTTTCCACTTGCAACTTGCTGCACAATAATAATAATATAACTCTTGATAGCAGCATCGCTGTCGTGGCATTTACAACTTGCTACCGTTTAATTTGATTAAAAATTCAAAATGAGAAACAAGCTAGTCGAAACGAATATCAGCTGTCCGTACGTTTCCTCCCGTTCGTCCGTCTGTCCATTCGCAAATCTAGCACAAAACTTAATTAATACAATGAAAAATACATAATTATTATTTTGTGTAATGGAAAATTGTTGCAGAATGTTTATGACACAAAAGAAATTCGTTTCTGTTGTGCAGTGTGAAATGAATTTCAACATAAATAAATGCTGAAAACTATAGTTGACAAGTTGAGGTAGTTGAATAGAGAAAGCTAGACTAGCAGTTACCCTAAAGCTGTAACCAAACTAAACTCAAACAACTGAGTAGCACTGAAAATATACGCAAAGTATCTCAGCATTTTAAATCGTGTGGATTTTACAGCAGTTTACAAATAGTTGAGAAAACTACAAAATATCGATAAAACTTGTTATCGTTTGCAAAACAATCGCAGTGCATAAGCGAACATGGACAACGGTGAGTGCACATTAAGCTAGTTATTTATTTTATTTTATTTTTCTGGTACATAGCATAAATAATGTGAATGAACTTTACAAAAGTTGTAAAATGCAGCTGTTAACTTGGCTAGAAGAGAGAAGTTTGCTTGGCGTTTGTGATAAAAGTCATTGCCAGCATTTTGGCACAAATAATTTGCTTGTTGCAAATGCAAAATAATATGCAAGAGCTGCTTGGGCCAACAAATATAATAAATTCAATATTAAGTTGTGCCGCTGTCAACGAGGCAGCAAGGGAGGGAGAGAGAGAGAGGAAGTGAAAGAGATAGACACACACACACACGCACACACGCTGTTACTCGGCCATATTTGTGCTTTGCAAGTGAAAAGTTATCGCTCGGCAAACAGGCAAAAGCCGGCCAAGAGCAGAGGCGAGGAATTTTGTGTTTTGGTAGCAGAAAACTTCATGTTAACCCCAGAGGCACACGACCAAAAATAAGCGATTGCAGCGTTCTCTCTCTCTCAGTCTCTCCCTCTCTCTCTCTGTCTCTTTTGCTCTGCGTGTGCTGCTGTTTATGACTAGCTTTGCCAGCCATAAATAAACTTACACTGGCAGGTAATCATTTTCCGCCCAACGCCCACGCTTTGGCCACTGCCCCCCTCCCCTTTTCCTGTCCATAACTTCATTTCCTTTTTGCCTCTTGTGTGTGTGTGTTTTTTTTTTTTCTTTTGCTTTGTGTGTGTGTGTTTTACACGCTGTGGTCTCAATTTAATTACTGTTGCACAGTAATATTGACGCTAGCCCCGCAGCAAAACCACCTGTTCGATGCTTGAACCTTTGACCTGTCAAAAGCATGAGACGGTTGCGGTTACCATTTTTACTTTTTGCAACTCGTGTGGCATGCTCAGCAGGCTTTGAGCCAAGTCCAACAACCAAAGGCCCGAAACGGGGTTAAACATCATAAAAACCCTTTGAAATTTTCTCAATTTCAATTTCGTTGCATTTCTATAATACTAGTTAAAGTAAACATATATACTTTTTATCGCACACACACATGTTTAATCCTGCTCAATGTTTATTTTGTGCAAATATCTTTTTTGTCCATGCCACAACACAATTGTTTTTATTAACTTGAAGGCGTTGTTTTAGGCTTGTTTTGTGTTTATCGAGTTGCAAATAGGTTCAGACTACTACTTTTAAAAACTATTAAATGGATTACACTTAAGCTGCCACATAACAAACGTTTTGCCATTCTTAATGTAGCATAAGAGGCTTTTCCTGTAAAGTGCTTAAATATATTGTTGCATACTTTTCAGCTTGCGTTTTAAATCGTTTCATTGCACAGTATTGATTGCCACAAGTTAAAAACAATGCCTCAACATATTTAAAAATATATTTATATTTAATTTGTATTCAAACACCTACCAAGTAGAGTGCACTAATTTGCTTTTGGCATAATTTTGCACTATCAAAGATAAAAACAAATTGAGCCAGCAACTAATTTCCATAAATTTATTGTTGCCTGCTTTTCAGCGTGCGCTTTAAATCGGTTAAAAGTGGCAAAATAAATTATAGAAGATATTTTTCTGTATTTTCAATTATATATATAATTTAAATATTATAGCTGAGTTTATTTCAATTATATTTCAAAGTAGAGAATTTCTACAGTTAAATTTCATAGCAATTCATCTTCATTCGCTGGACTTTCATATGGAATTTATGAAACTCTGGCAAGCTGATTATTTTATAGACTCGCTGCTGAAATCCCCAATGCAATTTCAGTTTTTGGTTTTACAACTTTTAATAGGCTTCGTGTAATACATTTTAGACTCAAACACACACACACACACACACATTCACATGCATGAGATTAGAGTCACGTATAATTACATGGGAAAATATTTACATTTTGGCTTTGGCTTTGGCCCTAACGAATAGGCCATATAATAAGCAGGTACTCGGAGATTCGAGTCGAGTAGAGTGTAGAGTAGAGTCGAATTTTGGGGCTAGTCCATGGGAGTATGCATTATGACTATTTTATGAAGCACGCGTCGCAAACTTTGTCAACAGGAGCAGCACCAGCAGCAGCAAGGATGCAGCAGGACTCGAAAATTGTTGGTTGCTCTGCATCTGTGTTGTTGTTGTTGCTGGTGTCATTTGCCATTTAGCTATTACCTGTTACCTGTTGTTATTTCTGGTTACGTATTTATTTAAGTTTCATACATTTTGTCCTTTAATAAAATACCCCAAACACACACACAAACACACCCATAGACATCGATGTAATGTCCTGCTCTTGTGTTGGCTGTTTGTTTGCATTTACTATTTAGTTTACGACAACGCAATTTCAGCCCTTCTGCAAAGTCTCAAATTCATGGCTCTAAAACTAAATGGCTCACTTTGGAGTCACAAACATGGCCCGATTGTTGGCCGGTTGGCCTGTTAGCCTGTTAGCCTGTTGGCCTGTTGTTCTCTCTCTACGTTCTGTTTTCTCTGTTCTGTTTGTTAGCCTTCATTGTGCAGCATACGCAGTTGCCCAGTCGGCTATAAAATCAGCACAGTGTTGTAATCCTTTCACTCGGTTTTGCAGTTGACAGCTTTGACCCACAAAGACCTTATTGATAACTCACATTCAGCGGCATTCGGTGAAAGCATTTTGCACTTGGCAAATGCAATGCAAAGCCAACATTAGTTACTTGCTCAACTTTCCATAGCATACTTCTTGGCGACGCGCTAAATTTGACTATACTGAACACAATACATTTGATGATAAACTTTATGTCAAATATTTTGCTAGAAATCTGTTACATTTTTTCCATGCTCACTGAATTCACTGCTTTTTTTACTTAGTATCGCTGCTTGACTTGATAACCGGCACCTGGCAGGCACTAATGAACCTGATGGGTTTAGTTATGGAATTTGTCTACGAATCGGAATATAGAATCTTTGCGTTGAGCTTGTGTATGGCAGCCATATGTATCATACATCTGCGGACTGGTAGCGTTTTATTAAACATCTTCATGCAAAGCAAAAGTCCCATCGTTTTGCAGCCATCACCCATCAACATTGTGAGCAGTCGGGTGCGACAGGTACACCTGACGAAGCTGGATCAACTAGAATGGATCAATTACGATTTAGTGCCACTGGCTGTACTCATGCAAAACAATGGCAGTTCGGTGGTTATGCATATTACGAGTGCACCCGACCGTGTGCCATATTTGTGTGGTGCCTCGTTGCTGGGTAACTATTATTTTGTGGAAGCCACCTTCAAGTGGGGCGGTTCGGAGCATCTGATTGATTCGCGTCGCTATTCGTTTGAGATGCAAGTACTGCATGCCACAAACATACAAAATGCCCCCTATGAGTATGTGTGCATCTCGTATCTGTTTGTTACCACGCGTCACAAGAGTTATCCCCTGGAGCAGGTGGTCAATAATTTGAAAGCCGTTGTCAATGCGGGTTCGTTCATTGAAATGCCGCCCTTTGTTCTAGGCAACCTATTCTGGCCCTTCAATAGCGGCTACTATAGCTACAGTGGTACTTACACCAATGGCCACATTGTCATACCCACCAAGTGGCTCATTTGTACTTCCATCTTTCATATAAGTTCGCAGCAACTCAACAAGTTCTACACTATTCAAAATCCCGAATCGCTGCGTATTGCTAGAAATTCACGTCCAGAAGTGCCACTGGGTAATCGACAAGTTGATTTTTATAAATTTCGTTAATTTGTTAAAAAGGTTTTGCGAATAAACTATGTAAAAGAAGAGTTAAGCAATTTAATTGCTTGAATAGTTTGAATTTCAAAAATTGTAGCATGCTTTTTGGCGTCGCATTAAATTGTTAGACTGAGGGTTTTATAAAAACAAGCAATAGGGATTTTTCTGTTAGTACCAAAAGCTGTATATGTGATCCGTTATATTAAAAAATAAGTGTTAATTTCATACATTTTTCAAACATATTTTAAAATAAACTATGTATATAGAAGCAAATCAGTTTTTAACTCAAATAATTTTAATTAGCAATAATTGCTGCCTACTTCTGGGCATCGCATTAAATGGTCACTCGCCATGCACTCTCTAAAATAGTTGGGGAGTCTTTTAAAATAGTAAAAACACAACTTTTTTATTAGTTAAAAAAAATGCTTATATTATTTAAAAAGTATAACATCTTTAACCATGTCTGGGACGTGACTGTGGCTGGGCTGTAGAAAGAAAAATAATAATTACTTTTATGCAAAAAGCTTAAGAGTATTTTAAAAAGACATTACGTTCTGGATTCGCACTAGCCAAGGCCACAATCAGGACCAAAATAAAACCACAAATATGTAGGAAACGCATTATTGCTGTCTAGACTGATGCTGATGCCGTTGTCTATATTAAACTGCATGTGCGATTGACAATCAATGCTTTTATAGCTCTGTAGCTCTATAGCACTGTAGTCCCAAGTCTCGTAACACTCGACTGGCGTAAAAACCCAATCAATTGAATGCTGGAAGATGCTAGACAGGTCTCTAGTCAACATTTATTTTATTTACTTGCTTTTGCCAACCAAGAATGCAGTGAAGCACACAGTCAAAGGCAGTTAACATTCGATTTGAGGCAGACAACAAGAACAACAACAAAAAAGTAGAATAGAAATGTCTGCTTTGACTGCATATCTTTTGCCTTTAAAGTGCACTTTACGTACTGCGTAAATCGTTAAAAATTAATTTCCAATAAATGCTCTTGAGGCTATCAAGCTGCCCCGACTGAATTCTGATTACATTTCGACCACCAACCAACATAATTCTCTTGGTCCACGGAAATTTCGCTTTGATATCGCCACATGAAAGTGGGTACCGGAGTCCTGGAGTCCTGGACTTGCCTTCTGGCGCAAAATACTCCAGCATAAATGTTGCAAATTCCTCGTACCATTGATTTGTGGCTGCCACAGTCAAGCATAGCAGTTATTGAACCCCTACACACACACTGTGTTGCACAACAACTGCTACCGCATTTACAATGAAGGCGAAAATTGTTTGTTAGACGGAATTTGGTGCAGTGGAAAATCAAAAGGATTAGCTAGAGAAAAGGGATTGGTATTGGATTCGGGGGTTAGGGTTGGGGTTGAGTTTCTTAGAAATTGGCAGCCAGTGGCCATTCGTTGCCACAAAGTCGCCGACAGTCATACGAGCTGTTAACCAAGGCAACTTCTATTTCTATAACAATTTATTTCAGGCGTAAAACCAGCCAAGGAAATATTTGCGGTAAAAGTTTAAAATAATTGTTGATGTAACGAACCATACAACGTGGTTGAACGCTGAACGTTGAACGTTGGGGCGTGCCACACTGAGTGGGTGTGCCACTAACAATAGCTGCCTAACAAAAGGCAACACTGCCATTGCCCCTACCTCTCCCTTACCCCCACACACCATCCACTTGCTGCTGCAGCAGGACAACCAAATAGTTTTCGCTTTGGCAAATTGTTTAAAGTTTTGCGATGTTCAGACGGCAGCATAGAAATATGAAGGCGGCTTGAGGCTTTTTGGATTCTAGATTCTGGGTGTTGGTCTGGCTTCATCACGCTAAAAACATGTTGGCAAAGCCAGTCTTTGGGGCATTTCCCCGCTACATTTACTATCAACAACAACAACGAGATCGAGAACGAGAACTGCAACTAAAACTATAATAATCAACAACATCAATAGCTGATTGCTGATAGCTTAGCAGTTGAAACCTGTTCTCGGTGTTCAATTCAATTGATTTGAGTTTAATTGCGTATTTACAATGCAAACAGCTGGGGTTTTAAGAGGGGTAACACTGCTAAATACCCTGTATTGTAGGTTTCAACTTGTAACTATAATAAGTAGTTTTTAACGTAGAATATGATTTACTATTTTCATGCTTTTTACATAAAATGATTACTTATTTCTGACTAATTAAATAACTAGTCTTAGATATTTTCTACAATTTAACTTAGTGCATTTATAAATATTAATGGTATTTCTATCTTAGGTTTATATGCAAAAATTTATTTGACGCCTAAAATTATAGCAGCTAAGAAATACCCTGCATTTCGCTTGATTTCTAAAGAAAGCTTTAGAATTTATAGTACTTATTCTAACTAACCTTGACCGACTTCATCATACTTTGTCTATAATTAATGGATTATAGGAAGTTAAACCACAATTTCCTATTAACTTAAACCTGTATTCAATTGTTAAGCTCTACAAATCTGCTATATTTATAAACTATTAAATGTTTTGACTGATTATACTTGTAAATTATTGCTGATAGGTTTATAAGCTTTGCTGATCAGCGGCTGAAGAAGCAGGAAGCTTAAAGTGTATGCTAAGTATATATATATATATATATATGTATGTAGCACAGAAAAAGAGAGAAAGACAGAGCTTCAGAAACAGAGAGAGAGAGAGAGATTGAAAAAGAGATAGAGAGACAGAAAAAGAGACAGACACCTCAAGATACAGATCAAATGCGAGAGAGGCAGATACGTCATAGAAATGAATGCATTTTAGCGATAATAAATGTTTGGTTATTGATTGTATATATGTATGTGCATATATAGCTTTATATTAGAGCCATGACATTTTGGTTACAACTTATAATTAACTATACGATATTTTTAAATCCCTTCATGCTCTTTCTCTAACTTCAAACATTATGTTAGAATTAAAGTCCTTCAGTCTTCGGCTTCCTATCGCTTTTTCCTGTATAAATTTTAATTTCAAATATTTTATATATTTAATAAAAAACGCCATCATTTAGTTCAACAAACTCATTATATTTTTATTCAAAGAAATTTTTACAATAGTCTTTAAGAAGAAAAGTAAAGAAAATTAACCCGTGCGAATGTATTGCACGTTGTCGGTCTGAACCAGCACAGTACCAGCTGTTGAGTAAACAAATCCATTAAAAATATCTTAAAAATATTATTATGTTACCCATTGAAACTTACGTTTTGGCACGGGCTCAGCACTGGCAAAGGCAGCGAACATGGCCAGAAGAACGGCAGCAGCTTTGAAGAATTGCATATTGAATGAGGTTGTTGGGTTTGTATTGTATTGATTGATACTGATGCCATGTTGCCTTAGGTACGATCTTATATACCTGCAATCGAGTCCAAAGTTGGGAATTTCACAGGTTACAAATGGCAAATAGTTAATCTCTATATATTATCAGCACATATATTCGTATACTGATTACATTTAGTGGGAATTGTAAACCGGCTGGGTTTTTTACGCATTCATGTAAATAGTGTTTTATAGTATTACACTTAACTAATTTGCATATATCGTATATAGTAATTGTTTCTAAATAAATGCATGTTATACAGTAGATTGGATGGGAGGTGTGCAAAGTGAGATAAATTTGGGCAGATTATAAAATATATCAAAGTACTATACTATTGTACTATTTATTTATGATCTTCATTTTTGGTTAAAAGTACTATCTTATTATATTTAAATTTTCTGGGCTTATTGGTAAGAATTTCAGTAAAATATATGACAAGAGCTTTCCTCCCAAATGTAAACTGCCTTTTAAAGTGACAATTTAAATTAGCAAACATAAACTAATACGCATTTTTTGTGGGGTTTCTACAATATCCTAAATTTTTTCAGACTAAAACAAATAATTTAATATTAAAGCAGCAAAAATAAATTATAGAACAGATTAAAAATATATCTACATAAAATTAATTGTTCTAGCCTACATAGTTTCAGGAAATATATGAAAAGTCTTTAAGAGTCTAATTTTATGTAGTATAAAACCTAAGCAGCAGTTATCACTGCTGTCGATCATGTAAAGCTTGGGTATTTTCTCAAGACTCAGTTCAGATTAAGTTGGAATTTCCATTTCAGCTGTTTTGCAGTCTTAGCGCTAGCTATAAAAGCGCCGTCCACAAAGCGTATAATTCATAACAGAAACAAACAGCAAGAATCTAACAATGAAGTATCTGAAGATCTGTGGTTTTCTCGTTCTGCTGCTTGCCGCTATGGGCGCTAATGCTGGTAATAAACTATAAACATATCTCTGTAAACTAATCTAATTAAATGTAATATAATTTTTTACAGACACACAGGTGTTGCATGCTGGTGGACACACGCTGATCCAAACAGATAGAACGCAATACATACGCAAGAACTAAAGTTTACAATTTGAATAAATAACTAATTGAGTGTATATAAAACAGTTTAAGGATTATTTATTTGCCGCTTAGTTTTAAATGTGCGCATGTAGTTTAGGCTGGTCACTCTAATGTTGGCAGTGCTAGATCGGCTATCGACACGCCGCCACATAAGTTCACAAGCATATTGTGAATACTTCACTGCTTGATCGGTTATCGACCCACCGCCACTTTTCTTTTCTGTTGTCGATTGATTACACAGCTCACCCTGTGCTAAGCAGCCAAGCAGCTGTGATCGTTTTGTATTATTTCATCAAAAGTTATTTGCACAATTTGTTTAGCTTATGCGCCAAAAAAGATTATCTTATCACCGTCATCGTCTCAAAACAGCAGCAGCCAAAGCGATAAAACAATTGCAGCAGCCAGCGAAAGCCACAAAAGCAGCAACCGCAAAACAAACCGCAATCGGGAAAATCATCAACAACACTGGCGCGCCAGTGGCCAGACTCCTCCAGGGTCAAATGCGGAGCCCCCACTCGTCCATGTCAGTTGCATTTTGACAGCGCCAACGAACCGCAAACACCCGCGCCAAAGTCATGAAACAGCAAGCAACAGCAACAACAGCAGCAGCAGCAAGCGGGGAAGTTGCAGCTGCCGTTGCCACAGACACAGTTGCTGCCTCAGCTGCGCCGCCGTCGCCGCCGTTGGCCAAGTCTCTCAATGCGCTGCTGCAGCTGCCCGCTCAGATGGAGCTCAGCCAAATTGGGTTGATCTATCGGGCGGAGGGTAATGCAAATTTGGTGCTGGCTTTGCCGCAATTTAAAAAAGTTTTACGTTTGCCAAAAATGATATCCAGCAGTCAGTTGCAGTCAAAGTCCCCGAAGAGGCAACCAACAAGGCCGGAAAAACAGCCCAACGCTTCCGACCCCACAAAAGGTTAGCAGCTATATTCATGCATATAGCATATATATCCATATACTATATATGTACATAGAGCATTGAGACTAGTCTGTTATTGTTGTTCGTTTTTTTTTTTGGACAGGAAATGGTTGCGTGCAACTTCAAACGCCACAACAGCAGCAGCTACAGTTCCCAAATGCTGCTCATGCCCACTTTCATTCTCAACTTTATTCAAAAACTACTAGTAACTAAGGCAACAGTAGAGCTACATGGCTGTGAACGACCCTGTATTTAATTTTGAGCAGTTACATATAATAATTAAAATTATGATAAGTGATATTTTAAAGATCAAATAGTTTTCCATGCTTTAACATGGTTTTTGTACTATTGTTTCTATGGCAGCTATAGTTTATATTTGTCTGATTCTCAGCAAATATGATATGTATATAAAAAAGTTCAAAAAATAGCATAAGTCAGCCAGTCATATTTCCGGAAGCTCTAGCTCTTAAAGTTTCCGATATCTAGATGTTAAAATGAATTGATTTGCATATGAAACATAATATCCAAAACAGCATAGATCAGTTTTGTGCAGTTATCGCAGTAAGCAATGCAGTTTACCACGCATAACAACTTTTCAGTAGCTCTAGCTCTTAAAGTTTCAAAGAGCTAGATGTTTCTTCAGTCTTCCAAGGCACAAACTACTCAAGTACTTACGCTCATCAATACTATATACTGTATTTGAACGCTGTTGCCTACTACTGCCTCTTGCGCACTTAGATACTTCTGCTTAACCTAAGTACAGGGTCTAAAAAGGCAAAAGCAAAAGCTGAGCTACACTCTGGTGCTGGCCAATTTGTGTATTGTGCCATGCTTATTGCCCGCTTGGCTGGCTTTTACTCTTGCTTTGTGCTTGCTGCTTTAACACTCTAAGAGAGTATATAGATGTGGATAAGGATGTGTGTGTGTAGTAACTGTTTTTTGTGTGTGGTTGTGTGTGTGTGTGCAGCTTTTGGCCATTGCATCAAATGTGTTTATTTCATTTATCTTATTTCTTATACGCTCTGCTTTCTTTCCTTTTTTTTTCTAGCTGGCGTCTTGACAATGCCGGATTTTATAGCTTATATCGAGATAATGCGCCGTCTATTAGGAAATGAGTTTGTCTGCGAACCGGATATTGTTGCCATACCAAAGGAAAGCGATAGATTCTGGATAAACGAGCATATACGCGCCCACAGGCCAAGTGAGTTCATCCACATCCTCATACTCATCCTCAACGTCATTGTCATCCTTTTTATGTGACTGCTATGTTGCAAGCATTTTGTATTTGATCAGCTGTGCAGCAGCAACAGCAGCAGTAGCAGCCGCTTCTAGTTGCAACTTTGGCTTGGCCATTGGCCATTGGCCGCTTTCCCGCAAACCTTTTAACCGCCACAGCAATCAATCATAAACGAGAGCTCAGTGTGCTCCAGTTTCTAAATTGTACATCAAAATGTGCTGCATGTGCACATGGGACTGATTAGTGGCAAGCGTGGCAGCAGCCATGCCGTGAGCCGGCGCCACATAGTCAGACCCATATAGCTATAGCTATAGCTATAGCCAATAGTCGCAGCCATATATCAAAATTCGGTTTATGTTGCCTGTGCAAAAGTTGAGGCAAGTTCACATGGTGAATAGAGAGGAGAATAGGGAGCGAATGAAGGCAGAGTGTGGGTTGTTGGGGCGTGCAACAGGCGGCTGCTTGCCACAATTTATCATTGCCAACCCAGCTAACCCAGGCGGCATCTATGTATATATATCAATAAACGAGGCGTGGCATGGCATGGCCGCTGTTCTGTTGCACTTTACATTCATGCTTGCTGCTTCTTTCGTTTTTCGTTTTGCTTTTTTTTGTTGCAGTTGCACGTCTGGATAAGGAATTTGTGGGGCCATTCGGTCTGATGCTGCCAGATGTGACCCAATTGCCTGCCACATTCGATGTTTTACTTGCCAATTTACAGGTGAGTTTGCCGCTGCTTCAGTTTCAGTTTCAACAACTCCCACTCCACTCTTCCTTCTCTCTCTGGGCGTCATATTGGCGCTGGGTTCAAATATATTGTATATTTTGTACAAGGACAATATTGGCATTTTTTCCACTGTTGCGGTTTTACCGCTTCCCCCAAAAATCTAACATATATGTAATATAGTTGTTGTTGTAGCTATAGCTCTAAACCAGCCAGCTATGCCAGGGACATGAACATGGACATGGATATGGGAAGCTAAGGCAACATAAATCAACGGTTCTTTGTTTTGAATTAAAGTGGGCAACAGTGTAAACACATTGTTGTTGCTATTGTTGTTGCTATTGCCTCAGTTTTAGCTATAGCTATAGCTATAGCTATTATTTGCTGTTGTTGTTGTTGTTGTCGCTGTGAGTGGAAGCTGCAAACCTTGCCTAAAAACCCGCTGCCCGTTTCGGGTTTGTGCGGTTATAAAAGACGACGAAATTGCTTTGAAAGTGCCGCCAGAGCCACTAGTTCAATATACCCAGTACTAGGCAGTTAGCAGAGCATATAAACAATAGGGTAGGCTTAGCATTGGTGGCTGAAGTCTGCAGTGAAATAGTGCTTAAGAAAACTCCATGTTAATTACGGTTATGGCTAAAGAATTCAAACGAATACAGTTTAGCTTAGATTAGAGTTTAAGCTTATTTCTCTATAGATATATAGGCAGATAACTAGCTATATATCTAATGATTTCTTAACAAAGCATGCGTTATATAATTACTATATAATAAATTCATAATTTGTTTAGAACTCTTCAAGTTTTGTATAGAAATATGTGTAGAAATTGTAAGCGTGAAATGTAGTACACACCACGAACACAAGATGGCGCTAGCTTAGGTCTAGTGCGATTTATAGGATATCTGTGTAGTCGCTGCTTAAATATACGCCACTATTTGGACTCTTCGAACTTGTAGCCTCGTCGCGATGGTTATATATTCAATTTATGGCTTTGGTGCCAAAGCATTGACCGAAATAAAATTGCAAGTAGGGGAAAAAAACAATAGTTACGGCGCCATAACTAACGCCATATTGTGTGCCGGACAGGATATGACTATAAGCCAGCGAGCTAGAAGAGAAAATGGAGTGGCAAGAGGAGTAGAAAGAGGAACAGCAGCGGTCAAAACTAAAGTGCCGCTTTTAATTGTGCCTTTAAATGTTAATTTTCAATTTCAACTTGGAGCGAAGAGGAAGTGAACATGAAAACCTGACAGAGGTGTGGCAAGTGTGTGTTGCAAGGGTATGTGTGTATGTGTTTGTGTGTGTCCAGCTTCATAACTCATCATACAATCAGCGCGGCAAACAACAACTTTTGTTTTATGTCGCAGTGGCAACAACAACAACAACAACACGAACAAACAACGACAACATGCTGGACAATGGCAGGCAGTTACTGTTCATGTTGTTCATGCTCCTGCAGCGATAACCTGGTACGGCTCCAGCTTCAGTTTCAGTTCCAACTCCATGACAGTGTCGTCTTTTTGTGCCCAGCTGGCAAAATCCATAGCAAGGTTTAACTATTTGTGTTCTTTTCTAAAGCAGCAACTAAATCTTAGATAGTGTAAGGCATTGAATTGTGCACGCAGATCAAGTATCTTTAAGCAAAAGGCGTATATAAAGTGCTTATTATTAATAGAAGAACATATCCTGAAAATTTCATAACAATCGTTTAAAAAACTCACAAGTTATAGTTAAGTTTTTAGTTTAGGCGTTAATTTAAGACCTGCTTTGCTTTAGCTACTAGGCATATGACAGCCTATCAACCCCACTTTACCGTCCTTACTTGTTTATATGTGCTGTTTGTGTTTGTTTTTGCTTTTTTGTGCGCTTTGCTGTGTGAAAAACAACTTCACTTTGCTTGTTGTTGGCATTTTCAAGTCAAAATGGCGTCAACACTGTCGTTGCCTCACCGTGCCACACCTGCCACACACACACGCTGCACGTGCAACAATAAAACCAAAAGCAGAAATAAGAGAATAAGCCAAACGATATAATTTGTAGGCAAAGGACATGAACACGGACATGAATGCCGACATCTGCAACGACTCCGACTCCGAGTTCGACTCGGACTCCAACACTGACTCCCACATCAGTACTGGGTTGCTGGGTAAGAGGGAGGCGACAGGAAATCGAGGGAGTGCTGGTATAAACTGTCTGGGCGATACATATGCCATCGAAATAAAACCGAAACAAGGCTGGCTGCATTTGGCAAGTGATGTCAGCGATTTATTTGATTTAATGCCAGCGGGCACAGCACAGAAGACAACAATGGACATAACCTCCCAACCCGAACACGAACTCGAATCCGAACCCAATGCTGATGCCAAACCGGGTTCAAGGGGGCAACAAGGGTTAATGTTAAACCCAGACAGATGCAGGTGTCGCTATTGCAGCATGCAACTGCTAAAGGTGTGTTGTGCCACATTCTTGTTATTTGATTTCCAAACATTTCTCACTTGAACTTTTCTATTTTGTGCTTCTCTTCTCTCTTTTTCAGCTGCACTTGGGTAAAATCAAACGTTTGAGCGACTATTGCCCATTGGAGCTATTTTCCGGGTAAGTTTTAAGTTTTCAATATATAGCACTACTCTATGTGGCACGCCTTTAACTCATAAATTTCAATCTGCTCCATTTGCGTGTCCTGTCGTGCTTCATAATTCCAACACTTTCGGTCTGCTTCAGCTTCAGCTTCTTTCGGCTGCACCTCCGAGCAGTTTTGCCGTGTACCATATTTCCGGGCGTCAGGCCGGGGACATTCAGTTCTGCTTTTGGTTCTGGTTTTGGTTTCGATTCAGCTTCACTTTGGTTTGGGTTTGAGTTTGAGTTTGGTTCACGCGGTTCATTCGTTTATTTGTGGCCCGCTGTTTTAAGTCATGCGTGCATCCGTGCACGAAATTCAATTTGCTTGTGCTTTCATTCCGGTTTACCGCCTGCTTCGCCACCATCCACTTTCATTTCTTTTCTGATACCCTGTAACAATTTTAAAAGCAATATAAAGACAAGTACGAGTATACAATTAATAATGCAGAATATACATTGTACGACAATTTAGAATGGGCAATGTAAGTGCATTGATTTATAGAACTTTAAATTTGTTTTATATATTATTGTTGATATAATTTCTATGAATTTAAGAGCTAGAGCTATGAAAAATCTTACTGAATTTAAGAGCTAGAGCTATGAAAAATCGTACAGCTTTACGCTTTTTCTAAAACGTATGCGTTGTATACGCAACACATCTACATTTAATCAACATTTATGATTTAAAAAATATGATATCTACTACAGATACATATGCAAGCCTTTGTAAACGGCACAGTTAATATAACTTTAAGAGCTAGAGCTATTATAAATCTATGTAAGTCTTGCTTTGCCGCACACGTTGAAGTAAATATAAATTTGAACAGTCTTTTACTTTAAATAACTATTCTATCTTTTATATAAATTCTTGTATGCAAGCCTTGTGCAACATTTTCTGCAGTTTACAGCGTATCTCTCAGTCATACTACTTTAGTTTTTAATGCGCTTTTAACGGCCTTGCCTGCCGTACGTACCAAAAATTGCTGGCGTTTTTTTCCAGCCAGCTTCCATTTATAGCATACAGCCAGCCAGATATATCTCGTATGTGTATATTTATGTTTTAATAGTGTTATTCTTTTATGATGCACAATATTCATGTATATATGTATGTATATTTGCCTTTTTTTAATTTTCACTTGAATTTTCTTTGTGCTTTCTCTTTTTCTTGTTTTCCAGTACACCCAGTCGTATGGTCAATGCCTTGAATGCACTTTTCGCCTGCCCGCAAAATAATTTACGTGTATTTCAGCGCGGCAATTTAATTTATGGCGATCACGCGAATTCGATTTCCTGTGATGAGCTCCACACTCGCATATTTCCCGGGTAAGTGCAAATTATTTACCCTCCTGACCCTGAGATATCCTCCTGAGGTATTTTTCGTATCAATATGTTTACTAGTTCAGCTTAAGGAGCGATATTTGAATATATTTCTAACTAGTTTTGGCTTATTGTGAGCTTTTGTTAAGTGTTGTATGTTTATTTTTCAAATCTTGTAAATGGATTTAAAGTTATTGAGTTATAGTAGTACTATATATAAGTTTTTGGGTAATTTGCAGCCTATAAAATGCTGTAAGTCGATTTAAACTTGAGCGATTTCCATAAGAAATGTTTAATTTATTATTTTTTAAACTGTACTTTAATTTGGCATTTAAATTTTGAAAATTTAAAAAAATTTATTTTTTGTCAAAAAATGCATACATACCCCTTGACAAATTTTCCAAAAATTTTGAAAATTTTATTTTCGATTTTATAATTTTAAACGATGGCTAACGATAATGCAAGATTAATAACTAATTTTAGTTGCATTCCGGCGCGTTTTGAGTCAATATTTTATTTGTAAATGTCAAAAATCGCTTCAGAAGTTGCTCAAATTGAAGCTGAATATCTTTAGCTGAATTGAAAAAGCTAGCTTTAAGCAATTGCTTAAATAATCTATGTGCCAAACTTAACTTATGACTGCAATAATAAGCAACAAACTTTCGGAATCAGCTGCTATTGAAAACGACTATAATAAGTAGATGTGACATAAATTGTTAAAGCAAAAACCAAACAATTGCAGAAGAATACAAAGAGCAGAGAGTTGGTAGGAGAGAAAGAAAGAGAAAGAGACAGAGCTAGTTGGCGAGAAATCTCCAAACAATTGTTCAGCACGCAAATATTCAATAAATAATGCAAACAACAACCAAACCAACAAATTCTCCAATGCCAACCGCTAACATTGCCAGTTACCATTTACCATTTTCTCCTTTTCTCTACTATTTTTTTTTCTAAATATATATTCTTTTGCTCGCATGTTTTGTACACTCATTTCAACACCTTGTGGCACACAACACAACGTTGACAACAACAACAACAACAACAACAACTACAACAACGAACATCAACGCAAAATTGGAATGTGCATTGAAAATGCTAACAAAACCAAAAATTTTGCACCGAATTTGCTACGCTGCCGTCGCTTGCCAACCCAAACGGTATCGCAATACCAATCCCAATCCCAATGCCAATACCCATTGACCATTTTTCCCGCTGTCCGTTGCCTGTTACCCGTTACCCGTTATACGTTTGGCTTTTACCAATTCCCATTTGGGCTGCCCAATGCCAACGCCACGGTCATAAAATCACTGAAATTCTCTAGTGAAATTATGGCGCTTATAAAACATTTGCTGGTCGCCTGTCTGCTCAGGGAATACGGCAACAACAGCAGCAAGGATGAGAAGCAGCAGCCACCACGGCAGCAGCAGAGTCCTGAACAAATCCACGTGGCTGGCATGAAGACAAAGGCAACAGAAACTACAGAAATTGGCGCGGCTAATGTTGATGCTGCGTTGCATGAGCAAAAGTTGGTGGCAGGGACACAGCAGGAGCGGGAGCAGCAGCAGCAGCAGCAGCTGGCAGGAATTGTTGAGTTTGTCAAAGCTGTTGCTGGTCAGCCGCAGCGACGCTCGGCAACAACAACAGTAGAAGCAGCAGCAGCAGCAGCTGCTGAAAAAGCAACCCAAAGGTACACAAAGCGTAGCCGAACAACAGCAGCAACAACAGCAACAGCAACAACATCGCTGTCAACAACAACGTGCTGTGAAAGCACAAGCACAACCAGCCGCTTGTCAACGAATGTGGCAATGCCAGCAACTCGAACGGAAACGGAAACAGTGACAACGATGGCGTCGCCATCTACTACAACAACAACAACAACAACGCAAACGTATGCGACTCGAGCACAGATCAACAAAGCGGAAATATTTCACTTACCCAAAAATTGTGTGCTGCAAAAAATTTTGCATTTGCAATTGCTGGTAAAGGTAAGTAAAAGTGGCTAACTATCATCATTCTCTGCCATTCTCTCTCTCTCTCTCTCTCTTCCTCTCTTTCTTTCCTGTTATTTATTTTTACAGAGGCCAGCGAAGAGTTTTAGAAAATGGTTGAAATCCTCGAAAACTCTCAAAAGTTGACAATTTTTTTCTGTTCACTTCGCTTTTTCTTTCTTCTACTTGCCTTTGATGGCCATCAGTTGATTTTGTTTTCCATTTTATTTTTTATTGTTTTTTTTTCTTGAAGCACTTTTGTGAGAGAGTATTAGAACGTTTTAGAATTGATCAAGGCGTAGGGAAGAACACTTTGAAGACGGCTGCTTAGTTTATTGCTGCAATGCTAATTTCAGTGATTTTCATGTATCGATCGCATGTTCGAATCTCGAAAATATTAAACTTAATATACATTGAAAAAAAGTAATTTTAATAAATTTCTGATTCCATTGAAAAGAGTATTTCTAATTTTATAGTAGATTCGTTAGCATTGACAAACTTTGTTCTAATGCAAATTTTCTTTCACTAGCATTCAGATAAGACATTTCCAATGAAATTGTGATTTCTCAAGCATTTAAAAGAGTAATTCTAATGAAATTGTGATTTCACAAGCATCATTAATTGACAAACGTAATTGCAATGAAAATATTTTTTCACTAGCATTTAAAAAGGAATTCTAATGAAAATTTGCTTTCACTAGCATTTAAAAGAGAAATTCTAATGAAATTGCGAAATTAATACAAGTGTATAATAATTTAACATATAATGATGTGCATAAAAATCATATATAGTATTGAAACTTCTTGAAAGAAACCAGCAAAGATTCCCTTTTCAAAGAGCATTTAAACTGCGACTTGCCACAGTTGGATTTATGCTTTCTATAGCTCGTTTTTTTTTGCTTACCTTTTTTTGTTAGTTTTGTAGTGTTGCCGTCACACAATGGCAGCTACACTGAGCTACCTGGCTGATGTTTCGACAATGCTTGAAGTGAGTGGCTCGTGCTAAAAGCTAAAAGAGAATGAAATTGAAAGGGCAGCTAAACGGCAAATGGCAAACGAAGAGTGTCTCAGTCAGGCTGACTCCACTGGTCAGTGGGTGCTATTGTGTGTGTGTTGATGGGTGTTGGTGCATTGGGGATTTGCACTGGACGCGCTCACTTGGACAACAGCCAAGTGGCTTTGCCACTTTGTGTGGCTAAAGATTTGGCAGTCTTTGCTGTCTGTCTGTCTGTCAGTTTACTCAGTCGCTAACTTTGCAAACGTTTTTCTTGGCAATTTCAGCGGCATTTTCATTACATGTGGCAAACGGGCCAGGCCGAACATGCCACGCCCAGCTATGCGGCACTGCGAGGGCTGCTTAGGCGCTGTCAACAGGATTCCGATTTGGATTTGGCATTAGATAATGTGGATCAGTTGTCAGCGGAACAGGCTTACATGTTGGGCGCCACGGCACTTGATTGTTCCATAATGTTGACATTTCAAGAGATACGCAGTCCAAACAAACACAATAGGTAAGCCAACAGACACACACACACACATCTATGTACACATAGAGAAATAGCTAATTAGTATTTGTATTTGCAGCTTATTAGAGCCTTGGCTTGTCACAGTGCAAGGACATCAGTTTCTCACCAAACTGACTGTTTTAGATCTCGATCCAAAGTCGGATAGTCATTTTCACAAGTACGTTAAACAGATGAGAGAAATTGAAAAGTGCGGCCAAGCATTAAATTAATTAATAAAGTCTATGGAAAACTACTACTACCAAGCAAACTGCAACTACAGTAGCAACAACAACAACAACAAGAGAAACAACGTTTTCATTGAATCTGCTGCGCACAAAAGTGTGCTACAGTTTTTGTTCTACTTTTTCAAATACACTTGCTGAGGCAGTTTTGGTTATATCGATTAATGTGTTGAGGACTAAAGTATGCGTGGCAATTATAATGTATAATAGGAAGTGTATTAAAAAATTAACTAAATTCTATTAAGCTAACATGTTTTTTGGCGCTTTCTATCGTATATATTAACTATTTGTCATAATGAACTAACCCTAAAAGCAGGCTACATTTTCGTTTTATTCCCTTAAATTTTGTTACTGAAAAGAATCACTTTCTATGCCTCTGGCAGTGTATTTAAACTTCGTCGTGCCGTAGTTTAGTTAGCTTACTAGTTTTTCTGCACTATGGTTTGTTTGTGTGCAAAGCGCGTGTTGGTTGTTGGTTTTTTAGATGTTTTGCCGCACCTCTCTAAAAGCGTTTTTGCTGTGCGCCTTTTCGGTGTCGAACAGCGGCAAACAGACCACATATATACACAGCAAGCGATACAAAAAAACGTGCGAGGCAGACAAAAAAGGTGGCAGTCAGAGAGAGAGAGAGTGGAAGAGAGAGAGGGAGAGTGAACGATGCGAACTGACACAACGTGAACACTCCTTAATTAATTTCCATGCGAATGCGGCCAGGACAAGCTGGAGCCACACGCTGCCGCAAAAGGCGCCGCAGGATATGTCAGTCGCAAAGTGAGCTCAACCTGAAACTGGGCTGGGCTGGGACGCTCTCCCAGAACATGCTGGGGCACGGCCTCTATGCAAAGTCAGTTTACAATGTGTTTTGCCAGTCGCGCTGCGTTTACAGAGGCCAGCAGTTGGCCGAGTTTGCCTAGAGCCCAAAAGCAGAAAGCTGAAAACTGCCGAGTTGAAGCTGCAACTGCATAAACAAACTGTATTGTATACTTCACATACATTTACATACATATATAAGCGATGGGCAACAAAGTTGTGACATTCACCGAACAGCAATTGGATGACTATCAGGTAGTGATAGTGAGACTTTTACTTTCTAAAAACTTTCACTTTCTAAACTAAATCATTTTCACTTTCTGTAAATGCCATGAAAAGGATTGCACGTTCTTTACACGCAAGGAAATACTGCGGTAAGCATATGCCACTCCACGCCACGCCACGCCATTGGGGCGTATACTTAATTTTTGTATTCTTTGCCATATAATAAGCAAAACTTATTTTGCTTTCATATATGTATATATGTATGTATGTGTGAGTGTATGAGTTAACAAACGAAACGGAATGGCGCCATTGTTAGCCGCATCCTTTTGTTTGGCCGACAAACACACTCATACACTCACACAAAGCCCTTCATCAAGTATTCGCCCCGTTTTGCAGCGTGCATAAACGATTTCGGGAGCTACGTCCGGATTTGGTGCCACGCCAAATGACCGAGGGTCAGACGTCGAGTGTCAAGGTTCCACGCGAATGCATTGAAAAGATGCCCGAGTTGCGTGAGAATCCATTTCGACGACGTATCTGTAAGTACAACAACAATAACAATCTGCCAGATTCATAAGCAAAACGTTTCTTATATTATTATATCTACACAACGTAACGCCCTGCTGCTGCTGCCTCTGCTGCCGTCGTGCCCCCCTGCACAGGCGAGGCATTCTCACGCGATGGTCTGGGTAATTTATCCTTTGAGGATTTCTTAGATGCTCTCTCCGTATTTAGCGAACAAGCACCCAGAGATATTAAAGTCTTCTACGCATTCAAAATTTATGGCAAGTTTTTGTATATATATTTTTAAGTTTTCTATTTTTGTAATGTTTGTTGTACACTGTAGTATAAGGTTTAAAGCTACTCTGCTTCTTGAATTGTTACAAAAACTTGAAGTACGATAACTTTACTCAAACTGCATCGCTTGATGAGTGAAATAGCATTTAGTTTATTTTAAACTCCCAAATAAACACAATCTCCCCCCCCCCCTTCCCCCCCCACAACCCCCCCCCACCCCCCTAATTTAAAAATTTTTTTTTCCCCCCCCCCCCTTTTCAAAAAAAAAAAAAATTTTCCCAAAAAAAAAAAAAAAACCCAAACCAAAAAAAATTTTTTATAAAAAATTTTCATATTTTTCCTACTTTCCCTCCAAATTAGAACTACTAACTTTTATAAACCTTTACTTCCATTTTCTCTTTAAACAAGGTTTTTCGATGTTAACAATTATATAGTTACTGAACAAATTTAGCTAAAATCGTATTACTATATAATAAAAACGAGCAGCCTAAAACGGTTTATATCACTCTGCTAGAGTATCAAATTATTGGTGTGTTAATCTTAGACTTTCTAGCTTGTTGTTGTGTTGCACGTTTTTGGCCAGAATTTTCCGGTTTTGTTTATGCATTTTTATTGTTGTTGTTGTTGTTGTTGCTGCTGCTGCTGCTGCTGCTGCTGTTGTTGTTGCGCCTTTTGTGTCTTTGGCATTTACATGGAACGCAATGCCATTTGCCATTTACCATTTGCCGCGAATTGTGAGTCGTGGCTCAGTAATTTGTGGCCCAGGTCCAAGCCAAAACCCAAGCAGCACAGCCCAAAAGTGTGGACAACTAAATGTTGTTGTTATTATTATTGTTGTTATTGTTGTTGTAGTTATTGCTAAAGCTGTTGGTGGCACAGTTTTTGTTGCCACAGTTCAAGGACAGTCATAAATTCTAATAAGCATTTTAATTGAAATTTAAATTAGAAACTGAAAAAAATGCCGCGTTTTCTCTCACAACTGCCTCTGCATTTCGCTTTCCCTTTTGCTTTGCAAATTGATTTGAGTACATTTTGGATTTACGACTGTGCCAGCGAATAAATGAATACACTCGCACTGCCGGCCACAACAATTAAGTGAATATTCATTGGTTGCAGTATGCTGGGAATTTCTATCTCTGTTACAACTTCTGTTTCTGTTTTCAAATCGAAATTGAATATCAAATTGCATTGCAATTATGCTGCTGCAAAGCACAAAAGTTCAATGCAAACGTATTAATTGCATAAATAATGAAGAGCATTCAATGCATTTGTTTAAAGCATTAATTTGTTAATTAAAACCGTTAAGCATTGAGTAGATTTCATTAACATTTACCGCATTGCAGTTTGATTTGAATGAAACGTCGTGTTTCATTTGTAATGCAATACCTTTTGATTATTAATTATGATTTTATTGAATCGGCAATTATTTAATAATTCAAATAATTAAGTGTACATTAACATTGTGAAATGTGTAATTAGTGTGAGCAGTTGAAATTATGAGTTTTTGAGCTGATTAATTAGCGTATTGAGTAGTAAGTTTTAAGTATTAACAATTTTTTGAGCATTGGTCTTAACATTGGCATTAATAATAGGTGCTGTATTGTGTATTTAGATACTCATTATTATTTTCATTATTTTTGAGTTAAGTGTTATATGCAGAATTCATTTTAGGATTGTAGATTTGTATTTGTCTCTTTAGTTAAAAAACTTGATATTAGTCTGTATGTTTCAGTTAAGAATTCAGTATATATGTTTTATAAAGCAAAGAAATTCCCTCAGTCCGCATTTCAATGGCAAATTAATACTGAAATACTTGATAAATATTTGCTTAATATTTGCAGAAAGCAATACTTGAAAATTCACTACTTTAAGCATAAATTTCATGTTTGATTTTGTATATTTTGTCATTTTACCAAAACTACCAAAGTTTCATATTGATTTTGGCTTTGAATTTGGCATAAACTTAAGCTTATTGCTAGTAGTTGTTGATGTGTGTGTATGTAATATGTAGTTATAGTTTTTCCTCATTTTCTGCTGCTGCTGTGAAAACTTGTGCTGCCTTTTCAACGTTTGCATTTCCATAATAATATTTTGCAATGCGAACACACAGCGCTGGCACTTTGTTCCAATGTGCTTTATTAGATTGTCACAAATTGAAGCATGCAACACACACACACACAGGCAACGAGCACATGTGATTATGCACACACACACACACAGGCTATAGTACTATATATAAGAATATAGCCCGTAACTTAGTTTTGCACACATCAGTTGACTTTTATGCATGAAGATGTCATCTTTGATAATGTCAAACATACACACACTGCATCTGCATAACTTGCAGATGTGTGTACATACATATGTTGTGTCTGGTATACTTATGCATGTCTGTCATGACTTTGCAGATTTCGATCAAGACGGCTTCATTGGGCACGCTGACCTCATGTCCTGCCTGACGACAATGACCAAAAACGAGCTGAGTCCTGAGGAGCATCAACAGATTGCTGACAAGGTAATCGAGGAAGCAGACGTCGATGGCGATGGCAAGCTATCAATTCTGGAGTTCGAGCATGTCATACTCCGTGCCCCCGATTTTCTATCCACCTTTCACATACGAATTTAGACAGAAAGGGAGCTACGAAAAGAAAGAGAGGGACTGAGTGTAGTTATGCTGTTTCTTTTGCACAATTTATGCTGCATATTTAAAGTACTTTGTGTGTAGTTTTGTGTTATTGAATTGCTGTTACTGGCACTGTTGTTGCCACTGTTGCAACTGTTGTGGCTGCCACATCACATAAAAATGCCATCAGTGTGATTAAGTCTGGCCAATTGTACTGACAATGTGCATGTCAAATGTCACAGCAACAACAGCAGCAGCAGCAGCAGCGCAACAGCAGCAAACGCTATAAAATTTATAAGCCTTTTGTTACTCTCATATGCATGCATAGGTGTATCTGTGTGTGTGTGTGTGTTGTGCAGCAAGCAATAACAATAACAACAATTGTTTATATGATTGAGCATAGGCTGTAGTGCACACAAATACCCTATAATATACCTTAAGCACTCTCTCTATAATATACCTTAAGCACACTCCGTTTTCAACTACGAGTATTGATGTACCCTGTAAATTATTCTCTGTTTACACTAAAAGTGCTACGTAACTTGTTGTATATCGAGCTATTCCTATTAAATATATCCTGTAACAATTTTTAACAGTTTGTTACGTTTATGATACCCTGTAAAAATTTTAAATTCTGTTTGACATATAAATAAAGAGTAACAAACAAATGAAGATTTCGGTATATGCCCTTACCTACTGAACACATACTCTGTAATAATTTTAAACGGTTGCTGACGCTTCAGCTACCCTGTAAATATTACACAAATAATTAAAGCTAACTTGAATTCTAAAATTTAACTAAATAAATGCAATTCAATGAGAATTTCGGAGTACACGCTTGCTCTGTCAAAATTAAAAGACGTTCTTGACTTTAGGATATCCTGTTAAAAATGTTAAAGTTTCTCAAAATCACGTAAATAACGAAATATAAACAAATTGTTAGCAATAAATGCACAGTTCTGTATATACCCCAACTTACTAGTCATCATAGGGTATATGCTTTCATGGCAGCTGCAGTCAAAGCGGCCGTAAACATACAGCGTACACTGTTTGCCTGCTTGTCTCCAATGCTGACCCCAATCAGGACAAGCAGTCAATGCCAATGCAATGGATATTTTTGGCCCGTTGGCCCCAGCATGCATGTATATACTTACATACAAGCATGTTTGTGCATGCGCGTGCATGTATGTGCGTGCATGCTGTCAAACTTTTATCAATTTGCCAATTTTCAGCTTAAAGTTGTTTTGTGGCAAATTCGTTTTGGCGTTTTTATTATTGGCCAGACCAGCAAAAAGCTGATCTCATGCAATTATTGTAATTGCTTTTTCAACTACCTTCGAACTAGTTACGAAACCATGACACGCACCCGCCCCTAAGCCACGCCCCCATGCGTAGATTTAGTTAATTGACTTGCAGCATTATAATTAATTTATATGTGGTGCAAGCACGATTTGAGCATACGCTGCAGCTAATAGCAGCAGGTTGGCAGACCCACTCACCGCATTTACAGGGCATAATTTTAATTGAATAAACAATTTTACACTGAAATCAGTTTTATTTTTCATAGTTTTGTCATTTATCTGTTATTTAAATCACGTTCAATTCATATTTAATTTAGTTTACTAATTAATAATACGCATAATTACATACATATTAATTAAGTTTTACATTTTTTTGTTGTGCTTTACGCATTTTTTGTTTGTTTGTATATATGTATATTTTATGTTTAAATGTAGGCCTTAAACATTAGAAGAAAGTCTATTACAAGTATGCCATTCAATTAAAGTAGCTGTTTTTTTTTTAGTTAAATCAAACGTTGATTTAATTAATTAATTAAACGTGTGCATTGATAATGCTGTTCATTCTCTATTTCCGCTATATTGTATAGATATTATACTACTACGGCGTACGAAGTACTAGTAGTATATTGGGTTTGCCAGAGGCGATTTCTGATACGTTTTTTTTTTGTTTTATGGTTTGATGTGTAGCAAAAGAGAAACTAAACAATAATGAGCTATACACAAAAACAACAACACTTAACTAATACAACTACAAATGCTTAAGTTTAACATACGTTATATGTATATACGCTAGTTAGTTATTATAGTTTATGTATATTTTGTTATGTATTATTATAATGCGCTTAAAACTAACTTGAAGCATGCGAAAATTATTGTGTGACAAAAATTTCATATATATTTAATTATTTTTTATACAATTTTTTTGTTTGTTGTTTGCCTAAAAACGTTTTACAATGCTCGTATACAGTTATGTTTGTAAGTTTATTATTATTATTTTTTGTATGTTTTTTAAATCTAAATAATTTGCATATGTTTTAAGCAAGTTGTTATTTTTGGTGACTTAATTTTAATATATATATTTAGTCGTATATTTATTGGTTTCTTTTACTTTTTTATGTAGTTAGTTACTGCCTTACTGCATTTTATTCTTCTTCTACTTCTGCCGTAATGCCACTAAAAAATAGCTCATTGCATTGAGTTGCTTTTCAAGTTCTCATCTCGTATACATGGTTTACATTTTCATTTTATAGTCTTTTAAGTTCAAAATCTTCAACATGGACAATTGTTCAGTTTTTTTGTGTGAAACTAAAAGAAAATTACAAATTTTATTTAAACATAACTTTTGGTTAAATCTTAAGTTTAAAACTTATAACTAAATTGGCCGGCGCTCAACTGACTCTCAAACTGTGGCGTGTGTGTGTGTTGTGTGGCTCTAAAACTCGTGTGTGCCGCAATTGGAAAAACCGTAATCCGAAAAGCTTTCAAAGCTTTTCAACAAATTTCAGTAGACCGAATTGTGATGCTCGTAATTGTTGTGTGCGGCGGCTGCGTGATGTAGATACGATGGTATTGCTGTTGCGTTTAGTTCCGATGCTCGCCGTCGCAGCGCTGCAATGCTGTGTCCTCGCCACACATCCTCATCGGTGGCGCCATCTGGCGACTGCATGGCCTGATGACAGTGCGGCAGCAAGTTACCACTATCCTGCTGCTGCTGCTGATGTTGCTGCTGCTGCTGTTGCTGCTGCTGTTGTTGCTGCTGCTGTTGTTGCTGCTGCTGCTGCTGTTGTGTTGGTGTTGCTGACTGCTGCTGGTGAGTAACTTGCTGCTGCTGTTGGTGAGTTTGCTGCTGTGGTTGGTGTGCCTGCTGCTGCTGCTGCTGTTGATGATGTGCCTGTCAAATTGTGGATTGTATTACATATGTTGGGGTTTGTGTCTCGACTAAACTTACCATAGGCTCGCCATTGAGCTCATTTTGTGCTGCATTCGGCTGCGCTGACAGCGGCGGTGGCGTCACCGACGAGCAGCTGTTCATGTTGGGCGGTGTGGTGGCGCTCGGGGAGCCGCCCGGTCCGCAGCTTACCCCCCCGCCCACACTGTGCTGATACATCATCGAGTCGCCTGCAAACAAAAAAAACAAATACATAAAAAATTGTTTTTAAAAACCAAACTTGAACTCAAACTCAAACTGAAACTGTAACAATGAAAACTTTGAAAGAAAACAAAAAAAAAAACCTGTCTCCAAAATATCAATTAGCACAACTATACGAAATCAAATAAAGCGACGAATACCTTTGGGTATTCCTGAAAATTAAAATTAAACGAATGTCTGTTAATTGCTGAACCAACAACAGCAAAAAAAAACGCTATAAATCTTTCTACATTTATTTATTTATTTATCTGCTGCTGCTGTTGTTGCTGCTGCTGCTGGCTACTGAACACAACAAATTTAAAGAAAAAAGTGTTATGAGTTCACAGAAATGAAAAGATTGTCGTGTTTGCTCAATTCTCAAAAGAACTGGATTGTGTCGACTCGGAAGAAAAAAATAACAAAAAAACTAAACGAAAAATTTGTCAACGCTCCACAAATGGAAAGTTTTGAAAGCATGTGATTGATTGTGTGTGTTTGTATGCGTGTATGTATGTGTGTGTGTATTGTTTGGTTAAGGGAAGAGGCACTGACGCAACACCTACCCAGTGCATTTAGGCCATAATGCTGATAGCTGCCAGCACCGAGGGCCGAGCCCATGTTAATGCCAGAATTGAGGCCGCTATTCAGCGAGGACGAAAGCGGTGACGATTGATTTAACTGGCCAAAGCCTGGCAGCAAATTAGTTAGCAAATACAGAGATACAGATACAGTTGCGTGTTACGATTTACTGTTAAATTTATATAGTTTAAATGTATAAAACTCACCTGCCGTCATGGGATTAACACCCACACTCCAACGATCGCCACCAAACATGCCGGTGCCACAGAGACCATCGCTCATCGCTATGTTTGTGATGTTTGCCCCAAACGGTGGCAAGCCATGTGAGGGCAAGAGTGCGCCAGGTGTGCGGAATACATTTGTGGTCTTCTTGCGCTTCTTCCACTTGGCACGACGGTTCTGGAACCAAACCTGGAAAACGATTGAATCAAATTGTAATTTAAAGTAATTGGTAAGTGAATTTTAGAGAATTTTAGTTTAGGAGACAAATTTAGTTTAGAACTATGCCAAATATTTAGCACTACAACCCATTTTACCCTATCACAACACGCTGATAATTCAGTAAAACTGCCAAAATTATCAGCACCTTAACTATTGCCATTTAGATTACTCGCTGAACAGTCTGTGTTACAGTGAGACAGTCGAAATAATACATATACAAAACAATATCTTAAGAAATTTCCACACCATAACTCTAGCTATTTGGATTACACGCTGATCAGGCTGTGTTACAGTGAAACTCTCACAGCGAACAATTAATTTTCTATTATAAATGCAGTTCAGTTGCATTCACTGGCAGGCAATTAAAGTTGCTGCAAATTAAAGCCTTAAGACCGCGAACAAATTGCCATTGTCTTCGACTCACTCGCCAGCTCACTCCCTCTCTCTCTTCAACTATGTGTGTGTGTTTGTGTGTGTACATGTGTTGTGTGCTTGTTAAGCGAGTTCTCGTACATGGTCTTAATCGAGATCAATTACCGTCGTGACAGTCAAAACATGTCTCGACACACACGCACGCATAAATTCCATATGTAAATTCTTTATACGTAGACAGAGAGATGGCTAAAAGCATATATATTTTTGGGGGCCAACATAGGACAGCTGCCACTTGGTCAGCCCAATGCTTTTGTCTTAATATTGGCAATCTACTGACTTGGCCCGAAAAACCCTGAGAGGTAGTCCAGGTAGGAGGCTGAAGGAGAGGAAGGAACAGGAACAGAGTCCGAGTGTCGGATGTGTTAGGTTTCGAAAATTGGCATTTCCATATGCATAAGAAGCCAGCAGAGCAGCGATGTGTAGACATGTTGAGGTTTTGACATTTACAAGCAGTAAACACACACACACACACACATTCGCAAACATTTGCTGTTTGATATGTGCATAACAAAAAGTGTTGCCTACTTCTAGGAGCACAGAATGCACAATGCTTTCAACTCGCATTTAATGCCAGTATCTCGCAAGCAAAGACAGTTAGCTAATAAGAGAGAGAGAGAGAGAGTGTTAGAGAGAGAGACAGAGAGCACTCGCTTTGGTAAATGAAGTTTGCTAGCAAATGAATGACTTGTGACATGAAAACGATTTTTCCGCTGTGCATAACAAAAGCACGACGACACTAAACTGAATCCACATCAACAAAAGTCGGGTTGACAACTTAACCGTTGCCGTTGTTGTTTGTTGTTGTTGTCGCGTATTTATATCCGCTGAATCCGTGGCAATCTTGAGCTGTCACCGCGTCTGTGCTGCTGCTGCTGCAACAGAAACTAATGGCTAAGACCAAAAAATGAGACGAGGCGAGAAGCCAAAAAGCCGGCTAAAGAAAAATGGCAACTTTTTGTATGGCAAAGTAACTTTGCTTGTACTGCTGATGGTCCCCAGTGTATTTGTCATATGTCGGCCAGACGAAAAGCACTCCCGTTTGTTGCAGCCACAGACAGTAGCTAGCGTGTGAAAGGGAGAGCAGGCTAGTGTTAGTAAGAGAGAAGCTGGCGTTCAACTATAGCTCATGATGACCAGGAGGCAGTGTGTTCGACGAGCGTTAACTAAATATGCGCGCAATGTTACACCAGGGACGTTAATGTGCCACATTCAGTGGCAGTGTGCGTACAGGAGAGGGTTGCCAGCTGCCGCAGTGCTGCGCTGCCAGCGTCGACAGCGGCAGCGGCAGCAGCAGTAACGCCAGCGGCAACGGCGACAGCGACCTTGACTTGTTTATGCTTTTTACGTGTTTGTGCGTCGCTCTATTCATTAACTTTTAATTTAATAATTTAAGACAATGTCTGACTGTCTGACTCGCACACACACACACACACACACATACAAACACATACACTGCCTCTTCCTCTCTTTCATTCTCTCTCTCTCTCTCTTTCGCTGCTTACAACAATTAAATTTTTTTCTGCTTTTGCTTTGCTTTCTTTTTTATTTTGCTTGGCATTTTCGCTTATTTTTAGACGTTTTCTCTTTCATTTATTTATGCATGCTTTCTCTGCTTGCTTCCTCTTTCTCATTCTCTGCTTCTGTTACTTCCGCTGCTGCTATGGCTGAATTCCAAAAGTCATTGCCTACTTGGAGGCGCGCTCTGGCAGACCATTAAATTGGCATAACGTGCATGACGTGCGAGGCACGTAAATAGGCGTTAAAATGTCGGTTAAACAAAACATTTATTTTTTATGCGCCTCTCCCAGCACACACACACACACACGCACACGCACACCCTCAGCAGACATATGTGTGTGTGTGTGCCAGACAGTCCAATAAATGTTTGTCCTCCCCTCTTGCTCTCTCTCTGCCTTTCGTTCTGCTCCTTATGCCGCGTTAAATTGTGTTTTGACGGTAATTTTTTAAGCTGCGCCCTTATGCATAAATTATCAGCTCATCGGCAACACTGAGTGGCTGCTCACTGCCAGCACTGACTGTGTCTGTGAAATTGAGCATTTGATTTATGAGAATTATGAAATAACCGAAAAACACGATATAAAATCAACCAAATTTTGTTGAGCAGCTAATGCAATTTGATTGCCGTATGTTATAAATAAATAATTTGTGATTAAAAAGTGAAGAAAATATTTAAGATATCAAAGTAAAGCTGTAGGAAACTTTGCTTAGGTAAGCCCAACTCTAGAGTAGTTAAAAGAAGCCATGAATTCAAATTTTAAGTATGCTAAAAGATAAAGTATTTGTCTTTAAGTCGAAATTGTGCGGCTTAATATATACTGTGTTGAAATTAGCTTACTTTAAGATAAAAATCTGTCTTAATAGCGAAAGTCTATACACTATTCTGAGAGATGGTAAGAGAAAAAAACTTTTTAATTTTTGATATATATTATAATATATTTATAATATATTTAAGAAAATTTGTTTCTGCTGTCTTACTTTTTTAATGCTTCTTTAACACTTAACAATATTATTTTAAACAAAATGCTTAACACAAAAGTTCAAACTGTAGCAAAAGAAGAGCTAGAGGCTCTTTTTATTTCTACTTCAACTCTCCTTTAGTTAAATTCAAAATTCTGCCAAAAATTGCTTGTGAATTTCTGGAGTTAGCAAAAAAAAATGCCAAGAACTCAAATATTTCATAGTAGTAAATTGCAATTTATACTCAAACTAACTACAAAAGAAAAGCAGTGCTTAGCTTCTGTAGCTACTACTCAGCTGCCCAAAAAAAAAAAAAAAAAAACCTCGAGCAGAGATTTAAGTTGGTTGCAACAAAAACAAACAAAAAATCTGGCAACAAAAACGTCTGTAAATGGAACGGAAAACGAGTTTATCCGAAAAATTTGAGCCATATGCTGGTAACAAAAGCATTTTCATGTTTGGACTTTTAATTTTCACTTGCGACTGACACCAAAAAGGCAAACAAACACAGCAGAGCAAAAGAAAGACACACACAAACACACACACCACCCGGCTAAAGGGCAGACAGACAATAACAAAAGGTGTGAGAGAATAACAACAACAACAAGTACAACAACAATAAAGAGGCAGTGGAGGAAACTGTTGCAAATAATAAATGAGTCAAGTTCATGAAAAAGCAATTTCTTGCGGCAGGCCACAAATATTAGCAGCAGCAACAATAAAGAGGGCAAAACAGCACCCACAGTTACAGTTACAGTTGCTGCAGTGAGCAGGGGGGATGAAAGCAGAAGTCAGAAATTAAGTAGCTGCCAAATGACATGCAACACGGCGCTAAGAGGGGATGAAAGCAGCCACAACCAGCAGAAATAGAGACTCGCAAATGGGATAACAAGTGATTTGCTTTGATTTTATGTGGCAAGCGGATAGCTGAGAGAGAGGGGAAGTGGGGAGAGGGGAATGGGCATAACTGGTGTCATTTTTATTATGAAAGTGAATCGTGAGCCAACTGATTGCTATTGCCATTCATAATGTGCTTGTCATATGGCAAATCCCAGTTATCTACAAACTCCCCTACACCTGTTACCCCCCCCGTATTCTCCCCTCACAGCTCGTTATGCAACATTAATTGCACATTATGGCTAATAAACAGCTGCCGCATAATGTCAAGTTATGCCGATTGTTAGCTATAAAGCACTGTTATACTAGCTGCAAATCAAATCAACAATTTGCCACAAAATATTTGTGACAATTTGACTCAAGTGCAATATCCTGTATGTCCTGTATGTTCTGTATGTCCTGTATGTGCTGCATGTCCTGCTCTCATTCTCTACACTGAAATGCACTTTGCGCACTTCAAAATATGCAATTTTGCGAAAAATATCAATCACAAAAGCCAACTAGCAAACAAAGTTACACAATATTGCAATCAAAATTCGATTAGCTGCAATGCAAATATTATTTATGTAGCCGAGGCAAAAAAGCAAACAGAGAGAAAGAGAGAGAGACAAAGACAGCGAGAGAGAGCAGCATTTTCCCCCATTTTCTGATAAAGATTGTCAGTGCTTTTATTGACAATTTTCGCTGGTTATGATTGCATTCGTAATCAAAAATCAATTGGCCAGGTTATTGCATTTCTTTGATGGCAGTTTTGTGCTTGGCAACCAAATGAAATGGCCACTCCAGTCAAATAACTCAGTCAGTACAGTTTCAAGTTGGAAATTGGTAACTGGCAGACTGGCAACTGGCAACAGTCAACTGGCATTATGATTGTTCTTGGCCCACTTGAGAGCTTGTGCCGCTGACAAACGTTTGATGTCCATGCTACAACATCTTCAACTTGAACTCGAGTCAAGTTAAGCAGCTTCAGCATTTTTATTATTATATTGTACGACGGGAGAGGTGGGGTGGGGTGTAGTATGAGTGTGGCTGACTGGTTTATGGAAATCGTTTTTCGGCCAATATCTTTTCATTCGTTTGGCTATATAAAAACTGCGTATAAATTCATAAGCGAAATACATATAGCTGGAGACAGTTGTTGTTGTTCCTGTTGTTGTTGTTGTTGTTGCAGCAAACACAAATGGAGTCGATTTATTTTATGTTATCCTTTAAATCCTGCTTTACGAGCGCGCACAGCGACACTTGCTGCCGTTTCACCCGCTTCCACCCCCACAGTCCATACACTGCTAAAGCCCAAGCCCAACCCAAATCTAGCTGGCGCTCTCGCTTTCTCTCTCTCTCGCTCTCTTGCTTTAACTCGCGCAGCCACCCACCACAGCATCCACAATCCACTGCTGCTGCTGCTGTTACTATGCACGTCTCACTCACACTCACGCCCACACCCAATCGGTGTGTCGCGCCCTCCATTGGGGGTTGTGCCAACTATTGGTCCATTTTGCCGTCCACTTTGCACTTTGTCGTCTGCTTAGGCTTAGTACAAAACTGATTTATGAATTAGTTGACGATGCTCGCGGTCATTGACGTTAGCTGGCGTTACATTACTTTTGCCACACACTGTTAAATGTATTTATAAGTACATATCCATGTGTATCTATATTTAGTTGCAAGCTAAATTGCAGCACACACACAGAGTTTTTGGGGGGCATAAGTTGTGGGTTTGCATGCAACCCCCGAAAATTTTTGGTGCACACACGTTTGGAGCATGCGCAGCTCGCGTTTTCCCCACAGCATTTTCTTTTCTTTCTTGCTATTTTTTTTGTAGATGAAAAGTAGTAAAAGAGAGCAGAGAAAGCAGCGGCGAAGAAAGCAAAACACAAAACGCTTTTGTCGAACCTTTTTGCGTTTATATCAATAGCTGTTGGAGTTTGCCGTTAGCAGCTTATCCCAAATGGCCAACACACACACACACATACTTGTGCAACATGCAGAGCCAGACGTTGGACACTTTAGCACGCCATTTTCACACAAACATTTCAATGAAAAGTATCAACGAAATTGCTTTTGAAATTGCTTCATATGCCATAAACGGGATGCGTGCCAGATTTTCTTTATGTGAGCACTGTCTCTTTCTCTGCCACGCTGCCCCTCTCTGTTTTTAACCAACCGACCGCTACAGTCTGTGCTTGTGTATCCCTCTCTTAGTCTCCCTCCCTCTCCCTCCCTCTCTCTCCCTCTCTCTTCCTCTCTTGTTGCCACTTTAAAAGGCTTGCTTAAAGTTTTGCTGCCAACAACTAATTCGTGCATTTTTGCTGCGTTTGCCTTCGCACAGTTTTCCGCATTTTCCACGTTGTTTTCCCCCACACCTTTTTTCTTGTTGTTGCTGCATATTTCCGTTTTGGTATTTCAATTAAACTTTAATTAAAATGCGATGCCATGGTTATCAAACGCCGCGCACTAGCTACCTGCAACTGCAAACTAAAAGTTGTTTTATTTTTTATCGCAGCTTCTCTTGACTTCTCCCCTTATAACTCCTGTATTTTATCTGCACTTTTTTAAACGAGTTTGCTTAAATTTTTGCTACATTTAAATAGATATCTCTGCTTTCTCTGTAGTATGTTTGTTTTGCTCCATAAATCCTTAAGCTTCCTGCCCCTCAGCTCGTCTATCAATCGTAGCGCCCAGTGGGCTATTATTAGAGGTGGCATTAAGCGGCTCAGCAAATAAATTAGTTGTGTCTGAGAACTCGAGTCCATAATTTATCACTTCCCTTTCCCCACCAGATCTCCCCCCACAGAGAAGTCTCTTCGTGTATTGGTTGCTTGCTTTTGGCCTGCTTCTCTATTTGACCAATCGATAAAAAAAAGACAGTGCGAGATTTAGATAAGTTGGAAGTTTTGCTATAGCTTTTATGCACTTCAAAATCGTATTCTTTTTGCGTCAGAACTCCAATTCGTATTAGTTATGACTAATCTATATGTATTTTGAACTTGTTTGAATAAGTCAAGGGTAAACATCCGCTGACAAAAAGTGTATTGAAAGTGTTAATTATTTGATGACTCAAAATACTCAATTAAAATATAAGATTTGCAACTTGCAATTGAGTCAACTGAGAAGTAAATGAGTGTTTAAAGTTTATGTTAAAATCATAGTAACAAAATATCCTTAAATAAATAAGTGCCATCCTCCAGCTATATTTACACCTTTATCTAAATCTATATCTTTTCATTTATCTATATCATTATCTTTATTTTTATGCTTATCTTTATCTATATGCAAGTCTTAATTCCATCTTAATTTGTATTTTGAAATGTTTGTCTATATCGATTCTGTAGCATTATTATTATTATTTTTTATATATCCTTATCTCAATATATTTATTTATCTGTATCTATAAACTTATATCTATCTCAATTTATATATAAATTTATTCCTTTGTCTTTATAGCCATCTTAACATTTTGCCTTTATCTATATCTGTTCTTCTGTTTCTATTTTTGTTTCATTATCTTGCTAGTTATCTTATTTTTATCTCCGTCTATATATTTATCTCTATCTATATACTTGCATTGAATTCTATTTGTATCTACACCTTTATCCATCTATAATCCTTGCAAGTATTATTACACTTCAAAATTGAATAAATGTAAACAGTTTTAGTAAACTTTTTCCCCCTCTCTGCTCACAAATTCTCAGAAACTCAAGTGGCGTACCTTTGCTAGGTTTAGCTTTAGACTTACAACTCTTACAATACCTCTCCACTCCCTGCCTCACCACCTCTGTGGCAGTTGCTAACGCATAGCCAGTTGTTAGGCAAATTAATCATGTGAGAAATTCATTTAGTTTTTGTGGCACGTGCTGACCAACGTTTGCTGCTTGCAACAATTTAATAAACAAAGCAATAAATGCAAAGTAACAATGCTTTGACAATGCTCTCACTGTGTAAAATGATGATAAGTCAATTTGGTGTAACTCCACTCCTCCCTCCCCCCCGCTGCCAAATGCAGTTGTGTTGCCCGTGGCCACTGAGCGTGTGGCAAGCATATTGCCTGTAGCCATGGGTGGTGCTAAGACGCTTTAACCTTAATGCCCCCACACAAATTGTCAATTTCTCGCTGTGTTTGGCGGTGGCAAATACAAATTAACAATTGCACCGCCCGCTGCCAGTTGACCTCGTCTCGCCCCCTGCAGCACACCCTCATCCCCCCTCTGTATTGCTTTCCCTTAACACTTTGCGTCTACATTTGTTTAATACTCTGCTGTGTTTTGCATTGTTTTGCTTTAGGGGTCAGTTAACTTTTGGCTCAGTTCAGTTATTTGCAGCTTTATTAAATTACATATATGTTTTATTGTCTGCATAATTAAACAGTCGGAAGCGGCAACTAAACGCCACAGAATCTGTATCTCATATCCTTGATTCTCCTATGTATATTATATGCTAGTTGGCAGCAAGCCACGTAGTCACTGTACGTGAGCTTCATAACTTATGCAGAGGCACACACACACCCTCACTAGTCTCCTCTTTTTCTCTCTTTTTGGAGCATATGTGAGCTGGAGTTTGACTTGATTTTGGGTGTTAATACGGCAACGTTTTTGTTAGCATTTATGGTTTGGTGTCTTTATGCCGTCATTAGCTGCAAATCCTTGTAGATTGATTTAGGGCCAGACGTGTGTGTGTTGCCCAAAAAGGCAAAGTAAAGGACAACATACTATGTATAAAAGAGATAGCAAGTGGCTGGAGTTAAAGAACAAGTGTAAAGAAATTCAAATCAAATGTTTAGAGTTATATGTGTGTCAACTAAAACAGAGCGAAAGAGAGATAGAGAGTGAAACTGAGAGCGACTGCGCTCTAAAACCAGCGGGCAAACTTAATTTATATGCTAATTTTATTAACAGCAGCAAATAAGTCGCTGCTAATCCAAAGGGCTGACATTCCATAAGCCGCAAAAAGCCAAACGACAACGAAAAATCAAACATTATAGCGTGTTAATAGCCAACAACAACAACAATAACAGGAGGGTAAAAGCCAGCAGACAGCCTGCTGCATTATGCGGACTGACTACCCTGCTCCTGCCCTTCAGTGCCGTCCCGCTGCCTTTCAGGGTTTCAGGGTTCATGGGGCAGAAATCACAACATTGAGTCGAGAGACAGCCGACAGCCGGATGAGCAGGATACATTAACAGCCAGACACTGATACGCAATTATTAAAACAATTTATCAAAGTAGCACAGCCTGAAAGTAGGCAGCACTTTTTTTCTTCTACTACTGCTGCTGCTGTTGCCCAGCAGAAAATAATTGTTTTAGCTGAGCTTCTGAGTTTGTTGCCATTTGAAATGGCCAATAAGACGCCAGAAATGTGTTGGCTACAACTTTTTGGCATTCATTGAAACCGCAAAACAATTGCATAGTTTCAGTTCACACACAAGTAGGAGCTAGAGAGAGAGGGAGAGGCAGCTAGAGGGACGCAGAACAATACAGGAAGCGGAAGCTTAAACACAAATTTAATGAAGCAGTAAATTCGATTGTCGCATAAACAAGAAACCCGCCCGCATGCAAAAGGACGACGACGACGACGTCGACGAGGCACGCCACAGGCAGCAGCATGTGGCAAGGGGGCAAACAGCAGCCAAGCAAAGGGAAGTAAAGGGAGCTGCCAAACAGGGAACTGCGCCAGCCGCAAAAGGATAATGCTCACTCTCACTGTAGACGTGTGTGTTTGTGTGTGTGAAAACTTTTGTGCACTGCCTGCGGCAGTCATAAGTCCCTGACAGAGGCAGAGAGAGAGTGTTAGAGAAAGAGAGAGAGAGAGAGAGATACAGAGAGCGACGCCTAAATGTGACTTTATGTGCTTTAATAAAGTATAATTTTGGACGCTTAAATGGCGTTGCGCGCCTCGAGTCGCATCCAAGCGCTCGTAAAGTGCTAAAATTGTGACTTAAAGCCATTTTGAGCTCATAAACTTTATTCCAAAATTGAAAATCACACAAAAAATTTGCACAAAATAGCCAAAAACTTACACAGCATACAAGTGAAAGTTTAGCAGATACTTTAAAATGTAAAATAACTATTGGAAAAAATTACAAGACATAAAAAACTACAAAAATTCTATTAAACTTTTTATAAGTGCTAATAGCAGATAGAAAATCTTTATAAAAATATGATAAACAAAGTATACAAAATTTGACAGAAATAATTGGAAATAAATATTAAATTAATAATGCAAATTTTAAACTTAATATATTTATTTTAAGTATGCATGTATTAAATATTAAATATATGTACTATTTAAAATAGTAAAATAATGTTAAATAATTTTTGTTTTAACAGCATTTAACACACATTTATTTTAAAATTATTGTTTCTAATATTTGTTAGCTAATTGCTTGATAATTGAACCAATTACTAATTAAATAAATAAACTATAATGCTGAAAAAGCTATAGCAAAATAACTAAAGAGAAAAATATGTTTTTTAAGCCAATAAATTTTAAACAAAATATTTTAATATAAGAAATAAAGTATACTATTAAAAATATACTCTATTTTTTATGAATGCAATATATTTCAAATCTTAAATAAATGTTGCTGTTTTGTATTCTAATTTGAGCTTTCCCTCTATCAACTTTAAATGACTGTTACTTAATCAATTATTGTTCCAATACTACTAGAATCAGCTAAAATATTTTCTATATATTAAACAGATACTTATAGCTATTTTCTAGCATTGAAATATATTTTCTACTTCTTTTGAGTGCAAGTTTTTAAATGATTTCAGCAAACTTGTCACCTGCTGGGCACGTGAGATGCGCCACAAAATTCGCTGACATTTGGCAGTTGCATGTTGGTAAGTAACTTGCTGCGGTTTTGTGCAACACAAGCGAAATGTCATGTCATGAGCTAAACGACAGAGTGTCAAGCCAAATGACAGTTGGCCAAGTTAGGCCAACTGCGGATGCTGATGAAAATTGGCAATAGAAATGCAAAACTCAAATGCAAATCAGCGATGCAGCGACCGCAAACAAAGCCGCAACAAAGTTTTGACAGTGTGGGGAAACTGTTAGAGAGCACTGTCTGTTCTAACTCACCTGGACACGGGATTCGGTGAGACCGATGCGCATTGCAATCTCCTCGCGCATAAAGATGTCCGGATAGTGAGTTTTGGAGAAGCAGCGTTCCAGTTCATTGAGTTGCGCCGGCGTGAAGCGAGTGCGATGACGTTTCTGCTTATTTTTATCCAGATGCTATACGAGAGACAAAGACAGAGAACAAAGAGAGAAAGAAAGAGAAATGGCATAAGTGTGTGGTTAAACTGAGCGAGAGAAAGAGAGAGGCAGATAGCGATAGAACATCAATAACAACAGCATGAATAACAATTAGTAGAGCAACAACAACAACAACAATTACGATAACAGTTACGATAACGATAACGATTACTACAAAATGAAAAACTAAACTAAAGCAAAATTAAAAGGATTCTTTTTAGTTTTTACTTCTTTTTTTCTACAGTCTGTTGTTTGAACATAAAATATATGAAAATATATGGAAATAAAGTCACACTTACTTTTTTTATATTTTTTATTTTTTATATAGTTATTGCGCATAATATTATTATTATTATAGTTTATACACAATTCAATTCAACACACACAATTTACACATTCACAATAGATTTTTCGATTTCGATTTTTGGTTTTCATTTGGTTTTTTTTTGGCATTAATTTGTTTCGAATTGGTTTCGGTATTTTTTGATTGTTTTTGAATGCATAGCAGAGTTTTTTTTTTTTTTTGTTTTTGAGTTTTGAGGAAAAAAACATCGAAAAGAACATGGATTATTAAAAAGTTCAGCTTTTAACTTGCTGCTAAAATTGTGATCTCTTTGCTAGAGCTAGAGATTTCTGCTCACCTGATCCTGTTGCTGCATGCTGTTGTTGTTGTTGTTGCCGTTGTTGTTGTTGTTGTTGCCGGTGCTATTGCTATTGCTGTGATTATTGTTGTTATTGCTGTTGTTGCTATGATTGCTGGCACCGTTTAGCACATTGCTGTTGTCACACAAACCGCCAGAGACATGTAATCGCGCCACACCACCAACACTGGCACCACCGCCAGGTCCACCGGGTCCAGCACCACCGCCCCCTAAATCCGCAATGCTCGGACCGACGGGCAATTGGCCAAAGCTATTGACTCCGGCGTGCAGTGCTGTAATTGCCGCCTTCGGTAGATCACAATCCTTGGGACCTACGAATCGAAGATGGATAGAAATATGGGAGAAAAGCGAGAGAAAGAGAGAGGAAGATAGCAAAAGAGAGTACATTAAAAGATGTTACAGAAGGTAAGTATTTTTATTGATTATAGATAAACTTAAACATAATTAAATATCTTTATGAATTTATCTGATAAACTGCTAACTAACTGAAATTAACTTCTTAAAAAAATCACTATAAATCTTCTTGGTTTTTATATATATTTTCTTTTGTTAGAGAAATGAATACTTTATTTCATGAAACTCTAAAATTATGCCATAAAAATTAAATTAAAATATTTAAAAAAATATACTTTTTAAGCAATTTATAAAAATAATTGAAATTTATACTACTCCGATCTTTGAAACAAATACAGATTAGTTTTTGATTTAATTTAAACAAATTTAAAACTAGTCTCTATCCATTTCAGCAATCGAGCAGCAATATAGTAATATTTTAATTTGTTAAGTTTTACTTGAAAAAATTATATAAATTTTTAAGAAACAAGACATTTTTGCTTAAGTTAAAAACACGTGTCTTTTAGTAAGTTTTCTAACTAGATACAGAATCTTGAACATTAAAAAAATTTTATAATTATTTTCCGCACATGTTGCTCTAGTTTAACTTGTAAAAATGTTATTCTACTTGAGCAAGATTTGTTTTTTAAAACCAGACACACGTGCTTTTTAGTTAATTTGTTAAGTAAATTGTAAAAATTAAAAAGTACTGTAAAGCCACAGTTTTTAGCACAAGTTTAAGTAAAGCAAATAATTGCTGCATATATTAAAAATGCATTTATTTGTTATTATTAAACAATATTTGCTTCTGCACTTAAAGTTTATTTTTGTTTTCCTTTGTGATTTATTTTTAAACAGCACAAAAATCTCAAATAATTGTAACAATTAAGCACATGCCTTAATTATTTGCAGCTTCAGCATAAAAAATAAAACAAATTTTTGTTAATTTATTTAAATTCTTGTTGCACTCACATACACACGCGTGACACACACACTTTTAGCAGGTACTGTTGGGCAAAAGAAATGCCGTCGCTATAACCAAAGATGTGTATTAAACTAGACACTGCATAAGTGAATCATTTGAAGCTAAGCTGCTATGAATCAAACGAATCAAAGTGTTTGAATCCTGTCTGTCTGCTTTTGCCGTCGCGAGAAGCCGCCTCAAGTTTCGTATCGACTTGGTGAATTGCTCAAACCGAACTGCGGCGATCGGATAAATTGAATTTTTCAACAAGCTGTCATTCAAAAAAAATACGTAAGTAAGCAAGAAAAAAAAAAGATGCCAAAAACAGAGGCAACAACAGCAGCAGCAGCAGAGACAGTAGAGGTAGAGGTAGCAGAAGCAGCAGCAGAGGCAGCGACAACAACTACACAGAGGTGCGATACTCACAGATACAAACACATACACATATACAGAGCTATAGCGACCTGTATAGCTATAACTCTCAGCGTAACCCCCTTTTTCATTTCAGTTTTACCTTTTTGGCTCACCTGACTACGTAACGTGTTTTTTTTTCGGCCTGCAATTACAACAACAAGTTCGAAATACATAACAACAACAACAAAAACAGCTATAGCTATAGCTAGGAATCATAGTCAAATACAAACAGTTACAGTGGGGTGAATAGAGACAGACGTGAGTCTATCACATCAAGTCAAAGTCGCTGAGATCTCGCTGCAAAGTCAAAACGCTGTGTGTGTGTGTGTTTGGAAGAGACTTCATCGAGACTTCCAACGCATGTCTGGAATTTTTAACATGTATGTGCGAGGCGCTGCCTCTCAGAGATGTGAGAGACAATAACAACAACAACAACAACTCGCTCAACTCTTTTTTTCTTTTTTGATTTTGTTATATAGTATTGTGTAGTACCTCTGATATTTTCAACTCAAATCAAACATTTACTCATCGCCAGTTGATGCGAACTCTCGAACCTTTCTGTGCGCAACTCTTGACCAAAACTGATACTGCAGCCTGTAACTCTGGCTAAGACTGTGTGTGTGTGACTGCCTGATGTTGTCATGATTTTCATTTAATTATGCAGACTTAAGAGTTAAGAGTGAAGGTGTATGTTTTTGTGTAGTAGGCGTAAGTCAACTGTGCAAATTTCCATTGAAAGCGAAATGATAAATGCTGCAAAACATTTGTATTGCAGTCATACTGAACTCAAGTAAACTCAAGTTGTAGTGAACTGTAGAGTAACCTTTCATGTATTAGCCGACTTTGATGTGCAACACACACACACACACACGTACACACACGAGTACAGTGAGTTGAAGCGGCAGAGCATCAATGATTTTTATTGTTCTCAAATGGACTTGTTAAAATTTCGGCAACTTCACAGCAAACTGAATCACAGCCTATACGTGTACGTGTGTTTGTGTGTGTGTGTGTCTTGCCACAAAAAAGCAAAAAGCTGCTGCTGCAACAGGTGCCACACTCTGCCCTGAAACTGTAACTGTCTATCGCATAGGGATTGGCTATTGGCCGTCAGCTCATAAAACTCATAAACGAATATAACTATAACATCATAAAAGTCAATGCATACCCTGTAAATTCGGTAAGTTTATGAAAAAAAAGTGTTTTAAGCTGAATAAAAATGCATACAAGATCTTTATAGGTATTTAAAACTATATATTATAGTATGATATTCAGAATTATGAACTTTGAGAATTTATGAAAAGTTATTTTTAAGTAAAGTTCATAAAAATTGAGTACTTTGAGAAACTAGTTTTATAAATCTTTACTTTACAATACTTTAAACAAATCCTTAAAATTTTATTACTTTTGCTAACTATAATCAAAAGTTATACAACAAAATGTTCGAAATACTATTTTCGGTAAATATTTTGAGGAAGTCAATTATCTTGAAAAATCGTGACTTACAAATCTTAACTATATCATATTTCAAAAAACTTCTAAGAATTTTATTAGTTTTTCAATATTGTATCAACGTTTATGTAACAAAATGTTTGAGAAAAGTTTTCCGAAAATTTTTGTATACATATTTTAAAGATAATTGCATGAAACCCCTAGCATTTAACATGATTTCGGAAACCCCTCTCTTTATATCTTTACTTTACTATACTTCTAAATCTAAAAATTTCACTAGCTTTGCTCCATTCAATGCACAGTATATATTATACAAAAAATGTTTGAAATACACATTATTAATCTTAACGCCATCTAGATTAAACACTAAACTTGTAAGCACCTATCAGCATTTGTACAGGGTATCAAAGCAGCGCTATACAAACTTCTAAATATTTGTTATATTTTGATAGACTGCGACATTCTCTGATTCCAGTTCAACTGCTGCTCAGCTTGCTGTTGTTGTTGTTCCTCAAGTTGTTGTTGTTGTTATTCTTGTTGTTGTTGTTGCAGTCGCTTTTAAAGCGTTCGCCAGCAAAGTGCTAATTTTTACACATACACCCAGCGCGGCTACTGTTCATTAGCGATTTTGACGCGCCTGACAGCGCTTACATGACACACACACTAAGTGAGAGCGAGAAAGGGAGACAGAGAGAGCTAGAGAGAGAGCGCGAGAGAAAGAGAGGGAGAGACGGTACAGCTGCTAGTCAGACAACTTACAACATTGACATTTGTCAAACATTTAAAACCAAAACTAAGCTACGACAACAAACAACTTGAAAGCTACTTAAAACAACTAAAAACTACAACAGCAAAAAAAGTTGCAGTTTTGCTTCCGTGCTCAACTTGTTGACTGTTTAGCATTTACAGTTAGTCAGCTCAGCCTGCACTGCCATAAGTATAACAGGGCCTAGCAACATTATCATACACCATCATCATCATCATCATCACCATCATCATCATCATGTAGTCATCATTGAAGACGGATCTCAGCCATTGATTGTCGTGATTAGTAAATTTAAGGCGCGGTGTTAGGTGCGATTTATGTCTGTATATATATATCTATATGTATGCAGCTTTCAACGCTTCAGTGATCTTAGCTTAAGTTGGCTTAAACTCTGGCTTTCAGGTACATTGCTCCACCGAAGAAGTGCGACTTTTAGCATTTCAGAGACCAAAACTCACATCTTTTCGACTTGATGATGACTTGACTTTATGTTACTCTCTGACCAAATAGCGCCACTTCTCGAAATCGCACTCTGTGGCAACTTTTAGCTCCAGCTTTGATTTTACAGTTGTGGCACATAAATATGAAATGTAATGACAACAGCGAATGGCAACTGCAACCGAATTCCAACTGTAAAACTGTGTGAGCCGCAAACACTTGCAACACGCAAGAATCTTAAGAATCTGCAGCAGCAAAGTTGCCTACTTCTCAGCATGTAATTTTCTCTCTAGCAAAATATAGTATTATAACATTTATAATTAAAAAATCGAATAAAAAAAAAGCCATCCATCTAAAAGCTGCTGTTGGCCTAGTAAACTTTTTTTGGAATACCCCTAATGTTGTCTAATTGGTTTATGAAATCAATCATTGAGTCAAAACTAATTACAAATAGCATCGTTGTGACATTAGTTGAATGTTGTGTAATGCTTGCAACGGTTTACAGTTGCAATAAAACATGGCGGCACACAACTGATGTATTTCTTTCTCTCTCTCTTTCATTGGGCGGCCATTTTAAGGGGGCATGTGTGTGTGTATGTGTATTGTATGTAGTTGGCTTTGGTGCCGTTCGGTGCGTTTGGTACGTTGCACGAAAACCGCACAAAGCGATTAATTAATTAAAATTGGCAAACATGAATTTATCGCGCAAGCAATTTGCACAATTTGCGCAAATCAGTTTGGTGGCTGCCACTGCAACGCGCAATGCACTAAATGCAAATATCTGCCCACAAAATATATGGCAACATGCAGCATGCAGAGTAGTAGTGAATGCAACTGCAACTGCAATTGCAATGGCCAACTGCAAAACTGCTGCATGCCTCGTCAGTTGCACGCTCTGTATATAATTATTGAAATTTGGAAATTGTGCGGTTAAGCGGCAACCGGCGTATGTGTAGGCGTCCAAAAGGGGTAAAGGGGGGTGTATGAGGGGAAGAACTGTAGGCACATTGCAACCGCAGCAACAGTTGCTGCAGCAGTCGGCAGGCAGCAACCGCAAAACATTTCAATGCAAATGTTGGCCAAAAAGGGAACACACATATTTCACAATCGCAGGCGACCGCAAAAATTCCAACGCACAGCGGCAGCAGCAGCAGCAGAAGGGCGGAATGGGTGTGGCAGGCAGCTCTGTTTGCCAGTCAAATTACAAATGCAATCATGAAATTAATTTAATTAATCCAGGGGCCACGAAAAATGCCCGAGTCGAGTCGAGTCGAGTCTTCAGTTTGGAAATTAAGTCAACGATTTAAGTTTTTGCAACATGAATGGAAATTAGACACAATGGCAACAGGCACTCCCTTCCCGCTCTTTCCGCACCCTATCTCCTGCTCTTCCACACAACATTTGGCATTTCTTTTGCATGCAAATGGCGCTTAATTGGGTGCGCTTTAACCCCCCAATGCGTCCCTGTGCCATTTGCTTTGCTTACATTCGGCCTACGTTGCGCATACGTAATATGCAAATGTTGTCTGTTGCTTCGCCTATTGTTGTCAGGGGCGCAGGGATTTGGCAAGCGGAGCTTATGAAATTTATTAGCAAACACTCGCTGCAGTTGGGATTTACCTCAGTTCTATTTTCAGCGTTGCCCAAAAAGGGATTTTTGCATTGGAAAACTTATGGAAATTTATTAGTTTAGCTTTGTTTTGTTTTGCAAGGTAGCTAAAGCGACTTTTTTGTATGCGCTAGTGCTGTCGCTTTAGCTTTTTTTGCGCTGTCTTTCAATTTTTAGGATTTAGGATTGTATACCATTTCTTTATAATTTCAACCCTATTCTATTAGCTACTAAGTTAAAAGCTGAAATTTTCTTTAAAACTTAAAAAACTCATTCTATAAATACCATGCCACTGTTGTCAATTTATTTTTTTTTCAACACCAAACCGCTTTTATGACCCCTAAAAGGGCTGCCTATAAAAAGTAACGCATACGCCGCGTACAGCAAAGCGAGCAACTGCATGAAAAATGGCAATAAATTAATAAAAGTAATTAATTACAAAGTGGTTGGGTGAGCGGGAGTGTGGGGGGACATTGATCGAGCTGCTGACCAGCACAAAAATATATATTCAATAAAAGTGCGCGCAATAATTCATGCGAGTGTAAAACTGTTGCAACAACAACAACAACACAAGTGCACATTGGCTGCAAGTCGGCAATGGCTTAAAAATTGATTGCCGAAATTGAAAGTGCTTGAAAAATGATCAACAATGTGGTAAAAAATATGGTATTTATGAATATACATAATATATATGTATATATATATAAACTGATAATTATGTGCGTGATGTACAATTGTAATTTACAATTTGCGGCATATTTAAAAGAGCAATTATGGCAATTAACACACACTGAGAGCCACTGTAGACCCTTATTCACACCCACAAATAATGTAAAAAAAGAGCTGGAAAAAAAGCAAATCTAACTAGTTAAATACAACTTAATTATTGCTAAATGCACGCGACAGAGGCGCCAGATGTTTAGACGCCTCAATTATAGGCCATTTAGCGGCAGCGATGGCCCAAACCAATAACTCGGAAGTAACCCCACACACACACATACACTAACGTTAACGGGGTATGCTCAAGAAATTAGTTTAATTATGGCCAACTGGACAGCTGGACAGTTTAATGCACATATTATTATATATTAGCGCAATTCACTTGACGATCTTAATTACAATATTATATACACTAACCCCTTCCCACCAACCCAAACTATATCTCTATATAGCTTGTTGTAGTATTACTTACCCAGCACATTGGCCCCAAGATTGTTCAGCATGCTTGCCGAGAAGTTTCGTATGGATAACGTCGACAGTTTGTCGCCTTGTAATCGCCGTTTTTACAAATATATATAATTTTGTAATCTTAACTCGTCTTCAATTGTATTGAATATGTTTCATATATATTTTCTTCTTCTTTTTTTTGCAGCATCCACTGGGAATTTGCTCGTATACTCGTCTATCACAGTATGTTAATGCTATAGCAATCCAAACTTTAATTACATTTCAGTTTTAGATTTTGCATTTAGCTTATTCTAGTATTTTTGGAGTGGGGTCTGTAAAGAAAAAGGTTAATAATGCGGTAAAATATTTAAATGCTGTTATTAAATAATTACTCAATAATCTGAACAAGAATATATTAACAATTACATAAAATTGTTGCATATTTCATACACTTTATTATGGTAAAGATGAGAACTGAAGATAACATAACTTAGACAGGGAACACATTAAGTTAACATAGTGTTGCCAGATTCATTCATATATAGCTTAACTTGAGAATTATAGTTATTCAACAAAAACTATTATAAACTATCAAGCTTTGAAATAATACGCTAAACTTACTAAAGCTAAAATGCACAACTTTCTAAGCAAGAAGCCATGTATTCAATTGACCTACCTATGTGTATTAAAAATGAAAGCCTTTAAAAACTAAAACTTAAATTAATTTAACAACTAAACAGACTGTTCAGTTCTTTACTAATATATTTTATCAGAAAATTAACTATGAAGTAATGTGATATAGTTAATCGATTCCACCTAAAGCTAGTGAAACTGTAGTTAACACCGCAATCAACTCATTCTATGAGTTTGGTTTGGAAAGCTCAAACTACGACAATGTTTTAATGATGTGACAGCTATATAGTTATCCAATTCCAACCAATCATATATATAAATTAATAATATGCACACACTGAGTGAGGTTGGTTGAGTTATCTGAAATACTTCTTCAATTATAGTTACTGGAAAACCGTTTAGCTGTAGCTCTTAGAGTCTCTGTGTTTTAAATGTTGGTACGCACCAATAAACGGAGAAAAAAAATTGAATATTATTGTTGATGGCAGCAATCAATAAAATTTGAAAAATTAATTAAACTAGCACATTTATTATTTAATATAACACTGGATTATCCTTAAAACTTCTGTTAAAAATATGTAATTACTATATTATATTGCAATTTAACATTAACTTAAAACTCAAAGAATATATTAACTAACTCAACTACTTCCCAAATTGTTAAGATCTCTGTTTTCTCTATGATTCCATAAGCTCCCAAACGTCTTACAATTCAATTTGTAGTATTCATAATTCATGTACCCCAAGTATTCACAATGCCTGCTTAACTATTCATGAATCACAAACACAAATGCATTATTGATAGATTTCTAGCACGATACTTGATTGTTCATTTCCAGTATGAAACTGTTTTTGTTTATCAAATTAAGTCAACTCACCTTACGACCCCTTTGACTTCTGACCCCTTTAGTTGTGCTGTTGTGTTAAGTCTTAAGTCGTTTTGGGTCAGTGTTGGACAAGTTTAGATTGCCATAGTAAAATTAATTAAATGGCTTGACCATAAAAAAGCCAAAGAAATTAAATCGAAGTCACTTGGCCGGAAGTTGAAAAGTTTTCCATGCATGTATGTGTGTGTGTGTGTGTCTCAGACACGCACATGCACATTAACACTGACACACATACACTCACACCTACACTCACACACACACACACGTATACACCCGTATACAGGTAAGCACGCAATGTTACGGAAGTTGTATCGTTTATTGATGAAATGTTTGACCAAATGACAGCTGGACAACAGTGCTTGGCGCACCGCAAATTTAGCTAGACTCTAAGACTGCTGCTGCTTGCGGTTTGTTATTGTTATTGTTTATGTGTTTATTTAATTGATTTTATGCACTATTTTTAGCTTGAGTCAAAGTTGGTTTTTTTGGGCAACACTTGGGGCTTTGTAACGGTTATTTCTGTTTTGGCGACGGCTTTTGGCCAAAAACAAAAAATGTGTGTGTTCAGCGGAACGGATTGAAACGCGTAACGTTTGCCAGACGACTCGCTCGCATTTGAGACAAATGCGAAAAAATCAAAACGAATTGACTCGATGATGATAACGTTAACGTTAACGTCGCAGCAGCAGCGACGACGACGCTGGTGACGATTTCAATCGTCCACCCCCGTTCCCGTTCGTTGCCAAAAACAATCGACATATGCGAAAAGCGCAAAGCGGGTAAGTCGCGTGTTATCTGCTTTTGTATCTGCCAACTGCCAACTTGCTTAACTTCTGCATTGATTTGCCCACCGTCTACAGAGCGAGACAACACTACAGCTGCTAGCTGCCATCTTAGCACAAGCCGTGAGCCTGCGCACGCTAGTCATCTCGCTCTAACTGCTGGCGTGCAAACGGCAGCCGAGCAGCACAGCTAGCTGTCTGTTGTGTGCGTAGCCTAAGCACCGCCCACAAACATGCAAGTAACTGTGTGCTGTGTGTGAGAGCGGGGCGGCGGCTAACGAATGCTGCAGATTATTGATGTGCACAGCGATAAGAGGGAGCATGTGTTTGGCGCGCGATAGACGATAACACTGATAACAGTGGCAATCGACAATCGGCGCTGCTTTCATCCCTCTGGCTGGGCTGCTAACGGTTGCCAGTGCAACCGCAGGCAGCTCTTACAGTTATTGCCAAAAGTCAACTGCGGGGGCGGCAACTGTGGAATTTGTATAAAGCATAACTTCTCCGTGCAACAGCAGCAGCAGCACAAAGATTGAGCCGCGTGGCATTTTGGAACTTGGCAGCACCTTTAGACTGTAACTCACTGCTGCCACGTGTCCTGTCTCTCTCTCTCTCTCTCTGTCTCGTTGTCTGTTCCCACTCACCTGTTGTCCTCTCTATGCTTATTAGTTTCTCCCCCTGTCAGTTGTCAGGGCTCTTTCAGCGGAATTTTATATTTGTGCAGCATGCAAAATGCCGAATTAGCCAACAAAGAATGCTATCAAAATGAAACTTGCCATGGCAACCACAGCACTTACTGCCTGCCACGCCCCCTCCCACCCAAAAGATGTACCAAATAAAAGTCTTTGGTCCAGTCAGGTCCAGTTGGACCAGTTGTACTTGTACTCAGCTTGCCCAAAACGCGCAAGCAAACAATTCCGAAAGCGTTAATTAAAAACTCAAATCAAAGCAAAACCACAAAAACAAAATCCGAAAAAGATACAAAAAAAATATATCAGACACTGACAAAGCAACAAATTGATGTCTGTTGAGGTGTCTCAGACTCGGAAATTTGTTAACCGATATACAGTAAAACACATTGAGAACTGTAAAAAATCACAACCCTTTCTTAGATCCACAGTCAGGTAGTCAGTAGAACGAACGATGGATTCTGGCGTTGAACAAACAAATCCCAAAAACGTATCTTTCATAACCATTTCGGAAATTTTCAGTACAGCAACGTCAAATGATTTTGATTTTTTGGAGTTCTAGGAAGTTGTAGCTACAAGAAACTAAGTAAAGTTTATTGATTTATAAAACTTTTAATATAGTTTTATATACATATTTGCATGTACAACTTAATTTGTTATTCTAGAAACTAGTATTCAACTCAAATAATATCAAATATTAGGTTTCTCGGAGTAGTGCTTTTCAGAAACAATGTAAAAATGCTATGTTTAAAAGATAAACTTTTTTCTATTTAGTTTGTAAACTAATTCTATCGATTTTAATACTTTTAACTGATTAACTTTTTGATGCTTTTTATTAATAATTTTTCACACATTATAGAAATTTTAAAGTTTAAGTAGTTTTTCTTATAGAAAAATATATAAATTTGCCTTTGAAAATATGCTTTCATATTTGTTTCGTTGCTCTCAATTGAACATTAACTTATCCATTCAGTTCTGTATTTGTTTTAAATAAGAATCTAGTCTAATTAAGTATATATGATAGATTTCATAGATTATAAATATATTTTTTTAAACTTAAATTTAATTACGTTTTTTTTTAATAAGCAAAAACCTACTCATAAAATTCTTTACTTTATTTTCTCTGGATTATAATGATTCTCTAGTTTTCTAAAAAACAAATTTACAGAAAAAACGTTATTTTTAATTTTTACGCAATTTCTTCATTACTTTTGAAGCTTAACAGTAAATTAACCTCAACTAACTCCCATTTCGGGCCAGTGTATGCAATGTAAATAAGCAAAAATAATCGTGAAAACATCTCAATTCGATGTTGAGCTCGTTTATTAGAGCTTCATGTCGTCAATAGTTGTTTTTTTTTCTTTCAAAACATTTCTGCTTTTTGTGATTGTGACTTGATTTGTGTTATCAGAAAATGTTGAATGCCGTGTTAATTAATCAAAGTCGTTTGGTCAGTTGCGCATTTGTTATGGGCGACGAATACACTGGCCGACAAAAAAAAACTGGTATATATTTTAAGCAAATATTTGCTAGCAACTAGTTGAATTTGAAAATATTTGCATTGAAGTCGTCATACGAAAAAATGATGTGGAGGTCAATTTGGCAGCGAGTTTTTGGTGATGCTGTGCAGGAATATGTGGCATAAATCACTTTACCAAATGCCTTCAGGATATTGGCTGTTGACATGGCTAAGAGCCAGTGTCTGAGGCGCCACTTGGCATACTAAACTGCCAGTTGCAATGCTTGGCATCTTTTTGAGTTTCTTTTCCTTTTTTTTGGTGTCAAAGCAACGCTTAAGCCGCCACGCAGTTGCAAAATCCAAAGAGGCAGCCACTCGTACGTGCAACAGCATGCAACAGCAAGTGGCAATGCCATGAGTTAGCCGCGTTGCTACAATTCCGTTCACATCAATTGGCTTTTAAGCCAGCGCATAAATCAAGCGCGAGATTTACGCTTGCCCAAAAGATGCCAAGTGGCATGGCATGTGGCAAGTAGCGAGCTGCGAGTTGCGAGTTGCACGATTGGCATGTGAAAATGCTGCGAAGGCTTTTGTATTGGAGTTGGGGTTGGGGTCGTTTATTGAAAGGATAATCGATGGCAGCGACAAAATGCATTAAAGGATTTGCGTGGCAAAAAGCAAACAACTTTAAAACTCGACTCCAGATTGCGCCTCGATGGCTTGCTTGCCCCAAAAGATGTCGACGAACTTTGAAATGCGGCTCTGCGGTCATTTTAATTGAATGATGAATTGCGTTGGACATGCTAAGGGGTAGCTGGGGGAGAAGAGGGGGAAGGTGAGTGGACTGCGCTGCCGAAATACAGGCAACAACACAACGTCGACCGCAGAATTTCTTCAGTTGTCACGAAACGCTTGTCAAAGGATGCGGCAAACTGAGGACCAGCAGCTTAGGGGGTGGTGAAGGGGCTGTGGGGTAGGGTAAGGTAAGGGGTACCAGTGAAAGCAGCATGCTCCTTGGGACAGTGGCACGACAAAGACGAATACGCATAATCAGTCAAAATTTCTGACAAGCTCACCGAGCAAACACAGCTTAAGCATTTAATTGAGCTACCCCCAACACTCCTACCCCTACCACATAGAACCCCAAACCCCTACCCTTCATAACCGTCTTTAGTCCAAGTGTTTCTATTGTTGTTGTTGTTGTTGTGTATCCTCTGGTTGGACTGCCTAATTAGCCCTGGCATATGCAACATTTTTGTCCCTTGCCTAGACCCAAGAGCATTTCTTTTTTTTATACCCTTTGAAAAGGGTATACCAGATTTGTTATAAGTATGTAATAGATGTAGCCATGCGGGCCTGTCTCTCTGTTCGGCCGTCGGTCTGTCCGAGCGTCCGTGTGTCAGATCTCAGTACTGGTAAGAGCTACAAACGCCAAATCTGAAATGTGGACTCCATATATTTTTGGCTATCACGAGTCTGGTGTATTTATTTGCTGCCACGCCCCTTGCGCCTACATTTAAGCAAAAAAGTAGACAATTCTCGAAAATAGTCTATGAGTTGTGTGAATATTTTAGTAACTATGAATCTTGGAGCTGCAAAATTTCTCTATTAAGTTCGTAGGTGCAACATTAGAATAAGGTCATTGTTTGTTTTTCAATGCCACGCCAACTTTGCCTAGAAACAATAAAAATAATTCCAAATAATAATAGGCAGTGGGTATTTTACAGTCTTGCGTGCTCCACAGTACCGTACTTTCTTGTTGTGCCTTGCCTAGACCCAAGAGTTTTTTTTTTTCTGCCGGCCAGACCCTTTGAGGATCAGGCCTCCTAAAATGCTCCATCTACTTCCCTTCCCCTTCTGCTACCCTCCCTCTCCTATGCCTTGCTAACCCTGTAGCAGACCTTGACGGATGGCTTCAGTTGCTGGCACTGCTCATCGGTAATTTGTCTAGTGCTAGGCACAGACTCTTTGAAGGCATTCAACTTGCACACACTTCTCCTATCTCTCTCTCTCTCTCTCTTTCTCTTTTTAACTCGCTTTCGCTTTGTGTGCAAAAATACAAAAAAAAAAAAACTATATTCGCAAACTAAAGAACAACCAAAAACGTTGAGCTTAGTGCAGTTTCATGTAACGCATTATTCTTGCTTAGTGACTGTCTCTATTTCTCTTCTTTCTCTCTCCATCTCTGTCTTGTTCTAGCACTGTCTCTGCTACAGTTACAGCTACATGCATCACTTTGTTGTCTTTGCTCATAAAAGTATTTGCGAATTCTACACTCGATATCAATACTTATCAGCTACAGCTACATGCATCACTTTGTTGTCTTTGCTCATAAAAGTATTTGCGAATTCTACACTCGATATCAATACTTATCGATTGAGTTTGCTATATTTTCCAAAATCGTATTCCAACCATCAAATAATCTTAATAAAAGTACGTATATTTCAACCTCCCCTCTCTTTTAGTTTTTATACAAACTTCACTTAACAGCTTTTTAAATTATGTTTCTCATTCGCTTAGCAAAGTAATTTACCTATATTCCAATTAGTTAATCATCTTTAGCACCTGTACATCACTGAGTTTTGGCACTTTTCATTCAACTTTCACACACATAAATTTTACAAGCAAAGTGGACTGTGTGGAACGTATGTGTCTTGCCTAACTGCGAGGTGTGTGTCTTGGCTAAAGTGAATATCCAACTGCTTGAGCGTTCTGTATGCTCAACTGTTACGAGCGCTCAACAACTACATTAACAACTGGCAGCGTTCTATTTACACAACAGTGGAACAGAACATTAACATTATTATGTTATGGTGAATGTTTATAAACATACTCACACAACAGGAAATGATTTCAAAATTTTTGAAAAAACATTAAGAGGTAAGTATGGAAAATTCGGATTTTTTTGAAAAAAATTTATTTTAAGAAAATGCAGAATATTTAAATGCAGAATGAATTCGGGCACTGAATTATGAACAAATTGGTATTCCGTTTCTAAATCGGTTAAGATTTGGCTGAATTATAAGAGTTCAAAATTATTGAAAAAACGCAAAGGGGTAGGTATGGAAAATTCGGATTTTTTTGAAAAAAATTTATTTTAAGAAAATGCAGAATATTTAAATGCAGAATGAATTCGGGCACTGAATTATGAACAAATTGGTATTCCGTTTCTAAATCGGTTAAGATTTGGCTGAATTATAAGAGTTCAAAATTTTTGAAAAAACGCAAAGGGGTAAGTATGGAAAATTCGGATTTTTTTGAAAAAAATTTATTTTAAGAAAATGCAGAATATTTAAATGCAGAATGAATTCGGGCACTGAATTATGAACAAATTGGTATTCCGTTTCTAAATCGGTTAAGATTTGGCTGAATTATAAGAGTTCAAAATTTTTTAAAAAACGCAAAGGGGTAAGTATGGAAAATTCGGATTTTTTTGAAAAAAATTTATTTTAAGAAAATGCAGAATATTTAAATGCAGAATGAATTCGGGCACTGAATTATGAACAAATTGGTATTCCGTTTCTAAATCGGTTAAGATTTGGCTGAATTATAAGAGTTCAAAATTTTTGAAAAAACGCAAAGTATGGAAAATTCGGATTTTTTTGAAAAAAATTTATTTTAAGAAAATGCAGAATATTTAAATGCAGAATGAATTCGGGCACTGAATTATGAACAAATTGGTATTCCGTTTCTAAATCGGTTAAGATTTGGCTGAATTATAAGAGTTCAAAACATCTATTGAAAGATACGAACTTAATGATTGCAAAAATCTCAACATCAAATATTGTAAATTAATGTAGACCAATACTTCCATTTGTGAGATTTCCAAGTCCAAAGTATACATACATTTTAGCTTGCAGCTATGGGAATCTTCAATAAAAACACTACACTACACTTTCACTACTCCAAATAGCCGTATAGATTTCACACAAAAAACCTCAAGTAGGTGTTTTTGTTTTTGGAAAACAGAGTCTCAGGTTTGTTCAATTATAATACCATGTGTATTTCAAAGGTACGGCGACACAAATTGCTTTTCCTTCCCATTCCATGATGATGTTGAGGAAATGTACACTTTGAGCGTCTTTGGTTCATAATGAGGGCAAGTAACAACATTGTAAACAAGCCAAGGATGCAAAACACATCAACGCCCCTAAGCTGCTAATGAAGCAGCCGAATGTGCAGACAAAGGACGAACCTCACAAAGGTCGCATGCTGCGATAAGGATCACGATTACATGCCAGGCAGCTGAGAGTGTAGCTACTGTAGAGCAAATGGAGTCGAGTGTACTCGATTTGCAACATGGCTGCTGCGTAAACGTTTCAGCGATCACACGCTCAAAGTGACAAAGAGACATAGGGACAGACAGACAGACGGACATATAGCAAAGAAATGTGGTTTTGTTGTGGTTAAGGCACTGAGACAATCAGGTAAGCAAAGGACATACTTGACACATACTTGGCTGTTCATTTAACAATCGCACTCGGCTCGTAAGACGATAATCCTGCCATTGACAATGTCTCCCTCTCTCTCTCTCTTTCTCTCTCTATCTGTCTGCTCTTTAGTTCTCGCTAAGCGGATTGGCCAAAACAAAGTTGAATTGTTTGATGTCCTGCGGCGCATATTAACATTATCAGCTGGAAGATAACCCAAAAAGTAGTACAGAATGTTATCAGAGCATTGTAATAATGTGTGAAATTTTACGCCTCAACAGCAGCCACCCGCTGTGCCAGGACTACTCAGCACGGCAGGACACGGCTCGGCAATCACCTCATTGGTTTAATCAGCAAATGCGTTTAACTGATTTAAGGGATATAACTTGTAAGCATCAATTCAAATCGAATCGCTGTTTAAATTTGGTTAGCAGCTTTAGGTGCTAGTCTGCCAGACCATACAATATCCCTAAGCCCGTACCTTTATTTGATGCCAGCAGCTCTCCATCTCTCTCTCTCTCTCTTCGTGTTTTCTTTTTCTACAGCTTTTCTGGCCAACACTGTGCTTGTGCAATTGAATTCGCGTCACTTTAACGAAGTTTTCAAACGGAAACGGAAATTTCTTTCGCATGTTTGTCAGCATCAATTTGTTTGCAACGATTGAAGCTGCAGTTAAGTGAGTTCTGAGTGTATTAACCAATTGGGAAACTAACTGGAGAAAGTATCTATGTATCTGGGAAATGTGCCTGCAAAGTTATACAACTTACTTACCTGATTGCTAAAAGATACTCAGCTCTAATATATACTCATATCTCATACCCAAACATTCTAAAATTGAATACAGATACTAATAAAAATATATATTTATTATAAAATATCTAATCAAAAGATACCAGAGTGCAGTATAGACTATTGACAAAGGCGAACACTTTGATATAATTGGGACGCTTTTGTTGAAGGAACTTGACCAAATTACCTTTAAAGTCAATGCCAAGAGATTTGGTAACGCCCGCCACATAATCGAGTGTCAGAGTTGAGTTTTTGCATGTCAAATAGCTCTCATCGATAAGATCCGGTTCATGGTAATGTATAAGGGCGCAGAGGGCATGACCACTTGACCAGGATTTGGAGAAATCGTACATGGGTATGTTATAGGATCGCATTATAGTCTGGCAGCGATTGAGCAACTTGATGCGATAATTACCATCGGTTTCTCCCGGAAGTTTCTTAATCATAACACGTGACCCTTTGATGGCATCGCTTTTGACTGGCTTGAGCAACGTTTTCGGTTCATTATTATTATTTTTCAACACATTCAACTGCTTTCTAGTTGACTCGAGCAGCGTTTCTAAACTTTGTTTGAAATTGAACTGCGCAAAATCAGTTTGCAAATCAATTACGGTGGCATCCGAAGCATCCGATTGTTCATCATCATCATCAGAGTCCACAAGTTCGATAGGCAGATCCTCCTCGAAAGGCACAAACTTATCACAATAACTTTTCTCATTTTCCAAGACTTTCAATTCATTTTGTAATTTCACCGCCCTTTCGAGTTGATCGTGTACATCGTTGAGCAGATTCATTAGTATCATATTTAAATCGAGTCGTTTGTTTAAAGTTTTCTCTGCCAATTCCTTGTTCAGATAATTGCGACGATTCAATGTTTGTTCCTTGATCAACTGCAGATTATCATTGATTATCTGCAATTCACGTATGACCGCAGACTGCGGATGTTTGAACGCATGTGGAGCATTTAGGTTCAGTTCCAACAACATGATTAAAAATTTTTGAAGAAAAAAATAATATATAAGAAATTTTATAAAATATAAAATATATATACATGCGAATAAACAAAACGATTTTAAATGTATTTCTTTTTAGGCTTTTTATTAAAGCTAGTTTCAGTGCTTACTGTATTTGGGAATTGTAGAATTTCTGGCATTTTAAAGATGTGTGATAAGTTGAGAGCATAGTTTACAATCAATTAACCCTGTAACATCAAAAGTGGTTGATTGACAAAGGAGAAACATGTTTGTAGCAATCAATCGGTTTCACTCGACTTTAATATACCCCGTAGAAGTAGAGAAAGTTAAGAAAGATATACACAACTATGCAATACATTGTAGAATGCCTGGGTTTGAACTTGCCTTTGCACTGTTATACTCATAAGTTTTTTGCCTATTGACCGATTTTAATGAAACTTTCAGAATAATATGATAAAAGAATTTTAAAGACAACTGATTGATTTGCATGTTTTTAAAAATTCAAAACAAAGTTCTACTGACTGCATACAAAAGCAAGGTTTATGCTACATTTCGCCTTTCTAGCTGTGAGATCCTCTTTATGGGCTTCGCTATTGCTCTGGATCAGTCATATACATACTTTGCGCTATCAGCGATAAATTCAACTTCCTGTAACACACTTTTAACAAACCGAATATACCCTAAACAATATTAAAAAATAAAAAGTAACTAAACAACTGCCGCAGGTTATGGTCGCATTATGTAGAGCTATTACTGTGATGATTGCGGACCCTTGAGCTTCGGGTTTAATATAACAATGTTAGTGTTACGTTTATGCCACATGTTTAACCCTCAATTTGCAAAACAACAAAACGCCCGCGGCAGCAACAACAACAACAACAACAACTCGTACTACACTGAGACACAAAAGGAAGTCAACATGAAATATTTGTAACATTTGGCAGATGTCAACGCCTCTCTACTCCCACTACCCACTCCCAACTCCCCACTCTCCTCTCTCACTCTCTTTGCCAGTGCAATGCATCAAATCAAGGCAACAATTCGATGAAACTGTCATAATTGAATCACTCGTCAGTGAGGGTGAAAGGGAAAGAAGACTGCATGTGTGTGTGAGAGAGAGGGCAGCTTTAAACGTCACCCTGAGCAAAAGTTGCCTTTTAAATGCAATTCGCAATTTATGCGTTATTTAATAACGGTGCTGGTGGTGGTGGTGGGCGTGTACCGCTATTCTGATTGCTTTTCATAACTTTATGCTAATCTCGTCGTCTCGAATTTCTATCGCTGCCGAAAGAAACTAGCACCCAAAATACACTATATATATATACACTAATAAAAGTTGAAGTCACTCACTTTTTTGGCTGTAGGAGCTGAAAATAATTTCCGTTTTTAATGCTCATTTCGCATTTTGTATACAAAACTAATTAATATCTTTTGCGAAACACCCTCTCTCTCGCTCCCACCCCACCGATTTCGCTATCCCTACCAAATGTTGCAGTCCGTGCTACAGGATATTTATGCAAGTCATTTCCGTATCTAAAGAGTTCTCCAATGTTTTAGCAGCGCGTAATTAATTTATGCAAAAACATCCAGCAACAACAACAGTAACAACAACAACAAATACTGTCCAAAAATGCAAATGCAAATAAATTGCAAATTGCGTAAATTTGTTTTTGGAAATAATTAACTTTTCAGCGCATTTAATTAGAAATTTATTTGGCGAACAGCGAGGGCTGCTTTCGATATTCTTAACTAGACGGAAAAAGTGTTTTGTGATTAACTCTAAAAGCTGGCATAAATTTTTTGTAACTAAGTGTAGTCTTACCATTTCTTTACACGCTGGAAAAGTGTTTTTCGTTTAACAATAAACAATAGCATGATACTTTTATGACTAAGTGTAAATAGGAAAATGTTTACGGCTGAAAAATTCCATGGATATGGAGAAGTTAAAATAAAAAAATTTTTAGAAAATTTTGTAGTCATAATTATATGAAAAGTTTGTTTAAAAAAAAACTATCATAGTTTCAAAAACCTTAAAAGTTACTTTTAACACTAAAAAAGTATTCAAAAGTATAGCAAAACTTAATTACTAGATACCTGAAATGTATGCCATTGTCAGCTATAGCTAACTTTTTAAAAGCAAACAGATTTGAGCCACTAAGAATCAGTTGTTAGTTTCCACTGGTTAACAAAGTTTATAATTTGCACATATATAGTTTTTAAATACTTTATATCACTGATATAGCTGTCTAACAAACTATACGCCAAAAGTTGCTTTAGAATTAATTTGGCTGAAATGGGAAACATTGTTAGTTGCAGCGACTGCAATCGATTGACCTGTTGGCTCTGTGAGTTGTCTGAGAAGAATTGGTTTCTGCTGCTCTTGGCCTCTGTAGGAGCCTTTCTGCTGGTCTACAACTGTCAACTGTGCATTTGCCTCTTGCAGCAGTGCTGGGGTAACTGCAATGAGACGAGCACAAGCAACAGAGTAGCGGAGAAACATGTAGATAGCATCGAGTATGGCGTTATATATGGACCACACACCTGGCAGAGTGCCGATAACAATCAGAGTCCGATAAATATTGATAGTGAGTGTGTGGAGGAGCGTTACTTTGATCAGCGACTTGTGTGGATGGGTTACCAGGAGCTGCCACAGGGCATACGTCTCAAGAACAATGGACACACACTGCTGTTGCATGCCGCATTCCGCTCCGTGGCACCCTTCATCGATGGCGGTGATTTGCTGGGCAGTTTCAATTTCCATCAGATCAGTTTTCGTTGGAGCTGGTACAATGATGCGGGTTCGGAGCATACGCTGGACAACGCACACTTTCCACTGGAGATGCAGTGTCTGCACACGGATGCTATAGACACGGAACGTGCTTCAAGTCGTAGTCTGCTGATTGTTTCCTATATGTTTGCTCTGTCCACGGATAATCCCTATTTGGATGTCATCATACAACATCTGGTGGCGGTGCAAGAATTTGGCTCAACCATAGAGATTGCACCTTTTCCGCTGGCCTATCTAATGCCACCGTTCTACACGCAGTTCTATAGCTATCATGGTTCCCTAACGGAGCCACCCTGTCATCGTGGTGCCGAGTGGTTCATCTATCCCATACCGCTGGCCATCGGCGAGCGACAACTTCACGAGTTTCGCAAACTGCGCAATCGTAGTGGGGCTCGTATTGCTCGCAATGCTCGTCCCGTTCAGGAGTTGGGAGATCGCACAGTTCTCTTGAATCTTTATGAAAGTACGGCATAAAGTACTTGGGTTGAGTTTAGGAACTTTTTTACCAATTTAATGAATAAACTTACATATATATATAATTTTTGTGTGACATATTCTTAAATATTTCGTAGTATTTCAGCTTTTTTCTAACCGATCTTTTATTTAACACATCTTTATATATATCTTACGCACAATTTCATTGCGTTATCAAGTTTGCTAAAGTATTTATGTTAGTCTGGATTTAGTAATGCACTAATTAGTAGCTCAAAGCAGCTTCCAGTTACTGGGCGGGAGGAGCAGCAAACAAACACCGCAGGATATGTCTCTGTGCGCAGTCAGCCATGTGTTAGAATCTGAGTGTACTTCTCGGAAAGTGTGCATGTGTGTGTGTGAGTGACTGTGTCTGCGTTCTATAATTGTGTTAGTGCAGCGGAAACTGTTGCGGACATGTTGCCCAGACCGTTATGGCATTGGCTCTGGGCATCTCGTATCTAAATGCTGGCTGGGATTGGACCTACTGCTGTGCTGCACACTGCTCACCTCCCCTAAGAGTCGCTCTAGCTCCCCCCTTCCACTCTCTCTCTCTCTTTCTAACTCGCTCTAGCATACACACATAGGCAGATTTGTGATTGCTGCTTCTAATTATCATAGTTGGTATATTTCGTAGTACGATTTGCTGCGTCTATATTTGGCAATAGGAAGTTGGGAAGTTTCTGGTAATTACTTTTGATTGGAAAGGCAGGGAGTAGTACAGACACATGCACTCTCCTGCTCCCGCTCTCTTTTACTCTCCCTCTCTTTCCCTCTCTTTCTCACTCTCTCTCTCTGTCTGTCTAAGTAGTAGATTCTGGTTTTGTATAATCACAAACAGGCTCTGAGTATGGGTTGCCTGCCCAAAATTTTGCAATTGCAATTCCAATTGCTGCAAATCAACGCTAATGAAATTATACAAACAAATTTTGGTGCAGCATTTGTTATTGTTGTTGTTGTTGCAATTGCAATTTCAGTTGTTGTTGTTGCTGTTGCTGTTGTTGCAGCACTGTCAACATTTACGCATTTGGCCAAACGCAATTTGAATGTTTTGCGAACTTAATTGAATTGCAATTTCACAAAATAAAGCGTAATTTTTTGGTCACGATTCGAATCGGTTTTCCATTTTCTATTTTCCATTTTCATTGTTGTTACTGTTGTTATTGTTGTAGTATTTTGCCTAAATAATTATTGCCGCTTATTGATGGAAAAATGTTGCCGAAAAATTGATCAAATTGCAATTAAAAACTCATAACGCAATTTATTAATGCAAATATCCCAAAAATGCATTTGCTTAAAATTATGCAAATTATACCGTGTGTGTGTGTCTGTGTGCGTGTGTGTGTTGGGAAAATGGTTTTAATTTTCCGGCGTATTCATAAAAAGTGCCAACAAAGCATTGAAAACATAAAACTAATTGTAATCATTAGTCTATTGTTGGCTACATTTTAAATAAATACTAAATAATATGCATAAAATACAATTAAATTGTTTCTAAACAAGCGTTAAATGAGCAACATATTAGTTGGAAAATTATGCACAAATACTTTTCATTTAGTTATATAAGAAATTTATGTTGAATTTATATATTAATTTTTATATATTGCACAAAAATTGTTATGCTTGCAGTTGAAAAGCTTTTAATATATAAAGAATAAATTGGAAAATTACAAAGTTTACTTCAAAATTAAAGCTAAACTTGTTTAAGACAAAGTTATGTAGTTTAAAGTATTTTAAAAGTTACTTTTAACAATTATTGAGTCAGTATATTGCTTGAGTTTCTTAAACTTTATAAAATATTAATGGCAAATTAAAATATTGTATGTAATATGAACAAAAAGTCATGTCTGATTGAAATTTCAACAAGTTTCCGTAGAGTTATGAGTTTTTAAAATTTCAGAAATTTTTTAATTTATAAAAGGTTTTGTAACATATGCCAAGATTTGTTTACTATTTGCAAGAAACGTTTTATCTAATTCTTAAAAATCTGTATAGTAATTTAGACAAGTTTCAGATAAAGAAAGTAAAGCCCAAGTTTTGAAATGCTTTCAATACGCAGTCAGTTGTTTAATTTGAATCAACGAGTCAATAAACTAATCGAGTATCAAAATTCAAATGATAGAACTGCTGCTTGCTACAATCTGTGGCAAGACAAACATATCAATCAACATTCTAATTGAATGTAATTAGAAAAACGCATGAGCTGCCAAATCTTGTGGATGCAACAACACACACAGTGTGGCACAGTAGCTGGCGAAGCGGAGAAGCTGAGAGCACGACACGGAAAATGGCAAGAAAATGAAATTAGACGAATAGAATGACGATGTAAGTGCCATGAAAAGACGTTAAGACGCTCCAAATGGGCCAAGTAGGGCCAAAAGAGACGGGGTTGCCAGAAAGAGATGGCAGACAGCAGAACGTTGCCAAGACGACGACAACGAAACGAAAGAAGAAGCAGAAGAAGTTGATGATGAAGTGCATAGCTGAACGTTGATGATGCTGATGATGATGATGAAGTTGTGTGTAGTGTAGTGGTTGCTCAAAATTGAGGTAAATTGCATTTAAGTGTTGCCGCTTTCACCCATTTTCCCATTTCCCATGAATATGCATAGAAATGGAGCTCAAGATGAAGCCGAAGCTGAAGCTGAATCTAAAGCTGGATGCGGCTTTTGTGCCACGAAAATTGAATGAATAATTGAGAAAACGAGCGCATGATGGCATTAGTGTGTGATTGTATAAGTTTTGCTTATCAGTGTGTGTGTGTGTGTGTGTTGGGAAATTCGCTGCTAATGAATTTTAATTGGTTTTATTAAGGCAAAAAGCTTGTATACACACAGAGAGAGAGAGAGAGAGAGAAGTGGGGGAGAGAAAGAGACAGCGCCAAAAGTGTAGTGCAGTGCAGTGCAGTCAGAAACTGGCATCATAAATCGCAGTTCGCAATTTGCAATTTGCAATTTGCAATTCGCAGTTTGCTTTTCTCTTAATTGTTAATCATTAAATATTGTTGCAGTAAAATCAATATGTGTATGTCAGTGTGTCTGTTTGTGTGTGGCTGACGATTAATTAACGCCATTTTGTAATTATCTGCGCATTTTTAAATCAATTAACTTTATGCAAGCAACTCAATAAAAATACACAAAGTAAAAGGTTTTGATCGACTAACAGTTACCCAATGAGTAGCTAGGTGAGTTTAGCAAATTAATGCTATATTTGACAGATCAATCTAAGCGTCAAATATACTCTATCTCTTAAAAAAAATTGCTTAAAGTAATTAAACATTGTATTTTATACCTGCTGAGGGTATATTAGCATTGTGAAAAGTACGTTACAAGCAGAAGGAGCCGTGGTAGACGTCATAAAGTATATATATTCGTGTTCAGCATTATAGACCGAGTCGATGTAGCCATGTCCGTCTGCTCGCCTGTCTGCCTTTCTGCCCCTATGTACGTTTGTCCGTATGAACAAACAGATCTCAGAGGTGATAAGAGCTACAATCTTCAATCTAATCATCTGTAATCTTAAAATGCAGTTGTGTTATCTAATTTTGTGAACTATTTTGACGTAAAACTTTAGTTTATTAGTGAAATATGCCCAAGTACAATGGGCACACTAAAAACTTTGCTAAAATAAAATCAAAAACAAATCTAAAACTAATCTGAATTTGTTTTAGGAATCGGTCTATATTAAAAAAAAAAAAATTTTCATTTCACAAGTTTTATGATGTATTTTCTTGATTTTAGAACATGTTACATAAATTACTATCTATATTTTTAGGTGTATCTGAATGTCCTACTGCGTTTTGCAAAACAGTATAAAAATTTCAAATCATCCATAAGATATATTATATAAATATAATATGTAAATAATAACACTGCTATCGTTACAACTGTCCATCTGTCTGTCCGTCTGTCTGTCAATTAATAACGTGTGCTGGGCCAACAAATAACTTTAATTGCAAATTGTTATTGCAGCGGTAACCACAACAAAAAAATGAACGTAAACCTTATGAAGAGTGTGTGCGTAAAAGGGAGAGCATTACAGACACTCATACGCACTCACACTCACACACACACACAAACATGGAAATTAATTTGGATAAAAAACTGAACTCATCCCGCCCCTGGCGCACTTCCTTTTTCAATTAAACGCCACCATTTTCCATTAACGAATTTGCATGCATGTCTATGCTTGTTCACGTCTGACAGTCTCTCCACCTCTTTTACGCTCGCTCTTTCGCTCTCTCTCTCCCTCTCTCTCTGTGTATCTCTGTCTCTGTCGGGTTTTAGCTCTCTCTCGCACACACACACACTCACATATAGTCTCTGTATTTCTATAATAAAATTAAATTAGAAGACCAGAAAATTAAATCATCAAAGCTTGACGTCTGGCGGCGTCGAATGTTGCTGCTGCTGCTGCTGCTGCCGTTGCCTTCTGTCTGTGTATGTGTGTGTGTGCTTCCATCTCACTCACTCTCGCTAACACACATGCGCCAGCCCAATTTGGCAAAGCGACAGTTACGAGTTCATTAATTTCTCAGCCTCTTTTTTTTGCTTTCTTGTTCAAAGTTTCGGGTCTGCTCTGCTGCTGCTGCTGCTGCACTTGCTGCTCACTGTGGTTAAGAGTGTTTAAACCGCCCACTCTCTCTCGTTCTACTCTCTGCCACCCTCCACCTCCACCCTCCCCCAACCCTTAGCGTAGAGTGAGCAGCATCATAAATTAAATTCTTCATCAACTCAAACTCGTTAAGCGCCAATAAAGTGACAGAGAGTTATTTTCATCACTTTTTCAATGGTCTACCACAAAAGATGTGTGTGTGCGTGTGTGTGTGCTTCCACTCAACTGCGTCGAAGCGCTCTCTCAGTTGCGCTCTCGCATGTGCTCTCTCTGCAGCCGCAGTAGCAGCAGCAACGTCGACTGGTTTTAAGCCACGCCTTCTGCTAAAGAGAGCAAGTTAACAATGGGAGAGCAATCGAACGGTGAGAGCGCGCTTAATTGAGTGCGTGTGTGAGCGAGAGGGCGTGTGTTGTGCTCTGCTGCTAAGCTGTATGCAGTCTGAGTGAGATAACCAAACAGCTGCACTTAAAAACTGGTACGATTTTACGCATGCGCAGCCCGTTTAGATGTCTGTCTTGAGATAAGACTAAGTGCCAAGCATTTTGCAGATTCTACAGACCTTCTAAAGTAAAGTCCAAGCAAACAGCTTGTCATTGTCAGCAGAGATGATATCAGCAGCAGCTTGACATACACTATTCAGGCACTGCAAAAATAAAATCCAAATATCTATTCAATTAATGCTGTCCCTTTCAAGCCAAAAGCAGTTACAGTAGCTAGCCAACGTTTCGTATGCGTAATTTAACATTAAATGTGCACAGCACTTTATAGCAGCTAGAGTAGAAGTTGGCAGTGTTTGAGGCAACCCCCTAACAGCTTAACGATAAAAGCAAACTAATTAAAAGTACGAAGCAGGAGAAATTGCCACATAATAAAGCAAATTAAAAGCAAATTAATTTAAAACACAGCAAAAAAGTAAATGGTGGCAGCGTAACGCAACTACAGGATACCCTGTAAACAGACATTTCGATTGAAATCAGTTGTTGAAGCTTAAAGCAAGCAGTGCTTACTAGTTGAGAGATTTGCATGGCTTTCCTTAGGACTCTTTGTGGAACAAAGAGTTAGTCACAAGTTTTATTTCATCTATAACTTGCGTGTATTTTAAGAGTTTGTTATGAATTTTTGTATTGAGGTAAAAAAAAGGTTAATATATAAATATGTTAATCCTATAGAGCAAAATTATGTAGTTTAAGTGTTGTTAGGGCTCCTTGTGTAACAATTGAGTTCCCTAAAGTTTGCTTTCTTCTATAACTTGCTTGTTTTCCAAGCGTTTGTTATGAAATTTGGCATTTAGTTATGTTTAAAGTAGATTCATAAGCTTATATAGCTAAATTATGTAGGTTAAGTAAGGAAAGCTTATTTAAGCCAAAATAAAACAGCATAAAATACCATTATTTCTAGAATTTTAATAGTTTATTATTGAAATTATTAAAATATTTACTTAAACTTTATTTTAACAAACTTTTTTAACACAAAAATTCTGTTATTCCTTTATACAGGGTATCTTCAAGTGCGTAAATGCTGCAAATGTAGCTCAAAATGAAAATGAAGCAAGGCGCTTGCTTGTCACACACACACACACACACTAACACTCACGCACACCTACACACTTACACACACACAGACAGATACACAACACGCCCCAGCAAAGACAGTCGACGCTCCACTTCAATTAAGCAGCGCGCCAACATGGCAGACTCCAGTCTCTCTCGCTCTTACGCTCGCTCTCTCTCTCTCTCATACACACACACACACATATAGCATATAGCTCCCTCTTACACACACATGTGAGAGATAATTACGTTTGGCAAGCTCGTTATGCGTAAGAATAAACGCACATTAAGAGCTCATTAGTTGGCACAAATCGAATCGCTGGCAAAAGGACCTGGCCAGGATAACAGGGCTGAATGGCTGACTGACTGACAGACTGTCTGTCCGTCTGTCTATCCGTCCGTATGTCTGGGCCATTTTCATTTAACGTGTAATGGAAGATGGACAAAATGAGACGAGTTAAGTAAAGTGAAGTGAATTGAATTGAATTGAATTGAGACAAGCAGCTAACTGAAAACCACAAACTCATGCCAACGCTAACAGCTAACAGGTAACAGAACGGGTAAGCCAACACTTGGCACAAGAAACTGTAACTGTTAACTATGTGGCAGCTCTGAATGTTGGCATTTAAGTTGATTTCCTGCAAGCACTTGGGCAAAAAGTTTGCAAGTTGTTTTCTGCGGCGCAATCAGTTTGCAAATTTGTAACAATAGCAGGATATTAACAAAAATCCACTTATGTAGACAGAGAGAGTGAAAGAGAGAGTTTGAAAGAGTAAAGGAGAGATAGAGAGAGAGAGAGAGAAAAGGCGGCTAAACAGAAAGAGAGAGAGAGACAGCGCGTGTAGAGTGTAGAGCACTTTGCAGTTATTAGTTTTGCTTGTAATTGCTGGCAATAATCTTGCATCAAGTTGCACAAACTGCTGTGAGAGCAATGCTATTAGTTGCAAGCCACATCAAACAGCTGGCAAACAAAAGTTATCGCCTTAGTTAACACACACACACACATAGAACAATGGCACGCGTGCTGCTAGACTAACAACTTGCCCCCTTTGCTTTGTATTTGTGGCTGCCACAAATACAGTAGCGTGTTAGCGCGTGCGCTGCCTGTCTCACTCTCCCACCCTCTCTCTCTCTCTCTCTCTCTCTCGCTGCGCAAGCTCCGCCCCTTAACACACACACACACAGAGTTTTGAGCTCACATGCAACCGGTTTCCAATTTGATTCTCGACTCGAGCATTTGTTGGCCGCTGCGTGTTGCGTGTTGTTTATTGCCAACTCTGCCTTGGCACGGTGCGCAACGGTAGCGCTTGAGTAACGGTTTCGTTAAAAAAAATACACAAAAAAAATAAATACTGTAAAGTACAGCTGGCAGAGAGTTTTTAATAGCAGCAGAGCTCAAACTGTTCAAGTTACAAGTTCAGTTCAAGTTCAAAGCCGTCGCGCAAAAGTTGCAACTAAAAAACCAAAACAAAAAAAATAAATTTATATAAAAAACAACAACAAAACAAAGTGCTTGTAGTACAAGTGTGTGTGTGTGTGAGTGTGTGTCTTAATAATAAAATATAAATACCAAAACAATTACATTTTTAAATATGGATATTAAAACGAACGCTGTTACACCGCCCATGTCCATCAGTGTGGACGCCACTGTATCGCCAGCCTCGCCCACTGCCGCCCTTGTGCCGGCCAGCATGGAGCAACTGCAGCAGCAGCATAATAAGCAAACATTCCAGCACATCTTCGAACAGTTGGTGCAACAAAGCGGCGGCAATCACAAGTTGCAACCAAAGCAGCTCGAACATTTGCGCCATTTGTTGGGCAATGTGCGCGATGCCAAGAATCTGCAGCTGCTGCTAGAGAAGTTTAAGAATCTGGAGCAATTTCAGGAGCACTACAACAATACTGTGATCACAGAGGGTGAGTTGATGTTGGCAGTTGCTGTGGCAGTTGCAAGCAGTCGATAGACCAATTGAGCGACGGCAATTCGTTTAGGGGGAAACTGCATGTTTAGTTCCCGGAAAGCGTTTGCCATTAAGGATTACCGATTTAATTAACACAAATTGTGGCTGCACATGCAGCAGCCTAAAGTATGTGGCAAGTACACACACGCACACACACAGAAATACTTGTTTACGCTGCGTGTTCACGTACTTGTTTTGCATTTTGAGGCCGTTGTTGTATTAACAACATGCCAAGCCAAAGGCGGCATTTAAAATAATTTGCAAATTATAAACTAATTGCTCTGGCATGCAAGTGCCACTAAGAACAATAAAACCAAAAGGAAAGAAAGTTTTGATACCCTTGCAGAGCACTGTATAAATTAAGGATTTTCAACTAATTGTTGCTAGGGTAGCTATAGGATAGAGTAGTACGATTTGAATGAAATTTGGTTGTAATATTGGCAATGATAGTAAATACATATTATGTTAAATTGGTTGAAATCGCTCATTAGATAAAAGAGTTTTTCATAAATAGTAAGTAACTCTAATAGGTTGTTCCTAAGGCAGCTATGGGAAATAGTAGTCTGATCTAAATGAAATTGAGCCTTACATGTGGGGAATAGTAGTAAATTTATGCTGCGTAAATTTAGTTAAAATCGCTCAATGGACTAAAGAGTTTCCCATAAGTACTATGTGTTTTTGGCGACATATGTATATCTATGACAGCTATAAGATATGGTAGTCTGATCTGAATGAAATTTGATTTGCAAATAAGGCATGATATCAAATACACATAGTGTAAATTTGGTTAAAATTGCTTAATCAAAGTAAGAATAGTGTTTATTTTAATTGTTCCTTACCCATTCTTTCCAGGGCAGCTGCATGATATAGGCGTACAATCTGGCTGATTTTAGCATACGATCTGCATGCAAAGGCAATACGTAGCTGTATCAAATTTGAGCAAGATAAGTTTAAAACTGTGCGACTAGCGCGCATAGAAACAGGCGTACAGCGAGACATACAGATGCAAGAGCAGCTTCAACGCAGCTGTGGATGCTGCTTAAAAATATAAAGAATTGATGGAATCTGTCACAAACTTAATAAGCAAATTAATATACCCACTGCTTAGATATAAAAAAACATTTGTAGTTTGTTATTTGGTTTCTAAATTCATTAAAACTGCATTAAACGATCGACAGCAGCAGCAGCAGCAGAAGCAAAAAAACGTTGCCTACTTTTGAGCGCATGACAAATGCTCATTAAAATCCACACACACACACACGTTACACTGAATAGCATGTGTCGCTTAGCTGCAATTACAGTTTTTAGCTCGTTAAAACTGTAAATAAAGTTGTGTTGTGTGTGTTTGTGTGTGCACAACATTTTAATACTTTCAAAATAGCTGACAAATTTGCATAGCTGCTGCTGCTGCCGCTGCTGCTGTTACTCTCGCTTGCCGTGCGCCTAATTGACTTTCCAAACTGTTGGCAAACAGGCTTTTAATTCACATGCAGGCAGCACATAATCTACCCAAACCACCCACTAAAACAATCTCCATTACTCTCCACCACTTACTCCAAACTTCTCTCTTACAGACAGCGAATTGTCGCTGAAGGACAATGCGCGTAAATTTGGTGCTGGCGGTCAAACGTTGACGCCTCGCCATACGATTGACGCCATACTTGGCCTAAAGAATCGCAATGGCCAGTCACAGGGCCTACAGCAAACGGATGGCAGTGATGGTAAGTTAATAAATCATACAATATACCCGTATATGCCCATTATTTACGCATTAGCTGTGAGCTCGGCAATTTTGCTGATAAGCTAAGAAAAAAGCCACAAAACTGCCAAATCGATTTCAATTATGGTTACAACCTTTTGTGCCAAAACAATCAACAAACACAATCGCAAAATTATATTAGCATTTGTATTGCAAGTCTTTCACTTCCACTTTTTCCACACTCCCCCTTCTCTTTGCGTCTCTTGTGCGAAGTTGTTTATTTGGCCAAGAAGCGAAACTGGTAACTGCTAACCGCTAACTGGCGTCTGGCGGGGCTGCACTTTGGCGTCGCCTTTGCCACGATGCACGACAGCTGATAAGCTGAAATCAGTCAACGGCGTAATCGTTAACATGGCCAAAGAACGTGGATTAGAACTCACAACTTGGCTGTCTTGGCGTGGGCGTGGGTGTGGATCCTTTTTTTTTTTTTTTGTTGCCTATTCTTAGCCAATTTAAACTTTTTATTACACACACATCTATATATATATATTTTTCTTGCTTTTGGGTCGCTCGTTACCTTGAAGGCTTTTTAACTGGATTATAGTTGGATTTATGCACCGTTTTTGCCACCGGTGCCACTCAGTGGCAGGCACACGTTTCGCACCGCTGCTTTTTGGGCCTAATGCCTCTTAACCCCTTTTCCTTGCTCTGACTCTTTTGCTGGTTTTTGCCATTTATAATTCATTTCATTTTTGTTTTGATTGCCAAAATGTGATTGTTGCACGCCTCCTGTGCAAAATATAGCCGCAAATCTACTTGCAACTTGTGAAAAATGGGCGTTTACCTTTCTATTTCATTTTATTATTATTTCTCAATGATTTTTGTCACCGATTTACCAAGCACACGATTATGCATTTTGTGTCTATATTGATTTGGAACTGAAGTTAGAAGCATTAAATGGAATAGTTATAACTGCAGAAATCACAAGGTTTTAAATACTTTAAGGACCACAAAATTGGTCCTTCTTTTGCGACTTAAGTCTGAAAACTACGCTATAAAAATTTTGAGGACTGTTGTTCACTGGGTTTCGGCTGAGTGTAGATCAGTGAATCAGTCAGTTTCAGTTAAAAGTTCAAAATTATATTTTATATATACTTCCTGGGCTTAACTTTAATTATTTCAAATATTTCGCCTTGGTTTCGACTTGTTTCCTGTTTGTATTCCATCGCCAAACGCAGCAAACAAGAAAGAAAGAAAGAAGACGAAAAAGTAGATAAAAACAATTAATTCAGTAGCAATTAATTCAATTAAAGCGCCAAGACAATAAACTTGGCCAATAAGACAGCAACAAATCAATAAACAACAATAAAAAAATAACACGAAAACAAAGTGGGCTAACAAAATGGCTATGTGCAAATTAAATAGCCGCAAATTAATTAGAGGCAAGCAAATAAACTGGCTAAGTTGCAAGTGTTTAGTGGGCCAGAAGAGAAACAGGTAGAGAGGGGAAGAAGGTGTATAGAAGGTGTAGCATTAAAGCCAAACCAAACCGGACTGAGCCAACAAAGTCATAATCATAATTAAACTGCGGCTAGACACAAGCTGTCAAAAAGCATTTAAACTGACAGCTGACTGAGGTGGCGTCAAGCGGCAAAGAGAGAGGGAGAGAGAGAAGGGGAGAGCCCCAAAGAGCAAGAGAGAGACGGGTAGAGACAGGCTCATTAAACGCATAAAAGCGTTGGCTGCACAAGTGCATTAGGCGTCAATAAGTGAACATGGAGCATGATGTGAGCTGAGTTTGAGTTGAGTTGAGTTGAACTGCATTATTAAAGATCAAGATAAACAGAGCTCAAGCTGAGTGCAAGACAGAGAGAAGAGGAATGGGTAGAAAGAGAGCAAGAGATGAAGAAAGATCGGTCCATTGATTCATCCAATCCATATATACGAATGTGAATGTGAATGCAAAGAGAGAAGCGAGTTGACGCGGCATTAAATTGAGCATTAAGTCGCTTTAATGATTTTAATGCGTGTCCGAAGCGAGCTAAACGTGTGCGTCGGTGTTGCGGCTTATTAGCCGCTTTTGTTGCCACAAGCTACAACAACAGCAACAACAAGACGTTCTCCTACCAACTCAATCCACTTCACTTTAACACACTTGATTGACAGTTTTGTTTATGGCTTGTTTCGTTTTTTGATATGCGCTCGATATCGTGTATCTTTTATTTTGTATCTCTGAATCTCGTGTATCTTGTGTATCTAGTCTTTGAGTTGCGCCGGAAGATGTTAAGCATGTTTTGTGCATTTCCTTTTCAACCCATACCTGTTGCTAATAACATTTCAATTAGGCCGCCGCCTAATGGCCAACAACAATTTTTGTGTATATGTTTTGCCTCTTTCGAGCGAAACTGTCAAATCATCTGAGTGACGCGATTAACGTCAATTTGTCCTTAACATTACTTTGTAGCTATAACTGTGCTCAGCTCTCTCGTATTGCCAACAAATTGGAGCAGTGTAGCCTATTATTGCTTTTGACCAGTTTGCCTATTGTTTATGTTCCACGCTCAATTAGCCGTTGTGTAGGCCGTACAAACTCGATTTCAAATACCAACTCATCTTGTCAGTAGCTGGCTTAATTTGAACCTTTTAACATTTCATGTTGCCCATTTGTTCGATTTGTTAACAACCCAATATATTTCCAGCTGCCAACTTTAATTGCCACAGCTAATGGCCAAATAGTTAATTTACAAAATTTATGTATTCAAATTCAAAATCATTTCTTAATTGAACTGTCGATCAGGCATCTCTATCTCTCTACCTGTCTCTCTTTCTCAAGCTTCTTCTCTCTCTTTTTGCGTTTCTATGAATGAATGAATTAAGCCAAAAGCGCCAAAAACTTTCACAAGTTGTAGTGGAACGAATTTAGCTTTTTTCATAAATTCATTCACAATTCGATTATGCTGAAATTCAAAGTTTCGTTTTATATTATAAAATATTATAAATTGCTTACAGATGCTCCATGTTCTAGTGACGAAAGTAGACTGATAAATTAAGCTAGTTTTATCTGCAATAAATGCAAATTTTTTAGTTGATTTCAATCATTAGGTTCCACTCAAGTGTGCTTAATCATTTTCCTAGTTATTAACACTAGTACCGAAAGTATAGTAATTGTAGTAGCTAAAAGATGAATTCTAGAAAAGTATAGTCTAGTAATATATATATATATTATAGGCAATTGTAATAAAATCATTTAATATATATACTTTTTAAGTCTAGTACCGAAAGTAGCAGAAAAGTTGTTTAAAAACTAGTGACGAAAATGGCAAGACTAGAATTCGATAAGTAGTTGAAACAATATTAAATGAAGCTGCTTAGTAAAGACTTTATCTCTCAAGCACGTACCGAAAGTAGTACAGAACACACTTTTACTCTAGTGTCGAAAGTAGGAAGAGTAATTGCAGATGCAAGAAAACGAATTGAATAAAAGTAAATTTAACTGCAAGTTCGTAACTACCAAACTCTTAACTCTTATGTTACAGGTCATTACACAATTGAATTGGGTAATTTGTTGTGTACAGTGTACACACTGTACAGTGGTCAATGGGTAAACACGTCAAAATATTATTGCTAAAGGACTGATTAGTTTTTAATTAGACAGTTGGCCAAGTCATAAAGCTGTCGCTGCCCATGTGGTTAAAAGCCTGCCTCGGTAATAACAATGTGTTATTTAAGCGCAGCTACTACCCCTTACCCCCTCCCCTCCCCTATAGCAGCTACAGTTCCCCCTCTACCTGTTGGTCGCCCCATTAATAAACGGCTTTCAATTAGTCGCCTCGTATTTACAATGTGCGGCAATAAAAATTCTGAGAAAGGCTCCCAAATGGCTAAAGGCCATAGAGCCAGGCATCAATGACTGGCTGGAAAGAGTTTTTGGTTAGAAGTGTGAGTGTGTGTGTGTGTGGGGTCAGGGGGTTGAGGGGGTGTGGCTCTAATGGGCGTAGTGGCTGCACATATCACGTGACATGCAAGGAAGTCATTAGTTGTCGCCGCCGCCGCGTTGAAGGTGAAGCGAAACGATTGCCAAAGAGGGCAAAGGGCACAGGGCACAGCACTTGCTGTGGGTGGCAACTATTTGCACTGACTGTAGTAGGTATGTGGTTTCATTGTTTTTGTGTAACCAAATTCAATTTCTATGTTAAATTGGGTTTCGGAACGAAGAAAAAAAAAGTGTTGAACTGAAGTTGTAACTGCAACTGTAATTATTTGATAGTCTTTTGTGTAATTGCTTTTTGATGTAGCCAAAGTTTGAAATTAATTTGCATGTACCGTTAGTTAACTATCAGTTCGATTACATAAATCGAATTCCCCCAAAAAAAAGGCAGCAAATCATTCAACTCTGGCGATTGTCTAATGTAATTATGTGCCTCAAAACTCAAGTTCTATTGATTTTCTCAGTTCAGTTCTTTCACATTTTCCGCTCATGGATTTGGGTCAAATATTTTTTTTGGCTAATTAAGCATAAACGTCGGCTGTAAATGGCCTGAATTAACCTCAGCTGCGTTTTCGGCAATCAATCGAAATTTACACGCACCGCATGCATTTTATTTTGAGCCACTGTGGCGTTAATGAAATTAACTGAAAAACAAAAAGCACTACAAAGAAATTTAAAAAAAACCCCAAGACGTTAGGCATACAGGCAAATGAGGTAGCACAATAACAACAAATAATAGTAATAATTATAATAATAAAAAATAGAAAAAACAACAACAAAAAAAGTATTTAAAAGGCGTGAAGGCGCCACATGAGGTGTTTGCTGCGCGAAGTCACAGTAGCCGCAATCTCAATCTCAGACCCGGACTCGAACTCGAATTCATATTCATATACATATTCACATACCACTCACACTACACACTACACACTCTTTCCGGGGGCCACACCGAGTGCGTGAGTTAATTGCGTGAGCTTGAGACCAAGAAAATGAACAGCACTGTGAATGAATGAATGAATGAATGAATGACGTCTCATATATGTGCTGTGAATATCGCATGTGAATAGCATTCATTCAATTTCAATTAAGCCTAAAACTTAGGTTCACACGTGCCAGTTAGCTGACTACCTATTTGATGCGCTAAATTCAACTTTCGTCACTAGAATGAAGTTACAAACATTTAGTTTATTTGGTTTAATTTGCTAAGACATCTTTCTAAAGCATAAATAGTAACAGTTTTGCGCTGCTTTCGGCACTAGAATGTGCTCACTTCTTTCTACTACTTTTGGTACTAGCAGAAAATAGTTTTCTGTGATGGTTTCGGCACTAGAATTTATGGGAATGTCGCTTGATAATATGTTTGGAGTTTTCTATAAAATTAGTATGCCTTAAATTGTTTACTTTAACATTTAAGAGTTTTCCTCTCTCTCTCTCTCTCTCTCTCTTTATTTCAAATTTCTATCAGGTGATGGTGATGCCTCGATAGCCGATGATGATGCCACCGACTTGAGATGCAACATGTCGCTGACGCAGCTGCGCAACATGGACAATCACATGGCCAACATGTTGCAGCAACATCATGCCAACAAGAACGGTCTCAGCTATGGTGCAGCAACAACGGCCGCACCACCGCCACAAGCACAACCACCGCCGGGTCATCATCATCATGCTGCAATGACTGGACATGCAGCCACATTTGGCTACCACAATGCCTTTGGATTTGGTCAGAGTCACAGTCACAGTCACGGCCACGGTCACGCTCACAGTCACGGCCATAATCATGGACATGGGCATGGCTATGGGGGACAGGAGGATGCTGCTGGTAATTACCTGAGTTCCATGCATCAAATGGTCGAGGCCAATCAATTGCAGCCGCCTCAGGGTTTGCAGGGAGCTGCTGGTGGTGCTGTGGTGGCGCCACCACCGCCGCCGCCTGGCGCCTATGGCAGCCATCAGCAACATTTGGCCGCACTGGCTGCGCATGCGCAGGAGCAGCACAACAAATATGTCAAGTCATCGCCAACACCGCAAACAGTGTCTGCCACAGCAGCTGGTAGTTATTTTCTGCCGGATGCCACAGCTGCAGCAGCGGCAGCAGCGGGTGGCACGCAGGGCGGCGGTGGTGCTGGTGGTGTTGGTGGTGCCACAGTGGGTCGCGACTATGATGAGCGTTCAATGTCCTCGACCAGTGAACTGGATGAGGATGAAGATGATGCGGCAAAGTTGCAAACCGATTGCAATATTGATGTTACAACACCGCCAACACCGCGACCCATTGGTAGTGGCGGCAGCAACAGCAGCATTGCTGGTTGCAAGCGTAAATCCAGCAGCTCCGCTGCCGTCTCCTCCTCCTCCAACTCCTCCGCCTACTGTGATGATAATGAGCCGAAATTAGCCAACGGTCAGCAGCTCAGCAATTACGGCATCAGAGCGCGCACACTCGATGAGGTGCAACAACAGCAGCAGCAGCAACAACAGCAGCAGCAGCAACACTTTCAACACGACTATCGCAACAACAACAGCAGCAGCAGCAATAGCAACAACAACAACAACAACAATCACAGCCAACAAACGGAGCACAATGTGGACAACGATAGTTTGGTGAATGGCAGCTGTGCCTCCAGCGAGGATCTCAATCAGACCAACAACAGCGAACAAGGCGAGAAGATCACATCCGGCAGCGATGATGAAGGTAACTTTCGTCACTAGTTCACAGAGCAAAACACTAGAATTTGGTACTCAAAAAGACACTTCAGACATTTGATTTGTTGTTTAGTAAGTTAAAGTTTGCTAAGGCTACAAAATTGCTTGCTTTATAAGCTTGATCACTGTAAACGATCGTCCACGCTAGTGACGAAAGCAGCAACCGCAACGCATAACAAAGTTGTGTGTTGTGCTGCATTTAAGTCTATATTAACTTATGCTTAACTTTACGCTTGAAAATGATTGAATCCAGAATCTAGATTCCAGATCCATGACTCTATTTTTTAGCTACACACTATTTTTCTCTCAGTGTATTAACTACAACTGTTGCCGCTATCGTTTGTGCTTTGCAGGTCAGGACGATAACTGTGCCAAGAAGAAGCATCGTCGCAATCGCACCACCTTCACCACCTATCAACTGCATGAGCTGGAGCGTGCCTTTGAGAAGTCCCACTATCCGGATGTCTATTCACGTGAGGAGCTCGCCATGAAGGTGAATCTGCCCGAAGTGCGTGTCCAGGTGAGTTATCGCTGCATTCACAACATTCGTTTATTCCTAACTGCATACTATATATGCTGACTTTGGCTAATTGTGCAATCAACATGTCCGAACATGTCTGAGCCAAGCATTTACTAGCACCCCCTCTAGTTGCGGAAATTAAACAATTTCCTTTTACTATTTATTTTAACGAAATTAAGTTGTGCCAACTAAAGATACTACGTCCTTCTGCTGCGGTGGCTGCAAGTTGTTAACTTGTTTGCTACAGTTTGACAAGGATTTATGTTCTTGCAACATAGATAATGGCCTGTAACTCGTTTGCTTACAAGAATAATTTGCTGACTTTTATCACAGTTCATCAGTTTTCGTCACTAGCAGCACTCAAGTGTGTTACTTGGCTACATAGAGTTTTTGTTACTTAAGCCGTTTATAGTAGTTAAACCATCATTAGTTTATTATACAAAATTTTACTTTTAGCTGGAAAGATTTAAGCTATTATCTTAGCTGAAAACTTTACAGATTTTCAAGCGATATACGAATATATTAATTAATTAATAAACATATACATTTTCCATAGCATACAGTTGTATATTATATCACGTTTATAGCACTTTAAATCGACTTAAAACAGCAGCTATAGCATTTTGTAAAAAGCAGTTATTTTTGTAACCCCCTCTGCCGAATTGTTTTCCAAAACTTTGCGCACACAGACAGCCAAAAAGTGCCATAACTTTCTTTCAGTGCATATTAAAATTTATGTCTCAATTGCAAAATGACAATGCAGGCCAGAAGTTAGTGTTGGGTTGGGTTGGGTTGGGTTGGGTTGATATTTATGTTATGCTGAGCATATAATGCACTTTATGAGACAGTCTTTTGCTACTTGTTTCCTGCCACACTCTGCTCCGCTGCTCCTCAGTCACCCACTGAGACCCACTGCTCCCTCAATGCATGTCTGGCTGCCATTCGTTTCGGGTGGCAAATTGCGACGTTAACATCGTAAATTCCATTCACAGCGGTGTAGCATAAAAGACGCCCGACCGTCAAAGCAATCGGAGAAGCCTACAAAAACAACAAAATACCAATAAAAAATACTAGAAAGGATTGAAGGCTTTGTTCGAGTGGCAAGCACAAACTAATTGTAGTGGACCATTGACTGACTTGGCATACATTTTGTCTATATTCTAAGCCATAAACTGCAAAACTCGAAAGTTTAGTGGCAAATCAGTTAGAGAGAGAGAGAGAGAGAGAGAGAGAGAGAGGGATAGGGGGTGAGTACACGAACTGGCGACAGTCGCTAAAGGACAATATCAAATTTCATGAATTCGTTTCCTCAGACGACAAATCATTTTTATTGACTAAACATTATAATGCCGCAAAACGTTGCAACGTTGGCGACACTGTCAGCCCCCGTCTCGAGTCGCGACTGGCAACACAAATGTATGCACATAAATAAATAAATAAACAAATAGCAAATAGATATACATATACCCACAATTTGTGTATATATAAACGAAATACAAAAGTAATGAAGCAAAATCGCATACAAATTTCTTGCACCGACGGCGGCGCTGCGATTTATCCGCGTTTCTCTAGATGGTCGTACGGCCCTCATGTGTCACTTTGTCAAATTGACACGAATTCAAATTATGCCACAGAATTTCCCCCAAATATTTACTACAATCCCTCTGCACCCCCTTCTACTCCCTTCTACACTGTCAGCCCTTTTGGAAAGCACTCACAGTATTCCAACTCGTTCTCGTTGCGTTTCCCCAAAAGTTTAACTCGTTTTTTCGATTTAGTGGGCACAATTCTATTTTTTTTTTTCTCCTTTGGGGTGCTTCCCCCTCTGTGCTTTTGTGTGTGTGTGTGTGTGTAATTGTATTTGCGGTTAGTTTGCATGAAGTTCTAGTTATCGTTACGGGCTGGGAAATTGCTTGGTGTGCAACTCGTTGAAGGTGGAAATTTGTTTTGATTAAGTTTGCACACACACAAAACATGCAGAGGGCAGAAGTAGTGTCGTAGAGTGAGAGAGAGAGAGAGAGAGAGAGAGTTGGCAAAGTAGTGAAAAACCAGAAAGAACAGCCAAGTCAAGTAATAACATCTTAACTAATGCTCTAACAGCTGAAATCTGCAATTAAAGTACTAGAAATATGCTTAGGTTTTAATAAGAAAATTACAATTAAATGTCAGAAAAAATAGTTGGAACAATGTATTTGAGCTTTTCCTATAACATGGTAATTTTCTTAAATTTTTTAAAAAATAGTTCCTTATTAAAATATGATAGGAAAAAGAGCTAAACACGGTTTTTATTAAAAGAGAGACTTGCCCAACTTTTTTTTACAAGTACTTTCGTAGTAAAAAAGAAAGAAGACTTAAAATTTTTTTTATTAAAATAAAGACTTTAATAAATTGTTATACAATTTTTTTTCTTAATAAAGGATAAAAGAAAGAAGTCTTAAATATTTTTTTATTTTTTTAGCATTTTTCTAAATAAACAAAAAAAACATATAAAACTCTTCGTTAACGTATTATAAGTCGAAAAATATTTATGTATATCTATTTATGCCTCTTAGAGATATAAAAATTACTGAAAACCTTTTAACACAATTATTATTTTAAAGAAAATCAAATGATTATGCTTCCAACTAGTAGAGTATGAATTTCATCAACTCTAAGAACTCTCTTTAAGCATTTACTAGTAAGACATGGCTACAACGACTCGACTGTAGATACTTTCTATGATCTGCCACATCTCCACTGATAAACCTAATATACTACTTTGAGCTACAATACTACAACTACTATAGTTCGTATAGTTTCTTTTCTGCTAACAGATATCGCTTTGTCACAAATTCCATAAGTTTAGTGTAATACCCAGCTGCTTAGTGTGCTAACTAAGTTGTTTCTTGGCCAACTCAAAGCAAAAACTCAAAACCAAGAGCAAAGGAGTCAGCGAGTCAGTCAATCAGTTTGGCAGAGGCAGAGTCAGAGGCAGAGTCAGAGTCTCAGTGGCAGCTGGCAATACAATTTCTTTTGGTTTAGATGAGTTCATTTTTCGGTTTCTATTTCTGAATTTGGTTTGGTTTTTTTATGTGGGGTATGGGGGGTAGTGGGGAGGTAGTTTTGCACTGGTATTGGTATTGGTTTTTCGTTATGCCACGTGCATTGTAATAGATTTGCTAAATGTTTGTTTAAAAAGTTTGATTGGATTTTGCATTTGATGCATTGTTTGCTATTGTTGTTGTTGTTGCTGTTGCTGTTTGTATTGTTTGTTGTATTGTGGCTTGTTTGATTGTTGTTTAAATGACAATATTGCCTGCCACTCGTTTACAATGTAATAGAGCTCAACTTCAGCACAAATCAACTCAACGGAGTATAAGAAGAGCAACAACAAAAAAAAAAACTAAACGAATTCTAAATGAAATTGAAATTGTGTCATTTTGTGGTTGCATTTTTTTTTTGTAGTTTTATGCAAAGCAATTAATATTGTAACCCTCAGTGGAGGAAAAACCTCTTTATCCAATGGCTTATCTCAGATGGTAACCAAAACAGAAAACGCGTTAAGCTCCGTCAAATTAAACAACAGATTAACGTACTAAATAACCACAAAAACACAGGCAGACAGAAAGAGAGACAGACAGAGAGACAGAGGGGCGTATGAACAGAAAGACAGACACATCATTAACACTGCAAAAAAAAGTGAAGCGAAAAACACACTGTACATTTCATCAGCTGCCTGCTTCCTTTACAGCTGAGTCTGCTGTTGTTTTTTTTCCTGCCTCATATCCCCTGTAGTCCTTGTATTTCTTGTATTCCTTTATATGCTGTGAGCCAAAACATATGGCCCACAAAAAGTGCCTCATAGATGACAATTATTTTATTTGGATTACACGCTGACAGCCAACAATTTGCTTTTGAGGGTCTATGGTCTATAGATTTTATTTTGCTTCTTTCCCTTAACAGACAGCAGTTATTAGTTACGTTCGTCTTTTCGTTTAAGGTTCCACAAGGGTTAAATGTGCTTCAATCATACGCCGTATTAAACACAATCGAGTGCGAAAATGCGTCACACATTAGGCACATCGGAAAAGAGTTTAATTAAAACCTAATTTGCCATGGCAAAGCAAAGCTAATTGCAACCTTTTAACCACAAATATCGCCCAACAAAAGGGGGGTTGATTGATGGATTATAGCAAGTACACATTATACATCTCTATAAAGATATATCTTTGTGCTCTATTTTGTAGTTCGAGAGGTTTTGTTTTGAGAAAAGATACAAAACAAAGTATGTTTGGTGTTTGTACGTTACTCAAGCGTGTAAGCGAGAGAGGCAATGCATTTGAAAGTGTAAGCAGCTATGTATCTCATTTTCGCTTACGCAAGTTCTGACTTGTAGATTGTTCTTTTGTAAATTCCTTTGCTTTATTTCAACAAATCTTACTGAAGTTTTCAGGATCATTTAATAATAATATTTTAAAGTATTGTGTCAGTTTTGAATAAAATACAAACAAAGTGTACTTGTTTTTAAGGAGATAAATAAGTAAAGGAAATGTAATATTTCTATTTTAAGAGAAGTATGTTCTGCCTGCTAAAGTATTTAGCCTATTTGCAAAAAAATTATGTTTCTAGCTGTTACCAACTCTGAGATCCTTTCATTTAGACGGACTGAGACGGTAACAAAGCTGTATCAACTCCGCTTTGAAACTCGATCGATTCAAATAAGCTTTCATCTATCATTGACAATTAACCAACTTATTACGCCATTGACTGGCTATAAAAACTAGTTTCATTTGAAACTTTTTTCGAATTTTTTAAAATTTGCTACACTGCCAATCAACTTAAAGCCACAGCAAACTGAACTAAATCAATATTGTGCAGCATACATATGTATATATTTATGATAAATTATTATTAATACCAAAGTCAAGGAATTCAATAAGTGAAATATGTAAAATTCAATATTTCTGTGGACAAACTTTGCGTGTTTTAGCTGCTGGCTGTGTTTTGCCTGTTTGGCAAAAGTAAATCAAATGGCAAATATACAAACAAATGGATCGAATAACATACGAGCATATATAGACGATACATATACATGTATATATATATATTTATAGCATATAGATATTGTCGTTTTGAGTAGCTTTTAGTGAAATTGTCGAGCATGGCAATTGTTATTAATATTATTAGCAGCAAAAATAAACAAATGAACGAATGCCTAACTGTCAATTATTTAGCATAGTCAGATGATTAAATATCGTAAAAATGTCAAAGGACAACGGCAAAGAAAGAGCTAGAGAGAGAGAGAGAGACAAAGTACATGTTATTTATCTGCATATTGCGCATACGACGTGTGTGACGTGACATGTGTATACGTGTGTATATGTGTGGCGTGTATTTGTAGGCGTATGTGTGCGCATAAAAAGCAAACAAATAAAAATGTCATTTCACTAACAAATAAAATAGATTTTTATTGCATTCCACTTGCGCCATTGCCATTCATTCACTTTTGCCCTCAAGTTTTTCTTGTTTTCTACGTTTTTTATGTTCGCTTTTCTCGTTTGTTTTTTGCTTACTTTGCTTTACTTACACTACTTTGTTTTTTGTATTTTTTTATTATTATTATTAGTATACTAACAGTTAGAGTCTCAGTCTCAGTCTCTCTGGTTCGATACGAATTCGATTTGAATCGCTTTCGCTTTCCGTTTTCACATGTCATAATAATAATAATGCATATTAGGTTCATTTTGTGCGCTTTTATTGAAATCCTATACAAATCTAATAATCAAAATAATCAAAAAGCAAAAGTAACACAAATACAACATAGAAGGACGAGGCAAACTACTGAAACTTGTGTCGTAAAAAAATCAAACAAACCCGAATATCAAATGAAATATACTCAAAATTGAGCTCGACAATTGCATGAATGGGCTCATTTGTTTTCCCACTCCAACTCCAACTCCCTCTCTTTTTCCATTGGGTTGCATATCTCTGGGGAAGTGAGTTTTCAGTTTATTCAAGTTATTGTCAAGGCGCCAACAATTGTACAGTGGGGAAATTGTGTTCAATAGACCTTTTCAATACATTTAATGGGGGCAATCTCTGTGATTTGACCAGCGTCCAAAAGCATACCAATCTATATATATATAGATATGTATATTTATACCCATAATTAATGCAAAATACCAACGACAGCTGCTCTCAACGGTCTGAGCTGTGCGTGGGCGGGGTAGGGGAACAATTAACACATTATGCCACCTTTGACACATAACAAAAAAACCACAACAAAGCCAAAACACAGGGGTAAATAATAATAAATATTAATAAAAGCAGCTAAAGTCAAGTAGGAGGGTAGCGTTTAAGTTGGTGTATGTGTGTATATGTGTGTGTTGCACATCTGCTGCTCAAACTGTCCAATAAAACAAAGCAAACACTGAAAAACACTTGAAAACGAGCTGCCTAATTATGCCAAAAGCCGCACAATAAAGCATAACACATTTAACTGCTAAGCTTTGGGAAAATGGTGGCTATTTACAGTAAAGACAGCCTATAAAGTACGCTAAAAAAGCCCTGATATATGAACAATTTGCCTGAATATAACAAGAGTTCTATTGAGTGTCGAAAGATCTACATTTTGAACAGTTTCTTAAGTGAAAATTAATAGAAACACGCTAGCTTATAGCCAAATTTTGTAAGTGCTTTAAAAACTTATGTTGCTGCTTTAGTTACTAGCCAAGTTTTAAAGAATTTAAGCGCTAATATTACCAAATTTGCTGCTAATGAGCCTGTCCATCAAGTATACTTTAGCATTTAAACTATAGCTGTGAGCTAAAACTTATATAATGTTCAAGATTTGAAGTTAAAGCGTGGAAAATTTATAGAAATATTATGTTTAGAGTTATTCAAATTTCATCTGCGTAAGATAACTATTTAATTAATATTCTATATATTTTTTAACCTTTAAAAATTCTTACATTATATAACTGACAAATAACATAATAAACTAAATTTGCGCTTATTTTGCCTGGAATGTCATTATAATGACTTTGCGTACAGTTAAGCTTATCACGATGCTATCAGCTTTCACTTATGTGGCTGCCACAGCGTAGCACAGAAAACAGAGCGAAAGAGAGAGCAAGAGAGAGAGAGAGGCAGCGAGGGAGACCAGAGAACTGTGCCGCTTTCAATTAACCCTCATTAGGGGCTCGTTTCCCAAAGCAAAATGGGAATGAAATGCCGACGAGGAGTTGTTGGAGCTTTTTTTTTCTTTATACCTGAGCGATCGGGGCAAGCTAGGGGAATGCCTAAGTAAATGCGTGTCGCAATTAATTAAGCTGGCAATGACAAGCGAGACAGCAAGAGATGAAGAAAGAGAGAGAGAGAGAGGGAAGTAGCTAACGTGGGCGAGCAGCAGCAGCAGCCGCAAGGACATCAATGTCTTTGCTGTTGTCGTTTTGTTGTCGGCATCGTTTGTTCAGTTATTTGTTTGTTTGTTTCTCTGTCTCTATCGCTGTCCTTGTCTATTACCCTAACTCCTCGCTTTTCTTCGCTGCATTGGCATCCAATTTCATTCCTTTATGCGACTTATTGAGTTTACCGTAGTACTACACTTGGTACCAGCTTCCCAGTTTCGTGCTGTGCCTTGATCCTTGCTGCTTTTGCCCAGAAGGGTGTCGTCTACGAGTCGTCGAGCCGTCGTCGTCTCTGCCTTTGGGGCACAAACAAAAACACAAAAACAAAAAACTTTAAAGCAGTTTGCCGCATCCTTTTATGCTCTCCTCTCTCTCTCTCTCTCTCGCTGAAATAAAGTTTATAGCGCTGCCAACGTGTGCGTAATTTAAGCTGCGAAACGTGTGCTGCCAACTCGAGGCAATGATTGCGCTTTTCTCTCTGTGTATTTAAGACGACAGCTAATGAAATCAAACTGAGACGCGTGCTGCGGCTTAGCAAATAGTAGTAGTAATAGTAGTAGTAATAGTAGTAGTTGTACCTTGGGCTGTCCACCTCTGCCTGCCGGCCTGTCCACTTGCTAAGCCTGCTCATAATTTGTTTAGCCATCATATCGTATTTGGCGTAACCTGTCAACACATTTCAATAAAAATGTATAAATCAAAAGGAATGAAATTATAAATCATTTTGCCTCCCCCAACACGAAAAAGTTCACCCCTAAGACTGCCACGCACGCACACACAAACATAACCTCACTTGACATTTAAGGGTAGAGGGCAACAAACATAGCGCTGCATGCAATTCACCCCCTGACAACCGTACGAACGTACGTTCGTCCGTACGAAGGGCGCACTCTAAATATGTTTGGCTTAAACTGAAACAAAATACGATCAAATGTAATCATGCGAATACAATTACAATTACAATGAAATTATGCTAAATTGTAATAGAAAGAGACAGCGAGAGTTTGATAGAAAGAGACAGAGAACTGTAACTAAATTTGGCTGAGAAATCTTTGTGCTCAGCAGCTGCTAAGTTTCATCTCAAAGTTGAGCAGTTCGAATGCTCAGCGTCCACTTGAAACGTCAAGTGTTTGACATGAGCGTACACAGCAATTCACCCCTCTATCACCCCTGTATTACCCTCCCCCTTTTGCTTTTTTTTTTGTGCAATTATGAATATTATTCAATTTTAGTGCCCTAAATGCCCAGTAATGAGTTGCACATCTGTTCGCGTTGAAGCTTTCAAGTGCGACACAAGTCAAACATTTTCGTATTATACTTTTTTTGGTTATTATTATTATGATTGCATTATGGCACTTGCCTTCAATTCTATTATGTGTCAGATGTCAAGTGTAAGGCGGCATGCCTTTAAAAAATATATATATCAGCCATATATAAATTGAATAAGCGCGCAAATTGTTTTTCTTTCAGATTTAACGAGCCAAAAAATTGCCCAAAAATAAACTGATTAGATCAAGCCTAATGATACTTTTTACAGAGATTTTAACGTAGAAGTTAACAAATTGTGCTCAACTTTGGAAAACGAGATGTTTAGGCAGTAGAAAAAGTTAAGAAAATAAGCATGTGTAGGACAAGAACTTTTGATCTGCCACTTTTTCGAAAAAACCTCTTTGCTCTTTTTCTTGTTAAAGTTTCAACTTTAACTTTAAGCATCAAGTTCAACATAACAAATTAATGCTACAGTTCTAATAAGGTATTGATTAACAAATCTGATTATTTGCGTATGTGGAAAAGTGGAGAGTGTGAGAGAAACGCTTGAGATATTCCCAGAGATTCGGTTTGGAGTCACAAATGCTGTCAGTTTAAATGAGCAGTGGGCTTAAGTTGTCAAATTAGGCACAAAAAAAACAGAGAACAATTTCAATATTGTGACTTATGTGACTCATGTGAAGTCAATCAAAAGAACAATTTTCAACCAAATGAGGCAGGTAGTGCCACATACTTGCCTTACAGCCCTCGGCATACACACACGCTTGCCCTCTCTCTCGCACTCACAGTGGAAACGATATGTGAAATGTGACTTAATCAGCTTTATATAAATGCTTGTTTTGACATCGTCTCAATGTCTCAGCTTCTTTTTTCAGTGTAATTTCTTTTGGGATATCAACCCACACACACACACAACAAGCAGCTTATTATAATTACATGCATGTACACATGTATTTATTAAAAAACATATGTATATTTATGTGTGTGTTGGTTCTTGGGTTTTTTTTTTTGTTTTTTTTTTTTTTTTTGATTTCCGCTTTTAATTAATTTGTGTTACATGCTAATTGGTTTTATGCGTTTTACGCGTATTCAAATCGCTTGTTTATTATTTAATTATTATTTCCAATTTCGTGGTTGTTTCGCTTGTTGTTGTCGTGGGTTGCTGTTGTTGTTGTGACCTCTATGAATAAATCATAAAACACTTAAATAATTTTCCGTGCGCTTGCCACTTTATTATGTGCTAATTAATCACCTAACCAATTTTTCGGCCTCGCTTTTGCCCCACTGTAGCTCACGCAAAATATAAATATATATATACTATATGCGTATATAATTAAGTTATCAAAACCAAACAACAACAAAAATGGGAACAGCTTGTACAACTTTTAATATATGCAACAAACTTTTAGCCACTGCACACACACACAACTTTGGAGTCGCCTAATTTATTTTGTCATAAGGAATTATTCAAATTATGCGAGTAATCAGGCAGCGTGGCAAACGCCAGCACTGAAAATAACCCACGGCAATTTCTGTTTCTGTATGCTGCTTAGGAACTGACTGACTGCTGACTGCGAGGGCGTGTACTAAAGTTGTGCAGCTTGAGTGCTTACAATTTATGCAAGTGCTAAGCTCTGCTTAAATCATCGATGCGCAGTGCATAGAACTGAACACTGAGCAACGCTGCAGTAAACTGTCGTGTGCTATTTTCTGCAATGCTGCCTTGGCTCTAGTTATTCAAGGCAAAGCAAGAGAACGTCTCGAGCTTCGTGTCTGTTATTACGCAGTGGGAGCGAACACAAGCTTAAATGCAAGAGCGCGCTGCAGTTGGCATGCACAGAGCTTCGTTTAAGTGCTCTCTCGCATAATACACTCAGCTAGATCGTAGATTATGTGGGAGAGCACTTCTACGCCGCTCTGACGCTCATACTAGTCTAAATACTGTGTAATACAACTGCAGCGCTTTGCTTGTTTGGGATCCAGAGTGGAACTTTAATTACTTGCATGTTGTGGATATTAACTAAAGCTCGCTCTGCTGCTCTACTACAACTCTCTGCAGCAGAGCTTTCACTTAGGTGCAAGCTAACTACGCAGCCGTACTTTGCCTAAGTAGACAAAGCTTAATTTTTAAAGAGAAAAAGTAACATTCAAAACATTTACTGCTGTCTCTGCTGCTACCTCTGCCACTACCCCTGTCCCCTTCGCTTGCAATTGTTGCAAATTAAAAATGCGTCGTCTGTGTGTGTCAACAAAATGTGAAACAAGCAGAGCGTGTGACAGTTCCACAACCCACGATACACGTTCCACAACGCACAGTACCCGCGAGTCATACTCTCACCGTCTCTCCCACTCTCGCACACACACTCTCTTAATAATGCCCATTCTCTTTGTATTATTTGCCCAAGCAGCTGCTGGGCATATTTGTGCTGCTTTGTAGCCGATTTAACTGCTTATTAACTGTGCGTGCGACTGTAGTTTGTACACCCGCCCCCCTGTCCGCTGTTACTTGCTCTTGCTCTGCTCGGCATGTCAGCAAGTAAATAAATAGCTAATTAAATACAGGGTGACACGTGGCGCAAGCAAACACGCCCTGACAAACAGAGCACAAACGACTAGTGCGCTTCCCGCTACACCCCGCTACTGCGGCCCAAGTCAAAGTCAGCTCAAGTTAAGCATAAGAAAGAGCAGAGCATGGAGGAAGAGAGGAAGCACAAGGCCACAATTCAAATTGAAATTGAATGGAAATTTGAGCGCATTGATCGAGTGGGTGTTAAATGAGCCAAAAGGACTTGCCCCCAAAAACAAGGACCTGCTGCCTTTGACTTTTCACATGCGATATTTGAGGCGATAAGTTTGTCTGCGGCTGGCAGCGGTCAAAGGGCAGTGGAAGAGTGTTTAGAGGGGGAAGGGGAAAGAAGTCGTGTGTCTCGCTTTGTATTACTGCGATTTGCTGGCAACCTAAACTATTATTAAGGCTAATGAGGCAGCTAACCAAAGTATATGCATGTTATACTATATACTTATGTTATAGCTATGGGAAAATTTTCAATTCCATTAGGGTAAACACTTTTTGAAAAATAAAAAGAGTGTGAATATTCAATTACCAAGAGTGCAAACAACATAAACATATAATTAGATACTTTTGTAGCTCTTTAAATTGAAGAGTTTTACATACAGAAAGATTTTTTGGAAGGTTTTGTAGGACATTAACTTTATAGATGGGCTTTTTGTAGCACTGCGCAAAAGAAAAACCTCTATATACGCAATCAATAGTAGCGTAAGCTTGCTTAGCATTAGAAAGCGTGTCTATATAGCCTCGTACAGCAGCTTGTTCTCTCTCCTGTACGCTTGTCCGTCTGTACGTGTGAAGCATCTCAGCGCTGGCAAGAGCTAGAAGTCCCAAATTTGGTATGTGTACTACATTTGAAGTGCGTTAAGTCAAATTTGTTTAATTTTTTATATGTCACGCCCCATGCGCCCATTAAAAGAAAAAAACTTGACGGGCCACGGCTAAAATCTACGTAACTCAGTAACTCAGAGACTTGGGTAGACCAATTTTGGCAGGCAATTTGCTAGTTACAACATAAAGACAATGTTGGCAATAAATTTTTGATGCCACGCCTCCTAGGCACATATGGAATACATATACACATATAAATGAGAGGCAGCGGGTATTAAGCAGTCGCGCGTGCTCGACAGTACTTTTCTTACCTTGCTATCTTAACTTCTCAGCACAAAACTGTTCTAAAAATTCCATTTAGAGCACTCACGAAGCTTTCCGCGCAGATCAGCGTCAGTTCTGCGCAGCTTTCTTTAGTCCCTTTTTTTTCAGTGAGTGAAGCTTTTTGGGGAACAAAGCGGCATCAAGTGTAAATCAATACGCTTGTCGGCTGCTAAACTAATTAAAAAATCTCTGTGCCGCTTGGCAAGGACACGCTATTGTTCGGCTAACGAAAAATTGAGTCGGCGACGAAGACAGGATGCCGGTTATGGGGCTAAAGACTCAAACGTACGTTTTGCCGGAACTAAAAGCCAACAAAAGAAAAAAAAACATGTCATAAACTAGCGCAGGAAAACAAAACGAGAACGAACCTAAAAAAAAGGACTGCACGCTGTGTCTTTGTGTGCACGAGGACCTGGAAATTATGACAGGACTCTTGCCAGGATGATGACTGATGTCTGTCTGCTATGAAAGCATATAATTAGGGTCGAGTTGGAGTTTAGGAAAAGGGTTCAGTCAGTTTTTTAATTGAATTAAAGCTTGCAGCGCAGTCAGAGAGTGAGCGAGAGGGAGAGCGAAAGAGCTAGAGCCAGCGAAACTGCAGGCTGCAGTCGGCAGTCGGCAGAACATTAGCTTAGGCGCCGCTATCAATATCCTTGAACGCAACGGGTTGTCCTCCCCTAATTACATAGTCCACCAGTCCAACTAAATTATGCACTGCAATTAAATGCTTATCGCAAACTAGTTTCGTACGAGTGCAACTTCAATCAAATTGATTGCAATTCAGTCTGACAGTCTGTGCTTAAATTATATATACTAGTTACAGGGAATTGTGGGCTTAAACGAGCCAAATGGGCCAACAACTTTTTCCAATTTGTTAGCCACAAAAGCAAGTGAGACGGAAGTTTGCCAATGAATATTGTATATGTTGTATATATAGTATAGTTTTTGGCTGTGGAAACTCAACAATGACCATTATAATGACAAGATGTTGTTACATGCTGTCTCACTCACGCACACTGTATGCTCTTTCACTCTCTTACTCTCACTCTCTTAACTTTTCGTAGTTCAAGTTGCAAACAGTTTTATTAAGCTGCTGAGCTCTTGTGTGTTAAAAGTCAATTTTCCAATTTGCAAACTGTCAAAAACATTCGAAAAGCAATTTGTGCACACACACACACACGCACACACACACAGCGAAAGAGAGAGAGCAAGCGAGAGCGAGTGAAATTGCGTATACGCCTTGTATGCTTTTTGGGGCGACGACACTTTGCGGCTGAAGTTTTCCAATAAAACGGCAAAACTTTGCTGCGAACAAAATTAAAGAAGACGACAAAAAAGGGGGTTGGTTCTGCTGCTGCTGCTGCTGCAGCTGCTTCTTCTTCTGCTTGTTGTTAAGGGGGATGAATTGGAGGAGAGTGTGGAGGGGGGCAGCAGCACATCAACGTCACCATTTTTCGGAACGCAAATTGTTTGCTGCCAATGTGAAGTTTATGAAAAAGATTAAAGTTGAAAAGTGGTTGACTGCACAGGGGGGTTAAACAGAGAGAGAGAGAGAGAGAGAGGGAGAGTGAGAGAGAGGGAGCGAGAGAGAGAGAAAGACAGTGAGAGCAGCTCCACATGAATGCCAAATGCCCGCGGCAATGATGATGATGATGATGCTGATGCCACACGGACGGCGGCAGGCAACAAAATGTAGCAAAATTGAAAATGGCTGAAAACGGGCTACGCGTGTGTCTGTGTCTCTGTGTGTGTGCTTGTGTTTGTATTTGTGTCTATGGGGTGGAAAATTGAGTTTGCTGCAAGTGTGGCGCATGAGGGGTGGGTAGGGGGGCAACTTGCCACAACAGAGCAACAGCGAAAGATGAAAGCAGACAATTTGAACAGCACTTTATCAACATGATGATGATGATAATGATGCTGTTGCCGTTGTGGGCGTGCCACCCAGCAACACTCCCACTACCACTCTCCTTCCCTCTCTCTCTTTTTATCGCTTGTGCTCTCGTGCTGTCTCTTTCGTGCTGTCAATTTTGCCTTTTTGGGCAACTTACGGCACCATGAATGGAAATTACAAAATTGATTTTGATGATTTAATTAAAATGAAGAAGCACAAACTCAAATTATAACAGTCGGCGCAAGCGGCAGCAGCAGCTGAGTGGCCTGCCTCCCTACAACCGATGCAGACCCCTCCACTACCACTACCCTCTCCCACCCCACTCAGCTTGCCCTCTCGCTCCAAACCGCTTTTGCACTGCCAAATGTCAATATTCATTTAGCATTTGAAACTCTAACAGTGTGTGTTTGGTAGTGTATGTGTGTGTGTGTTTGGCTCAAATGTGGCCTAAAGCTGCTAACTTTAATTTATTTTCTTCGTACAGATTTGAGCGACAGGAAATTAGACTTTGAGTTTTTGGTTTTACTTTTTCTTTTGCTCTGTTTTGTTTTTGGGGCTCCTTGAGCTCACTGTGCTCCTTGTGCATTGTTATTACTGTCACTCAATCTATGCTAATTCGTGACTGTAGATACATTTCAACAGTTAGCCCAAAACTAAATGTCAACTTGTTAAGAGCCGAAACTTTAGACTATTAATTTAGCGGCAAGTCAAGTCAAGTTATTGTAGAAAATTTGTAGTGTAAAGTGGAAATTTCGATGATGTGACTTAGTCAGCTAACTTAAAGGTTATTTTTGCACTATTAAGTGCTTTTTAGACACTTACATAGTACACTCTTAAAAAAAAACTAAGTTGGCATACAGAAATCAAGTCGAAATAGTATCACAAGTCTGATTACCTCAAATTTGCTTAGGCAAAATATAGAAAACTACAATTTCGTAGCATAAATATACAGGTCAACTAGTAACGTTATTAACTTTTTGGTATACTTTGTATATTTAACAACTAAGTCATCATATTCTACAAAGTTTCACAACAAATGCTTGATCTGCGCGCACAAAATTTGGGTGTTTGTCAGCTGATTTGGTAATTTTGGTGCTTTGAGTTTCAGATATGCAAAGTTTTCTATATAAGCGCTTAGTTAGCATTAAAAATTGGGCTTAAAAGTAATTAACTAAGTTAACTATACTAATTGTATATTTCACTTCATTAATATTTAACTTTGCCTTTGAAAGTGCAATTAACTTTTAATTAGACACGTTTAAATTGTCTTTTAACTGTTCGTTAACTGTTTTCAATAAAACACACACATACACACACAATACACACTCATATAAATAAGCAATTACCCAGCAGCCTCAACTACTTATTAGCCCTAATTAGTTGCCAAAGTTGATTTGCTTGTGGAAAAGCACAACACAGCACAATTTTCGCTCTCTCTGTTTGGCCCAATAGCGTAATGAAAAGAGAGAGCAAAGAGAGTGCGGGGAATGAGAGAGACAGAGAGAGACAGCTATAGAGCTGGGTAAATTTGTAATGCAAATCAGTTTTCTGCCTGAGCGCCAAATTGACAACGAAAATAATTTTACGCGCCATTATGTTTAATTAAACAGCCGCAGCAACCAAAGCAACAACAAAAACAACAACAACGACACACACACAAACATATACACTGCGAAATGAAGCAGAGCAAAGAACAACAACAACAACAACAAGCACGACAACATAATGGTAATGAAATTTCCATCAAAAATAATTTCTTATTAATTTGCGCAAATTGCATTTAATTACTTTGAGCGCAGCAGCAGCGTCGCCGGCGGCATAACGGAAATCCAAAATATATGTACGTGCAGATGCCACCCACTCACAATCCACACGAACACACACAGTCGCTCTCTTTGCCTTTGCCTCGCTCTCTCTATGCCTTTGCTCTCGCTCTCTTTTGCGTTTGGCTACTAATTAGACAGACGCTTGTTGGCGCTGGTTGGGCAGCGCTGTTTTGGCATGTGTATATATATGCATATACATACATATATATGTATAGCAACGTAACGATAATTCTAATTAGTGCTACGGGCACTAATTGCATTTTATTTCCACAGCATTTGCTCGCCTACAAATCGTCTACGCCATTTTGTTTGTCCAACTGTCTGTTCCGCTCTTCTGCTGCCGCTGGCTGGCTGACTGGCGTCGCTGCCGCTGCCGCTGCTTTGTGCGTGTTCGGTTCGGTGCTCTCTTAGCTTTGCATCTCGCTCTAACGTTTTGGGGCGGCCATTTTGCTTTTTTGTTTAACTTTGTAGCTGTAGCCGCAGAGAGCATCAGCTTACTCACTCTCACGCGCTCTCTTGCTAGCTAGCGCTGCTGTTGCTCTGTTGATGGTCTTGTAATTAAGCTCATTCTGTTGGGCAATTATCTTTGATGAGCTTAGTTGTTTTTGTTGTTGTTGCTGTTGTTGCTCTGCGCCTGATTCAATTAGCGCTGTTTCCCTTTTGTTGCCCAATTTCGTTGGCGCTTCGTTTAATTGCTCGCCTTGCTTATGATTAACTGAACACGCGCTCTCTTACTTTCACTTACTTTATGCACTCTCTTCATCTCCTTCTTCGTTTCGTTTCTCTTTGCAGGTTTGGTTTCAGAACCGTCGCGCCAAATGGCGTCGTCAGGAGAAATCGGAGAGTCTGCGTTTGGGTCTGACGCACTTTACACAGTTGCCACACCGCTTGGGCTGCGGCGCCTCCGGTTTGCCCGTGGATCCGTGGCTCTCGCCGCCGCTGCTGAGCGCGCTGCCAGGTGAGTTTTTGTTTAAACTGTACCTCTTAAAGCTCTCTCTTTAGTTGAGTACTTTGCTTCGCTTTTAGGCTTTCTATCGCATCCGCAAACGGTTTATCCCAGTTATCTGACGCCACCGCTGAGTCTGGCCCCCGGCAATCTAACGATGAGCAGTCTGGCCGCCATGGGGCATCACCATGGACCACCGCCGCCGCCGCCACCGCCACCGCATGGTCCGCCCACCGGACCACCCCCACCGCCCCATGGACATGCCCACTCGCACGCCCATGCCCACAGCCACGGCCATCATCATCATGCGGTGCCGCTGTCGCATCTATCACCGCATATGTCACGCATGTCACCGCATACGAACTCGCTGTCACCGCATCATGCCGCTGTCGCCGTTACGCTCTCTTCGCTGCCCACTTCGCTGCCGGGCGCGACTACAACGCTGGCAGCAACGTCGGCGGCGACGTCGCTCTCTGCCTCCTCGTCGTCTGCCTCGTCGCTGGAATGCAGCGGTCCGGATGTCTGCATGTCACCGCAAAACCTCAGCATTTCCAATGCCGATTCCAATGGCGCTGATCCGCGCGACGCCAACGCCAGCAGCAGCAGCGACGTCGACGCCGATGCTGTAAATAGCAGCAGCAATGGCGTCTCGTTGGGCATCGAGAAATGCAACACTGAGCTGCTCGACGTGGGGCGGGAGAGTCCACCGCCACTGCCGCCCACCGTAGCCACGCCCACCGTGGACATGCGCAGCAATTCTATAGCCACGCTGCGCATCAAGGCCAAGGAGCATCTGGATAACCTTAATAAGGGACTTGTTTCACTGGTCTAGCCAGCTGCAGATCAGTCTTCAATTTAACCTCAACAGTTAGCCTTAGTTGGTAAATGCCCCCATTCCCCCCTTACACAGCTCTCCCCACTCCTATAAGTAATCGTATCGTATGTGTTTTTAGTTTAGCAAATTATTCCTAGAGCAGCATAGGCAGCAAATATACCAGTGAATCGAGAGAGAAGCAGAAAATCAACACTGAAATTTAAGTAACTGGCGTGTTTCAACTTACACAACCGTCGCAATTTCACATTATGTTATAAAAACTTTCTATAATTTGTTTTAAACTTTAATATACCACTAAAATATTTAATAAAAGTACAAAAAATTAGCAATAACTAAATATTTGACAGTGTTTAAACCAAAATTAATACCTAAATTAAGCATCCGTCTAATTTTTTAAAGAAAATACCAGAATTTAACACCGCTAATTTTTATTTCAATTGCGTTTGTGTAAATTGGAACACACTCGGTTAAAACAAAAATAGTTTTTAGATTTATTTGTATATGTATTTCAATAAATTGAACCAGACACTAAACTGAAACTTAATCCAAATGCATAATTAGCACAAAATAAATAAACAAGTTTTAGCTCACAATGTATTTTGAAATTATTAAAGCGGATTAAAGGCTATTTTTGGACGGGAAGGAAATGAAAATTTACAATTGGAAAATTTTAAATAATCTCAAAAAACTTTTAAGTAACAAAAGTGGAGATCTTTAGTTTGTAAATTGCTATGCTATAATTTTAAAATTAATAAAAGAAAAGCAAGCATTTGGAAAGCTTACTGAATTAACAGCAGCTCACTGTAAAAACTACAGCGAGCATTTTAACAGTTGAAGCTGCTGTTAAAGGCTGCAGTAAGCAAGTGCAAAGCAATTAACAGACAAAACTGCAGCTGCTGGCGACAGGCCTACGTAAGTATGCTTTAAGAGCAGCTTAGCATTAACAGAGCACTGTTAGAAGTAGAGATTGCGCTGCGCTTTAAAGCAGTGGTCGGCACAGATTGGGCACTGAGTAAGAAAAGCCGAGGCAGCATTGCCGAAAACAAACGACGCACAGGCGGTGCCGACCATAAAGTTGTAAAAAGAGCAAATGCAATTGGCACTGCCTTCGGTTCTGCTCATGTGCAGCTAGTTTTAAAAGAGTAAGTGTAAGTTAGTCTCTTCGGAAGCCAATGGTGCTCGTTTCCGCGGCTAGGTGGCTGCCAAAGCGCTGCAATTCCTTATGATCTAGACAGCGAGAGAGAGAGCGAGAGTAACTGTATGATCTGCGTTTACGTTCGTGCAAGTGTAAAAGCTGCGTTGAAGCTAAGCTCTGCTGCAATATATGTATGTGTGCATAGTTTGAGCATCAAAAAGAGCAAAGCTCTATCGTTGCTAGTTAGTTTCAGCAATCAAGCTGTGCAGTGCAGACGTGGAGTGAGTGTTATGCAGTTAGTGGTAAAATAAGTGCGTAGATAATGAGACGCAGCAATTAAAACTATCAAAATGTTATCTGCGTTGTTAATCAGCTGTCAAAATCTCATTAATGACTAAATTAATAAGCAAAGTCCCCAAGCAGTGCCAGTCCAGAGAGAGGAAGTTGGTGTATGGAAGAAAGAGCATAAAGGTAAGTGAATGTAAGAGAGTAAGAGTGACAGCTTGAAAGGAAAAGCAAAGAGAGACAAATTGAAATTTGCTGACAAGCAGCAATTAAATGCAATTAAAAGGAACTAAATGCAATGCAAACAAAGCCGCATAATGACACATAATTGAGAGCAGCAAGACACAGAGAGAGAGGGAGGGGGAGAGTAAGAGAGAGGGAGAGAGAGAGAGAGGACCTACCTATTGTATGTGGCATGTATTTGTGGCAAGTGCGGTAGTCGAACCTAATAAAATAATGAATAAATTATAATTGATTAACGCCGCAGGCAATTAAACCAGCTAACCAAACCCCTCCTCCCATACACCACCCCCAACCCTTAACCCCCTGTTGTCACAAACACACTCAGAACGACCTCGGCACAGTGACACACGTATGTATATATGCACACAATGATAATTGCAGGCAATTACAGCTAAAGCTTATCACACGCACAAAATCTTGAAACAAAAATCTCATTCGAAACTGGTAAATTACTTTCGCCAGTAAATCGCCAGGGGAAATGCATAGGGAATTGAAATTGGAATTGCTAGCAGTCTAGTTTCAGACTGTTTCAGTTAGTGTAATAGGGATAGTGACATGCCAGGGTTGAATTTTAGGGTTTGTTTAGTTAGTGCTGCAATTGCAACGCTGCAATCCATTTGAAACACTTAATTAATGCCTGGGAAAATTACGTATTTCAATGGAAATGCATTAAATCAAGCATAATAAAAGCTGGCATGCAAGCTTTGCTTAACTACACAGCTACAATTAAGTACCTTTTATTGCAACGAATTTTCTGAATTTTATAATTTTTTTATTCTTAATAATTAACATTTACAAACAATTTTATTAGTTCAAAAAAGTTTTTAAAAAAGTTGCGTGCTGCAGCCATCTATTGGCTAAATTCAAACATGCCAGCGCCATCTATCGTAAACGTCTGGAAAGCAGTGTGCAGCAACACTGTTTAACTTTAACGCGCAAGCAGTGCAGCCTTTAAACAGGGTTTTTTGCTGTATAAAAATAAACGTTTTTTATGTCTTAATGATTTATTAAAGACATTAATTTTATAAAAAGTTTATTTATTAACTTAATTTATAATATTAAAAGCTTTTGCTGTCTAAATAATTAATTTAATTATGTGCACTGCACACTCTCTTGGCAAGCAGTGCAAGCGGTTGCCTTTTGAAAGCTTATTTAAAGAGTGAGCTTTTCAACGGCCAACAACTGCACTGCGAGCGAGCTTTCAATATGCATCAATCAAACCAAAGTCAATTAAGAGCATTCAATTTACCAGCTGTCAAACTGTAAATGAGCCAAGAGAGGGAATATGCATGCATTATAATGTGCACTTTATTATTAGCTGCACGCTGATTGAGTGATAAAGAATAAAAACAACACAAGCAAAAGGGGGGAGCAAAACAAACGAAATTAAACTATATATAAATATAGTGGGTGCCAAGTGTCCATATAAGGCGAAAATACAACAACAGTCACCCCTCAAGATCAAACAGAAGTTAAACACATGTGGGCTATAAATGTACGAGCGAAGCTACTTATCTCTCTCTCTCTCTCGCTCTGTCTCAGTGCACTACATTGCAGTGGATGGCAAGTGGATGGCAAGTGCAAGTCAAAGTCCAAGTGAATTGAACTTGAAAGAGCGCGCGGCCATAAAGAGAGAAATGACGAATTAAAAATTCCCTGAATCATGAGCTTTTTTGGTCAGCAGCGACACTAGACAGCGACAAGTGTTTCTAGCAACAACAACAACAACGTACTGCAACAGTCAGCGAAGCTACAACAACTCACTCTTCCTCTATCTCTCTTTTAATGCCTCTCTTTGTGTATGTGCGTCTGTCTATAGATAGAAATTGTCAAAAACCACCGAGTCCGCTGGATGGCGCTAGCTGCTTCAGGGCCAGGCGAGCTGCAGAGTTGCGCTGCGGAAGCGCTGCCGCCAAGGCTACGTAAGAGAGGCTACATAGCTGCTACACAGCTGCCCCCAAGCATGGTACTTCCGACTATGTTCCATTACATGAGCATTTGCATATGTATTCACTATTGATTCCCATTTAATGTTGCTTCCCACAAAACAACATTTATATATCCACATATATCGCATATATTGATGACATACAGCTGATCGTGCCCGTTTGGTCGATGATGAAAGCGTTGGCGGTATTTCTATTTCATATATTTATTTTTTGCTTTTCTTCCAATTTTCTTTACTCTTCTTCTTCTGATATTGCTGTTGTTGTTCCTGTATTTTGTGTATATAAAATAACAGTGTTAAAAATAAAATCTTCAGCAAACGAAATGAAACCAGCGCAAAAAAAAAAACACATCACAACAAATTATCGAACAGCATTTTGTAGATATATACAAATATATATATATTAGATATATCGTATATATATCTAACTGAAATATTCTGCTTTTGCTGCGCACCATAAATGTCCGCGTCATTTATTCCTATTGCTTATAGAGAGAGCGTAGATACAGATATCTGTACATATGTTATATGCTGATTATACGATTTAGGTTGGTCCTAAAACTCAATTTTTGGTATTTGTGCAAATTCTGAATGAAATGCCTTTATTATTGCCTATAATATAAGATGTTTTTATTGAAATGAAAATCTTTTGTGAAAATTCTATATTATAGTGGGTGAATTTCGTGATATCCTTCTTTATTTCTTAACCGATCTAAATAAAATTTTCAGAAACTTTTAATAACAATATTTTCAAGGCCTATGTTAAGTCTAAAGAAAATACGATTGGCTTAACTTGATACTATAGTGTTATATAGCTGAAGGGGCGTGTTATTAAAAAACTTAAAACATCCTTTTACTGCGTTTAAATATATTTAAGCTATTTGCAAAAAAATTTAGTTTATAGCTATTACCATCTCTGAGATTCTTTAGGGAATACATTAATGGACAAACGGACGTCTCTCTCTCTCTCACATTAAATTTCTATAATTTACCTAACTTTTTAAATGTAATTATACATTTTATAGATTTAAATTATAGAAATAAATTAAATAATTTCCTTAAAAATATTATAAAAATTACAAAATTAAATTCTATGCATATTTTTAAAAATATTTCTAAAATGCAGCTTTGGTCCACTCTAAACTATAGAAAGATACGTGTGTATACCACCGCTTATTTGCCATAAAAATATTTCAACATTTTTCTTGTTCTTTTATTTCTATTTTTTGCTCTTCTCTAATACTGCTGTGATGCTTCTCTATTTCTCGCCAGTTCTCTAGATCGTATTCTGTTCTTGAATTTTCAAATTTTGTATTTTCAAATTGTGTTTCGTGCTGGAGACGTAGTACAGTGCTGCGGCATGCATAAGACTATGCGAATTGTAGCGTATATCCGAATGTATTTTTGTCGCATTTGACACGAAAGATATATATCTATATATCTGCCATGTCTGTTCATATATATGTATGCGCTGGCTTTGTCTATATGTTACGATATGGCCACTTGTCTGCTTTGGGTTAAAAATTATTGCAGGCAGCACGTGAATCCATTTATGACTAAATTTTCAAATGTTTGGAAGCAACTCAATGGGAATATATAGAGAATATTATTGTTTTTAATACTGAAATGCGATCTTATGATTATTTTAGCAAATAGCTAAGAGTGTTTAAATATGCTGGAAAGTAGAAAAATGCGTATCATAACAAAAGTTTCCATTCCAAATTCTCTCCCTTTTCATATATAGCTGTTTAACCCACTAAAAATAAACCCCATCTCCAGAGGCAGTGCATGCACTCAATTTTCTAAATTCTAAATCCGATGTGTGTGTTTGTATGGGTGTGTGTGTGTGTGTGTTTTTGAATTGAAAATTCCTATTTGGCTACGGAATTAGAAACCGATTCGTTTTGCTGCTGCTGGAACGGGTGTTTATGCGCCTAGTTGACCTGATTTACTTTGTATATTTGCCACATGCCACAGGCGGTGCCTCAAATTAGCTGCCAAGTGCTGCATTTTATGATAAACAACACACAGTGCGTTGCAGCTGTATGCTGCCAGGCAGCTGTAGAACTGCAGAACTGCACAACTGGACTGTGGTCAGTCCGTAAAGCCGATCAATTGACGATGACAATGGTGATTAGCTCAATTAGCCACAAAAGGGTCCAATTGTGGCTAAAACCCTTTTTCACACATTTGCACTCCAAATCAATTCGCGGCTTTGTTTGTTTCACACGCATGTTTGCAAAACAGCAAAGGGCAAAGGGCAGCAAGGGGTTAAAAGGGGGAGAGGATGCCTTTTAAGGCTTCATATAAATCCAATAAACTGACAATTAATGCAGTGCATAGTTTCACTTTTGGTCACTTTGATGAACTCTGCTTACACTCCCCAACAAATTGGCAACTTCATAAAAATACCGCAAATTTCAGCTAAAGTTGTTACTGTTTTGACTGGCTTAAGGGTGGCTAGCAGTGCTGATATTTTAGCCTTTTTCACGACAGATGTAGTTGCTATTTTTGGCTTATGTTTAAAATTTGAAAGTTGAAAATGTTTCTAGAGTATACAAAGTATCTAAAACGTAAATTTTAGAAGTGTTCAAAGCATATAAGGTTGTTATAGTAGCTAAGAACTAAGCAAAATGAACGGCTATTCAAGTTACGGACGGTTGTTCCTGAAACACGTCTTTTAGACTCTTTTCCCTAACTTTAAACTCTTATAACTTAGTCAAAACACAACCGATTTTGTTGTTCTATAGCATTTTGAGCATATTTTGTTGCTTAAGTTTATTGTTCATACAAATTTTTATTATTATCTAAAAATTTTTTTTTTTAATTTCAGCAATTTTTTGCATAGGTACCCCTTATCGTTTTTTCAAAAATTCACAAAAATTTTTTTTTGTTCAATAATTTTTTGTCTATTTTATTACAAATTGCAGGCATAAAATTGGCATATAAAAGCTAAAGAAATTTTATTTTGTAGATTTTTCTTGAGTAAAATTATTTTTTAAAGTAACGAAAAATTAACATTTTTTCCGTAAATTTAAAAAATATTTAAATTAAATTAAAATTAATTTTTTTCCAGTAAATTAAAAAAAAAAATAATAAAACTAGTTATTTATAATAATAATAATAAATAAAATAAAATAGATTCAAATAAACCGTGTAGTTATTTTATTTATTAAATACAACAAAATTTTAAATTTTTTTTTAAACTTCTTAAATCGATTAGTTTTTCTTCAATTTTAGCCTTTTTTGAGCTGAGCAGTTGGCAACACTGTTTGCTACACACATTCAAAGAGACACCCCCATACACTGTGTATCATCATTATGATGATGATGGCACTCATGATGTGGCAGCCACAGACCATGTAACGGCTTGTTGCCTTGGCTTTGGGCGTCTGTGTGCATTTTCGCCTGAGCTGCTAAATGCGCAACGCTCTCTCTCTCACTCTTTCACCCTCTCTCTCTGTCTATAGCTTTCTCTCTCTCTCTAGCAACCCTTAACCCCAGTCGCCAGTTTGTCACCCAGTCGCCAGTTGCCAATGTCACCGTTACAGTCTCAATTGCAATTTGTTTTCGTTGATTCCCATACTCCATCCCATTCTCAGACCAAGCAAAATCCAGACTCGTTGTTTACTTAGGCGCTATACTGGAGCGAGCTACGAAACGGTTCTCAGATATGGTTCTGGGTTTTTGGTTTTGGGTTTTTGACATTGGCATTGGATAATTCACAAATGAATCCCTTTAGTGTTGGCAATTGGTGCACGTGCACTAAAACAACAGCGCTGCCAGGATACGTGCTCATTATTAAAATTCCTTGGCCACTGCTCACTTTTGGCCTTGTGTCTGGGTGTTGACATCGACGCCCCACTGCACAATTGACTGGGTTTTATTAAATTTTGATTTAACCATTTACACAAATCTATCTGAGCCTGAGATTTGTTGCTACTGCCTCAAGGTAAAAGCCCACTCTCTCCTCTTTTGACCTCGGGCCTTGTGCTATTTGTCCTTTTTGGGCCTGATGCGATTTGATTGCGATTATGGCGCGAGTTTTGATTGCTCATTTGGAAAAACATTAACATTTAAATTTCAAAGGGCAGCATAATATTGAAACAGTAAATTAACAACATATACGTATGTATTTATGGGTGGTTTTAAGTAGGTTTTAGCTAGTAGCAATGTATTGAGTTCTCACACAATAAAGCCTAATTAAGTTAGGTTGGTTTTAGAAAAGTCTTTATAAACGATCTTTTGGAGGGATTGACATTTATTAAAAATTTCTTCCTGAAAATGATGGGTTTTGTGATTATACTATTTTTCTTTTAAATCATAGAATTTCGCTTTATAATTTATTTACAGAACTGAGGATAAGTATCGAACTTAAGAATTTAAAAATCAGCTAAAATTATAGATAATTGACAAATTTTGTTTAATATTAAAAAGATTTTGCAGTCAGTTTTAAACCAAAATATGTAGAGATGAAATCTTATACTAATCTCTATATGTTTCAGGTATCGGGATACTTTTTTAAGTTAAACGTATAAAAGTCTTTCGAATTTATTAGAGCTAATATATGAAAGATTCCAAAAATTGGAATTTTATTCAATATATTTTCATAGTTTTCACTGCATTATGACATTCTATTTAAAATTTTAAATATAAATTTAAAATATAGCTTATATTATATTAAAGTTTATATGAAACCTTAGAGGGTATCTGCAATTCGTGTTCAGTTTAATACCCTATGTTCTTTAATATATACAATATTTGAAAAGGAAATGGAAAAAGAAGCAGCAGCTTCAGACTCTGGGCTGTTACCAGCCCAGTTTAAATATAGCCAAGACGACAATCTAAAAATACTTATTAACTAGAAAAGATATTTGTTGTTTTTTGGCAAATTGAAAAGGAAATTATGTATAATATGCATAGATTAGTCATTGCCATTGGCTGGCTGTCTGGTGCTAAGCCTTTTCCAACTACACTACATATATGCTATATGCAGTAAATACTTATTGGGATACAGATATGATTAGGTATACCTATAATGAAAAACTATGCTCGTATTGCGCCAATAAAAAAAGGCATATGGCCTCGCTGTCCTATTTGCGACATAAATCTTTTCATTTTCAGTTTGAGCAAAACAACATATTTACTATAGCTATATGTCTATATAGTAACTATGTATATATGTATAGTATGTATGGTTGGATGGTGTTATATGTTTGCTGGCATGCATGTTGTTGGAAGATCTTTTTGGTTCAACACAGAGAGACTATGCCATAAAACGTAAACATGCCCCACTTAGTTGCTGCTAAAAATAAAATATGTAAACCTAATTTAAATGGATACCCTGCAAGGGCCAAAAGTATTATATCGTATATATATATATGCAACTTCTCCCCAGCCGAGTTTTCTTCGAGTGCCAAAGGAGTTGCATACAATTCACAATTGTAAATAAACAATTTAGCTAAATTATGCTCATTACAATGAGGAGGGAAAATGGGAGAGTTGAGTAAAGGGTAGTATGGTGGTGGGCGTGGGCAATACTTTTGGCTGAGAGCAATGGGAAATATGACCAAAAATAGAAGTGCGAACAGTGGAATTTCATTGAAGGTGCAAACGTGCGCGCCAAAAACAAAAAAAACACACACACAGTACTAGAAGAGAAATGAGAACTGGAAACTGAAAACAGAAAACTGAAGAAAAAACTGAAAGATGCGAGAAATATCGAAAATAGAAAATGAATTTATTACGACATACGAAAAACACGAAAGTTATGAAAAAAATCAAACAGGGGCGGTTGGCGGGGGTGTGTGTGTGTTGTGGGGTTTAGCGGTAAATGGGAACGAGGCAAAACGAAAATTAATGTTCGAAATCCCCCCACGACCCAAAAAAAGCAAACGAAACGAAGAAATACCAACAAAACGCATACGGATCTCTCGCTCTTTCACTCACTCACTCACTCTCTCTCTCTCTTAAGCATGCACACCCGCGCAGTCAGCACAGTGCTGACGGACAGCGGTGAGAGAGCGCGCGCACAAGTGCGGCAGAGAGAGCGCCAAACGCAAAGAGAGCATGCGATCGCTGGAGCAGCAGCCTTGCCTTATACGGCACTTTTGGACTCGTAACAAAACTGTTTCGGGCAGCATCGTTAACGAACAACGAAGCGAACGAGCGAGCAGGCCGATTGCCAACAGCACGCTCGATCAGGCCGAACTGCATGCTGCGCTCTCGCTCTTGCTTGCGCTGCAAACGAAAGCAGCCGAAACGAACGAAGCAAACGAAAGCAAACGAAGCATTGTTCAAAGGCGGCCCCCCTATGCTAAGGATCTATTTTTAGGCGCCATACAACGATGCCGACGCCCGAAGGTGGACAGATATCCATGAGCAAAACATGTATCTGTGTATCTTTAGCTGAATTTGTTGTTGTTAATGCTGCTGCTGCTCGGTAGATGGGGGGCGGGGGAGCTGAGTGTAGGGCAGCAGCGCTGCGCTGCTGTGATGCTGTAGCGATGTTCAATTTTCTTGGACGCCAAGAATATCGGCAGCTGGTATAAAATCTGAGTACCAACGCGGGGATACTTTAGTCAGTCAGTTGTGTTCCAAAGCGTACACATTGCCGTAATTCTTGATTTAAATTCCCGTGGTACCGTAATACAAACAAAAACCCAGACAAAATGTGTGACGATGAGGTTGCTGCTTTGGTCGTTGACAATGGTGCGTATACCAAAAAAAAAAAGAACTACAGATCAAAAAGAGAAAAGGAAATCAGTTAAAATCAAAATATATATCCTAAATAAATGGGACAACTACTCGTCCTAATGGATCATTGAGACCCCACCATATGGATTATACATTCAAATAGTATGCCAAATTGCAATACAAAAATGTGGATTATAATTTGCAAAGGATATTCAGTGACAGTGCTCGAAAGTGACTAAAGAAATATCTATGGAATTTTAATACAAATTTCAATAAAAATTTCTATCGAAATTTTAATAAACAACGGAAGAAATTCCACAAGAGATATATAAAATTTCTCAACAAATTACTAAATAGAATTGTGATAAATTCACAAGAAATTTTCTACAAATAATCCCAATATATCCACATAGATCTTGAGTTCATTGCGCTCACTTCACATTTCTTATGTGATCTATGAGATTTTCAAATAACATTCTATACATTTCGTTATATAGAGCTATTTCGGCACACTTTTTTTTAAGTTTTGTCCACATAGATCTTGAGTTCATTGAGCTCTCTCAGTTTTTCCCACACTTTTCACATGTGATCTGCGAGACTCCAAGTTCTATTTTCCTAGACATATTTTCTATCAGACATTTAGATTTGTTTTTCCGTAACGATTTCCTGTCACTCTGTTCTACGTGCCCCAGGGGCCAAGTTCTTTTCAAATTTTTGCTAACGGTAGTCCGTTTTCCTTTACGATCATGCAGGCTCCGGTATGTGCAAGGCCGGTTTCGCCGGTGATGACGCACCCCGTGCCGTCTTCCCATCCATTGTCGGTCGTCCACGCCACCAGGGTGTGATGGTCGGTATGGGACAGAAGGACTCTTATGTCGGTGATGAGGCCCAGTCCAAGAGAGGTATCCTCACCCTGAAGTACCCCATTGAGCACGGTATCATCACCAACTGGGATGATATGGAGAAGATCTGGCATCACACCTTCTACAATGAGCTGCGTGTTGCCCCAGAGGAGCACCCCGTTCTGCTGACTGAAGCCCCATTGAACCCCAAGGCTAACCGTGAGAAGATGACCCAGATCATGTTTGAGACCTTCAACTCGCCAGCCATGTATGTTGCCATCCAGGCTGTGCTCTCCCTGTACGCTTCCGGCCGTACCACCGGTATCGTTCTGGATTCCGGTGATGGTGTCTCCCACACCGTCCCCATCTATGAAGGTTATGCTCTGCCCCATGCCATCCTCCGTCTGGATTTGGCTGGTCGCGATTTGACCGACTACCTGATGAAGATCCTCACCGAGCGTGGCTACTCTTTCACCACCACCGCTGAGCGTGAAATCGTGCGTGACATCAAGGAGAAGCTGTGCTATGTTGCCCTCGACTTCGAGCAGGAGATGGCCACCGCTGCCGCCTCCACCTCCCTGGAGAAGTCCTATGAACTTCCCGACGGACAGGTCATCACCATCGGCAACGAGCGTTTCCGCTGCCCCGAGTCCCTGTTCCAGCCCTCATTCTTGGGAATGGAATCTTGCGGTATCCATGAGACCGTCTACAACTCCATCATGAAGTGCGATGTCGATATCCGTAAGGATCTGTATGCCAACATTGTCATGTCTGGTGGCACCACCATGTACCCCGGTATTGCCGATCGTATGCAGAAGGAAATCACCTCCCTGGCCCCATCCACCATCAAGATCAAGATCATTGCTCCCCCAGAGCGCAAATACTCCGTATGGATCGGTGGCTCCATCTTGGCTTCCCTGTCTACCTTCCAGCAGATGTGGATCTCCAAGGAGGAATACGACGAGTCCGGCCCTGGCATTGTCCACCGCAAGTGCTTCTAAGCATTTACTTGCCCCCACCCAACACCAACACCACCACCACCTGCCGCATAGTGCTGTTGCAGCCCTGGCTCTTGTTAGCCTTGTGCTGCATCTACTATGTGTGTGGGCGAAACAACACCATCAACGCATACATCTAATAACATCTGAGATTGTATGGTTCCAGATTATTTTTTGTACTGACTGAACACTCTTATCTAATATGAAACCGAACCCCATTATTAATTGTTTATCTTCGTGTTTTCATCAATGTTAATTATCTGATTATTTTAATTACGAAAGCCAACATCTCTTCACCCGTTTTGTAGTTGTATTAACATCTCCAATAGTATTAATGGGGTCTATTGTTACGAAATGTAAAATAATCAAATGAATGTAATTTTAATTAAAAACATATATAAAAAAATTTATAATTATTTATAAATAAAAACGATTTTTTAGATTTAATTCTTTTCTAAAAAACGATTATATGATTTTATGAGCAGCCCAGAGGTTTGTGGGTGCAGCAAGTGGCGGGGGGTATTACTCATACAAACTATCGATACATCTATCGATAGTATAGCATTTGCTTTCTAAAAGTTTGCCATGGTTTGTCTGCTTCTTCCAGCGTTTTCTATTTTGGGCAGCAGCTGAAAAGCTTTTCCAGACCCCGTTTCATATTTCCCAAAAGCTTTTTCCTCCGTTCACCAAAAAATTATTTTCGAAATGCGGCATGTATACGAAATATTGAAATCTTTTGGATATTTTTAGCCAAAACATTCCAAAGCCAAAGCATAGCATGAAAGAGAGCGAGAACGAAATACTTGTAGCATTTGTTTATGAAAAGTAACTCGATAGGCCATGACGCTGATCAGCGTACGAGTATATAGCAAATATAGCACAACGTCAAAAATACTTGCAAGAATCTGGCGATGATCAAAGACATTTGACAAATCACTATGAATTTTTTAGCCTGTAAGCAAGTGATTTGTTAAAGACTAATCGATGGACAGAAATACCACGTAAATTTCGCGGTACACACTGACTGATCAACGTACAATCCAATTGGTAAAAGCTATGAAACAGAATATATTACACAAGTCTAAAGAGCCATAGTTCTAACGACTTCTGAACTATAGTAGTGTGCTAGCCACTCACTGACTGATCTGCGCGCAGCCGAAACTGTAACAGCTGCGGTATACACCTTTTCTACTTAACTCGTTTAGCTATAAAGACTTTAAGCGTTCAGCTACATTACTATTGGCGTGAGTAGTACGTGCTTGACTGATCAGCTTGCAGTCTAAACCGTAACAGCTGCGGCACAACAATTTCTACACAACTTATTTAGATCTGCTTTAGCTAACTACCCCATTAGCTTTAAGTACAGGGTATAGACTATAATGCCAACGTCAATTATGGCCAACAGATTGGCACAAAATGAGCGCCAATCTCATGCTAGAAATGCAATGTAGACAAATTAGCTGCTGCCCCTTGGCTGGCATTATGATCAATCTTGTACAACGAATGTGTTCCTGCCGCTAATTGTGGTTGCAACAAATGAGCAAAACGGGACAGACAAACAGACAGGGGACAGAGGGACAAAGAGACAGATAAACAATTAGTCAGCGGTTCGTTGGGGCATTTAATTAGAACTCGATCTTCATGAATGAAATGCATTTTTTTTCGCGGTCGCCCGATGAAATGGGGAAATGGGGAGACGATGGGGTTATAAATGGGTGCGAATTTTGGCAGAGAGCCAGCTAAAACATACATTGCTAAAATGGGCGCATGTTGCATGCCACACACACACACAAACACACACGTATTGTCGTTGTGTTTCTGCAGTTTTCTCAAGCGAATCACTTTACAGTACACTTCACGCAGCAAACAACAAAGGCCAACTAAAAAAAAATCCAAGTCAAAGCGCAAGTTTAAGAACCAACCCACCAGAACCCACCAGAAGTTAAAGTTAACGTCTGCAACCCTGAAAGGATCGGCCCACTAATCAATTTGCACAAAAACAAAAATAAACACGCACACAATGCACCAAATAAGCGAATAAGCACGTCGAAATAATGCAATTTTCTGGCTGTTTTTTTTGTTTTTTATTATAAATTTAATTTCCATACAAATTCGATTTTTATATGATTTGATGCCATATAATAAAGAGAGTACACATAAACGAGTGCTAGACGTATACCGTATACCGATGACGATTTCAAGTGCTCATAAATATGTATGCAGAACGTCCCATATGGTCAATTATGTGTAGTAGTACTACAATGCCAAAAAATGAAAAACAGGGGAATATCTAGCTCCTCAAGAAGTTTTGCGACCGCCTCTCTCTCACACACACACACATAGAGCAGTCTCACACATTGTTTTCACTTCAATTATTATTGGAAAATAATCGGAACTTGAATTCATTGAAGCGTATGAAAAGTGCTTGGCAAAAAGTTTTATTTTTTTTACAAGAAGCTTTGTGCCAGAGAGCTTTTTGAGAAGTTGCTTGAAAACATGTCAAACTTTTGATTTTGTCAAAAATTCTCAAGTTAATCACATAAATAACTATTGATTGATATGGTAAATGATTCAGAGTGCTTGGCTATACAGCTCTACTTTGCTTTAGAGCTACACATGGCGAAATATCAAGTATTTTGAACGCTTTATAAAATTTAACTTCTCTATATATGCAATTTAAAAATTAAATTTACTAAATTTTGAAATGTTGCTCTTAAACAGTTTAGTATTCACGAGAGTTATGTTTTATTTCGTAAATTTTTTAGATGAATATATTCTTAGCTTTTTATTTACTCCTTACTTCTTAATATAAGTTAATTTTCACTTAAGGAATTTCTAAGCTAACTTTCAGTAATTTATTAGATTTATTATTTACTTTGATTAAGAAATAACTTTACTCTTTTAATTATTTGTAAAGTTTTTACTCTCAACCTCTCTCAGTTGTTCATTTATTTACATTTATTAAGAATTTTTCTTTTTGAGTAATTTTTTATTTAAAAATTAAACTTTTTAGTAAGTAATTTTTTAAGTCTTTCCTTGATTTAAGTTTCTTTTACTCAAAATGATTTCTAATCTCAATACAAAACAAACGAAAAAGTATTAAAAAGTGCTCAATTTTAAATTGCAAATTATAACAAATACTTAACAACTGTGGTATGTAATCCCTAGGCTAGTATGCAGCTCACAGCTAATGCAAAAATTGTTAATGCCATGATGGGAAAATGAGAAAAACTTTGAGGAAAAAAAAATAGAGGCGCAGACTGAATGAAAAATTGTTTGAGCAAGGCAATTTAATTTGATTGATTTCAATTTGGTGCCCATTCCAACGAACCAAACAGCCGAATATTCGCGATATATGAGTGTGAGTGGTATGAGTATATTCATATGCGAAAGAATACACGTAATAAAAGCGTCACATTTGATTGCATTTTTTGTGTGAAATTGGGCTGACAATGTTCGCTGACCAAATAAAATGGAAAAGGCGATTGGCATGAAGAGGAACATGAATCCATTCAACTGAGCGTGAGTCTATAAAGGGGTGCACATCACAATGATGGGGGTGATTTCTCTCTCTCTCTCTGTGTATCTCTCTCTGGGTGTGTGTGTGCGTGTGTGTGCCGTTAAACTCGTCCTTGTTCATGTCCTGCGACTGCATGCTGTGTAAACGTGTTAGGGCTGTAAAAAACAAAAATTGCACTTTACGCAATTTATGTGCAAATTTCTTCAATGACTTTAAAGCAATGCCTACAGGGGAGGTGGGGGGGGATGGGGTGTTGGTGGTGCTGCAGCGGGAGGGCGGGGCAGGTGGCACATTATTATAGCCATTGAAAATGCCATTATAATCGTGCGCTAATTGACTCTAATCGACTTGTACTCTTCTGCCCTCTGCTGTGTTTTTTTTTTATGCTGGGGGTTGTTTAACCTTATAAACCCCCAAACAAATCGAGCCATGAAATTGGTTTTAACACTTGTGTGTTGCCAAGTTGCCAAGTAGAAGTAGCAGTAGATATAGATATATATGTATATAGAAATCTGTAGTTATATTGTATACTGCTAGTAAGCATCTTTTAGCTGTGTGTTTTGAGCACAATTCTTAAGGCACTTGAAGGTGCAAGTAGTTTGAGTAAATTACACTTAAGAACACTTCAGTTTCGAGTGTACGAGGTGTGTGTCTAAGAGGTGTGCGAGGTGTGCTAGGTGTGTTTGTGTGTGTGTGTGATAAGTCTCTCATTTGTCTCAAAATTGCCCACAAATTAGTGCTAGTAATGCGTCTATTTAACAGCTATTTGTTATTTAAATAAGCCGACGACGATTGCAAATCCTAGCTCAAAATCCCACACCCAGGCATCACATATCCTTTGGCCCTTGGTTGGTCTTTGTCCTGTTGCCCTTTCACACACTCACATGATGAGTGCTAATACCTGCCTAAATTGAGACACATTTTCACAGCAATGAAAATGGGAAAATAATTATGCGCCTGATTTAACTGTAAATGCCTGCTAATTTCGCACAAATGTCACATACACATTTCACACTCTCTACCCCTCTCTATCGCTCTTACTTTCACTCTGCCTCTCTCCCTCTCTTTCACTTTTGTATATCTGTTTTTTCAAGTGTTTCGCACTTGAATTTCACTGTTGTTTTTCCTTTTTCCTTTTTTTTTTGCCGCTCTTATGTCCTTGCAAGGACAATTGTTATGGCCACACGTTTGACATTTGCATTGGCTCACAACATAAAAATACCTTTTTGTACTATTGTACCTTTGTACCTTTTGAAAATACGGGAAAAAATATAAAAAAAATGCCGCAGCCAAGCAGAAAATCTTCTCATAAAATGGCTTCAATCATTGAAATATGAGTTCATGTGTGTTGACAGTGGCAGAAAACACAACACAACAATTTGATAAGCCATAAAATTTGCTCAAGTATGGACTGCTACCTTACTCACGCTAGTGACGAAAGCTGCACGGATAAAGACACTAGCTGCAGCACTAGCCTCTCTGTTTTCTGTTAAAAATGTATATACTAGTGCATTTTTACTGTACAATATGCACTTTCGTCACTAGATGGATACCTTATTTAGAGATTGATTATGATATATAGTTCATAATATTCAACATTAAATAATTTACTCTCAAAAAATTTTAATACTTAACAGATGGAACAAAAACTGCGTTAAACTCACTGAAAACCGTAGTCAACGCTAGTGACGATACTACAGATATGTAAGCAGCGATTTTAGCTCTTCAAATTCCAAGTACTTAATATGACTCTAGTAAAAAATTCTATATCCGAAGTTATAGGTGTTATATTTCCACTTTCGTCACTAGATGGTTAACTATTTAGGCGAGTTGTATTTGCCGTTAGTTAACAACGTTTGAAAGAAAAGGAATAGGAATATGTGCTAAACTAAATATAAATATGGAATCACCCAAAGACTGCATATACCCCACGATTATCCTATGAAAGTGCTCAGTAGCCACGCCTCCTTGGACTCAGCTCCAGAAGATGTGATGGGAAGTGCTAAAGAAATGCTAAATTGTTGGCCACAGCTAAGGAAATGGCCAAGGAAATTCGCATTTATTATAATCGACGCATAATCAGGGGAAATGCGAAAAGTGAAAAACGAAGAAACGAAAATTGCTGTCAATTTCCAATTGAGCAAAAAAAAATACGGTGAAGAAAAAGAAAATAGAATAAAATAAAATTAATTTGCACAAGATGAAGACAACAACAATAGGTGATAGAAAGAATGAGCGAAAGAGAAAGAGACAGAGGGAAAAGGCGACATTCACAGTGCTCAAACTTTGCAATTTGTGGCGCGTTTCCGGTTTCCGCTGTTAGCGTGAATGAAGTAGCAAAGCGAAGAGCGAAGACAGACACAAAATGGGGGAAAGAAAATTGGAATTGTCATCAATTTTGTTTGATGTGCTTTCTGCACACTCTCTCGGCACAACAATACCCCAGAGAAAGTATGAGGGAAACAGAGGGAGTGGGAGCATAAGGAAGAGCGAGACAGATGAATGCGATTAGTTGCCACTTAGCGCAGTTAAGAGTCTACATTCAGTTTATTAAATCAGGCGTAATAATTGGCTCGATATGAACCGATTTGAGTTGGCCTTGATATAGCAGCCTTATGTATGTAGTCAGTTAACATTTAGAACAAAAATTCGAAACAGTTCGTTGCCTGACGAGAACAAAATTTTGATTTTGAATTTTGAAAAGATGCCCGTTGCAACACCAAATGAAGATTGGCCCAGCAATGCCAATACCATTAATTATATATCCAATGAAATGGGTAAGTAACCGTATAACTATTATAACTCTTAGGCCAGTTAATCAAGTCACTTGATTACAGAACGCACTCATTTGGCAAGGTCGCCGCAAGTGCTGCAGCAATTGAATGCCATAACTGAGTGCTGGAATGAAATGGGTCAAGCCGATGGTGTGAGTCTTAAACAGCAACACAAAATGGGCCAACAATAGCTATAATATCCAACACCAATTCAAAATCAGAAAAGGCAACAGCAAGTTCATGTCATAAGCAACACCTGTCGAGCTGTGTTTTTCTTTTACTACTACTTTTCACCTGGCAAATTAATCATGAAACTAATAAAAGCAAACAAAACTGGGGAAAACTAACTCACACGCTATGTGCTGCAAAAGGGTTGCACTATCAAAGGGGGTGCATAGCTAAGGAGGGGTGGGAGGCACATACAAATTTGTGACAAAGTTACGGAAATTTAATTAAAATCAAATACACTCTCTTATTGCCAACGCGCTTTTGGCCAACACCCCGACAACATAAACGGTCTAAGCCAGCCAACAAAAGGGGTAGCAAATTCTCAGTCAGGTGTGACTTGATAGTTTAGAACACGCTTGCTTTTACTACCCACCCTTCCCCTACTCTAGCCTCAGTCAGCACTACACTCACTCCTTAAACACATATATGCTGATTGTCACTAGTTTTCCGCGTCGTTTAATAAACAAAATGTAAACAAAAGTTTAACAGCAACACACACACACACATGACTCTACACTCAACTCACTCTATACTCGAACCTTTTTGTTGTTGTTGTTGCTTTTTGCCTTTTTATTAATATTATTTATGAGCCTGTGGTTGTGTGTTTTAGAACCTTGTACTTTAAAAACTACAAGGGTCTATTAAGTAAGCCAGAAAACAGCTTAAAACATATAAGCATAAGATCTCGGAGACTAAGTATAAGAGCTAGAGCCACCAAATTTTTAGTAAGACAAGTCCAGAAACAAGTTTTTAATATCGCTTAACTCGAGAGTTAGTGTAGATATCTCTACAAAACTCACAGATTAAATGCATGGCTACCAGTTCTATATGCTGACCAAATTTAGTTAAAATCAAACAACTTTAACATATAGCTCTCATATGAAAGTCTATTCTAAAACGTATTTTGGGTATGTAAAAGGTTTTGTTTTTTAGAGAAATATCATACTTAACTCACATATTTTTATTTATTTGTTATAAATTTTATTATAATAACTAATTTGTATTAAAATAAGCCAACTTTATCATACAGATGCCATAGAAACCATACACTCAAAATATTTGCTATACTAACTTTGTACCTGCTGCAGAATAAATACAGGGTCTTTAAAAGTCGTTTCGCCTACTACTCCAATATTTTCGTGGAATGCCCTTAGCAAGTTGAACACCAAATATCTAACCATGAATCCATTCATGAGTCCATTGGGACAAACAGCTGCTCAATTTCACAGTGCATACATTTGATTAACTTAATTTAATAGTATTTTTTGCTCTATTTAATACTTTAGCGTGTGTGTTTTACTGTGTACGGATCTTTTCGTTTTCCATTGATATATTTGTTTGTTTGTTTATTTAATTTATTATCATTATAAATAAGCATGGCTCATTGGCATTGAAATCAGGTGTAAAGCAAAGTTTGGCGTTCCATATGCCAAAAGGGTTAAGTGTAATTTGCTTTAATTATAGCTGCCAAAATGGTTTAGTGTACGCTAAGTTTCTGCTATAATATACCGAAAATTGTCTACATTTTGGTGTAGAACTTCTATTTAATCTAGGTTTTAATTCTATATAAATTCAAGAAAATATATTTTTTTTTTAAATTTTGCATTCACTTGTAGAACTTTATATTAACTAATGTATTTATATATTTGCTATTAAGATGCTTCCCTTTTTTGTATTCCAATTTCGATAAGAAAATCAGTTTTTTTCTACTTTTATTTCTGCCAAAGTATCACTTACAAAATGAACAAAAATAGCTATCTTAATGTTTATCGGGTTCACTTAAGCGATCTCTACAATCTGCAAATACAATAGGAAACTGAAAAGCAAATAGAAAATGTCGTCAATTAATGTGTAATACGAGAATGTGTCTAGCAGCTATTGTTGGCAGGCAGTGTATAAACAGCAGCAGCGACCAATGGCTAATGAGAACACAATTAACTGCACAATTGCACAGCAACTTCAGCAGTCGGCGAAGGGAAAGAAGCTGTGGGAGCAGCTGTATCTAGCTACCTGGACACACTTTATTTGGAAGCTGACCAGCAAAATCATTGGCAAATCGTATGTAATGAGGCATGAAACCATTTTGGCTAAAAGAAACCAAATACACAAAAGCAAACGGGGCTACTGCTCATTCTTTAATCACAGGCAGAAGGTGAGCGAAGAGGATCACCAAAACGATCACTTAAGAACAGCAACAATAACAACACTTGGATATAGTCAGCTGCTTGGCTCTGCGAAGCGATAAATAAGGCACAGCTTAGCTCATTGAAGTCAGCCAGAGAAAGGAAAGCAAAACTAGACTTTAACTACACTTTCTCTCTCTCTTATGCCGACAAGGATAAGTCGAAAGGTCCTTGTTGAAGACTGCGTCTCAGAGACTGCGTCGGCTTTGCTTTGAAACGATCGCTAAAGATCGACACAAAAAGTATCGCATTTCGATTGTTGTTGTGAGACTGTCGCCGCAATGCTTAGCAGCAGAGAGGGAGAGAGGCAGGGTGAGAGGCAGCGCTAGTAGGAGTCCTTGCATATCCTGTCGGAAATTGTTGCAATTGCATATTGCGGTGTGTTAACGATCAACATTTCTAAAATGCTGATCAACATGTCATGCGATACTTGAGCGACAACAGACTTTAGAGCCGTAATAGAGCGGCAAACTGTTTCTCAAGTCGGCACAAATTACCGTAATTAACGTGACGACTCGTCCTGCGTCCTTCGTCCTTTAGAGCTGGCAAAATGGCGCTCATTAGGCTCTGGCACTGGCTCCTTCAGACCGCGAGACAAGCTGCCATAATTATAGCGCTGACAACTTTTTGATGAATTAAATAATTTTTAAGTGCAACATCATGATGACGCTGCACGAAACACAGAACAGAACAAAGCAGAGCGAAACAGTCACTGATATAAAGCAGTTGAAATGAAATCTGACTTGAGCATCTGTTGAGCGGATTTAACTTGTTTAATTACCGCTGTATTCAGCTCTACAGATGCAGATACAGCTACAGCTACAGATACATATTTTCTGACGTCGTCATTATGCCAGAAAGAAAATGCTGCCAGTCTTTCAAGTATATGCGGCATGCCCCCTACTGTCCTATCCCCACCCATCCCCCTTTTTTTTTTGCGTAACTGTAACTGTTGCCATTTTAATGCGCTCGAGCTTTCAAGTGTCGAGCCCAAAATTGATTTTCATTTCATTGTTCGTTGTGCTCGTGAAGAGGTTCATAAAACTGCAAGCAAAATGGCAATGTGCTTGATTATATTTGAGATACACACAAATACACACACACACACACACACAGTCTGAGTTACATTTACAAGGTGAGCTGAATGCAAATACTCACAGATACACACACATACATATACAGTGGCACTCGACACTCAATTTCATAGAGCCACAAAATACGAAACTCAAAGGCCACTTGATAAATTTCATATATTTATAGCCCGCAGAGTGGCGCTGCATTTGCACACTGAATGAAATTCCTTGCACACACACACACACACACAAGGACATTCTGCTGCTCCTCCTCTCTGCTTTCTGTTCGTTCAAACCCCCCTTTAGAGTCCATGCTGCTTGGCCAAACACTTGCACAAATAAAAGATCTACTTCAACTTATTGAATTTTCGTCAATAGAAACAAGATAAAATTCAATGGGGCATATGCGACTATTGCATGCACTACTGTTGGAAATTGATGGCACAAATCGCTGATTTAGTATTTTAATTTTTTAAAACTTTTTAAAAATGTGCTTAAATATAAAGCTAGTAATTTTTATAGGAATTTCTTGATAAACTTCGCATAGCATATCTAGTTTCTGCTTAAGTTTTGAGTATAAATTATAATATAATTATGGTATACGTTTGCTAAATCAGTGTGCAACTGGTAAAAAAATCTAAGAAAAAATGGCTCCATTAACTTTTCAGCTTTCGCTCAATGATATACTTGACGTTTTCCTATTTTAAATGGTAATTTCAATTCACTTCGATTGGCAAGAGGCAAGATTTTTGACTCTGATTTTAAGGTCTAATATATACATTAAAGACGAAACTTTATTTTGTTCTGAAATTTTACATGATATTTTGTATTTCACTTGCAATAAACGAAAAGTATATGCATTAAAAAATTCATTAATATTTTTTTAATCTACATAATATAAATAGTACACAAGCAAATTGTATAATGATTGCCAAAAACTAACCGCGAACTAACAAATTTTCCGACTTTCAGAACAGCATACAGTATGAGCTATTAAACTACTAAAACGAATGCTTTCAAAAATTTATTTATGCTTTATTTAAAATTTAACGAAACATAGTACAACATTTAGCTTTTTAAAAAACACGACATACTCTGTGAAGAAAGTGCATTTAGCGAGACAGATTGGATGTCTTTTGCTGCCCACCCGCAAAAGGATTTTCCATATGAGTTTTATGAAAGCTTCTTTGACATAAAACTGTGTGTTTGTGAGTGTATTTGTATGAGTATGTGTATTTGCTGGTACTCGACTTTCAGTGACAAATCCGTTAAGTCGCGCATTTGTGCATTATGCTCATAATGATGTTGATGCTGATTCCGTAGTATTTGTGCAAAGAATTCAATTTTGACCCAAGAGCAGTTGTAAATGTTAAGTGTAATCAAATTGTTACCCTGGCCAGAAGCCAGCACACATACATATATATTTTTTTTAATATTAAATTTAAGGCCGTTGCACACACACACAACACAAAAAGTTTGATGTCCTGTGGCGCAACAGGAATTATTAAAAAGTAATTATGGCACAAATTACGAGATATCAATACAGCATTTAGCTCTGCATGCGGCCAGGACTACACAAAGGAGCGACGGATCCTGCCCGATGCGATACGATGCGAAGCGATACGAAACGATAATGTGCACGAGGTAGGTCCTGCTTTTATTTTTTTATATTATTTTGCACCACCAATTGAAAAAAATTGTGGCAAATCCTTTAGCTTACATCCTTCAGAGCTGCCGTTTCGTTTCCGTTGCTGTCTGCGGCAACACAATGCGAAATTTCTTTAGCGACTCTTCTTCTGCTTCTGCTTCTTCTTCTTCTTCCAATGAGTACAGTGTGTACTGCATGTTGTGCAACATTTCCTTGTTCTCTATTGCCCTTTGCAATTTTTGACATAATATCAAGATTATTATACGATTGAAACTTCTTGCTCCCCCCTTGGTTTGCTTATTGCCACTTCACCTTCACGTTTTGCCGCCGTAGATCATTCCCATTGACTCGTTGTACAAAAAAGGTCGAGCACAATAACTGCGTGCTCCCTAGATTACGAATTACTTTTCCTGAATTCCTAATTTCTCGCTTCAATTGTAATTGTTTGTCTGCACAAAAGACACTTGGATATATTTTGATCCTAAACGAAATTAACTGCAGCCAAACTGTCTCTATTACAAGGTATCAACAGTGCCGAAGAGCTATAGATTTACGGTTGCTAAAAAAATCTATCATAATTTGGGAATATGCTAACTTTTCATCTATGCTTCTTTAATCATGTAGAAAACAGGATATGTATTTAATAATGTTCCCATTTACATTTTCTTATGTTTCTTGACGTTTGTAAATTTTCTGGAAAAAATTTGGAATGTGAATGTATTTAGAAATGGCAGTGATAAATAATATACTAAAATCCTTTGGCGAAGTGTAGCAAAAAATGAAACCCAAAGAATTTTTATATTGAGTCTGAATTCAGATACCAAAAAATTAGATTTTCTTTAGTTTATGGAATTACAACCAGTGAAACAGAAACCTGGAAAGAAGTTTCACTTTTATTTGCTGCTGGTATGTAGTATATACGAAACTAAGTTCAGATGCTTGTGAATTTAAGGAGAAAACGGAATTCAGAACATTTTATATATGTACAGAATAATTATCAATTATAAGCGATTCCCATCTTTAGTTGTCAAATGTCTGAATTAGAATATCAAATTTTACTTTGATTTCAACTTCGACTTCAATTGCATTGAAAATACTCGCATTATTTGAGATCCTTTCCAAATCCAGTGAATGTGCTGCATGTTTTTCTACAGACACATAAATTATGCAGCTTAATGATTCGTATCAATGTTTAATTTTGTAAAAGTTTTTTTTGCTTTTTTCTCCCATACCCTAAAAATCCTTTCAGTAAAACTATTAAATTTTTCATTCTTTTCATTTATTTCTTAGCTTAACTCATAGGCAATTTACAGATTCATTAGAATTACAATTAAAACTAGAATTAGCATTAATTTTTAATTGTTATGTTAATATTTTAAAAGCTACTTATGCTTGAATATATTTTTTTGTATTGTATGTATACTTGCAACACTAACTGTACTTGGCTACTACTGCATACTCTATATGTATATACACAATCGGTTTCCTTGTCCATTGTATCACCTCGTTGTGTCCTCTCTCTCTCTCTCTCTTTCTCTATCAGCTTCAGGATTCAGTCTTCGCCTTTGGTGACCACCGAGACGGGCGTGGAGGCATTGCTGCTGCCTCCGGTGGCGCTGCGTGGCGACTGCGCTGCCGTCGAGGTGAGCGTCAAGTCGCCAGAGATCAGCGTGGTGGCAACGCCACCATGTTGTGCGGCATGCAGCGAATGGGGGGCCAGGGAGTTGGGACTCTCGCGGGGACTGCTGTTGCTGCAGGGCGGGCTCACCTGGGCGGATGAGGGATGCAGCGATAGATTCTGCGGATAACCCGCCGAGGCAGCGGCCGCTGCTGCCACTGCGGCGGCAGAACCACAACCGCTAGCCGCGGCCGCTGCTGCTGCGGCGCCGGCGCCAAAGATGCCATTGAGATTACTCAGGCCCATGTACTGGGAGAGCAGCGTATGGAAGTTGGGCAGCTTGTAGTGGGGTGGCATCAGCTGTTGGGGCAACAGCGCCGGATTGAAGTGTTGATGCAACGCGAAATGCGGTGGCCAAAACTCAGCGGGCAATGCGGCCGGATGGCCCGGAAGTGCGTGCGGCGGCAACGGAATGCCAAGCGGAAATTCTGGCAGACCTATGAAAAGGGGGGGAAAACAGAAGGTCATGGGGATTAGTACATAGTACGTATAATCATTGATTAAGCGACAGCAATTCAATTATGTGGCACACGTAAATTTTGGCCAATTAGACATTGAGTTGTGGACTCTCTAGACTCTTACCTTGATCGGGCAGCAGGTAACCGGCCTTATCCTGATTCATAAACTTCTCACGTTTACGCCATTTGGCGCGTCGATTCTGGAACCAGACCTAAAATGACACAAAGCACAAGAAATGTTATCGTTAGTTGAGAGTTCGAATTGCAGTTGGAGTTCAAGTGAAGTACACTATAAAAAAAATGGGGTAATTTAAATATTAACTTTGTTTTTGGCAACTAAGAGTATTAAATCTATCTAAATTTACTTAATATAAGTAAGCGCATTAAATAATCCTTAATTAAAACTATATGGATATAAAAAAAAAATAACTTTTATGTTAGGAAAAATATTTGTTGCCTTAGGGAAAATAACTTTTAACAGTAAGAATAATAACATTCACGTTGGAAAAAATATTTTGTTCATTGAAAAAAGAATATTTCTATTAAAAAAATATTTTTTTCGTAAGCAAGAATAATTTTTATGTTGAAAAAAATTTTGTACGTTCGGAAATTTTTTTTAAGTTAAGAAAATTTCTTTAACGTAAGGATAAATATTTTTCACTTTAGAAAAAAGTTATTTATAGTAGTAAAATAGGCTTTTACTTAAAAAACTTAAGATTTTAAGTTAAAGCACTTCAATCTAAAATTTTTGTGTTAAACTGCGCTAAATATAAAACTAAAATTTAGATGAAACAGTTCTTTGGCTAGCAGTATTAGAGGTACTAATTTTCTTAGGTGTAGGCAAATGCAAGTCCAAGGTGCTAACCCTTTGGACATTCTACCAGACTGTCAATCTATCAACTTTGATCAACTTGGAGTGGAAATCGTCGCCGGAGTCAGAAGCAGAGACTGAGACAGAGTCGCAGTCGGAGCTAGAGTCACAGAAAATACAATGGCATCCAATCGGAAGTGTGCAACTCTGATTTGCTACAGGTTGAGGCAGACTGAAGAGGCTGTTGAATTGTTTTGGGGGTTGTCTTATGCATTTTTCGACACTTGTGTGTGTGTGTGTGTGTCACTCAATGTGGCAACTGGGCGTGGGCCAAAGCACTTCCGTTCGTCCATAGACAAGGCATGTGGCATGTGGCAAAGTGCTTGATGCGACTCTGTGTCTCTCTTGTGGCACTTCTTCGCATATTAAGAAAATTAATTGTTTGTAAATTGAAATCACTTGACAACTGTGCAACAGAAGAAGAATAAGAAGAAGAGTTCTGCAATTATAGGCACTCTAGCTCTCTACCCCGCTCCCCTCTCACTCTTTTACTACTTGTCTCTCTGTGTGCAACAACAATGCGTGCAACAGAGCGAGTAGCAAATTAGCAACGATTTCCTTGCTATAATTGCTGCCAATTATTGTCCTCTGTGTCTGTGCGTCTGTGTGTGTGTTCATGCCACTCCCACTGCTGCAACCCTTGTGATTTTGTGAGCATTTTAATTGTTAGCAGCGCAATTATAATGCGGCTTTGGCCAACAACTTAAACCATTCTCCCACATTCATGGCCGGAACGTAAAAGTTGAATTTACGGATATCCGCACAACATTTTATCACACATGTGCGATCAAATTGTTTGACACAAAAGCTTGCCACATACAGAAACCAGTAGCATGCAGCAAGCTATCAATTCTAAGTCATTGAAATCCAGAAAAAACTTATGGAACATTTTTAGCGGTATAAAATTTAAAGTCCTATATGATCTTTGCCTAAATCTGGCAAATGAGTATACAAAATTTAATAAAAATTGGCTCAGCCGCTTCATATTAATCCTACTTTCATAGCAATATAAAATTTTTACCGTGTTAAAATATATATTACGATTTAAGCTTTAAACTAATAAATAAACATACAAAATTTTATTAAAACTGACTCAACCGTTTTGTAGAAAACTCATTTTCTAAGCCACTTTTGAAATTTTTAGCGGTATAAAGTTTACTTTATGATCTTTGCGTTAAGCTAATAAATAAAATCGATTCAGTCGTTTTAGAGAAATACGACTACTTAACATACTTTGTCGCAAAGCACTGCAAAAAACATTATCAAACTGATTTGTTATGCAAAATGTGCTTAAAAAATTGATTTATTTCAACGAAAAAAAAGAAAAAACAAAAACATTTCTGGTAGAGAATTGTTAAACTCTTGACTTGCTGTTTGTTTTGGCTCCGTGCAAATCCAAAAATAATTGCACGTATATCAACCCCTTGGCGATAGATAGCTATGAAAAAAGTACAAAGTATCTGATAGATACGAGTGCCAAGCAAAAAAGCTAGAAAAAAACGCTCTAAATCTGTTACTATTGAAGTGGTCTGAGAGTGTATGGCATATAACGTATGTGAATCAATGACCAATTACGCTTAATCTGCCAACGGATACACAGAACCGTGAAACGGGCAATTTCGTATGCACAGACGGACGGACAGAAAGGGGAGAGAGTGAGAGAGCAGCAAACGAGGGATACACGACACGCAGGATGAGTTTGTAATCCCTCGTTGTGTGAGTCGTGAGTGCAGGCGCTTAGGTCAAGTTGTTTTACATTTTGTTGTCATTGTAGTTACGTGTAGTAGTAGTACGTACGTACGTATTTATATACAATATAGCCTATATATGCTATCTGTATCTGTCAACAATCAAAAAACTCAAGTGCTTGAAAGCATTTCAACTGAAATTGAATTGTGCAAGGAACGAAGGACTAAATGTGGGACCAAACGTCGCCCAATTACATGTGTAGTCGTGTGTTAAGCATGTCTGATGCTGCCGCCGCGTGTACACTGTTCTTCACCACCCAAAAGCCACTTTAATTGTTTATCCAGAAAGTAGAGTTAATAAAAATACCAACACCAGAGAAATCTATGTATTATCAACCCCGTCTCTCAGTCCGAAATTAGAGGGCAATTTAATCATTTGGAAAATCACAATATCTAATGTCCTTTTGCCACCCTTAAGTGTTTGGAAACAACCCCAACTAAATATATATATAGACGTCCCAGCATTAACATATCCCTCTGTTTGTTTGTAAACTGTGTGCGCTAAGTGTTTAAAAGACTATTTACAAATTAAGTACTTTGATTGTTAGAAATTGTGCCAAAACTCGTTGCTTTTTATATGGTCAATTAGACGTAGTTAGCCTGGCTTATAAGCCGCTTAGCTTTGCCAAAAATGGTTCACCTGCCTGCCTCTTAAGCCGTATTTAATTGCATAATTAAATATCTATCTATCTATAAATTTACCTGAACGCGTGCTTCACTCAGATCCAAACGCATGGCCAGATCCTCCCTTGTGAACACATCCGGATACTGTGTCTTCTCAAATGCGCGCTCCAATTGATGCAATTGAAATGTTGTAAAAGTTGTGCGCGATCTGTAAACAATAACACAGAGACACAATACCAAAAAGGAGGGTAAGATGTTGTTGTTATTTGACTGATTTCGTAATAGTACAATAGGCTAATACGATTGCAATCTGCGCTAAGCGGATTGTACGACTTACCGACGAACTTTACGCGGACGCTCCATATCGCCCAGATCATGTCCATTATTGAGACTGGAGGAGAGCTCATCATCGTTATCGACATCCAGACCGCTTTCCGTGTTTGTCGGCGAATCCTCACGTTTGGCAATCAATTGTTGTTGTTGTTGTTGCTGTTGTTGTTGCTGCTGCTGCTGGTGTTGTTGCTGCTGTTGTTGCAATTGCTGCTGGTGTTGTTGTTGCTGTTGCAGCAAACTATTGTTGCCGCTGTGCAAATGATGTATGTGATGCGCATGCGTAATCAATACTTCACTAGAACTATCTGCAAATGAAACAAAATAAGGAAAATCAAATTAGCAAAAGTTTTAAGAGAGCAGAAAACTAAATGAACGGTAAATGCTCTCAGCGCGCGCTTGACAGCAGGACAAAGTGAGATAGCTAGCTGCTCGCATGATCTAGTGAGAGCCAAAAGCTCACTGCGAGAGCGATGCGCCTGCTGCTGGGCTAGCCTGCAGGACAAAGCGAGACAGCTAGCTGTGCAAAAATGATCTGCCATTAGATAAGCTAAGCTAGCCAATGGCTAAGCTCAAAACCAGCAGAGTGTGACCAGCTGCCTTTAGAGTCACTGTGCGCGTTATTTGAAACACTTTAAAGTTGCAGAAAATAAAGTGAAAAAGCAAAAGTTGCGCTAAAAGCGACTTGTATTTGGCAGCTGCGAAAAATCAAAGCCATTCAATTGTGAGTGAAGTGGTAATATCCTGATTGAATGCCAGCTAACCCCCAATTTAAACGTTTTAAAGCTTTCAAGTGAGCACTTCAGAGACTTTATATATATACTTTTTTATATATGTGTGTGTGTGTGTGTATATAAGTGCCACGCAATTTGATTTGGCAATCAATAACAAATAATTATAAGCAGCAGTGAAATTTTTTTTTGTTAACTTTAAAGCTACAGTTATTACAAATTGTAGCCGAACAACCCTTTTGTGGCATATAGAAAAGTTCTTTCACACGACCTCTGTATGTCTGTGTGTGCAACTTTTATTTAGCCAAAGCATGTAATCAAATTTTAATGAACCTCAAATTAATAATATTCAGAATGTGCACACACTGCGGGATATCAACAGGGACGATAAGGACAACAAGGAATCGGGTTTTTCAGTTGTGTGTGTATGTTATCCTTAGTGTTTTGTGCAGTTTGGTAACATTTTGAGCCGCTGCTTGTTGTGGCGAAAAAGGTAATTTCCAAAAGCATCAAATTACGCGCAGGATACGACAACGATTGAGCACTAAATTGCGCCCAGCTTTATCCTGGCACCAAGCAAAATGTCCTGCGGTGCCGCACGTTGTCACATTTTGTATTTTTTGGGTGCTGAATGCTGTCTGCTGCCTGCTGAATGTTGTATATTGTGTGCTGCTGCCCCAAATGAATGTCAATCTCAATCTAATTATGGGTCTAATGATGCCGAGCGTCTCATTACCCGCTGCTGATTGTACTGGCCAACAACAGGATACGGATAGGTTATGCGATATCGTGATATGTTTTGATTCGCTTCAGTTACACTTTTATACACTCTTATGTGTTTTTTATATACATAAAATACAGAGTTCTTTTTGCTTTGGGTGGGCATAACGCAGCGGGAAATCGAGCAACGGCCACGCCCACAACATGATGCCCAAAAAACACAGCGCACAACGCCCGCCCCTTGGTGCGTTGAGAGCCGTGCTATAAAGACCAGTGCGGTAGGTGGCATGTGGCAGCAAGCACAGCAGTTTATATAGCCACTACTCCGTTAAACTATGGACATGTTTTTTGGCTCTCATTTGCATATGTCGCAGCAAACTGCCACTTACTCCACGTGCCCCACATGCCACTTTGGCGAGCCACCTTTGATGTGGCTTTTGGCTGAGATTCAAGCCTATCTTGTTTCAAGTTTATGCTTTTAAAAACCCTTGATGATTTCTTATGTTTTTTAATTAAAAAAGAGTTTAGTTTTAATTGTTTTCTTGGTAGATTCAGCAAATTTAATTTACTATTACTAAGTATCAAATGGTTATAAAAGAGGTTGCGAAATAAATGAGCTTACTAAAAAAATTTGTATCAAAATGTCAGTTTAAAATTTCTCAAAACTAATAAAAAATATTAAATGTATAGTAACTTTTGCCAAAGTTTTAACGAAAGGAGTAATGAAATAAAAAATAAGGTGTTGAGTAAACTGTATAAAAATCGTTTGTTTATCTAAAAAACTTCAAAAGTTTTATAAATATTAATATTTTAATTGGTTCAGATTATTCAATACAATTGGTTTCCATCTTAAATCCGTTTGTTTATTCGGCAGAAAGATAAACGAACGTCAATTCGTTTAATTATATATCCATAAAAGTTTAAGATTTTATGAAACTTCAGAAGATACAAATATATTTAAGCTATCATAATTTTACTTAACAGTTTGTTTAATATTTGTTGCTTTTCAAGAAATAATTAAAAAAAATTTTTTGTTAATATATCCCAAAACTGATTAATAAATTTGCTAAATTAACTATTCATTTACTTATGAATCTTCTGAAAATCACAAATTACTTTCACAAAACGATCACCGTCGGCAAATTGTAGATTCATCAAGAAGTTCATCAACTACCAAATGTTTTGATTGATCAATCTTGCTAACTTACCGCTGCGCTTTGATTGATGCTGATTGCCGAGTATCTGATCGATGCTGTAGACGGCGCGTGGTCTGGACACGGGACTCTCTTGAACTGGACGCATGGCTGGTGGCATTATTGGATGTTGTGCCGTTGTCGTAGTGCTCATCATCGTCTGAACTAAAAAAAGCTATTGAATTGGTACTGCTACTGATGCTAGTACGCCACTTGCATGACCCGTTCACACTAATCGCTTATAATTTTAATGGTTTTGTGGGGATTTGGGGGAAGACACTATTTATACACTGAGAAACTAAAACGCGCACGAAATTTTGGGTGTAATGAATTGATATGACGGCGTTACTACGGTTAAAACTTTTGATTTTTTGTTGTGTTTTTGTTTGCGACGGGGAAAATTGACACGTACGTACGCTCGTTGCGATCAACAACCACCGACTGAGCTCAGTAACTACGGAGCACGGGCATTAAATACGTCGGAGAGGCGTTTTCCATTTCCAGCAATATTGGTGGCAAGTGAAATGGGCGAGGCGAGGCGAGGCCTCAAAAAATCTCTCTCTTTTGCTTGCCTCGTTATCCTTGCCGCATATCCTGGTGTCGCTCGGCTGTCTCGCTTTTGCGCATTGCAGGGTAGGTAACACAGCCATTGGGTTGTGCGAGTGTACGTGTGTCTGTGTGTGTGTGTGTGTACAGGTAGTGTCTCTCTTACGCTAGCTCTCTCTCGCTCGCTCTCTCTCTTTCACACACACACTTGCACTCTCACTCCAGCACTTGGCGTTGTTAGCACTGCAACTATGTTTGCTGATTAATTTTATTTATTTCATAAATTTTACTCATTAAAAACGAACTTGCTATACTCACTCTCCCTTTCCCGCTCTTCTTCCCTCTCCTTCTCTATCTATGCATCTCACTCTCTTACGCTTCGCTTCAGCAAATCACAATACAGTTTGTGCCTTTCTACCTGATCCACGTCCAATGTCGGCCATTTATGATTTCCGCTTTTTTTATGCCCATCTCCTTGGACTGTCAATTTTGCCGTTCTGGTCACAAATTTTATTATCTACTCTTTAAGCATATTGAGCCCAGAATTCCATTTCATTGAACAATCCAAATGCTCAATGAGCAATCCCCGTTACTTAGCCAGCGGGTTACGCTTACGGGTTTACCTACCACACGGATTCATTGATTAAACCGATCTGCCGCGGATTGAAACCGTAGGTACATGGCGAATAACTAAGCCACCGGATTACTAAACACAGGTTGTTCTTCATAAATACTCGAAATAAATTGGCTGTTTATCACAACAAATTATATGAAGTTTTATAAGATAGAATTCAAATGTAAAAATGTATAAAAATAAATTTAAAACTGTTTAAATAAATTTGGAAAATTGTAAATCAAATATTTATTGAAGCAAGATGTTTATTTTTATTGCAGTATTATTAACTAAAATATTGTGTAAAAATAAATAAATACCAATTTCATACATTTATATGAAATATTTTTAAATTGAATTGCAAACAATTTAAACAAATTTATAAAATAATAAAACGTATATCTATTAATGCAACAAATTCATTTATTTCTGTTTGAAGCATATAGCAAATTGTTATTATATATATTACAAAGAATTTAAGCTAAGTAAATGTGAGAATTATTTTCGCGTTTATTATAAGAAACATATTGAAACAATATATGCTTTATAAATTAGTTGTATTATGTATTGCAAAAAAGCAGCATTTATTTTTTATTTATTTAAGATAATATAAAATATAATTATTAAACAATATTATTATAACACAAAATTAAAATATCAAACAATTAAATACTTTTTTTTATAAATACTTCTATCATTAAATACCAAAACAAAATGCGTCTTAAAAATTTCTAAATAATTTTTATCATGTATCTAACTAACAAAACTATAATAATTAGCAGTCTTAAATTCGAATGTTATCTTAAATATGCTAAAAATAATAATGTAAAATTATGTTTAATCCAAGTTTGCTTAGGAAAGTATCTCAATCTTAGGGCATTAGTTTAAGTAACCTTAGCCTTTTGCACTCGCCTCGGCCGGCACTGGGATTGCACTGAGCTGAGGCTTAGAGCGTGTACTGGCCAGAATCAGCCAAGCTTTGGCCTTATGCAATCCACCCAAAGAACAACCACAACAACAACAACGATAGCTATGGAACAGGTTGCATAATGGAACAATGCAAAAGTGGCATAGTGCAGATTTGACATTCCAGAAAACGCACAATGGCTAACAACTACAAACTGTACTATATCTATTGTGAAAAGATGCGCCGGCTACAGTGAGAGAAATGAGTGTATTGAGTGTGTGGAGTGTTGAGTGTAGAGTGTGTTGAGTATGTGCTTAATTTGTGGCAAACTTACACAATTCCTTTGTGAGCTGGCACCAAAACAAAAGATGAATGCCAAAGCCAAAAAGCAGCACAATGCGAATTGCGGCACCTCGCCGGACACCTTTACGCTGGGTATTTTCCCGGGAACTGTGAACAAGTAGCGTTGACCAAACTCATTAAGTTGCCAGATGTGTGACGCCACACTTCACACACTCGCAGAATATAATACGAGCTTAGGCCGTGTGCATGTGTGATTAGCATAAACCGAGGCGCTTAATCATATTTTCATAGGACGCGATTTTCCATTCAGAAATCCGATTGAGCGTTCGTTTAATTTAGAGCTCGCTCTCGCTGTCTCTCCCTTTCTCACTCTGTCTCTCTCTCTAACACTCTCTCTCTATCACTCGCTCTCTGAGAACTGTGATCTATGCATTTTGGTAGGGACTTAGTTAGCTGGCCTCTGCGAGCGCCTACCTGTACCCACGTTGCGAACCTGTTTTTAATCTATGATCTACTAGAAGAGTATAGCTTCTAATATACCCTATGTTAAGGGTATATAAAGTTTACTAAAACTATGTAACAGGCAGAAGGAAATGTGATAGGCTCCATAAGGTGCGGTATATATACATTAACAGCAAAGTTGATATAGCCATGTACGTCTGTCCGTCTGTCCATTTGAATGATCTCAGAATTGGTAAGCGCTACATGCGTCAAACTTGGTATTAGGACTCCGTATGTATTCCCTCAATGCAAGATTATCATATTATTTTGTTGCCACGCCCCTTGCGCCCATCATAGGGGAAAAACTAAACATACCTAGAAAAGATAATATGTTTTTGGAGTATTACTCTATAACTAAGAAACTTATGGACTCCAATTTTGGCATGCAGATTCCTAGATACAATATAAAGACAATGTCTCTATACATTTATATAGCTGGTATTATAAATTCTGGTGGGCTCAATAATACTTTTCATTCCTGTTAATCTTTGAGCGACTAAATGCATATCTTTTTCCCATCTTTTTATTTTGTGCCACATCATGCAATGCACTTAGCCTGGACCAATAATGGATTGTTATATTTAATGCTTAATAGCTGAAGATAACAAGCCGCTGAGTTCTGCCGTTGCTGTTAACTGTTAACTGGGCTAGCAGCACTTCAGTTGCCACAAAAGCCATTTAGCGCAAGTGTGAAATGACAAATTGAATCAAAGTCAAACTCAAACTCATTGAAGGCTCTGCACTTCAATGTAATTTCTAAATTAGCACATCAATGTGCAGCTTCCCCTCCACACCACACCACACCTGCCCACCCTCACATTGGGGGGCTGCGTGTTAACCCCAGCCCTGGTTACAGCTACGCTCTCTCACTCTGTCGCTCGCTCGTTCGCCTCTCTCTGTGGACATGCGCTCTTAAGCTGCTCTGCGATTGGCTGTTGTCGCTTATAGCACACACACACACACACAGACGCAACGAGGTCATTATCGTGTTGGTCTCCCCATCCCTTCTCTCTCTGCCACTCGCTGCCAGCTCCAGCCCCAATACCAATCCCAATTCCAAACCCAATTCCTACCCCAACCCGCTGAGCTGCGTGTAAACACATTGTGGCAATTCTCTCTGGTGCCATGACTGTGTTCACCTTTTAATAAGGTTAACTGCGACGACGACGATGACGACCCACAACACCCACTACAACAATAGCCAAGAGGGGGTGTGTGTGTATAGGGTGTGGGGGTGGCTTCTAAGCCAGTATGTCTGTGTGTGTGTGAGTTGCTGCTGCTGCTGCTGCTGGCAACATTTTTCTTAACCATTAAATCTAATATATCAAAGTAATAAAACGAATTTCGCCAGAGCTGTGTGTGTGTGTACACTTCTCCCCCTCTTCTACTCTCTCTCTCTCTTTTCCCCTACCCCTTTCCTTCACATATAATCCAACTAAAAACTTTTCGTCTACTTAGCGTCTGCCTTCTATTGTCTGCCGGATGTTGAGTTGAATTTCAGAGCATCTCGTCTCGAGCTTCTTCTTGGCCGCTTGGTGTTGCAAATTGTTGTTGCTGTTGTTGTTTGTTGCTGAAGTTGCTGTTGTTTAGAGGGTTCATCAGAGGGCGCATGGGGTTTTTAGCAACTTTTCAGTTTTTTACCTTTGACTTTTGAGGGGGTTAAATGTGAAGCTGCCACTGACATTGTTATGCAGCTGAAACGATTGACTTCTTAATTAGAAAGTTAAACAATAAATGACAAGGAAGGGAATATATACCAATATATACATATATATATATGTATATATATTATTACAAACTGAAGTATATAATGAATATAACTTTATGTGTAGCATTTATTACCACTGATACAGTTGTTGCCTATAGAACCTTACGGACATACCAAACAATATATTCAATTTCATTTGGGCATTTCTTATTTATTTCTTAACCGATCGTAATGAAATTTTCAGGACTGTTTAATAATAATGTTTTGATGGATTGTGCTAAGTTTGAATTGTATACAACAATGCTCACTTGTTGATATTGCAATATATAATTGAAGAGAGCGTATTTTCAAAAACAAAAAATTTCCTGTACTGCGTGCTGCTATATAGAACCTATAAGGGAACAAATTTTACTTCTGGCTCTTACCAACTCTGAGATCCTGAAAATGGACAGCCGGACAAACGGACATCACTATACCAACGCCACTATTAAGGCATATACGTACATATATGCTTTGTGGGGTCAGAATTTTTTATTATTTACAAAAATTATTCATTTAATACAATTTATGAATTTAACTTATTGCATAACCAACTATAATTTAGCAAATTATTTCCTTTAAATCAATCAGCTTGAGGCGCACCCTGTATTTGTTTGTTGCTAAGAGCTTGGGGGGCAACTTCAAATGCTAATCACAAATAGTTTTGGCCAAGCAGGCAGGAGAATTTAATATGTACCAATAAATGAACAGTTGCTGGCCATGGCCAGCAAGGGAGACGGAGAGAGAATGGGAGAGTGAGTGAGATGAAATTATTCAATATCCTTTGGCTGCTTGTGGCCATAATCAAACAGAAGAGACAGGACTTGTGTGTCGTACGTCTGCTGTGAGAGTTGAGTGAAACCAAGCGCTTGTTTGACATTTAGTTTCATAATTTAATATTCAGACCAAGGCACAGCATGGGCCATGGCATAGACAGAGAGAGAGAGGGGGAGTGGCAAGGGCGTACTACACACACACATACACACTAAATGAAAGCTTCCGTTACGTTTTGGCCAAGGGGGATGCACCGCCTTTTGCCCACAGACCGCAAATACATACATATAAATATCCTTTAGACAAGTTTGTGTCTTGCCATTTTTCGGTTTGACAATATTGAAACGTTTATTAAGCCCAAAGGCGAGCCAGCAAAGGGCTAGCATGTATATAGTTGGTGGTGGAAGCGGAAGTGGCCAAAAGCAGTCTTAGATCTAGTTACTATTAGCATTAAATGGGAAGAAAGAGTGCCATAGATTTGGCTACTGTAGATTTCTGAGTAAACTAATTCCCATATGCTTGCAAATTGACACCTACTTATGGCCAAATTATAGAGCACATGTGTGTCTTTGTTTGTGTATGGTGGTTCTGGCCAAGATAAGCGCTAAATAGGCCACATGAGCTCTTCTCACATTGCTCACTTGAAAGTCTTTTGCCGACGAAATAGTTCCTGATAATTATGGCCAGATTGGCACAGCTTTGTGGCAAGAGTCAGGCCTACACACACAGGACTAACGTGTCGTGTCGGCACATGTGTGTTGTGTGTGAAAAGAATTCTGTTGAATTACCTGTGCCATTGTTGTGCACTTGAATTACATAAAAATTGTGCACCCCGAGCCACAACACACACAATGGCCAAAATGACCAAGTGGCCAAAGTGGACAAATGGACAAAGTGCCCAAATGGCTACCGGTATTTTTGTGCTAACAAAAGGGTCTTGAGAAATATGCAAAAGTGTAGCCAAACAAATGGACAAACAGATAAACAGACAGAATGCAAACAAATAGCACACAATAAGGCGCTTGAGACTCGCCCTTTTAGCACTTTGTGGGCGTGCCACGCCTCTCCAGAACAAACAACAATTGTAATCACACACCTTTTGTGCACCTCGAGTGTGTGTGTGTGTGAAGCGTGCCCCAGCAAAAAGATTTCTCGCTGGCAGGATAAGAAAATTTCGGTGAAAATTATATAGTAGTTGAGGTGCAGTTTTTATACCGTGCCAAAAGGGTATATAGTGTCTGTTGAAATTGAGTAACAGGCAAAAGCAGACATAATACATATCTGAAAGTATGTGTACTCTTAATTAGTACGACTAGCTAAGGCGATTTAGCTGTGTTCGCCTGTCTTTGCATTCGGGCGTCCGTCTGTCCGTATGTACGTGTGTCATATCTCAGCGTTAATTAGAGCTACAAACGCCATTTTCGGTAGGTAAACTGTATATTTAGTTCGTAATAACAAGAATGCTTTATTTTTTTGATACCATATCCCCTTCACCCACAATGAAGGAAAAACTAGGCATATTTACCGCTGAAAAAACTGAAATATCTCAGTAACAATGACAATTGGGTACACCAAGTTTAACCTGCTGCTTTCTCAATATAAAATAAAGATAATTTCATCACACATTTTTCGATGCCACGCCCCCTACGCCCTTAAAAAGTTAAAATAGTTTTGTTACTTGAAATACATTTAGTCGAGCAAGAGAGGACAAGGGTATTATGCTGTCAGTTGTGCTCGCATGTACACTTCTTTCTTGTTCGACCTGAGATTGCAGTATTGGCAAATTGAGATAATAGCAAAGTGAGAGAGAGGGAGAAGAGAGAGAAAGATTGGCAAATGGACAATTGAGAAATCAATTCACACACTAGCCCAAGTGCAAATGAATTTCTGATGAGACTCATCAGCACTCATCATAAACGTTGCAGCGTTTATTGCAGCCACACACACACACCCATATACACACACATTTGGTATTCGGAAAAACTTGTTCAAAAATTTCATTAAAAACGGTTTTCATTGTTATTGTTGCTGCTGTGGCTGCTGTTGTTGCTGTTGCTGCAGCATAATGTGCGCATAATAAAATAAAAAGTGCACCACAGCAACACCAAAGTAGCCTACCACACATGCCCCTAACACTCCTACCCTCCTACCACCACTCTCTGGCTCCCCTCCCTAGCGGAAATGTAACACACAATTGGCACCCAAAAAAAAGAAGAGCTACAAAAAAAAAAATAACAGAGAAGCGCAAAAAATTTTTAATATACCATGCAAAATTGCATTCAATTGCGTCTGTCTGTGCATATGTAAATGTGTGTGTGAGTTTGCACAAGTGCTGTAAATTTCCTTATTTGCCCCTTGCCCGCAATATACACATACATAAATACATATATAACGTACAAAAAAACTCAAAGATGGATAAACTTGCACACAATTTAACTCAAACAAAAACGTTGCAGAAATGAAATTTGTTACATTTTTGTTGTGTTTATTTATAACAATTGCGTTTAAAACCGCTTAAATTTTCAGCATGTGCAAATAAGTCGGCATTTTTATTCATTTATGCCACGCCCACACCCCCAAACCAGCCAGCAAGTGCAATTTCTCGTTTAGCTGGCTTTTTCAGTTTCAGTTTTTTGGGTCTGTTTGAGTTTTCGGCCCACACTCCCCTCACACACTCACACTCGCTCGCCACGAAAATGAAAACTAAATGCAATAAACGTTTGCGCCTAAAAGCTGCAACAAAAAATCAACGTCAGAGATTAGCAGCACATATGCAAGACAGCAGCAGCATCCACATACAGACATGTATGCTGTGTGTCTGTCTGTGCTCTCCCCTTTTCTCTCTCTCTGTGTGTGTTATTTACTCTTTTTTCTTTTGCCAGTTTAGCGTTCATTTAATCTTTGTCTGCTGCAGTTGGCGCTGTTCACTTTTTTCACTCTCCTTCCATTTCAGACTGTCGCTTTGCTTTGTTCTGCATTTAGCAGCGCCGCAATTTTGCGTTGCATACTTTTGTGCGTCGCTTTTTATTCTTCTACTCTTCCTTTTGGCCGCTGCACAGCAATTGTAATGAATTTCTTTTTTCTTTCTTCTTTTTTTGGGACTTTTTTTGCGTTCCCAAATATAAAAAAATAGTCATAGAAATTGGCAAGCAAATGGCTAAAAATCGAACAGCGGAACGTTGGCAAAATTTCATTTCAACGCAATTTGCCTGTAATTGTTTGGAAAACTGTGGTTGGTTTGTTGTGCCATTGGCAAACCAACACACACACGCAGCACAATATGTGTGGAATGGGACGGGATGTGTGTGTGTGTGGGGGGATGGAATTGCTGGTACGCTGTTGTTTTGATTTTATTACGTATCTCTTTGGGGGAACGTAATTAAGATTTCTGCCCAATTGTAAATGTCTACTTTCCAGTCCAAATTCTTCGCCAAATGTTGGCTTTTTTACTATAACTATTTTATATGCTTCTATGTGTAATAAATGCTTGATAATTTGGAAACTGCAAGGACGCGTCGGATATCTTTGGGCTAGCTAGTTATCCTTTGATAGTCTTGTCGATCGCTATAGAAAATAACATTCTGCATTTAAATTTAGTTCATTTTATAAAAATAAATTTTTTCCAAAAAAATCGAAATTTTCCGTACTTACCCCTTTGCGTTTTTTTCAAAAATTTCGAACTCTTGTAATTTACCCAGTTCTTAACCGATTCTTAAACGGAAGACCAATTTGTTCATTATTTAATGTCTCAATTCATTCTGCATTTAAATTTAGTTCATTTTATAAAAATAAATTTTTTCCAAAAAAATCGAAATTTTCCATACTTACCCCTTTGCGTTTTTTCCAAAATTTTGAACTCTCGTAACTCAGCCAAATCTCAACAGATTCTTAAGCGGAATACCAATTTATTCATTATTTATGTCCCAATTCATTCTGCATTTAAATTTAGTTCATTTTATTAAAATAAATTTTTTTTTTAAAAATCGAAATTTTCCATACTTACCCCTTTGCGTTTTTTCAAAAATTTTGAACTCTTGTAATTTACCCAATTCTTAACCGATTTTTTAACGGAATACCAATTTGTTCATAATTTATTGTCCCAATTCATTCTGCATTTAAATTTAGTTCATTTTATAAAAATAAATTTTTTCCAAAAAAATCGAAATTTTCCGTACTTACCCCTTTGCGTTTTTTTCAAAAATTTCGAACTCTTGTAATTTACCCAGTTCTTAGCCGATTCTTAAACGGAAGACCAATTTGTTCATTATTTAATGTCCCAATTCATTCTGCATTTAAATTTAGTTCATTTTATAAAAATAAATTTTTTCCAAAAAAATCGAAATTTTCCATACTTACCCCTTTGCGTTTTTTCCAAAATTTTGGACTCTTGTAATTCAGCCAAATCTCAACAGATTCTTAAGCAGAATACAAATTTGTTCATTATTTAATGTCCCAATTCATTCTGCATTTAAATTTAGTTCATTTTATTAAAATAAATTTTTTTTTTAAAAATCGAAATTTTCCATACTTACCCCTTTGCGGTTTTTCAAAAATTTTGAACTCTTGTAATTTACTCAATTCTTAACCGATTTTTAAACGGAATACCAATTTATTCATTATTTATTGTCCCAATTCATTCTGCATTTAAATTTAGTTCATTTTATTAAAATAAATTTTTTCCAAAAAAATCGAAATTTTCCATACTTACCCCTTTGCGTTTTTTCAAAAATTTTGAACTCTTTTAATTTACCCAATTCTTAACCGATTCTTAAACGGAATACCAATTTGTTCATTATTTAATGTCCAAATTCATATAAATTTTTTCCAAAAAAATCGAAATTTTCCATACTTACCCTTTGCGTTTTTTCAAAAATTTTGAACTCTTGTAATTTACCCAATTCTTAACCGATTCTTAAACGGAATACCAATTTGTTCATTATTTAATGTCCCAATGCATTCTGCATTTAAATTAAGTTTATTTTGTAAAAATAAATTTTTACAAAAAAAATCGAAATTTTTTATACTTACCCCTTTCCGTTTTTTCAAAAATTTTACTTACCCCTTTGCGTTTTTAAACTATTAACAATACAGTATTACTATGTTTAGCACATATAATATCATTCTAATATATCAAATTAATGTTTCCCTCTTTTGAATCAATGCTACTTCCCCATCCAAATACGTGGGTTATATGTATAGATATCCCTTTGTGCGGACAGTGGGTGAATTCTTCCTGGTTGACACATTCACAAACCGAAAACGTTCAAAATGACAAAAAATAACATGACCGCAGGCGACGCGTCATCGGTGTGAGGCGTAGATAGAAAGAGGAAAAGGGAAGCTGAAGCACTTTTTCTATGCTTCTTCTGGTATCTGGTAAACTGTTAAACTGGTGCGGGTTGCAGTTTGGTTGGCTTAGAGTCACCCTCTTGGTTGCTCAATGGATGTCAACGTCTGGCAGTTTGTCCGACTGCTTCGGTCTGTCGTCTGTATTGACACAACATGCCACTTTGGGCTTGTGGCAGGTGGCAGGTGGTAGGTGGCGGCCTTGTGGCTGCGGCTTTTGCGGGTGACACAAATAAAAAAATAATATAAAAAATTGGCATAGAAAAAAGGCAAAGAAAATGTGGCAGGCAGCGTTGCCATATCAACTGACAAAATAATTAATTTTATTCGAGTTGGTTTTAGAGCGAGAAAGAGAGAGAGAGAGACAGAGAAAGTAAGTGAGTTGGCAAACTGGCAGCTAAAGATCTGTGTGTAGGACTTTTTGAAAGGACACGCATTGCATACGCAATTAAATGCGCCTTACGCAATGTGTTACATACCCAAAAAAAAGAAGAAAAGAAAAAAATTGAGCCGAAAGTATCAAAGTGGCAACACTTGGGCTAAAACGGGGCGTATACGCAACACGCCCCATTGCTGGAAGTCGCAGTTTCAGGCTGAGTTGTAATTAGTTTGCGTCACGAGTTTTTTTTTCCTTCTTTCGTTTCTTTTGCTCTTTTTGCCAAGAGTTTGCCATTTCTTGCTCTTCTGCTGCTGCTTCTTCTTCTTCTAGCCTCTAACGTATTTTATTGAATTTTCTTTTCATTTGTTTGTTGATTTTTGGGATTTGCCGCATTTCGTATGCACAGCGGATAAGCTGAAGAGGCCAGACGAAGGGACGCTAGACAAATCGCTCTCTCCCTCTGTACCTCTCGCTCTTGCACTCATGCACTCTTATACTCGCTGTCTCTGTCTATTTGCTTTGCTTGGTCGCCTGTTTTTCCAATAAATTACTTTGTAATCAAGTGAATTCGAGTGCAAAGCAGCAGCAGCAAAAGAGCTGCGGAAATGTTGCAATGACTTTTCAAATGATGTCCTATAATTTGCTGTCGTGTGAAAGAGACAGCAATTGGTAATAAATACGCATTTAAATTTCGTTAAGGATATCACGATTATATTCATTTCCTTATTCTGCCAGCAAGTCTAAGCTGAGTAAAGGAAATATGCATAGAAACTTAAGCTAAGAAAATTGCTCTTAAAAGTACTTGGCAAGTTTACAAATAGAACTCGATTAAAAAATTTTTTTTATTAATATAAGAAACAGCTAAACTTAAAAACAGAGCACATATTTTATATTTAACATAATTTGAGCTTAAAAAAAATATTTAAATACATTTTTAACAACTTAAACCCTAAAAAATATTTATATTAATTTGTTTGAATTTACAAAGCAAAAGTTGTTTATGTATTTAATAAACATTTCTTAAACAAATTTACAGTTTCTAATTTTAAAAGCATATATCTAAAAACCAAATTGTATTAAAACATAAATTTATTATAATTAAAGCTAAGATTTTTAAGGATTTCCATATTTAAGCTACGTATGTTTGATATGCTTCTTAAGTAGAGTAGAGCTATACTTATAATAGATTGACTTATTTAAGCATTAGTAACTCTACAAAAACTTAACTTAACATGCAAGCACCTGCTGGGACTTGCTAGAACCTGCACAATAAATTGTGAGCAGCTAAGCTGACTCATAATTGTGAACATGAAATTAAACAAAAGGCGCAATTCAGAAGACAAAAACTTAACTAAATGTCAGCGACAGATGCGGGCGCAATGATAATGATTCAAAATTGGACAGCAAGGATTGTAATTACCCTCAAATCATAATATAGCATAAAAGGCACAAGGATATGCGCCCGCAGTGAGCGAAAGAGAGGTCAGCTAGACAGAGAGAGAGAGAGAGAGTGGGAGAAACAGAGATGAAGCGACATTTTTGCTCATTTTAATGAAATAAAATAAATGCGGCGAACAGCAGAAGCAGAAGCAGAAGCAGCTTGAGCTGAAAGTAGGCAAAGGGGGCAAGACAAGAAGCAGAAGCAGCAGCAGTCAAGCAGAGGGTGTGGGGATAAGAGGGGGGTAGGAGTGCTTGGGGTTAGTAAGGGGTTAAGAAACAGCAGCAGGTCGCCGGCAGCAGCCACAAGGACAAAAGCCAGTTGACATTATGGCTGTGTTTATGGCATTGTTTGTGTACTAACTGTGTGTGTATGCTGTTGATATTATATTACATTTTATAAATTACATTTTATGTGCGCAGAGCTAATGCAAAATGTGCAAAAAGCACCAACAACGTTGATTTGCCATTTCGCTCAGCTCGAGTTGCCTTTTCAGTTGCATGCCACATGCAGCACAACACGACTGTTGTTGCTGTACATTAGCCATCGCCTGCCATGAGTCCTTGGCTTGAGTTTGACTTCAATTGCGCTACGGAAATGCATTAAGAAATTCAACTTTGGCCTCTGCAACGCCCCAACCACGCCCCCTTTGCCCCAAACTGTTGCAGGTGCAGCGTACCAATAAGCTGCAACAAAATGCTGAGAATGCTTTTAATAGGCACTTGCATAATGCCAATACCCTTTACTTTCTCCACCGGTTTCTCCAACCGCCACATCTGCTGCCTTATTGTGGCTTATTTTAAGTGATTTGCCAACACTGGTCAAAGGGTTATGGCGGAATTGGGTACACTTTGTTCTATTGATTTGAGACTAATGCAATGTCTAGCCAGCCTATAAACATATCTAGATATGAATACAACATAATCCATTCATATGCAAATCATACAAATAGAACTATAAACATAAACATATCATAATGTCATGTTCCTACACAAAGATCAACAGGTAAGCTGTTCTCAGTTACGTTTTCGCTGTAAAATCTCCTTCACAAATTAGCTAAAATTAGATAGTAATGTAAACAGTTTCAATCTAAAAATTGTATATTAACGAGAATTAACTTAAGTTTTATATATATTAAAGTTTCTTTCGTACCAAGCGTGCGCTGATATGCCTGTTAGACACATAAATATTTCTATATGTTGAAATATTTTGATCATGATTTGCATATTAGAAAATAGAAGTATCAAGCTTCAAGTTTACAGTTTTCCAACTCTACTTTCGTACCTAGCGTCGGCTGACATTCCAGTGTTACTTTTGTTTTGCCGTAAGCTTGAGTAGAAAACGCAATTGAGAACAGCTTGTTGAATAATTTTGCAATACGTTTGAAATGCTATAAAATATAGCTACAAATTGGGCCTAATGAAGCACATTATGCAATCCATTTGTAGGTTTTAACTAGCAAATGATATCAGACTACTAATGCCATCAGCAGATACCAAAATATACACAGTTCCACAGAGGAACGTCCGAGCACCCCATGCCCCATTCCAAACCCAATTGATATGATGTGTGTGTGTATATAGCAGACTATATAAATTTGCGCTGTTACATTTTTATGACAAATAATCCGCTTTCACAGCAATTGATGTCAGTGAAATCGGCAGAGAATGAAAGTTAATACCCAACAACGGGCCAATTGATTGAAGCCAGTTCTGTTGATAAGCCCAATGAATTTTGATATGTTAGCTCAACATCAGTTTGATTCCTTTTCACCTTTTTTTTCTCTTTATTTTTTTTTGCTATTATTAAACATTTTATTTGATGTTGCTGTTGTTGATAAGGCTGATCATTAGCAAAGCCCCTGCTCCATATCATTATTATGATTGTATTACACATATTTGACTTTAATAAACAAAATATTGTGGTACTCGTACGAGTATTGCTCGGGTTTGGAGTTTTTGTTCGTGGTTCGCGTCTTATCTCTTATCTGTTTGCCTGTTTGATTTGCTCGTGTATTCAATTAGTGTCATAAACTGTGGGCCAGCCACAACTGTTGCTGCTTTGCATAATTCCCACGGCTTTATTATCGCCGCAACACACACACACACAGGTACACACTCACCGAGAATAAAACTGTTTACAATGTGTTATTAACAATTTATTAAACAATTTTATGGTTTTTATGCCATGTGATTCCCCTGTCTGCCATACAAAGCTTATGCCTCATTTACACTCGTCATTTTTGCACATCCGTTGTCCTTCACTTACCGCTCCGCTTCCTCCCGCTGCCTCTTCCCCCACTCCTCCTGCAAGCTGTGGCCAAATTGTGCGTAATTTCATTTAAATATTTAATGCAGTTTGCCAGCATGTACGCGTATTCGCCACTTAATTTCCGTTTGCAACTTCTCATTGACCATTGTTGACTTAATTTCGTCCTTTTTGCTGACGGTTCTCAATTGCGAATTCGACTGTATTTCATACATACACATACAGCATTGAGCTTTTATTAACATTTTGTTTCAATTTTTTGATATAACAATTTATAGCTATAAATTATTCATTTCACTTAAGTATCAATTCACTGCCCTTCATCACAAATAATTCCATGCGATTATGTAATTCGGAACGCACTTAATTCACCTGCAATTGTGTGCAATTTATTGTAGCCTACTTATCGGCGCTGTCAATCTTTTGTTGTCCTCGTCGCTCGTGCATTGTCCTCATTACCAGCACAGCAAAAGAGACATATGCAGCCTATGAGAGACAGAGCAAGAGAGAGAGAGCGAAGAGAGAGAGAGATAGAGAGAATCCAACCGTTGGCTGTAAAATTGGCTTCAATTATGCGCAGCATTATGAAATTATAAAAGTAGCTGCTTTTGCTTTCGCTATCGCTTTGGCAAAATGTAATTGCCGCAATTTGCAGCTGCAGTTGCAGTCGCTAATAACGTTTATTAAAACCACAACAACATGAAGCTTACTCCCCCTTTTTTGCCCCACCCCTTCCCCCCTTTTAGCTCAAGTGCCATTAACAATAAGCCTGGCAGTTGAATGCTGCATGGAATCCACATACATATGTGTAACGTTGGCAAATTATGCAAATCCTTGTGAAGCACATTAATGACAATTAATCGCAGCAAATTAAAATGATGACGACAATGCGCTAGATACAAGGATTGTACAGCTTAACTTAGCAAAAACCCACCCATCTCCCCCACACTACCCTAGAAACTAAACTGGCGCTGCTGGAAAGTTGATAAAGTGTTCGCCATTCAAACGTCCCACATCCCGCTCCTGCTGCTCCAGACGACGCTGCTCGTGTTGTCCATCGAATCCTATGCCCAGACGCTCTATGAATTTCTCCGAACGAAAGCCATTTTTCTGCAAAATAAAATTATTTATAATTTTTGTTGCCTGTAGTAATTAAAACTTACCTCGTAATAAATAGCTCTCGCCTTTTTGGCTGCCTCTGGATCGAAATTCCAGTTGGTGCGCTCATGTGTCACGGGCTCACCTGCCACATTATTCTGCAACGTTTCGGTGATGAGGCGTATTATAAAGCCATCTGTGCTTTGACTGCCCAGCAGCAGTAAGCTGCACTACAAAAGGGGGATAGTTTATTATTAAAGGTATTAAATGGAAAAGACACTCTATTCTGCTGTTTAAATTTTAGTACTGCATACTTCTCGGCTACCTTTTTAAAATAATATGAACATTCGTTGCAACTAAAAGTATGCAGCACAATATTAAGCTGTTGCTTCTTCAATTTTAGTGCAGCATACTTTTCGGCGCCTATTTAAACTATATGCTGTCGTACGCACGGCTTAGTTATTTATAATATAAGCTACTCCTTAGAATATGCTACATAACATTTAAAGCTCTATAAACTTTAGTTAAACAAACGTCCGTAATAATTGTTTTGCTTTGATTTCTGCTGGCTAAAACTCTTAATTGAATGAATAACTTGTTTGTAAATGTAGTTATATTAGAAAATATTATTATCTTTCATAAAACACTGCAGTTAAATGTACATACATTAATTTCTTAATATTTTTCATTATTCATAGCATATTTTCCACTTATTGGCATTTGTTTGTTTCATTTATAAATATTTATAAGATTAGCATTAATTAATAAGGAATTTCCAGTGTACATATTTTTTTCATTTGTATTGTTTTGTAAAAACACCTTAAAACACATTTAACACTTTAAATATTTCGATTTACGATTAGTTTTTAAGCTATACCTTTGTAAGCTTGGGTTAATTATACGATAAATGTACATATACATTTAAAACTCATTTCAAGAAATGTAACTCGTGTTTTTGCAAATTACTTGAACTTTCTCACTTACAATCAAAACAAACACAAATCTCATTTGCAACATTTTCAACACTAATTCGTGTTGTGTCTTTTTTTTCGTTTTTCTTCAAAAGTTTAAATTTGTTGGAGCCCGCAACCCGCACGAGTCACTGGACCATTGATCACTGAAACCAAATCGCGGCATTGCATAAAGCGCAGCCAAGCGACAACACCAAAAAAAAACTCTACATATATATATGTAGATAATTTAAAAATACGTATATGGAAAAACATAAAAGAAATACCCGCACTTCTTGTTTAGCAAAGAAAATAAACACTGCAAAGTTACAAAACTATGCGAAAAGCAAACAGACAGAGACGGAAGAGAGAGAGAGAGAGAGAAAGAGAGGAGAGCGAGTTGTTGCAGTTGAGAAAATATTGAATAGGCCTCAATAGATTAATAGTTTGAATGTGAAGCAACAATTTGGCCCAAATATTATTGAAACCTGCATTGAACTCAAGTTTTAAGATTGACCTTGGGGTCGTCAGTCTGTCGTCCACAGTCTACCGCCTTCAAGTACATTGCTTCTACTAATTGCGTATACGTATTATTTTAATGTCTTATACATGTACTTTTATGACAATGCCAAAATAGTGTTAATCATAGACGGAACTAAGTGACTGTCACGATTTACGGCTGTCTTAGCCGGGCCATAATGAAAGTGGGCAAGAGACGCACACGCATAGAAAATGGCACAAGATGCAGAGTAGACAAATGAAAAAGAGATAGACAAAAAACTAAAAAAACAGGTTGGGCGGTATTATTGTTGCAGAAGTTACATAATATCTATTGATCATCATGAGCCACAACATCATCATCATCATCGTCATCCACTTGAGGCGAAACCAGAAAATCAAAAGACCTCCACAACATCCACAGCAACGACTAAATATCATCCACTTTAGTGTTTTGGCCTCGTTTCCGTTTACATTTTTTTTTGCGTTGCACTGCAACAACTACCAGAGTAAACAGCTGAGCCGCGATGCTCTTAAACTCCCACTCTCTCTCTCTCTCTCTCTCTCTCTCGCGCGAGCACTCTCTTCGCAGCTACGTGCTTTGCGGCACGTCAGTTGTCCACCGCAGAAAAGGCGTCAATTTTGCTTTATAGTTTCGCATGTCACTATAAAAGCATTTAACAAACCTTTATTTTTTCGATTTTGTTGTTGGTGTTAAATTTCCGGCATTAAAACATTGCATCATTTGCAGCCGGCTGCACAGTCAGGAAGCGCTCTTAAACTGAAAACGTTAACAGCTCAGCTGTTTTATAGCTAGCAAATCAGGACTTTCACTTTCACGAGCACTTTTAAGAGCAGCTGCACCAAATATTCTGCCAAGCTAAGATCACTGCAACGAAACGAAACGAAGTGAAGCTTTCGGTTTTGAGCTTTCGCTGCAAGCTCGGCTCGGCTCGCTCTTCGGCAGTTGCGTGGCTTGAGTGGAATTTAGTAACCAAACAAAAGGCGTGCGACAAACAACGCAGCTTAAACGCGCACCGCACTAACTAAAACTTACGGTTAAAAAAGCCCCCGCGCGCCTAAGCAAATTTGAATTTGAAACTCGTAAAGTTTGTTTTGTTTTGTTATATTTTTTTGGGGAAAAAGTCATGGCAAATTTAAATGCACTGCTGTTGCCCGTAAGTCTAAGAAACTGTGCATTTCACTTGACGTGTTTTGTTGACCTCCACAATTAACATGGCCAAAGCAAAAGTCGCACGTCCAAATGTCCAAACTGACACAATTTCCGTGCCGTACGTACGCCTGCGCGAAAGTCGCACCAAAAAGAAAAGTGTCCAACGAACGCCGCGGCGTGACTGGAATTCTCAATGCGTTCGAAATTCTCTTAGCTGCTGTTTGTTTAGCTCTCTTCATTTAATCGACACACATCAAAATGATGTCGTGCCAAATTTGTAATCGGCAATCGGTGTAGCCCTCTTTCGAGAGACCTTGAAATGTGCTCTGTGCTCGTTGCCCAATTCCGCAATGATCGCAGCGGGTTTTCCGCTTCACACTGTCTTCGCGCGCGCTCTCTCTTTGCCAGTTGAGCAATTTAAGAGAGCGAGCCAAGTGTGTCATAATCTTGAAGAGAGTCTGTAAGCCAAGCAATTGTGGTAATTGTTGTTGTTGTTGTTGTTGCTCTTGCATAACGATGGCAATAACCGTTGATGTTGTAGTTGTTGTTGTTGCGATTGCTTTTACATGATTTCAACTCATGCAAGACTTTGAGTTATTTGTAACTTATTGTAATTTGTATCCACCTGACACACTGAACTAATGAGCCGGCATTACTTTTAATTTATCATGCACGCAATAACTAAATTTACTTTGTTTTCTTATATTATTTGCAGCTAATTTTACTTATTTTTGCAATTGTTGTTCAAACATCAGCTACGGTTCAGCCAAAAGCACCCAACTTCCAGTACTTTGAAAGGTAAGTAAGTTTTTACTTTATAAGTTATCCGATAATAATGTTTACCTTCTTTAAACAGACCCAAATATCGCTATCCGTACTATGATGAAAATGGCAAGGGAAAACTACTGTATGGCTATGGCGGACCGGAACTTTATCAATATAAAACCTACACACCACTGGAAGGCATACATTAATAGCATACATTTATATATTTATTGTTAATTTATGTATTCTATGTTGGCCAGTGCTATTTAAATAAGTTCAATTATTAGCTAACCTATAAAATACTACTAATCAAATATAACTAGTTGAATAATTATATTTTAAACACAAAATAAATGCGCGCCTAGCAGCACGTTACTACTAAATAACGCCAGATGGCGCTGCAAACGCCATGTTTGTTTTTTGGGGTGAATAGTTGTTAGACGCTTCGCTGTGAATGGCACTGAGCAAAACATAACGAAGAAGCATAGCAAAACACAGCGGCAGCATTTAGCAAATAATTTTTGTGAACTTAGCATATTAATAAAACAAAGCATAAAAAATGTCACGCAAGGAAGCACTGTCACAGTTTATCAATCAAATTCACGGACGCCCCGTTGCCGTCAAACTAAACAACGGCGTGGACTATCGAGGTAGAGGAATACAATTCAAATGCACAAAAAGGAATTGTAATTAAATGTAATGCATTTTTAACAGGTGTTTTGGCTTGCCTAGATGGCTATATGAACATTGCGCTGGATCAGACGGAGGAGTATGTGAATGGACAGCTGAAAAACAAGTATGGCGATGCATTTATACGCGGCAACAATGTGCTCTATATATCCACCCAAAAACGACGAGTGTAGTTTAAGTACTTAGATTTTTATGCTATACCATAAATATACACGCTCACTATCACTTTATAAATACAATTGGTCGGTTTTAGTTAACTGGGATAGTGGCCTGTGCCATATTCGTAGGGTATGGCACCGAAGTGTCGCAGTTGTTTGATGGAGTAGCCGGAGCCAAGGGCCGCGATTAAACGTTCGCCACGCCGTCCAAACTTTCGTTCGTATGTTGGCCGCCAGGCGCGTCCAAAGTGTGGATCGAAGGGAATTTCAGTGGCTTGCTGAAATGGTGAATTGCCCAGAAACAGACGCTCCACATAATCCAATACGGCTTTCTTTTTCTGAAAGTGCACAAGTATGGGAGACGCATGGGCAGCGGTGCGTGGATCCTGTGATGCTAGATTCTTGAAATACTCAAAGTTCCACAGATCCACATTCGAAAAGTCAAAGGCCTCGTAAAGCGTAGCGCGCGACGCCGGCAACTGCACTAAGCACTAGATAAACAACAAGGGCAATGTTAATGTGTGGATCGTGTGGCTGCTGTGTTGTGTGGAACGTGTGTGGGTGGGTGGTAGGGTGTTAATTGCACACTTACCATTAATGCGACTGCAATTAAGACGTATTTGCCCATTGCAACTGCTGCGATTTCAGCTAATTGGCTGTTAGTACACTCTTTCGCTGGACTAAACTACAACAAGCACCTCACGCTTCCCCACACGGAACTCAACTGATTTGAATAAATTCGGCCAACTGCTTGTACAAAAAGTCAGCAATCAAGTATGGACAACTACAACAACTGCTACTGCTACTGGACACTGTCCAACCGTCATCTGTTTTCCACTCTTGTATTTTGTTGTAACTCATGCCAAATTACTCAATCTTCCGTTCCAAGCAGTCGACCAAATGTAACACGCACTCACATACTACTATACACCACCTGAGCTAATTAATTAATATGCATGTCGCATCGGGTCACCAAACTCAATCAAAAGTTCCACTGTGCGACGCTCTGAAGACTCTCGTTGTGTGACCCTCGCCCCCTTACTCCCCACCTCCTACTGATAATCTCTTTTGTATACCCATGCAGACTGTGGGGTATTATAGCTTTGTTGGTAAGTGTGTTATGTAGAGCATCGATTTATTAATGTTTCAAAAGCACGATATATATCGATAATTGTTATTAACCTCGATTTTTTAATTAGAAAGCCAAAAATGGATTACGGCTATTATGCTAGCGTATCAAATCGTCGGTGTTTTCAAGGCAAACTTTGCTCTCTGGCAACTCTTAATGAATCTGCTTTGTTTGCAACAAAAGAGACTGCTCAAAGCAATTTAAATAATTTATTTTAAATAAGTATTTCGTTGTTGCCAAACTGGTGACTTAATTTAAAAACAAAACGAGCGCTAAGTAGTTTAAAAAAACAAAATAATAGAATGATGCATTTGAATTAATCATAATGTACTTAGTTATTGGGCGTGTGGGTGTATTGTATGTGTGGCGCTGACTATTTTATTATTTATAAAATCACATTACTATTTTTGTATAGAATATGCATGTATCTTGATAATTTGCAACTTGAATTTGTAGCTTAATTAATTAATATGTCGATTATGCACATAAGTATATAGCAACAAAAGAGGAAATTGTTGGGAGTTAATTTAGCAAAAAGAAAACAAATTAGGGAGAGATTTCAAAAGCCTTTCTAATTGGCCCACTGCAGCAGCTGCTTGACATCTGGATCATCTGTAAAATGAAGGTACATAATTAATTAAAATATAGTTAAGAGTATATATATCGACTACTTACCATCATCTGCTAGAGCAGCTGTTGTTGCTGCTGGTGCCTTTTTCTTTTCCGTTGCAGCCTTTGCGGGCAGATCTTCCGAAGGTGCTTCGGGCAACGTGGGCGTGGGCTCCGGTATGCCAATAATTTCCTTATCAAAGTTCTCCTGTTCAAGCTCATCCAGTTCACGCTCGAGATCCTCATCATCCACATCGGCGCCAAAGGCAACTGGATTCGAAATGGCTTGAGTGATTTCATTGGCCACATCCTGTTGCTCCGCAATATCATCCATCATGTCGTGCACCTTATCCACGTCCCTGTTAAGAACCAAAGCAAACAATAGTTGAAATACTTTTAAGTTAGTAATATAGGAAACTTACATGTGTTGATGGGCATGCTTGAGTGCATCTGCGGCATTCTTCATTGTGGTCAAGACGGCAGTATTTGTATTGGCGCTCTCCAAAGCCTCACGCTGCATCTCAATGGTGGACAGTGTGCCATCGATTTGCTGTAGCTGCTTCTCCAAACGCTTCTTCTTTTTGAGCGCCTGCAGAGCCACTGAAAGTTGCCAAAGTCAAAAGTCAGCAAATTTGGTATTCCTTCACAAGGGCAATAAATAGTGGTGGGGAAAAATGTAATGACAAATTTCAAGTGGCGCCCAATTCAAATATTTATTTAGATGTTCACTAGTGATGTGACAAAAACAGCAAAATATCGATTATAATGATTCCAATTGAACTTATTAATGGTATCGATGTATATAAATTGTTGAAACACGAGAGGGCAAGCAAAAAGCATAAAATTATTCTAAATTCTACAAAAAATATATTAAATTTTTCTTATAGTACAAGGCTAAGAGACAATAAAGTATATTTTAAAAATCTTTATCGATATTTAGCCAAAACTAAACATTGATGTTAAAATTAGGCAAGTAAGTTATACAAAATTATACGTCATTCTACAATAAAAACATAATGATTCTTTCGCATAATACAAATTTGGTGTTCAATTTGTTTCTTAATTGTTTCAATTGAATAGTTGTAGTTTATTGCCTTCAGTATTAATTAAATTTCCCTCAAAGCGTTTCAATGACATTTCTATGGTTTTTAAACATTAATCGATATATCGTTTATCGAGTAAACATATAAAACATTGTTGTATCGCTTATCACTGCTTGTTTTTGTGCACATCACTAATTCTATGAGATTTGCATAGCTCTATATATATAGAGATACATGTTGATTGCTTGCTTGATAGAGATAAGTATTGAATGAATGATTGTTTATATTACGTTCTTGTGGCGTATCCAGGAGACGTCGAGAGGAATGCGGGTGTTTATTAATATTGTGGAGCGCATAAAGAAAGGCGAAGAAATACATACATATAATCATTTTCTTTTTTTTTACTTTAATGTTTTTATCTCTAGCGTGGCATGGGATTTTTCGTAATGCAACAAAAACAATAATAAAGCAAACACAAGAAATGAGTCATAACTTTCAATTGGACACTAATAATTTACTTCTAATCATTAAGTTCAGACAGGCAGAAGCAGCAGCTGATGTGAACTACACAAATGTATGGACATACACCCAGAGACACCTGCAGACATACCTCTTTTGTTTTTGGAGGCATTCTTTCGTGCCGTATTTAATTCCTCCTCAATTTTGGACTCGAGAAATTCCTGTTTCTTGACCAACATGGTTTCTGTCTCTCGCAGCTTTTGTATCGCCTCGCCCGTTGTGGGGGCCACCTCCTTTTTGCCACCAAACATTTTGCCAAAGAAACTCATTTTGTTGGCTTGCGTTTTACACTCCCGATTCGGCACTTGTACTATTATTAATTAAAGTTTTAACTAATTGCGTTTTCTGCTCCAGACAGATGAGGAGGTCTGATGTTTTTGTCTACAGGCTGTGCGTCATCGTGTTATCGAAAAAAAAGTATATCGTTTGCAGCACTGTTAAATAAAATACCAAAATACTGGCACTTTGTAAATACTGGGTATTTTTGTGTTTTTCTGTTAAGTTTGCAGCGCTGTTCGGCAAGCCAAAACAAAAAAAGATATGGTATAAATAAAATGGCAAATCGCACGGTTAAAGAGGCAAAAAACGTGCACGGCACAAATCCGCAATATTTAATTGAGAAAATCATACGCTCACGCATCTACGATTCCAAATACTGGAAGGAACAATGCTTTGCCCTCACCGCCGAGCTGCTCGTGGACAAAGCCATGGAGCTGCGTTTTGTCGGCGGCGTCTACGGCGGAAACATACGGCCAACACAATTTCTCTGCCTGACGTTAAAGATGCTGCAAATACAGCCGGAAAAGGATATTGTGGTGGAGTTTATCAAGAACGAAGAGTTTAAATATGTGCGTGCTTTGGGTGCCTTTTACTTGCGGCTCACCGGCGCCGCCATGGATTGCTACAAGTATTTGGAACCACTGTACATAGATAATCGCAAGCTGAGGAGACAAAATCGCGCCGGACAGTTTGAGATCGTGTATATGGACGAGTATATAGACGAGTTGTTGCGCAACGATCGTGTGTGCGATATTATATTGCCGCGCATACAGAAACGCACCATTCTGGAGGAGAACAACGAACTAGAGCCGAAAGTGTCGGTGCTGGACGAGGATCTGGACGATGAGGTGCCCAGCGAGGACGAGGCTAAGGATGCCGACGAGCAGGATGCGGGACGACAAAAGCATAGCTCCTCCTCCGCTGCAGTGCGTAGACCACGACGTGGTCGCTCCAAATCCAAATCACGTAGTCGTGAACGGGACCGAGATCGACGTACGGCTGCAAGTAGCAATAATACGCGCTCCAGGGACTACTATGATGATCTGGAGGAATACGACAGACAGCGGAATCGTGTGCGCAACAGAGACACCCAGCAGCAGCACAGCAACAACAATAGTTATAATGAAGACTACGAACGGCGGTCAACTGGGAACAGACAGGAGCGGGAGCGGGAACGCGATAGACGTGATCGTGACAGGGATAGGGAGCGGGAACGTGAACGTGAGCGCCATGGCGGGGAACGAGAACGAGAGCGTGAACGTGAGCGAGAGCGAGGCAGTCGCTATGAGCGTGACGCGCGTAATGAACGTGAACGGCGACGTTACTGAAATTTGTACATTTAGTAAAGCATTCAAATAAAGCATACATTTTAACATACTAAAAGGTTTTTTAAAGTCTGTTAAATAACAACAGCTGCACAACTAACAGACATGTTTATTAACAGTCTACAAGCTGTTAATCGAGTTCCTCACTTGCAATGCAATCCACAAAGCAGTGGCAGTTTTACTCAAAATGGCATAGTAAACACAAACAGCTGTTGCTGCGCTGCTGCTATGAGAGCTTTGATGTTTAGAAAGTTAAAAAAAAAGTTTATTAACAAACTAGCAATGGAGGGAGTATAAACACAACGCAACATACAAGTACTATTTAATTAAACAAATTATACGGGCGCACTCTCTCACACACACACAAATACTAAAGTGAACGCGTAACTACAGAACATTTAGTGACTCCGCTGAGCTTGACGCGCACAGACAGACGGACAGAGAGACTATGCGATAAAAGACAATAGAAACGTATTAAATTAAAACGATTTTGTGTTTTGTGTGCAACGCATAATGAGTTGCTAGTTTCTTTGTTGAAATCGAATTTGTAATACATAGACACATATCAAACGATAAGATGCCACGATCGGATGATGAAGAGCGTTTGGTGAGCGACAGCGAGGATGAAGTCGCCGTCAGCGGAGCAGCAGCCGATGATGTGGAGGCGACAACAGCGGCACCAACTGCCGCACAGGACATTGAGGTGGGTTTCGGTGCTGCCAAGTGGTTTATACTGGAACCAGCCGTATTTCTCATATTCATAGCCCGCAGTTTGATCGGTAAGATTTGACATTGTTTAACCAAATATTAAACTATATATATATTATATAAATAATTAAATTTTTTTAGGGGCGGTTTTACAAAATCAAATACTGTATCAGACCTGCGTCACCGTTTTGCACTACAACGAAACCGATTGTGAGCCATTGCTGGGCAAGAATCCGGGCTCAGCAGCTGAAAAAGTGAGTAGAATCGTGCTATATACGAAACTCAATGCAATTATAATTAGTTAAGTCGTATATAGCGAGCTTGACATGGTTTAAAGAAGCTAAAGCTTTATGGCTTTGTTGCATATGAAAACTATTTAATAATAAACAATTGTTCGTTGTTGGCAGATAACACTATCAGAACTAATGGGGTGTACGTAGTACGCACTACTACTTAGTACACTCATATGTAGCACACTGCCCTTGTACACGCTTTTGCTTATCAGTGGTAGTGTCTCCGAAGCTATAATGCAAATATTTTTATGACTAATTTTTGTAGTTGAACTTTTATCAATTGTATATCGATGATCAAGGGAATTTCACGCTGTTTTGTGCACGATGATTCATGTCGAGCACAAAAAACAGTTGTTTTTCTTTGAAAAAAAAAAACATGTTTAATTAACAATGCACTTTATATATTATAGGATCTGGAAACGAAAGTACAACGCTATACAACTTATTTAACGATGGCCATGTCCATACTGGAGAGTATTTTACCCTCGATAGTGAGTCTTTTCATAGGTCCCTGGTCGGATAAGTTTGGACGACGTCCCGTACTGCTAACGGTATTTACAGGTGAGCTTTAAAAAGCGTACTATAAACCAGTTCTTTAAACCAATAACATCTATTTTGTCAGGCTATGTGATAGGTTCCACCATATTGCTGACCATTGCGGAGGTGACGACGTTCCGTAACATTAGTCCCTGGTGGTTCCTGCTGCCCTCGGTGCCGTCCGTCTTAAGCGGTGGCACCTGTGCCCTTATCACCGGCATTTACTGCTACATCTCTGATGTTGCCACGCCAAAGAAGCGGGCCTTGCGGTAAGTACTAGTTCCTGGAAAATTTGATCCATAACCACAATATATAGATATATTTTTAGCATGGTGTTAAACGAGGCTTCACTGTGCCTGGGCATGATGGTGGGCAATTTGGCCAGTGGCCGTATTTATAAAGCCGGTGGCTCTGTCATACTCTTTGGCACTGCGGCGGGATTGATGTTCTTTGCCCTGCTCTTTATCTACTTTCTGGTGCCGGAGAGTTTGCCAGCGGATAGAATACCGCGTGGTTCTCGCATACGTGAATTCTTCCGCTTCGATCTGGTCAAGGATCTGGTGCGCACTTGTCTGCTGCGACGTGAGAATTTCGATCGTGCCATCATCTGGCTAACCATGATCGCCCTAACCATATCCATTTTCTGCATGGAAGGCGAGAACACGGTCACCCTATTCTACCTGCGCAAACAATTCGATTTCACCGTCTTGGACTATAGTAACTTCAATGCGGCGCGTATTGTTGTCCAGATGGTGGGAGGTGTGGCGGGCATGGCTCTGTTGCGACGTGTTTTCAAGGTGTCCATTGTGGGCATGGCTCTGATAGCTTTGGGCGCTTGTGTTCTGGAGAACACCGTGCGTGCCACGGCCATATATTGGTGGCAACTCTATGTGGGCATGACCCTGGGCATGATGCGTGGCGTCCTGGGACCCATGTGTCGCGTCATTCTCTCTCATGTGGCACCTGCCACCGATGTGGGTGAGTAAGCTACTAAAACTTAAATTTGAAATGCTCACAAAAAACACAGTATACAGTTTGATTAAGGCTTTTGATTACTCATATAAATTTCAATAAGTTTACTATTCATATTGTCAAACTACAAAATTCATTCACTTCTAAAAAAAAAATTAGTGAAAAACTTGTAAAGAGTTTGAATGTGAATGTTTCACAGACTGTTTTGAATACATTCATGCGGCCTGCGCTTATTTCAAGCGAATTTAGTTTTACTTAAACTGATAAAACTGAACTGTTATAGTATATATGTATAATTTTCTTAGGAATATTAGAAAGAATTTAAACATTTTGTTTTAAAGGTTTATTTATAAATATATAACCTTTATAGATCTAATGTCTAAGTTTGCTAGGAGCATTTAAAATCCCATTAACATCATTTCTGAAACTTTAAACTGCTATAACTTTGCGAAAAGTCATCCAATTTTCGAGCGGCATAGCATTTCAGTCTATATTTTATACGTATCACAATTATATTTGCAACTAAATTTCCAAATTTTCTAGAATTTAACTTTCTTCGAAAATTTTGCATACCTACCCCTTGACATTTTTTCAAAAAATTCCAAAAAAAAATTTATTTCCCTAAAAACTAATCTAATCGATTAGCCAACTTGTGCTGATCATGAATATATATACTTTATAGGGTCGGAAATGAGATTTAAGCTTTCCAGGGGCAGTAAAAGTTCCCTTAATACCTTTTTTGAAAGGAATTTCATCGAAATTTTAAAAGAATATCAAAGTTTGCTTAACAAATAATGTGAAAAACTTTCTTATAAATTTATTTATGAATTCCCTGCTTTATTTTTTGTAAACAGGTAAAATATATGCGCTAACCACATCGATGGAAATGTTGTCTCCGGTCGCATCGGCTCCGCTTTATGCAAGTGTTTACAAACAGACTGTCGGAAGTTATCCGGGCTTATTCAATTTTATAAGCGCTGGCATGAATTTTATATGTTACATTATGATGGCGTAAGTATTGAAATTGCATAACAATTATTATATATAAATCATAATTAACAATATAACTGTTTAATTACAGTGTTATCTATGGACTACAGATGTCTATGAGAGGCTCCAGCGGTTATAAAGAGATTGGCAGCTAACCTTATAGCGTAACTGGGCCGACATTAGTTCAATTTGATCTAGCTAAAAGACAACTGTTGAAGCATTTTATAAATACACCCCTTCGATTCGTATTAGTTCAGTGTTAAAACGACTTTAAAGTCCAATTGTTATGTGATGTTTTGGACACTTGTTTATTTGTTTGCTTGTTTTTTTTGTATGAATGAATGAATTAATTGAGTTTTGTAAGTGTAAGTTTTTTGTAGAAAAGTATTACAATTGTATTTTACTGTATATAAATGACTAATGTACACTGTACTCGTAATTGTGATGGTATGAAAAAAGTGTAACTGCCAATTGGGTAATTGACAATATTTGGAAATATTTAATACTGAATAAATTGTGTAAAACAAAACGTTGTGTGGGAATTTTTTGTAAATTTACGAATTATAAATTCGTTAAAATTGTTTAGTTTATTGCTTATTATCACATTTACATTACATTTAATTATAAATAATTGTTAAATTAACTAAAGCAACTATTATTTCAGCACCTTGGCATAATATTGTTTATGCATAAACTTAATACGTAGCACACAACTAAAAGCATAAGGGAAATGTTTAAACAATTAGCGGAAAATGTTGATTGAACTTAATATAACTCACCCGATAAACACAAACGATAATAGATATAGAGCTGAGCTGACAAAATTGAACAGACCCGGATAATAGGAGAGGGTACGCTTATATATAAAGGTGTAAAGCGGTGCTGCCACTAAATTAGCCATGAAATTAACAACAAATTAAGGAATATTAAACAAAAACAACAAGAGGGCAGAAAACTTACCGAATGGCGCAAATGATTGTAGAACATTTTTAATTGAGAATATTTTACCTGTAGAAAGTACGTTTTTAGTAATATACTATATGAAAACTATATAAAAAACCTACCCAAATCGGAGGCAGGCACTATATTCGAGACAATGGTGCGACACATGGGACCCGCAATGGAGCGAAAGAAGCCCAAAATAATCGAAAGATACATGTGCCAGGGCTGTGTGGAGAAACCTCTGGCCAAATGATTGAGAATCTCAGAGAAGAAGGCCAGCAGAGCCAAAGTGACGACAGAGAGACGAAAAATCTGCAAAAAATAGAGTATATTAAATAGTTTTCAAAGCCCATATATATCAGCCTACCTTTCGTAGTATTAGGAAACCAATAATGGCACCTATCATCGGCACCAGATGAGCCACAGTCTCGTAGAAAGTATAATCCCGCACAGACCAATGAAACTTTTCGCGCACAAACAGATACATGACAGTCATAACACCATCTGGATTAAACAAATACATAGCTTGATCAGCGTCTCTTTCGCATAAACCAACACTAGTAACTCACCAAACACAAAGATGGACAGACACATGGCAAATGTGACGAGCCAAATTATAGCACGCGCATGATTTTCACGTCTTTTGGTGCAGGTGCTAACCATATCGCGTATATGCACAAAACTGAACAATCCCGCACGTTTTTCCTCCTCATCTGTCTTGGTCTTGGCCGCCTCCTCCGCTGCCTTGGCCTGCGCGAGCACCTTGGGCGGCAAACGTTCCACATATTTGGCTAACAGATCCTCATCGATGGTCATTGCTGGCGTGGCGGGTGTGGGCAGCTGACAGGGCGTCGACTGCTTCACATCATCGGGTCTTACTAAGCTACAGTTAGTTATAGATAACTCCTTTTCCTTCTCCTTCTCCTGCTCCTTTTCCTTTGCCTCCTTGGCTTCCTCTTCCTGGCGTATATGCAGACTCTCTGGCACACAGAAGATAACGAACAGTGTGCCAAATGTCATTATAACACCGGATATGCCTATGGTAATTGTTGCATTTGTCGCCGCATAAACAAAACTGGACAACAAAGAGCCGCTGGTCAGACCAATAAAGAACAGTGATTCCATAAAGATCATGCTGAAAGTAAAAGAAATTACAATGCTATAGTTATTATACTATACAAGTTAGTACATTAACTCACCGATAGGGCCGCGTCTTGGTGTCTGTTATGTCCGAGATGAAGCAGAGTGCTGCCACGGAGAACACACAGTTGCCGCCGAGCAGCGAATGTGGCACTGCAGCTGCAATGTACCACCAGGGATTGATCACATAGTAGCTGGAGAGCTCACAGATGGCAGCAGTGACCAGAAAAGAGGCAGCAAAACCAATCATTGATACAATGAGCAGCGGTTTGCGTCCATAATGATCCGACCAGGAGCCAATGAACAGACCACAAAAGGCCGGAACAATGCTCTCGAGTAGTGTACGAGAAAGAAACAGATTGGCCACATACGGTTGCAGTTCCGTTTCAATGGCCTAAAAAAGTGGCATGCAAATGTAAACAGCTTAGATATCAGTAGTGCTCTACAAACCTTTATCTCGGCGCTCGCGTTCTTATCGTCTAGCAGTTTGCAGTCGCTGACATTATATTGAAAGATCACAGTGCATGTCTGATAGATAACCTGATTTCTCATAATTGTATCTGCAATAGAATTGTAATTAAAATTTTGTATAAACTCTGCCAAGAACTTGGCCAACAACTGGCCAAAAAAAAACCAACTGTAGACTCACTGGACAGGGTGACGGAGAAGAGCAGCATGAAGACAACCGGTTCTATGTAGAACATGTGGAAAATTCGGTTCCATTGCAGACTCCGCAGCCGCTGCAGACTGAAGGCATGCACGGCCTTCTCGACCATTTTGATTTGCTTAACGTTTTACGTTTTTATGGCTTTAATTGATTTAAGTACAAGTTTGTGTTTGGATTTTTGTTTTGTTTTTGGTGTCTCGCCAAGGTGAAAGTTTAATGTGCATACATTATACGTTTATTAATTAACCTCAGACAATGCCAAAATTTCCGATCACATCAAAGCAATTAAATGCTGTTACGTATACGTAATATTTTTTGACTAATTTTATGCAACTTTATGATAATTGTATAATATTATCAACAACTATTTTTATCCAGACACACAGATCGACACACTGCCACAATTATTTACAATTACAGTCAGATTCTGGAAGTCGGTAAGCCTATATATATACCGATTGTAAGCGACAGCAGCAGCAGCAGCGGCGGCGTCGGCGGCGGCAACAACAATAGCACAGGTATTCCGCAACAGTTGTTCATCAAAATCCAATTTCAATTTGAACACACAAACACACACACACACTCAGATATATGTATACTATATAGTAGTAGTATATCAGATGATTCTTAGTAAATTCCGTTCCCGTTTGCTAAGCAGCTACTATGACTCTATGAGTTTTATACTATTAGCAGCTCCAAAGTCAACGCCAATGGCAATGGCAACGGCAACGGCAACGGCAACGTTTTCGATACGTTTGAATCAATTTTCGCTTCGTTGCGGGCTTAAATAAGTTTTAGCCAACCCCCCTCCTGGCGCCACCTGTTGGCGACAACCCGCAGCTGCCGCAGCTCACTACAGCCGTACAATGTTTTCTCAAACCTTAGTCTCTGTTTGTTGTTTTTACGAATGTTTTTCGTATTGTTTTTGCCAATGTTTTCAAATACAATGGGGGAGAGCGCTTGGGGCAGGGAGAAAGAGAAAGGGAGACAGCGAGAGCGAAAGTGATTCTCTGGCAGAAATGATCTTTTGACTTTGATAATAATTTTTAATGAATTAATGTACTTAGAGCTCAGCTGATATATAGAAAATTAATTATTAAATTAAGTTAATTCAATTTATGATCTTAAAATGCAACTAAAACGAAAAATTCTAAATATGGATATGTGAATATTAGCTAATTTCTAGCGTTATGGAATTTTCATCGCTATAAAATATATATTTAATGGAACATTGTTGAATCTACTAAATGAAAACAAAATTTCAACAAAATCGTTGTAGTAGTTTTGGAGAAAATGGATCAGAAACATTAATAAACGAAAATTGAAAACATATCAGGCATTTCTTTAGTTTTAAAAGACCTTTAGGCAGTCTTATTCAATTTATTGTACTATGTCTTAAACTTATTTAATTTATGTTGTGAATAAAATAAAATAATTAATATAATAACCTTTTGTTTATATATGTTTTCTGCTATTGTTAAAAACTGCTCACATTTTACAGCTCATCGGATTTTGTACGCCTGCTTTGCATATCAAAGTTATCAGAGAGTCTCAAAACAATATTAATTCAAGGGAATTAACAATGAAATTAGCATGAGAAATTAGCGGTAACTTTTAACATGAAGTTAACACCAATCATTTGCTTGGGTTGCTTGGTTTCTTTCGATTTGTATACTATATACCATATATATATTTATAATTTATTTGTTATTCATAATATTGGCACGTGACCACACACACGCCGTATAGCCGAAATTAACAACTATTTTGGAGTAGATACTTATGTATTGTATTGTATGTATAACATATATATTTGGTAACCCATATAAACATAAACAAATAGAAAATAATTCAATTGAAATTGATGATAGAGAAGAGCAAACAATTTTACAGCAAGCCATAAACAATTATTTGTTAACATTATCCATTGTTAACCCGTTTCGGAAGAATTGTCAACAAAATCCCCGTCATATAAATATTTATAACTAACCATTGTTTATTATGCAAATAGGTAATATCTCTATGGTACAATCGATGTGCGAATTATTGAATGACTGGCACTATTTTCCATTCTATTTATACAATTACAGAATTGTTTAATTAAATCACTTAAAAACCGCATCGTAGTGCACAGGATTATTTGATTTTTTGCGTAAAACAACTCTGAAAAATTAATTAACATTAATATAAAAAATAATAATAAATTATAAAATGGTTTACGTACAGCAGCAATATAATAGCGAGTCCAAACAAATTAGCGCTGATCAGATTAAATAGACCGGGAGCACTACTTAGCGTCAATGTATAGAAGAGTATGTACAGTGTGGTGGAGGCAAAGGGCGACAGTGTCTGCAGCACACTGATCATGGCAAAGATTTTACCTAATATAAACAAATAGAAAACAAATCAAAACATGTTAAATCAATTTCGAATCGAATATATTATTTATTAACAACAAACCACGTTCATCAGCTGGCAACAGATTGGTTATCATAGTGCGACACATGGGATTCACCAGAGACTTGAATACACCCAAACCAATTGCCAGATAGATCTGCCAGTCCACAAAGGCAAATGCTTTCATTAGACTGCTAGAGGCGTGACTCAGCAGCGAAATCATTGACAGCCAGAGAATCGCTGAATTTGTGCACTAAACAAAAAAAAATTAATTAATTAATCGTATAATTTTTAATATAAACAAGACTGCAAACTGGTTCTGAAGCTAAAAATTACATTACGATGGGCTAAGACTTGTAAGCTATGAGCTAAATAATGCAACGTTATTTTACTCAAGCGCTTTACGTGCCTAGAACAGTGACGTCACATTACAGCATTGCTTGTCGCGTTGTTTGTATGTTTGTAAGTGAAAATAGGGAAGGAACTTGAATGAAACTTGGGAGTTTGTTAGGAAAACTATGTGTAACAGGCATTTAAAGACATTTCTGGCACAGTAAAGTATATATATGTCTGCCTAGAAGCTAGAGTTTCTAAAACAGGTGTTGGAGCATATACTTGTATATTAAGTTAGCATAAGAGAAAACCTTGAAATTGTTAGAATGATCAAACGAACCTATTGAATTTGCCTATATTGTATTCTAGTACTCTTATACTTAAGCTAGCATGTAAGTCGTCGTATGTTTGTATGCAACTGCACAGCTGTTGTGCCAGTCAGTCGACAATAGCTTTCGTTTAGAACGCACGCACGCCACCAAATACCTTTCCGCGATTGACCAAGTTCCAAATATATTGTAATTATAATCGAAATTACAATTCGTTCTTTATATTTGATTTCTCGATTTTTCATTGGCGCCCGAGCAGGGACTTTCAATCGCGTTCGTCGGTCTATTTAGACAATTTCAAGGTTTGGTTTGGTTGTGCGTGTCGTTTGAGCTTTGTTTCGTTGTTTGCTGCTTTGGTCTTCGAAGTCTGGACAATTTGGATTTGATCTTTGGACACGGTTGCAGATTTAAGACTGTCGGTTCCCGCCCCTGTCCCAGTTATTGGAGAGAATACCCAGAATTGAGCCCAAGAGCGACTCTTCTGATGACAAGGTAACAGTGCCCAAACGAATCAGTGCATAGGGCAGCATATGTACATACATATATATGTAAATTAAATGCAAGCATAATTGCCGCATATTTATTGTACAAATTAAAGCTCCCTCATTTATTGCACATTAAAGATATTGCGTTTCGGCACTGAGAAAATGTAATTTGTGAACAAATTAATTGAAGCAAAACATACATAATTGTCATAAATAAATATAAACCGTTAACAATTTAAAAGTTCTAGTGTTTATATATATATTTATATGTACATAATTGTCGTTCGCTCTAATTCCGCTATTCGCCAAGATCTGCGTACATACGGTGGTGGTTTTTGATCTTCGTTTTAGTTGTTGCTTGCACATAGATAACGGTGCGCTACATACATACATACAAACATATAAAGCGACAACAAACATACATAGGTAAGCATAGCAACTGCAAGCAAATTGTTTTCGGTATTCGCTTTCGCTTGTTGTTGTTTTACTTTTCGTGTGCTGATGCCTATTTATAGTTTGTCGCCAACTCCAAATTAACTCTAATCAGCCGATTATCGTCTATCAGCTGAATATCTGTGATCAGTTAATTTCGCTTGCGCTTTTCGCTATTGTTTGTTGTTGCCAACGATCAACGCTCGCCTGCATACACTTGCATTGGAGTTGTTGTTTTGTTTTTGAGGGCCAGCCACCGCGTAACTTGTGACCAACTCCTAAGTAACTTTAATCAGCCGATTATCGTTAATCAGTTGATTATCTTGTGCAGACACTCTCGATCTTTCGCTAAGTTGATCTCGCTGTTTTTTTTGTTAGTTAGCAGCGCTGCTTTACATACGCTTGCGCTAGAGTTGTTGTTATCGCTCTACCCCGTTATAGTTTCGCTAATCAGCCGTTTATCTTTAATCAGCTGATTATCTTTGAGTATCCAAATATCTTTAATCAGCTGATTATCTTTGGTATAGATACACATTCGTGCATTAATTTAGAACCGAATTTTATAGAAATTCAATATGGCACATAAATCAGACCCAAATGAGACCGTTGTTGTTGATGAAGTAAATTGCCTTAGTGCCCGTTTGACACAATTGTTTGTCAAACTAGAAAAAGTTGAAAGCGATATTGAGCGTCAGAGGAGTTCACTTATTAATAAAATGGTGACTCCAAGCAAATTTGAGATACAGTGCCGGCTAGATATTCTTAACTCGTATATTTCCAAGGCAATGGATCTACAGTCAGAAATTGATACAATAGATCCTGACAATACTAGCCGTGCGATGCTTGAGGAAACATGTATTCTTGCCCGCTCTTCATACATGGCTGCTCTTAGTGCACACCAAGTATCAGAGAATCCCCCTCCAGTTTCTTATCGTTCTCATCTGCCCAAACTTCAGTTACCCAAATTCAGTGGAGTTTGGTAAATTCTGATCGCTCACTATCAAACATAGAAAAGTTCAACCATCTGATATCGTGTTTATCGGACGAGGCTTTAGGTACCATTAGAGGGTACCAGGTCTCTGATGCAAACTATCCAAAAGCATTAGAGAGCCTGAGTCGAGTTTACGACAATAAATGCCTCATATTCTTTGACACTCTCGCCCAGCTATTCGATATTGAGCCGATGACCAAGCCATCGGCAGTAGGTATTCGCACAATGGTTGACTCGGTTTCAGCAATTTTTGACTCGTTAATGTCAGTTGGAAACGAGCAAGATTTCGCAAATGCAATTTTAATACATTTAGTAATGTCCAAGGTAGATTCTGTCACGAAATCTAAGTATGAGGAGCAGTTAGATTATAACATGCTGCCGAAATGGTCAGACTGCGCTCTGGCTTTGAACAGACGATATCAGCATTTGTCGGCTGAAGAAAGTTCAAAGTCCAGACTAAAGCAAAAGTCTGAAATAAAGCATGAAAGAAGCAGCAAATCTTCATTTGCATGCACTAAGGTGGAAAAGCAAGCAGAACCCATGTGCCATTATTGCAGTGCCAATCATTTGATTGGAAGTTGCCAAGGGTTCACAGCGTTGCCAGTTGACGAAAGATTTAAGTTCGTAAAGTCGAGTCAACTTTGCATAAATTGCTTGTATTTGGGGCACAGAGTGTCCAACTGCACTGCGTCGAAGTGTAGAGTTTGTTCTCAGCCTCACAACACTCTTCTTCACAAATACGCGCCAGTTAAGCCGCCTCAAGTAACTGTAAATCCTGCTCAAGTGAACCATGTTGCAAGTAATGTCGATCAGGTGAACCATATTGAAAGTAATGTCGATCAGGTCGTACTTGCAACTGCGGTGGTTTCTATTCGTGACAGATTTGGTAACAGTCGGAACGCTAGAGCCTTGTTAGACTCAGGTTCCCAAGTCAATTTGATGACGGAACACCTAGCTCAGAAATTGCGACTTAAGCGCAAGAGCAAGTGTTTAAGCGTTAGATCAGTTGGACAGTCGAGATTGGTCGCGAACAGCGAAGTTTCGACCATCGTATCATCTCGTGTGAATGCTCACCAGTTCAGCGCCGAGTTTTGGGTGCTAGACTCGATTTCTAGCAGGCAGCCAGATAGGAATCTTCCCATTAATCGGTGGAGGATTCCTTCAAATGTAGATCTGGCTGACCCTGAATTTCCTAAACCCCAACAAATAGATTTACTACTGGGAGCAGACTCGTTTTTCGACTTGCTGTGTACTGGAAAAATTAGATTGGCTAAGAATGGTCCAGTACTGCAAAAAACATTGCTTGGTTGGGTAGCATCAGGGAGGTGCAAGAATTTGCTTACCAAAAGCCCTTTATGCTGCGCAATCATGCAACCTAGAGAAGAGTCTAGGCTTGAGGCTCGTGTAGATCGGTTTTGGGAGAAAGAGGCTATCCCAAACATCAAATATTTCTACAGAGCATATGATTTTATTGATTGGACACTTTGGGGTCAGCATGCAGCTCAAGCCTGAAACCCAAGTGTCGAAACTCAAAGAAATGCATTTGAGTTATATGAAAAAGTATCTCGAACTTGGTTACATGTCACTCCAAGGTATTATAGTTCCACCAGGACCGCAATTCGTCAATCCACACCAGTGCGTCCTGAGACCTGAAATTAGTGTAGTCGTACCTACTATTCAGAGGGATCTAAGCTTTTCGATTCGTAGGTTTCGTCTGAACCGATATGCCCTCACGGCAGACATTAAAAATAGTCTGGTGCCCGAAATTTTAGATTCGGGAAAATTTCAATTGGCAAAATGGTTTTCAAACCATTATAATGTGATTAAAGAAGGCGGAAACGAGAAACTGTTGGGAATCAATGATGCCGATTCGAAAACTGTAAAGGCAGAGGTAGCTTCATTCGAAACACAGTCGATATCCAGACTCGAGTTGTGTCAAGCGTACCCGTTAGCCCAGTTATGGTCTGCAACTAAATATAAGTTCGACCGATATCGAATCGAGAGTGTGAATTTCTTGACTGAATCAGAAATCGCACTACATTGGAGATATACTTCCCCTTCATTTGTAGCAACATTTGTAGCCAATCAAGTTGCAGTCATCCATAAGATGACCAATAAAGTACCTTGGAGACATAACCTCAGACAGTTCGTTTGGCTTAACAAGACCGAGTCGAAAGTTTGTGAGCTGCAAAATTCGTATATAGTTAGATTGACTGGAAATTGTGTCGAAAATGCTCAAATAGAATGCACTCTGTTAGTGCGAAAGTGCCTCCATTGCTCTAGGCATAAACCGAAGCTAGTGGTGCAAATAATTGGTACCTTGCCGGCAGATCGCTTATCAGCTGTTCGGTTCGTTGATGTCGTTGAGATCGATTTTTGTGGTCCCATAAAGGTTTCGTTGCGAACTAGCGGACGAGCCCCTACTAAAATTAATATTTCGGTGCTCGTATGTTTTGTTTCAAAGGCTGTTCACATAAAATTTACTATCGATATGTCTATTAAAGCCTTTGTTTGCCACTTTAAACAGCTTCATTGCTCGACCTGGCATCCCCGCTCGGTTGATCTTGGACAAAGCGACGTACTTCGTGGGGACGAGCAATCAGGGGAAAGAATTTCCGGAGGCAATCGACCAGAAGGAGGACGATGCAACATGGTGGCCGGCGATGAGACTGCCATGGTCATGTCAAACCGCACAGGACACAAGCTGGCGAGGCTACTATTGGTTTGAAGGCGATCCCTTCAAGGTGGCCGGGATGTTGGAGCATATACTTGTATATTTAGTTAGCATAAGAGAAAACCTTGAAATTGTTAGAATGATCAAACGAACATATTGAATTTGCCTATATTGTATTCTAGTTCTCTTATACTTAAGCTAGCATGTAAGTCTTCGTATGTTTGTATGCAACTGCACAGCTGTTGTGCCAGTCAGTCGACAATAGCTTTCGTTTAGAACGCACGCACGCCACCAAATACCTTTCCGCGATTGACCAAGTTCCAAATATATTGTAATTATAATCGAAATTACAATTCGTTCTTTATATTTGATTTCTCGATTTTTCA